>CAWUFW010005511.1:659683-1319367 GCA_963921515.1 Calotriton arnoldi | reverse complement strand
GAGGACATCGGCTACTCAGAAGCCCTCGAGGCCTACTATTCAGTATCGGCCACATAGTGCGGTTTTATCAGATCAATTGAGACAAATCTCTTTTCTTTTCCGGCAAGAGGCGGTAGAAGTACAGTTCTTGATCCTTCAACGGCCAAGGCAGGTACAGACTTTCGATAGGATGGCCCGAATTCTTTCTTGTCCACAATCATTTTTCTGATCAGATCCCCAACTTTAGGAATCCAGGCAGGTCTTGCCGTGGCTGACTTTACTTCCCCAGTGGCTGTTTTCTTTGTCTCGACGTTACTTAAGGAAGCTCTGGATTCATTCAGATCCTGTAAAACAGCCAAACGTTTATTGATGTCAAATGGTTTTTCATCCGCCACTGTACCTTCACAATAGAGATCAGGTACCCACATTCTTGTCCCAAATAGGACCTCCTATGGAGTGGCACCTCCCAGAGAGCTTCTTGGCTGGTTATTAAGGGCCCGCGAGACCCCATATAGGTGACTGACCCAACTACCACCCGAGCCTAATACCCTAGCTGTTAAAGATTGCTTTAAGGCCCGGTTTTTCCTCTCCACAACCGAATTTCCCTCGGGATGGTACGGGGAGGAGTACTGCAATGCTACACCCAAACTTCCCATGGCTTCCTTGCAAGCCCTAGAGCTGAACGCTGGGCCACGGTCAGAATGTAATGCGCCAACTGCGTATGTCCCTATGAAGACTCGCAAATCTTTTATAACAATTCGAGCGTCAGCCGAGCGCTGAGGCCATACGCATAAGAATCTTGAGCAGGAATCCATTGCAACCATGATATACTTGTAAGTCCCATCAGAATGTAAAGGGCCGCAGTGGTCCAGGTAAATGCACGTTAGTGGTCTGTCTGATATTAACAAAGGTGTCTGCGCTGGGCGAGCTATGGTGGACCATTTTATCTGTTGACAGATATCGCACTTTAAGACGAAGTTTTTGGTCTGCTTTGTTAACCCTGGCCACCAATAGCGTTGTTTCAATAATTAAACTGTAACCGTAACTCCTGAATGCGCAAAACCCAGACCCTCGTGTGCAGCCAATATTAAACCTAACCTGCGATCCATGTTTGGTATTACTCTATCCCCCACTCCAGGAATCTGAGCAAATGGAACGTTGTTTGCATCTAACTTGTAGGAGTACTTGAGTGGAAAACCTTTAGGTAGTGCATTGCTGTTATTGCGCGAAGCAATCACAGCTGCCATTGTGCTACCGTCTACCCTAGTTTTTGAACGGGTGATTGCAGCTACGGACGCAGTGCGTACTGCCCCCTTTGCAGCTTCATCAGCCAATGAATTCCCTTCAATGTGAACGCCATCACGTTGATGACTCAGCGTGTGTATCACGTGAGCTCTTGGTAGTTAGTTCTTCAACTCTGCTACCTGTTCTCATATTTTTCTATGTTTGATTGTGCCACCTTTTGAATCTCTGAACCCATTTTGTCCCCAATAGTGGAGGTATTCGTTGTATGACTGGACACAGTAAAAGGAATCACACACTATCAGTGTGGAGAATTCTGGATTCGTATTTATCAGTGCCAGTAGTAGTGCTTTTAATTCTGCCAACTGAGCCGTGCAGTCTCCGAGAGACTGCGTTTTTGTACAGCTTGGACGGAACTTGCCGTCCTGCATCCTGCCTTTTACAATAGCGCATGCTGCACTGTATTGTTGCTTTCTTCCAATGGCCGGTTTAGCAGATCCGTCGGTGTAAATAATGTATTCATACCGATCTAGAGGCATTATTTCATTTGGTAGAGGATATTCTTGTTCGTATTGCAGGAATGCTTGTGTTTTTAGACTAGGGTCATATCTGTATTCTACATCTGTTGCAGTGAGAGAATTAGCCCACTGTATCCATCTTGGATGTAATGCTTTCGCATTTGGGACACTTGCCTTTGTGGCAGCCTCTAAGGCCGGTACTGGGGTAACGACAATTATTTGTCTCCCTTGAGCCAGTGCTCTTTCTCTCACTACAGCAGTCTGTACTGCTGTCAGAATTTTTTCTGTGGGTGCAAAACGCATTTCAGCGTTAGTGTACAAATGCGATTTATATGCAATTGGTACTGTTTCGCCTTCATTGAAGGTTAAGTAAGTGTACCCAGATTGACCTGCGACTACGCTGATCACAAGGTTGCGTACGTTTATGCGTGTCTGTAAGTGTTTTGATGATATCATATCAGCTTGTAGTGAACGAAGTATATTTGTGTGTTCCTGAGTCCATTGCCTAACTGAAAAGTCTAGTCTTATGAGGTTGTAGAAAGGTTTTACTCTCTCTGCATAATCCAAAATGTATGTTCTGCCAAAATTCAAAAATCCCAGTATGGACTCTAAATTTTTTAATGATTTTGGAGGTTGGAGCACTGCGCACCTTTCTAAAAAGTGGGCTGCCAGGCTTTTGCCTTCACTTGAAAGCTCATATCCCAAAAATAGGACATTGAGGTGGGCTATCTTTGACTTTTTTAAATTAAATTTGTAGCCCTAAGAGGTGAAACCCAAAATTATGGTGCTCACCCTGGTCAAGTGTTCCTCTAAGTCATCATCCGTTAGATAAATATCATCTACATAGTATAATGCTTCCTCATCCAAATTCTGTAGTAACTCTGTTACCCTTCTTGAGAATAACCCTGGGCTGTTCTTATACCCTTGGGGGAGTCGACAAAATTGACGCTGCGACCCTAGCGCTGAGAAGGCTGTCAAATATCTACTTTCAGGCGCTATGTTTTGGCAGAAAAATCCATTTGAGATATCTCATGTTGTTTTGTATTTTTTCCGCACAATGTTATTCATTAATGCGGCACTGTGTGCATTCTGTACTGCAAATGTTTTCGTACATGAGTTTAGGTGTCTATAATCTAAAACTAGATGATATGAATTGTCGGGTTTCATTACGGGAAACAATGGATTATTCATTGTTGAGGTGCATGGTTCAATTACACCTTGGTATTCAAGTTGATCTAGGATCTCCCTGACCTGTTTTTTAGCTTCCTGTTTTATAGGATACTGTCTTTGTGGAGTTGGGTTTGTTTTAATTGGAATTACGTGATGGGTTGACTCTTCATCCCACCCAACGTGGTTGCGGTATAATGCTGGAGCAAGGGCTACCGCCCACTCCTGTGCATATGTATGTCTTAGGTGTGTGGGGACTAGGTCGGAGAAAGCTGGTAAAATCACAGTTTCTCCCTTTGGGCATTCCATAACAATAGTAGGCGGCCAATCTCTTTCTGCTAATAGGATGTCGTAGCCAGAAGTAAGGTTCTCCCAAAAGTAACCCTTCACTTGTCTGGGCTTGTCCCCCTCATTTGGAGTGTTATTTCATGTAACTTGTGTAGGGCACTCACCCTAGTATCAGGTGTTTCCACCGTGATATACTTACTCAACTCCGCTGTCACCAGAAATTCCATCAGGTTTCGGCGAGCTATTGTTACTTCTGCTGTGCTGTCTAGCATCGTCAGAGCCCATTCCCCGTTCAGAAGTTGAGTCCTCAGTATCCTTGGCATGTCTAACTTTGAGACCTGCTACCTTCTTCTTCTTAAATTGAGGTTTTGCTTTGGGTTTTTCTTCTTTCTTTGAAGCGTAGTCCGAATTGCGTTGCCTGTCTTTGGGATTTGTACGCTCTTCTTGTCTCTGTTCTGACCGTCCTTCCCTCTCTGAGTTTTTTGATGAACCCTGAAAGGAACGAGAGGAACGTGTATCAGTGTCCTGATACCTGTCAGGTTTTCTAATGTTATCTCTATTACTAAGATTATATCTCCTTTCTGGGGGCTCCTGTTGAGGAGACCTTCCCGTGGAGTGAGATCTGTTCTTTTGCTGTTTATTATTGTCCCATTTCTTCTTTGAAGAAACCGGTGTTTGCTTTGCCTGTTCTTTATCTGTACCTCCCACTAGTTGAGGTTTTACAGGTCTAGCTCCCAGACTGTCTCTACCTAATTCCGCCTAAGCAGTTTCAATTATTTTAGGTAGCGCTGTCTCCTGTTGTAATGGAGTGAAATCTCTCAGACATTGGCGTATTGCCACTGATGCTGCTTCCCCTTTAATATTTGGTAATATTATAGCAGATACCTGGGCAAAGTTATTTAACAACTTCATCCCTAGGTTTAGAGCAGGTTCAGCTCCATACTCGTTCTGTATTTGTCTTAATATATCTGGTATTACTGCTAAAGATTGGTTACCATGAGTCCTGGTATATATTGCAGCGAAAACTGTACCCCAAGAAGTACAATCCTCTATAGAGGGAGCTATCCCCATTGGCAAGCAAATCGTCAGTATTTTATGCTTTTCCTTAGGACCAGTGTGTGGAAACACTGCCTCCAGCTGTGTTATTTTTTGTGCTATCCAGAAGGGCATTTGTTCACGTTTAGTGGGCATTGTACCCATCACTGCGTGCAGTGTTTGTAGTGTAATTTTCGTTGTAGTAGTTTGGACTGGTCCTGGTTGTGTAGCCGGTGTTGGCTGAAGTGTGAGTGTTCTCATAACAAACTGTGTCATGTTTCTGCAAAGTCTTATTAATTCTTTATGCTGTACGAGTAAGTCTCCTCCTGGCATTGTGTCAATGTCAGGATGTGGTGTGTAGGCCACTAGCACTGGCCATGTTGCTCCGTCTCTTCCGAGCGGACCGAGTCTTACTCTATTTCTTGTATGGGGGAGGGCGCCTTTAAACCAGTAAAAATGTTCATGGTAAGTGAGTGGAATTTCAATGTCCTCATATGGACTATATTCGTTTGGTATGACATCTTCGACATAGTAGTGAAATGTTTTTGTCAGTGCATTTGCCTGCGGGAATCTAATCCATGAATAGAATACCTCTGTTCTATATGATTTGTGTGCCTCAATCATGAAGGTAACTTGCCCACCCCTAATTGTAACACCATATGCTATTAGTTTTAGGGTGACGGCATTTCTAACATTTTCTGCAATGTGTATCTTCTTCTTCTTCGGCTGTGAAATTTAGTTCTCCTGCCGGGTCTTCCTGTAGTGACATTGTTTATAGTAAGAAGAGCTTTTTCAAGGGAACTGAGATAAGGTGTTTATGCACAATTAGGAACTATGTATCCTTCAAGCTTGATTAGACCAACAGCCAATACATAGGAATTTTCCTACTCAGCTGCAGCGGATTTTGTTCCCTCCCACTCCAGACGTCTCTGGGGAAATGTGAGTAGGGGTCTCTGAGAATAGCACGACTGAACTACTCAGATTTGTCTGTTAAATAAGTGCCAATACCAACGTTGGCGGCGCCATGTTGTGTAGTTCCTATACGACCTATATATGATCTGCGCGTTTAGATAACATACACTGCGGGACTGGTGTATGTTATCCTGTGTACCAGCTAGCTCACAATGCCACTATAACCTCCTCTTACCAAAGAGAGAATAGTTCTTGGCAACTATCGAACATGACAACCCTGATCCCTCAGGACAGTGGAAACAGTAACTTACTTTTCGCTCAGTCACTCGTGCTTACTTGTTCTCAGAGAGATACACAGAATAAACGGTTGGGACATTTTTCAATAAGCATTTATTGAACAGTCATTATTCTTGCGTAAAATAAGTGTACTGAAATCACCAGTAGACAGTAGCATAGATAAATGAGTAGCAGCACTAAGAAAGTAAACAGATGGTAGGTTTCTACCATTTTGCTAAAATCATAACTATAAGTAAGTATATGAAATGGTAAACAACCTTGACCCAGCATCCCTCACCCCGCATGTTGTTACAACACGGTCGTTACAACGACCGCGTTGTAACAACGCAATACCATTACCCCGCAAGTCGTAATAACGACTTGCGGAGGGGGGGAGAAGGTGTTGGATTTAAAATCCAACACCTTCCCTACTGTCCGCACAGACTGGAGTTGGAATAGTAAATTATACTATTCCAACATCCAGCGCCCCCCTCCGCAAGTCGTGTTACGACTTGCGGGGTAATGGTATTGCGTTGTTACAACGCGGTCGTTGTAACGACCGTGTTGTAACAATATGCGGGGTAACGGGGTGTGGGGTCAAGAGGCATATTCATATGAAACACATGGTAATAAAATGCGTACTCCTACGATGCACCCTAACTAGATGTACCTAAGTGTACCTAGCATGTGAGTAGGTGTAAAGCCAATAATCCCTCTAGGATAAAGCCAACCCCATTACCTGATGTGAGACTGCGGGACCCCGTTCTGAGCTCGAGCTGAACACCCTTCAAGGGATGTCAGACCACTGTGAGCTGGAGTATCTGCATGCAGAAACCTCAGCGTCTTGCGTCAGTGTGTCGGCCGGGAAGTCCTGATCTCCTCGCCCTATCTCAGCAAGATGTGATGTTTATATACCCTACGGTATCCCCAGGGGTCCTACCTTGCTGTGCCAGTGTCGGACTTAGGATGACGTCGGGAATGAACTTTATACATAGTTATTATGTAGGAGATGATGGTCCTGCTGTGTTTCCAAGAAACTAAGAATCCTCATGCATAATTTATGAGGCCAGTGTTCAGGGAAAACCCTACGTACTAGGGGTAGTATTGTAACTAGGCAAAAGGTCAGTCCATCAAATCCGTTATGTAAGTAGTATAGGAGAGAATGTACGTGAAGGGTTATGATGTTACCCGGACCTATTTTGGGGTACCTATATGAAATATAACAGCCATAAACTGTGGAAATGTCACACATAAGCCCTCAGGCCACAAAGCATGGAAATGTCACACGTAAGCACCCAGGCCAGAAAGCGTGGAAATGTCACACATAAGCGCCCATGCCATAAACCTTGGAAATGTCACACATAAGCACCCAGGCCATGAACTGTGGAAATGTCGCACATAAGCCCTCATGCCAGAAAGCATGGAAATGTCACACATAAGTACCCAGTCTCAGACCAGGAAGCATGAAAATGTCACACAAAGGCACTGTGGCCAGAAAGCATGGAAACGTCACACAAAGGCACCCAGGCCAGAAAACATGGAAATGTCAAACAAAGGCACCCAGGCCAGGGGCGCTGGAACAATTTTTAGAATGTTGTCCTAAAATTACCACTCTTCCCTTCACCTCTCTTACACGATCTTACTTCTTTCTTACTGCACCTCTCCTTCTCTACCTCTTTTTTTCTGTCCCTCTCTCATCTTTCTGTGCCCCTTTCTCAGTATCAACCCACTCTCCCTTCCTCACCGACACCCATCCCACTACTTCTCCCTCTCTTTATGAACTTTTGTATCTCACCTCTTACTCTCTACCTCTTTACCTCAACCACTCTCTAGCTTTGTTTCACCTTCAGCTCTCTTTCACTACCTCACCTCTGTTTTTTTGCTTCACCTCTTCTCTCAACATCTCCTCTTTCTGCCCTTCAGCACTCTAATTCTACCTTTCTTTCTACCTCTCTACACCTGACTTATCATTCTTCGCCTCACTTCACATTTTACCTCTTTCTTTTCCTCACCCTGATTTCTCTAGCTTGCACCCCTATATAGTTCCTGCAATGTAACTGCCCACATTCTACCTGTCACTGCTTTCACTACTTCTTTCTGCCTCGAGTGCTCTCTTACTAACCTCTTTCTACTTTAGCTCTCTGTCTAACTCACCTCTCTTGTACCCTACTACCACTCCCTAAAGTTTCTTTGCTATATTTCTTGATGTCTCTCCGTCTAATGGGCATCTCTAGAGGAGGACTAGATAGGACCACCTGTGCAATAAAGGCGACCAAACTGCAGAGGTGGCTCCAAGTCCAAAGCACACGATTCTGCATGCACCTGACATGTCTGACAATCCTACAGTCTCTTTCCTTCAAACAGCTTTTTATTTTCTCCTCCGCACATTCTGCTGGACAGAACAGCTGAAGACATGTGAATGACCCAGCTCCCAGACTAACTGCATCCTGCATTTGTTTATTGAGAATTTCGACCATGCAGTGCAGTGCTACATCATAAATGAATGCTCAACATAAACAAAAAACAAATCAATGCCATTAAAGGCATTGTACTTGCACACGGTGCCCGGCGGCAGAGGCATGGTTGCTCAGGGCAGGCCTTGCCTCGGACTCGTCACTCGGTGGTTCACTTCACAGTTCAGATTCATACATATGAAGTGAACTGTGAAGTGAACCACTGAGTGATGCGTCTAAGGCCTACCCTGAGCAATCATGCCTTCGGCGCCGGGCTCCGTGTGCAAGTACAATGCCCCGGGCCAGGACTAGGAGGCTGGAAGTGAAAGCAAACGTGAGTTTAAAGAAGAAACATTTGTGGAATTACTGAACAGAAAGTGCGCACACAGACTGAATAATAAAATGATTTTTCTATTCTGTTTGCTTTGTATTTTTGCCATTTTGTAGCAATGTAATTAATATTTTCCACTAATGTAAAAGTCACTGTATTTTTTTCACCTTTAGAGAATGAAGGCGTTAGTTCAGCTCTAATACAATTCACACTTGTTCCCAGCATGCCTTACGCATATGTGGTGGCAGCAAGCATTTAACTGATTGAACAAACTTATGGACATTCACAATAGAATAGATTTTTGCAACGTGTCCAAAACAATATTACCGTTTAAATAATTGTCCCAGCAGTGACAAAACACCACCATATCTGACGGGGTTGTAGTTTGTCTACTTGGGAGACCGTCACCTTTTCAAAGACATCACATAATTAGTTCTTTCTCCAATCCTACCTGAATCTGTAACATCTTTAAACATTCTTCATATTTATATGTTCATACAGTTTCTCTTTACTGCGGCATATGTGAACAAATCACAGAACCATATTTTTATGTTGTGATTGACTGTCTCTTTCACTATAAAATGTGTTTCCTCTCTTCTCTCTGTGGGCCCCCAACACCGCAGCCCGAACTCTGCACAGATGGATCTCCGACTGCGCCAACACCATAGCCCCCCTCAAGAAGAACAACAACACACACGCCAAGAAAGCCAGATGGTTTACAACCAAACTCCAAGAGTCCAGACACACATGCCGCCGCCTCGAAAAAGCCTGGAGGAACTCCAAATCCACAGAAGCCCACAACAACTTCAGAACCGCCACCAATGCCCACCATCAACTCCTCAGAAATACGAGAAAAACAGCGATCGAAGACAGAATCTCCAGACATGCACACAACAGCAAAGAGCTCTTCAGCATCATCAAGGAGTTCGCCCAACCCACCAGCGAGTCTACTGACATTCCTCCCTCACAAGACCTCTGCAACAAACTCAGCGCCTTCTTCCACCACAAAATCAAGAACATCTACGACAACTTCGACGAAGACAACCAACACACTGAACCCTCACCAGCCACCCCGACACCCTGAAACCAACGATTGGCAGCTGGACAGCCCTCACCACCGAAGACACACTGAAGACGATGAAGTCAGTCCACTCCGGGGCCCCCACGGACCCCTGCCCCCACCACATCTTCAACAGAGCCGCCGACTCCATCGCACCCATGCTCCGCCACACCAACAACCGCTCAATGGCGACCTCATCCTTCCCCGATGACTGGAAACACGCCAAGGTCAACCCCCTCCTGAAGAAGCCCTCGGCGGACCCCACCGACCTAAAAAACTACAGACCCATCTCCCTGCTCCCGTTTCCAGCAAAAGTAATCGAGAAAGCCATCAACAGCCAACTCGCCACCTTCATCGAAGAGCACAACATCCTCGACTCCTCCCAATCCGGCTTCAGAAAAAACCACAGCACAGACACCGCCCTCCTCGCCGCAACAGACGACATCCGCTCCCTACTGGACAAAAGAGAAACAGTAGCCCTCATCCTCCTCGACCTCTCAGCGGCCTTCGACGCGGTCTCCCACCGCACCCTAACACGCAGACTCCACGATGCAGGGATCCGGGAACAGGCCCTCGACTGGATCCACTCTTTCCTCTCCGGCAGAACGCAGCGGGTCAGACTCCCTCCATTCCTCTCGGACCCTACACCAACCACCTGCGGAGTCCCCCAGGGGTCCTCCAACAGCCCCACGCTCTTCAACGTCTACATAGCTCCGCTCGCCCCCATCGTCAGAACCCACGGACTCAACATTGTTTCATACGCAGACGACACCCAACTCATCCTCTCCCTATCCAACGAACCCAACGCAGCCAAACACAACTTTCAAGAAGGCATGGAAGCTGTCACCAAATGGATGAAAAGCAGCTGCCTACAACTCAACACCGACAAAACAGAAGTACTCATCATGGGCCCACACCCCGATGCCTCGGAAGCCCACACACGACACTTGTTGGCCCCCCGCCCTCGGAAGCCCACCCACCCCCATGGACCACGCACGTAACCTTGGAATCATCCTGGACTCCGAGCTCAAAATGGACCGCCAGATCAACTCCGTCGCATCCTCCTGCCTCCACACCCTCCGCCTCCTACGCAAGACCTTCAAATGGATCCCCCTCGAGCACAGAAAGAGCGTCACTCACGTCCTCGTCACCAGCAGACTCGACTACGGCAACGCCCTCTATGCCGGAATAAATAAAAACCTCACCCACAAGCTACAAAACATCCAGAACACCGCCGCAAGACTGGTCCTCAACCTGCCAAGACACTGCCACATCTCCCAGCACCTGTGCACACTCCACTGGCTCCCCATCGAGACTAGAATCACCTTCAAGATCCTCACCCACGCACACATAGCCCTCCACAACACCGGACCAAAATACCTGAACAGCCGACTCAAATTCCACGCACCCCAAAGGACCCTATGATCAGCCCAGCTCTCCTACGCTGTGGTCCCCCGCGCCAGAAAGACCAGATCAGGAGGCCGCTCCTTCTCCTTCCTCGCGGCCAGAGCCTGGAACGCCCTACCACTCCACTCTCCATCTTCACGAGAAACCTCAAAACTTGGCCCTTTGACAGACCGCCTCCTTGATGGACTGGAACCTGCACATCTCCTCACCCCCAGCGCCTTGAGACCCTTACGGGTGAGTAGTGGTGCTTAACAAACACATGATTGATTGATTGAAAGGCGCAGCATGAATGCTTCATTTTCTTACTGGTAACCCCATAACTCCGATTCTACTTCCAACAGGCACTAGAAACCCAAAAGAGAAATGGCACAGCCAGTGTACCCAGAGAAGCAGGGCCGCAACAGAGGGAATGACCAAAATAGCAAATCACAAGTCAGCAGAAGAGACAAGATAGCCAAAGGCAGAAACACAAACCCACAGCCAGAAGCACAGGGACATAAAAGCTGCCAGAATGGACCATTAGGCAGCAGGATGAAGACCGCCCAGCAAAGCAGGCATATTTCAGCCAAAGCAGTTCACTTCACAGTATACGTATGAAGTGAACTGTGAAGTAAACCACCGGCGAGTGACGAGTTCAAGGCAAGGCCTGCGCCCTGTCCTAAGCAATGAATCATGCCTCCGGCCGTGTGCAACTGCAAGCACAATGCTCGCCTGGGCCAGGACTAGCCTAGGAGGCTGGAAGGGCAGGGGCTGAGCAGGGCCTTTAACTTAACCATTACCCCGGTCCCCAGGCTTATCGTGACTGCCCAAGGAAGAAAGCTGTAGGTGCAATAGACGCCGAAGAGGGCCGTGCTTTTGTTTGTGTGCGCATTGCGCACCACAGAGACAAAGCTGGAAAAATCCATTGGACACACAGATGACGTTTTTTTTTTTGCATTACTACAGTCATTAACACCAGACTACAAGACCCTGAAAGCAAAGATTTGTAAATACCTAAAATGCTGGCTTTTTATGTTTCAGTGAGATTTCAATGATGCAGGCAACATCGATTCTTCATGTCGAGCCGGAGCTACCACAGTGACCGTCACGCCACCACGCTCAAGAAAAAAAAAAGCAGCGTTGGTTTGGCAATGGCTGCTACTTACGGTTACTGTGGGGGTGGGCGGCCAGGGCACTGGCCTGCCTTTATTAACTGATAGGCTGCCGCTTGCTGCTGCTGCCTGCCCATGACGTTGTTGGGCTGAGCCTGACCTGAACTGCTGATGACTCGTTGGGTGTGGCGGGCGTGGCATTTAAAAAAACAAGCATTGGCATAGCCAATAGGTCTCGCCTTTGGGACCTTATAAGTGTTTAGCCATGCAACAGTTGATGTTGTTGCAGGAAGGATATTGTGCTGCATAACTAAATACTTATAAGGTCCCAAAAGCGAGACCTATTGGCTATGCCAATGCTTGTTAGTGATTAACTTTCGTTCCTCTTTGGCTTTGTTCATTTGAACCCAGTGCCATTATCAACTGTATGTTGCATTTCTGATTAATCCTAGTTTTATTGTATGCACGGTAATTTTGTAGCTTGAAATCCTTATCTCATAAACAGCTTAAACTTTTACAGTTCTCTGCAGTTTTCCTTCACGTTAAGTTTAGGGTTACCACCAACCCTGCAGGTCATTATGAGCACAGTTCCAAATGTTTTATTGTTGATATCCTCATTCATTCTGGATGCTGTGGTCTTGTTCTGTTCTTTTTTAACTGACAATGCAAATAAACCTGTAAACACTGATTTCTTGATGAAAAGTTGAGGACCGGAGAAGGTGTGCGTAATGACCTGGATTGAGGGGCTCACCCCAGTCAGTCTCTGTGTCCATTTAATGCCACCTGGTGCCAACCTATTTATTCATTCAGTGGTTTCCTGTAAATCTGGAGGAATGTCTTCCACCTAATGGCTGACCCCGGAATGGAGTCTAGAGCCCGAAAATCTGCGCATGGCATCTGTGGCCGACATTTTGTAAAGTATTTCTTATTTGTTGTTTTTCTTTTTTTCTCGCCAGGCTGGCTTGTTGTTCGCATTGTCTTCCCTGGGAAATTGCTTTTGTTTCCGTTCTAGGTAGGTAGGCCCCCGATATGAAGTGTAGGTACGTTCCCGAGTGTGTATTGGCTGCGTCCCTTTGGACTTTGCTACATCCAACATGGCTGGCATTTCTGACGTGGCCACACCTGCGTGAAGTCTGATATGTTTGGTTCGGATTTGTGATCTCTCTAGTGGTGAGGGAAGATTCGCTTTCCATTAAATCACATGCAGCAAAGGCATATTTATAGCAGAGCATATTCTGCATGGAGACAAACTCCTGAAATATGTACGCAAACCAATGCATTTGCCCGTACCCTGATGTGTAATACTTGGTCTTCCGTGTTTGTGGCAGTTTGAACATGTGCTACAATATGGTGGCATTGCCCAAGTGTCTTTGTCTAGCGTGGGTTGCTGACAGCGCACTTCTTGTAAACGACTTAAAATGGACGATACTTGGACATGAAGGAGGCTGCTGGCTGCCAGATGTTGTTAGGGAATGTATGTCTGGAAAGCCCGGAAATAAATACTGCATGTTCTGCGCAGTAACCTACCAGTCCTCCGCCTCGAGCAGGCTGTTTTCCTCCCCCCTCCCCCTGTCACTTGAGACAGAAGGAAAGCGAGCTGCTGTAAATGACTGCTGGACCGCTTTAGTAGCAGAGCTCGGTGCTGCCGGGGAAGTGGGAGATGTTTCTGTGCCTGCTGTCACAAAGGCCGGCTGCTGGAGGTGTGCTTGGCAGCCCACGCTGTGCGAGCTGCGGGCTGAGCGGCTCCGTGTCTGCAGGGCCTGCTTTCTGCAGGTAGCATGCTTTCATGTATAATTGAGGAGTTGGGCCCAATACTGCTGCATCGCCATTCCACTCAGGTTAATCTTTTACGAGGTACCTGCGCCGAGCCCAGGCGCTCGTGACATTCCTCCTTATCCAGCTGCACTTAAATAATGTATGCATCTTCCCTTCAGGAAAACCATTTATTCAGTCTTTCAGCGGCAGCATGGGAAGGGACCGCATTAGTGGGCTTGGTTGGCTGAAGATGCGCGCGCCTCTCGCTCAAAGAAAGAAAAAAAAAAGGTTTAACGAGAGGCAGCAGGGGGAGGGGAGAGAGGAGGGGGGCCTGCGCCTGTTTCCCTTGCGGGAGCGAGCTTTGACACCATCTGTTAATTACAAACAGATGGTTTCAAAGCTCGCTCCCGCAAGGGAATCGCCAAACGTGCACACATTGCCATTCAAAGCAATGCAATGCGTGCACGTTTTTGGCTCAAAAGGCAAATCGATTTCTAAAGGTCTTTTTCCTATGCAGCGCATGCGCGCTGCGTAGGCGAGACCTAAATAACTACGCACGCTGCCTGCTGCACAGCCCCTACCCCTGCAGAACCAAATCCAGCCCAATCAGTGTACTGCCCACCGGCAACACTGAACTAAGGGCCCCGGCTGCCGCCTAAAGCAAATTCGCAATGCGCATCAAGGCCGGACGACTGAATATGGATATTGGATAAATTATGGTTGGACTGTCTGGACGGTAATCATATGTGAAGCTTTTTTTATTGGCTCTCACAGCCGCAACACTCTTCACTGGAATTCTGGAAACAAACAACACTATCTGTGCGCGTCAGTGAGGTAATTTTATATACTATGCCACAATGCCATATAGTGCAGAGTGACGCATGGTGTAGACCCGGCCCTGATAAACACCCGAAAGCACCGGCACAAATTAAGCACTGTTTCCCACCCAGCTCACAGGAATGCAGCAATCCACAAATCTGTCTGGGGGATTTCTCAACTTTCTCATGCTCCTTTAGTTAGCCCTGGTCTCCGAACATAGAACCCAGAATCTTCCATGCATTGTACCATTCATAGGCACACATACATCCTTCACATGCATATAACACACATGCACTGCACAGCCCTACATACTAACTTGATGTAGGCCAAGGGTAAATTAAGCACACAGAACTTTACACGCATGAATCTGTAGGACTCACTCCAGTGAAATAGGTAAAAACACTTCTAATCACTGCACAATCTGCTGCCATGACCACACTCGTGCTACTTAACTCCTGGCAAAGGCAGTAGCCTTTCACCAGTATGAGGGTAGCGCTTTGGTGCCCCTACAGGTCCAAAAAGACCGACATCCATGAAAAAGGCCTATGTCATGGCACACACGCATGATTTGTGCTTGCCCATGATGTATTTCTACAAAATGAATGTAACTGCCATTTTGATTCAACTTTTAATTCTTGTGTTCTACCTCAGAGAAAAATATTTTTTACTGGTTTTAAAGAATACTATAGTTTTGGCTGACACTTACATTATTTACTGCTGACGGCCAGTAATATATAGCATGACCACAAAAGTTAGCACCAGGGATCCAAACATTGCAGTTGGGGCGCTTAGGGCAGGGACTCACGTCCATTACCATCTGAGGGAGTTTTCTGACCCACCAGTAGGCATGGATGAAGTATTGGATATACAATGGCCCTTTACCAGAGAAGGTCTGATGCATAGCACAGAGATTTAAAGCTGGCCATTTTGTCCACTGGCAGAAGTGGCGACTATTCAGGTGAGTCGAGATCAGATGACGATAAATGATGTTTAGAAGCAGCTGGGTGGCTGCTTACTGGATGACCTGCAGCTGGTGAACAATCATTTGTTCCCCTAGACTAGGAGAGAGGTGATAGGAGCCTGGACTACAGTTTTGCAAGTGGTCAAGGGGAGAAGAGGCAAACATTTTCTTAATGTGCGAAGGAGGCTGAAACAGCAGGCTGTAAGCTTTTTTGAAATGAGCGCTCTATGAGAGTTTTCAATCAATCCAAACACCTAAACTTCTAACTTTGGGTTTGGATGCAGAGAGGGAAGCCTGAAGTCACTGGGTCAGCAGTTCGGAGACCGTAGGGAGGGTTGGTTGCCCGCTAGCAACACCCCCATCTTAACTCCATTGAGCTTTAGGTGAATTAAGCTCATCCACTTAGTGACAACAGACAGGTCGTTTTTAAAGTTGACCAGATGAGCGATCAGGGTGATCGAATAGCTGAGTGTCATCTGCATAAGAGAATATAATGAGTTTGAAGGAACGAATGATGGACGCCAGAGGGAGAATATAGATATTAAAAAGGGTAGGGTTGGACTACCAAATTTTGTGAAATGGAAACGAGCGCTATCTTATCTGAAACCTAAAAACCCGGATAAAGTTTTTCTGCAAGTTACCCATATTTCACAGAAAGAAGCCGATAAGCTTAAGTGTGATTAAGTAGGAAAGTGATTCCTGCATTAGGTGGTCCAGATGAATCCTCTATGTCTACTACGGTGCCTTACAGGAAAAGTGGCAAAGCCATACGATTTCATAAACAACTACGGGGGATATTCTCAAGAACATGTGTTAACTATCGCAAAATTCGCTTAACGCAACTTCTCACATCGCAGTCTATCGCGGGAAAATAACACCGTGTCAATGCAGTATTCCCAAACCGGCGGCACCATGCGATAGTCTCAAGATAACGCGACAAATGCCAGCGTTAAAATTAACGCGACGCCGAAAAAATGCGAAACACGAACGCCCAAAAAGTTGCGATGTCCCAACTCGTGAAACAATAACCAGCGATAACCAGCAACAGGCCTGCGATTCCCACGCGACATGCGGGAAAATGCACTATAAAAGCAGAGACAAAAAAAAGATTAAAAAATGTAACTGCGTAGCACCATGGACGCACCCAGACCGAGTGCAGAGGACAACGCAAACCCCACAAGCCCCACAGACGACCAGCCAGGAACCCCGGTGCCTGGGAAGGGCAAGCAGAAGAGGAAGAGGAAGACGGGGTTCAGTCCACAGGAAAACCGGATCATCGTCACAGAGGTGACAGAACACTACCAACAACTGTTCATCACCTCCACTGTGTCATCGGCAACACAAACGGAAATATGGCAGCACATCGTGAACAACGTGAATGCAGTCGGAGTGTCGAGGAGGACAATGGAAAAGGTCAAGAGGCGCTGGAATGATGTGAAGGGCAAAACCAAGAAGAAACTCGATGCCAACATGAAAGCAGCAACGCAGATTGGAGGTGGGGGACCAGCGGCACACCAGGAGCTGGATGACAGTGAGAAAATGGTGGCCACAGTCATCAGTCGGGATACGGTGCCAGGAGTCGGGGATCGGGACACTGCTCAACATGACCTGACACAACATCAACAGGGTGAGTACCGACCAGGGACTGAGGGTACGGGGGGAGATGGACACAATGGCACACATGCACACATGCACAATTAAGTAGAGCACACTGCACACCCACAATGACTCTGGATCATGTCCCTAATCCCCGTGCCACACTGCAGCACACATACAGAAACTCAGGGAATGTGTGTTGAAATTAATTTATTTGCACATGCTGTGCCTGTGGTCATTTTGTACTGTCTCATGATTGCTAAGGACTGTCACAATGTGGCGTCCTCATGTGAAGAAATTGTCAATGATTTTGTTCCTACGGGCTATTCCTGCTGCAGCTGCAGTGGGGTGTGGTCCACCTGCCTCATCTTCCTCATCATCGTCCGGTGCATCTGGCACTTGTAACCATGGGGCATTGGTGCGTACACATATGTTGTGCAACACACAACATGCAACGATCATCTTGCACACAATGTCTGGGCTGTATAGGAGCCTCCCACCTGTGATGTCCAGGCACCTGAAACGTGACTTCAACACGCCAAATGTGCGTTCCACGATGCCCCTGGTGCGTTTGTGGGCCGCATTGTACTGCCTCTGGGCCTGTGTGGTCGTGGCTCAGAGGGGTGTCATCATCCAAGGGCAGAGTGCATATCCTTGATCACCTGTGACAGTGCAGAGAGACATGAGTCAATAGTTGGTTCTGCATGATGTGTTGGCAGGCTCACTAGTTAATTGGCATGTGAAATGTGTGTCATAGTGATTCCTGTGTGACATGTACTGCTTGTAGCAAATGAGCGCCATCAATGTGTATTACGTAGCCTCACTGCTGCTCCTCCCTCCCCCCGAGCCTAATTACTTGTGTGCGCTGCGCGGTTGCATCACTTGCACTCCTACGGCACACCATTGTCATGCCTGTCTGCGCATGTCCACAAGCCTGACAACGACACTGTGATGTTGTGCGTTGAAGGTGGGCGGCCACGTGTGTGTAGGCCTATGGTAAGGACAGGGCAGACACAGATGTCTGAACTCACGATGCGGTCGAGGCAAGACCTTTGGCTTATGCTGCGGCAATAGTGATACACACACAACAGTTGGCATGTATGATCCCGGACCCCGAGCGGGCTTGCGCTCATTCATTTATCCCTTCGGCCGAGCCCGCACTCCAGGGGCATGTTACATTGCAACTTTGTCCATTGCGGGACGGGTGGCACCGACACTACAACAGAGACACACGCATTAGGTACTTCATTGGCAAGCCCAAACTTAACCACGCCCAGAGCCCCGGGGTGATCATCCACACCCCTACGCTGGACTGTCGTACGCCAGCCCACTCCGGCAACGCCTACAGGGGGGTACGACACAGCTACATGTCCCAGGTCTCCCCCACTGCCTGAGGTGACATGGTTGCGTCCGCTGTACACAGAACAATGCAATGTGGTAGGGCCCGGGCCCCTCATGCATACACAATGACCACACGGACACACTTAGATAGTTTGTGGAACTGGCTACGGGCACATGCGCCCGGCCCCTTTTATTGCCAGGGTCACATGTCCAGTGACGCCTGTGCTGGATGGGTGTGGGGTGAGTGTGAGCCAGCCCTCAAGGAGTGGTTGGTGCTGGCAACAACTACAACAGTGATCAGACAATCAGAAGTTCACAGTTCAAACAGGAAGGGTCCATGACTTGAGCTGCACGGAGTTAGTGGCCCCGGATGCACAGCGGCCGGCACATGGAACACCGCCACGGGACGGTGACTACCTGTGCACTGAGGTAGGGCCACGAGAGCTGAGCGGGTACCCGTCGATGTCCAAGGTGAATGTCGCGGAGGGTTTTGGGGCACAGTGGAGGGTGATCTTCCAGGGCATGTTACAGAGGGCAGTACCAAGCAGACACAGGCAATATGGAGGAGATGAATGCTACAGACTCATTTTTGACACCAAGTCAGTATCAGCTACATGATGATGAAGACAACCTCCAGGCCATAGACTCAGATGCCACCAAAGTTCAACCAGAGAGTGTCCATGAATTTCGGGGCACGGAGTGAGTGGCACCAGAGCTGAAAGGGGATGCAGTCTGCGATGAGGCCTGTACAATGGTATAAACTCTGCCATAAATAAATCAAGACTCAGTTCCAAATGTGTGACCTACTTGACCGTAGTGTAGGCCGGAGGCAGCGGTGAGCAGGGGCCCCCAGCCAGATGCACAGAGTTAGTGGCACCAGAGCAGTTGTTGGTAGTGTTCGGTCCCCTCCGTAACGAGGATCCTCTTTTCATCCGGACTGAACCGCGTCTTCCTCTTACTCCTCTCCTTGCGTACAATGATATGGACTCTGCCATTGAACAATCAAGACTGAGTTCCAAATGTATGACCTACTTGACCACAGTGTAGGCCGGAGACAGTGGTCAGCGTGGGCCAACGGCTGTTCAGGCAGCTCCTCC
This sequence comes from Calotriton arnoldi, assembly GCA_963921515.1. Taxonomy (NCBI): domain Eukaryota; kingdom Metazoa; phylum Chordata; class Amphibia; order Caudata; family Salamandridae; genus Calotriton; species Calotriton arnoldi. The sequence goes on along the minus strand of CAWUFW010005511.1, from coordinate 1,300,039 downwards.
TGATACTCTCATACACGATGTTGGAATGCCATGTGGCAATGATTTGTGGTTGACGATGTAGCAGCACCAGAGCTGAGCGTGTGTGCAGCCTGCGACGATGCCGTGCCCTGCCTGGTCCGGACTGGATTGGATTGGTGTGAGGCCTGCTGGACCGCAGTGTAGGCAGTACACAGCTGACCCTGCGGTGCTGGGCCGCAGTGTAGGCCGAAGGTAGTAGTCAGCAAGGGCCCACAGACAGGTGTCGTTGGAATGCTATGCACAGAGTTGGTGGCACCACATCGAAGGGAGTACAGTGATATAAAATCTGCCATAAACGTATGTACTCTGCCATTGTATAATCAAGACTCAGTTCCAAATGTGTGACCTACTGGACCGCAGTGTAGGCCGGAGGCAGCGGTGGAGTACGTCAATGAGAAAGGAGTACTGGGGGCCTGTGTCGCGGAGGCCGTGATGGTCTGAGGAGGCTGCTATGGTCGCGGGCCTCGGGCTTGGAGCTTGCACCGGCACGTGGTGGGCCCTCTTTGACACACGCCGGTGTCGGCAGGTGAGCAGTGCGGCCTGGGTGCACTGGGGCGGGCAAGACGGGTCTTGGGACCAGCGGCCTGGGGTGCAGCAGGCGCACAGGATCGCAGGCACCACCGCTCACGGCGTCGGCCTCGTGGCGGGGTGAGAGGCGCCGCCCTGGCAGACACGTTGGCCATTCCGGAAGAGAACCACGCCCAGAGTAACAGGCTTTTTATTCACACCCCTACGCTGGCCTGCCGTAAGCCGGGCCAGCCCACTCCGCTCACGCTTACAGGGGGGGACGTAACAAGCTACATTTCCGCATTCTTCCCCACTGGCTGCGGTAACATGGTTGATTCCACTGTCCAGTACACTGCGGACACCAGCAGTGTATGTCGACATGGAAATGTCTGTGGTCTGCATACACAAGTCTGTCCAGCACATCCACGCCACACTTGGCGTTGTGTACATTCACATTCATGGGTCACTTGCCTCCTTCGCACATGCCTGGTTCCCACCTCTCCCCACATTCTGCTATTGTGTAGCTGAGGTGCCATGCCGTTGATGGCTTGTGTACATGGCTAGCCCAGGTTGCCACAGTAAGTTGTGTTGTCGTGTCTGGAATGTGGGGATGTTGGTTGTCATGTTGTGTGTGATTTTGTGACGTGTGCATTCCCAGAGTTGTGAGTTGTATGTTGGTGGAGTTGAGGTGTGTGGTGTGTTCAGTTGTTACTTACCGACGAGTAGTGCATTTCCGTAGGTGCCATCCTGAAAGCGCTGGTTGATGATGGGCTGTCGGAAGATGAAGGAATCATGCACACTGCCTGGGTAGTTGGCGACGACATTGGTGAAGAGTCCCCGGTGGTCCACTATTGCCTGCACATTGATGGAATGCGTGTGTTTCCTGTTGCGGTAATTGTGTGCAGTGGCGGCAGGGGGCACGAGGAGTACATGTGTGCAGTTGATTGCCCCCAACACGTGCGGGAAGCCAGCTATGGCGTAGAAGCCTTGCTTGATCTCCAGCTGTTCCTGCGCAGTGTGTGGGAAGTAAAGTTGCTGGGGTACCAAGCTGATGATGGCATCCAGGACAGGTGTGAGGAACTTTGACAGGCCTGGCTGTGAGACTCCTCCGACTATGGCAGTTGTTGGTTGGAAGGTCCCAGAGGCCAACAGGTGCAGCACGGCCAGCAGCTTTGTCTGCGGAGGGATGTTGGTTCTCCGCTGTGTTGGTACCGTCAGCCTGTGGGCAATGAGGGTCAGGATGCAGAGGATGGTTGTCCTTTTGAGCCTGTAGTGGGCAATGACTTCCTCTGGCGTTAAGTCTCCGAGGCTGGTGCGTTTTCGGAAGGTCCGGTGTCTTTGTCTGCGCTGCCTCTGTGGTAGTCCGGGGGGAGTCCTGGGGGGGGTGGGGGTCCTGGCGGTGGTGGCAGTGGGTGTTGTGGCCCTCTTGGGGCTCCGAGCTGCATGATCAGTAGCTCCATGGCATCTGTTGTTCTTCTGGTGTGGCTGTGGTCTGGGCTCCCTTTTATGGTGCAGGTTGTCGTCCGACTTAGCACCAGGTAGGAGCAGGTGTTAAATCCATGCTGCTAACGCGCCTTATCGCATGTTTTTGAATCTTATCGCCGATCTGGCTGGTCGTTGAGAATGGTGCGGAGTGGTGTTTTCACGGGTTTTTGCACGGGAACGCCTACTCTGCATCTCATTAGCGTTAGTTGCCAGTGTCATCCGTGGCGATGTTTTTTGCGGCTGCTATCGCAGGAAAACTGGTGATATCGGCTGATAGCACCAGCTTGTGAATGGTGCGATGAATTTATCACCACTTTGGCTGTGATAAAGTGCCGCTAACTCGGCGATAAGTCCTTGAGAATATGCCCATACCTGTGAGAGAACTGCACAAGTGAAAAGACTGATAGGGTCGTTATATTTTCACTAAACTAGCTGTCCAAGGGCATGTTTTGATTTGGACTCGATCGACACGCTAAATACAGTGAAAACTGAATTTTTTGCCAAACTTATCAAAGTACTCACTGAAGTACCAAATCTGTGATTGGAGATAGTTGGTGGTAGGATTCGCTTGATTGATCTCATTTTGGGCTGCTCAGGGCACCCAGATCCCCAACATAACAATGATCGTGAAGTCCTTATAGATCTGATGTCAGACAACTCTCTTGTCGAACCATGGAGACGCCATGATCCCGAAGACAGAGAGTACACTTATTTATCAGGCCCATGTGGTATGGAAACCAGAATTAATATCATTGGTCCAAGGATCTTCGACTGCACAATAGGGGTCAGTTTCAGTTGCATTTTGGACCATGCCCCAGTTACCCTCCAAACTGATCTACCTATAATTCAGAAAATAAAACTTGGAGAATGGACACCTTGAGGTAAGAAATGCTGGAGGAAAAACAGAAACTGCTTGGATACTTGAAAGAATGCCTAGAACTCTGGGCTGCAGCCAGTGCTTTAAATGGGAAAAAATAAGTGCAGGTACTCATTAAAATGAGCTAGATGTGTAGTGAGGGGGCGGGGCTAAAGGCAAGACATGATGATACTTAACGACTTCTATATTAGTTGCAGCACATACCAAAACACATGAGAAATGTGTTTATATAAACAAAGCAAGTTAACTCATTACACAAAATGAAAGAGAAATGCTATAATATGTTAACATTTCCTTTTTTTTGCAATAGTTGCACCTTCTTAATGCCATACAGTTAATTGCTGTTGTTTGGCACAATACTATATATTTTTCAGCACGTGAGTAGGAAGAAACTGAAAATACCCCCACTTCGGACCAAAGCTCTTATGGCACAAAGCAAATGAAGCAAATCATCATGACCCTCCCCAGAAGATATCTCTTGTCTCTTCCATAGAGCTATCCATTCATCCTTTCATTCTACCATTTACCTGCTGATATCCACCATTTAACCTTTACATTCTGTCGTCTATTCAGTCTTTCATCCATCATTCAGTTTTTCACCATTCCGTCTGTCCACCCTTCATATACAAACCTATCCATCCATCCAACTCAAAACCTATCCATTCATCCTTTCACTCATCCATCTCTTTATCCACCCTTTCGCTCATTCATCAATCCTTTCGCTCATCTATCCATAAACCCTTTCACTCCTTTATTCCATCCACCCTTTCATTCCATCCACCCTTTCACTCAATCCCTCCTTTCACTCATCCATTATCCACCCTTTCATCCATCCTCCCTCCCTTTCATTCATCCATCCAATCTTTCACTTATCTACCCATCATCCGCCCTTTTATCCAATCACCCACCCCCTTTCACCCAGCCATCCATGCTTTCACTCATCCATCCATCTATTCATCCATCCATCCATACATCCACCCTTGTTCACTCATCCATCCACTCACTCACCCACCCACCAACCCTCCCTACTATGCTATTTATGAATCTTTGTCGCCGAGCAGACGTACACACAAAGTGCCACCCATTTTCTTTAAAATAACTCCTGAGATTGTTTTGATTCTCTCTCTCTTTCTCTCACTTTTTTCTTACAAAAAACAGGCATACGAATGCAGGCAAACACACAAACATAAGCAGGCACACAAAAGACTTGGGTATGATGAAAGCCATGTTATACTCTTCACCTACCATGGCTTTTTTTAATTGCCACCAGGGCCGGACTGGCGATAGCCTGATTGCCACTGCCAGGGTACTGCCATGATTCCTGTGTTTGCACAAATGCACAGGATAGTGTGACTGTGATTGACAGCACAGGGCCTGAACGGACCCTGCTCTGTCAAACACAGCGTGATGGTGAGCACCCGGCAATTATTCAAATGAGCCCTGCTGAATAGCTCAGCTGGGGCTCAGATCGGGGATACAGAAGTGGCACCTTGGCTGCCAGAGACACCTTCCACTCCGGCTCACCAGCACTCACAGCCAATAAGCCTACCTTTTCATGAGTACCAGTACTCTCCTCGGCAGAAGAGAAGTGCTGGTACTCAGAGTGACAAATCTAAGAAGTGCCGGTACTCAGTACCGGTGAGCACCGGCCCTTTTAAAGCACTGGCTGCAGCGAAATCATATATGAGAGTTCTCATGATGACACATTCTGCACTTTCACGTAAACAGATGTTGGCATAAAAGAAACTATGGAAATGAGAAAAACTCCAACTTCACAAGACTTATCGCTCCACACTGACGGACTCTAATGTGAAATAAATTGCAAACTTTTTATTTTTTATTTTATTTATGCTTAAAATTCTCAGTGTCGTACATACAGATCTGTTCGTAATACATTTGGTGCAAGGAAAAGAAAAAACAACATTGTTCTTTTTTTTTACGGAGTTTTATGTAGCGCGAACTTGACCCGAAAGTATCAGAGCGCTTTACATAGTACCAGTTGCTATGAGGACACATTCATTTTTAGGTCTCGCCTGAGCCAGCGCATGCGCTGCTCTGGCGAGAGTTTTAGTAAGCGGGTTTTGGAAGTGCAAACAGCAGTTTGCTGGCAACCAGCTTGCGTTCACGCGAGCGTGCACGCTCGATCAGGTGCCATATGGCTTCCCTCGCGATTACTTTCACTTTGGCGGCCGCGCGGCCGTGTCAGTTTCACGGCCGCACGGCCATTGCTTGTTCATAATAATGTTTCTGGCAGTTTCAGGAATTGCTCATACCCCATCCTTCCTTGTGGTTTCGGATCAGGCATTTTCCACAGTCCTGCAGCATCCCAGGGGTCTTCCAGGCGCTGATAAAACCTGCAGGCAGAGCTTGCCCCCCTGACTGCGAAAGATCTAGTCGGGCCGCAGGCGTTAAGTGAAATGTTAGACTGCAGCGGTGCCAGGAAATTTGGGAGCTTCGGGAGACATGCTGGGCCGATTGTGAAGGGCGCTGCCGATCTGCTAGTTCGAGGCTGATGTTTAAAAAATGTTTTTACAGCTTTCGTGTGAAGCAAAGGTTCACCGGATCTTGCATGGGCTCACCAAGTGTTGATCAATCCTTTTCAAGGTTGGTAAAGCACAGCCTTCCTCGGAACTTGGGTGCTCTGACGCGTTGACATTAAAAACAAAACAAAAAATCAATGTGCCGTTGTATACAAGATTCCTTAGCTGAACATATTGAGGATTTCAATGTCCCTCCTGTTGCGCTTGGGCTCCGTAGAGGCAAGCTTTGGGGAACTAAAAACAACACAAGAAGTTATATGCTGTGGCAGTCAAGCGCGATAAATGGTGTTAAGTAACCTCCCCGTAGAAGGGGGTTGGCAGCACAACGTTGAAGATGTGGAGTATGCGCCCCATCCTTTTAGTTAATAGGAATGGAATGTAGCAGTGTTCATTTTAGTAAGTACCTTGTTTTCGAAGATGCTCGTGTGGGCCAGATGTATGTTAAATTCTGTTACGCATCGGGTGTTTTTAACGGTCTGCTGGCAATAGGTAAACAAGCATTGGCATAGCCAATAGGTCTCGCTTTTGGGACATTATAAGTGTTTAGCCATGCAACAGTTGATGTTGCACCAAGGATATTGTGCTGCAGAATTAAATACTTATAAGGTCCCAAAGGCGAGACCTATTGGCTATGCCAATGCTTGTTATTTTTTGTTAGGCACGGGGAGATTAAGTGATTTGCCCAGAATCACAGGATGTTCAGCGTCATTGCCGAGACTCGAACTCAGTTCCCCAGATTAGAGGTAGAACGCCCTAGCCATTAGGCCAACTCCTCTCCCCTTATAAGAGACATCACATTATTTACATATATCATACATAATGACCCTTTTAAGTCCGAGTGTGACTAGTGCGTAAGGCTCTGCGTTATTGCTCAGTACAGGTTTGGCATTCATTTGGTTCTGTTTAGCTGCTTGCGTACGCCCAGTGTTCTCATTGCACTGTGCTCTATTTCACTGGGACGCTGGCAGCATGCCTGATCCCTGGTTGGCGGATGAGGTGTCCCGCTCCCTCAAGTAATCCCTCAGGGGCTGCCATAAATCATTAGGTTTGGACGTGGGAGGTTGTAATTTTGCAAAAATTTGGCTAGCAGTGTCACAGTATATCATACTCTTGATCCATTTCTCCACTTTGTGCCCTTGTTTGCTGCCCCAGTGCATGGCTACCTCCCTTTTTGCAAGAAGCAGTGCCATCGCCACGAACCTACGTAATGTTTTAGGAACGCTAATTGCATGGCCTAGCAATGCCATCAGTGGGGAAGGTGCTAGTTGCAAATTGGTCATTTGTGCCAGTTCTGCGAATATGCTGTTCCATTAGGAAGCTCTCCTATCGCAGGTCCAGGCCATGTGTGCAAAGTCTGCTGTGTGTGTGTGTGTGACATTTAGGGCAGTGCAAATAGCGAGCAGGGTCCGTACTGGACACCAGCACTGAAGTGGTATAGGCCCTCAGCAGGAACATATAGTGGAACAATTTATGCCGGTGATTGCAAGACACCAATTTGGTTTGATTAAAGCATTCTAACCACACCTTATCAGTAAGTGAATGCCCCAGATCTGCCTCCCATGCAGTTCTCACCCTGGTATCGTGTGATGGTTAAGTGCTAAACATGTACGGTACAGTCTAGAGATGAGGCGGTCTCTGTTAACGTCCGTGATAAGCAATGTGAGTGGTGCAAAACTGTCCGGTTCTCTCGGGTATGTTGGTATTCTGTCCCTGAGGGCGGCCTGTAGATGAGCCAGGACAAATTGGTCAATGTAGGGGCAGCCTGAAAACCAGGGTCTTCTGTTCGGGAAAAGACATGGCCACCAGGAAAGAGATCTCCGAATGTGTGCAACTCATGTTGTCGAAGGGTGTGTTGCACTAGCGGTTCCACCGTGACAGGTAGCCATGGATTGGCCTTCAACGGAAGCGCCGATGAATATAGTGTCATGCCATCCATCTTTCTTGATAATCTCGTCCATGCCCAACAGGAGGTGGGCACGGTTTGAACATTGTGGCGATCCTGTGACAGTCCAGCCGGCAGTAGGGCCTCCATGGGTGTAGGGGCTGCCAGATCCATCTCTGGCTTGGCATAAGGAACACGGGCATCTGGATGATACTAGTGCCATTAGTAGCTATATTGCGCTACCAAGTAATAAGTTGTATATCCGGAATTCCTAATCCTCCACGTTCATACGGGAGGACAAGGGTGCTATAGATGATGCAAGGCTGTTTACCAACCCAATGAGGGACGCCAGAGGGAGAATATAGATATTAAAAAGGGTAGGGTTGGACTACCAAATTTTGTGAAATGGAAACGAGCGCTATCTTACCTGAAACCTAAAAGCCTGGATAAAGTTTTTCTGCAAGAGACCCATATTTCACAGAAAGAAGCCAATAAGCTTAAGTGTGATTAAGTAGGAAAGTGATTCTACATATTTGAGCGAAAAAGGTGTTCGTTAAGGGAGTAGGAATGTTATTGAACAGATAGAGAAACTGGGGCAGGACCGCCATTTTAATAATGGCTATGCGCCCTGCCATGGACAGTGAGAGACAAATCCATCCCTCCACCCTGCCACCAAGCTTGTCCACCACTGGGCCGAAGTTCAACAGCATTATCTGTTCTCTGTCCCTGTGGAGATATATCCCCAAATATTTCACCTCCGCCTCACACCAGGCTACTGGGAACCCACCACAGTGCCGGTCCCGCACCTCCATCAATGGAAAAATCTCTGACTGTTTCCAGTTTATATGTAGCCCAGAGAGAGACCTGAAATGATCCACTTCAGTCAAGAGTGCTGGGAGGTTATCAGCTGGGTGCCTCACGTACAGTACAATATCATCTACATAAAGGGTCACCAATAAAGGGCAATAGAGGACAAAAAAAGGTCTTAAACTGCAACCCCCAATGGGAGTGGCTCCTCTGGAGATGTCGCACTAGGGGATCCATCGCTATTATAAAAATCTGTGGCGATAGTGGGCATCCCTGCCTAGAGCTGCTGGAAATGGGAACTGGCCCGGTCAACATGCCGTTGAACCGGATCGCGCCATTGGCAGTGTGTATAGTAAGCGCACGAGGACCGTGAACCCCACCGGGACCCCCAGTTTCCGTAGTGTGGCATACATAAAGGCCTTCTCAGCATCCAATAATGCTGGCACAGCTGGAACTGTAGGGTCTATTCTGTGGAGGATGGCAAAAAACGTTCGTAAGTTCAGCGCAGTGAATCTATGCGGTATGAAACCACCCTGGTGAAATTATCTGTTCCTTAAGGAAATAAAAATTTGGCCAATATTTTATTGTCATAGTTCAATAGTGATAACGGCCTGTAGGAGCCGCAGGCAGCGGGTCTTTCCTGGGCTTCAAAAGTAGAGTTATGACCGCTTCTCTGAACGTGGTTAGGGAGACTTCCCGTCATTAACGCCTCCACATAAACCTCCAGTAGATGTGGCACGATGAGGTGCTTATATGCCTTGTAAAAGGCACCTGAGAGGCCGTCCAGGCCAGGCGCTTTGGTTCCATCCATAGCATCGATAGCTTGTATGATTTCTTCAATGGTAAAAGGCTCACTCAGAAACTGTTGCTGTGCATTCGTGAGCCAAACCATCACCACCTCGTCTATGTAGGCGGAAATGGCGCCCAGCTCATTTGTCTATCTGGAGGTGTATAAATCAGTGTAATTTGTCAGCAGCTCTCGTTGCATGCCTAGTTTGTCCGCCACATCTGTGCCATCCAGGCTCCACAGCCTCTCCCCCTCTATGGGCATTAGCATACTTCCCCAAAAAATGGGCCTCCATCTCTGCTGCTTCCTGTAAATCAGTAGGGCGCACGCTTGTTTAAGTATTCCAGGGTACTCCCCCTGTGCTGCGCACGATCCAGAGCTAATAGGTCACTTTCTAACTGGGATAATGTGCCCCACAGGTCTCTCAGTATTCCTGTTTGTTTAGAGATATAGACCCCTCTGATGTATGTCTTAAAGGCCTCCCATAGAGTGGCCTGTGACAAGACTGATCCCTTGTTAAGATCAAAGTATTCAATGATAGACATGCATTGCTCCATCCGAAATACAGCATTATGCAGCACCATAAAGAGAAAGCGCCATTGACGCTCAAACCCTCCATCCCCGGAATACGCATAGTTAATGTTACCAGCGAGTGATCCGACAGCGTGCAGGGAAGGTGTCTCATGTCAAGTACCCATGGGATTAGAGTGCTTGACAAGAGCCAGTAGTCTAACCTCGTCCAAATATCCGGTTCCATTGAGTGGTGAGTATAAACAGCTTCCGGGGGATCTGTTGTCACCAGACATCTAGTAGTGCATATGCTTGGCATAGAGCCCATAATATCTGAAGTGAACGTGGCTTGTTGACGGGGCCGTGGCAGTACTGTCTAGTTTTGGGTCCATCAAAATGTTAAGGTCGCCCCCAAAAATAATGTGATCCCCAAGTGGAGGCAAACATAGACAGGCTTGTGGGTGCCAAGTGCGTTTCTTATAAAAACACATTATCAACCTTGTGTCGCCGGATGTATTGCATCACCTGCCTGCACTTACATGAGTTGTTTAGCCCACTCATGTTCGAGGTCATGAGCGTGACATCTACATAGGGTCGAACGTCAACTTGGTGTGCCATTGAGTGTGGTGTTATACATTGTAGTGTGCAGCCAAAAGAGCAATGACCGGTGAGAAAATAAATTGCTAGCGTCAAAAGAATACGAACTGAATACTTTCCTTACACAGCACACTGAAAGAAGCCCTTCATCACATAGAAGGGTGACACCATGAAAATGGAGAAAAAGCTGGCAGGTTACTCACTTTGCAATCAGAGAAAAGCCATGTTGGCCATTCTGGTTATTTATGACATGCACAATACCTTACTTACCCGCCCTCAAGATATCACTAAAGAATTTACTGTTTTCTACCTGCATTATATCCCTCGATGCTAAAGAGAGGGACATTGAACAAAATTTTATGGACCAAATCCCACTTTCACAGCCTCCATTAGATCTTTGTGAAGAACTAGACAGGGAATTATGGACTGGGAATAGCAGAGGCAGTCAAATCCATGCCAACTGGGAAAGCACCATTAGTATTAGGGAAAATGCTCAGGGAAGACGTAAGGCCTATGACCTGAGTTTAATAAGGCCAATATCTCGTTGATCTCCAAGCCAGGGAATGATCCATTGTACTGTGGAAACTGGTAGCTATTTTACTGATGAAATAAGGTGTTAAAATGCTTGCTAAAGTCCTGGCAAACAGTTTAAAGAAAGTTATTTTTCTCTTGGTGTGTAGGAACCAAGTGGGGTTTGTGCCATGCCGCTCCTCCTGCAATTCTGTGCAATCCCTGCTGCACCTGCTATGGAGTACGAGACACAATGAAGATGAAAAGATGAAACTCTCTCTTGATGCCAAGAGGACATTTGATTGGGTGGAGCAGAGCTATTGTTTTCATACAATGGCTAGAATGGGGCTAGGGATGACTTTTACAGCTATGACAAGTGGCTGCAATGGTTTTCAGTCTGATCAAATAAGTATTAAAAGGGGTACCAGCCAGGGATGCTCCCTGTACTCTTTCCTCTTCCTAGGACTCCTCAGCATCACCAGTTTGAGCACTTTCTTCATTCTTTTGCTACAAAATCAAGATTGAGGATCTACCAATGACACCACATACAACTATCCATTCACTTCACCTCCATTCTTTTCAGAGGGTGCAAGCCAAGATGAACTATCTCTGGATACTACTGAGCAGAGATTTTAAAGCAGTGGTCAAGGAAAACATGGCGATTCTAATAGAACAAATGCAAAGAGATTTTGTAAAATGTAATGTATGGGGTCACAATACATACTGTAAAAATGGTAGTATCCCCACACTTCAATGATGTTTTTGGTATGTTGAAGGTTTCTGCTCCACATACTCAACTCATAAAAATATATCACATCACCCAGCATTTGTCACAACTAGAATACTACTTTGTTTCTGACCTGGAAATTCCTGACTGAGTGATTTTAGAACAGAACCTGAAGGGTGGTGTAATAGACCCCCAGATTCTGCTATCAGAGAGTAAGGACAACCACATCCTACTAAGATCTCGGGATATTGGTCATCAGCCCATAACACTCTCTAACAAAATGGTTTTCTAAATCTGCAAGCCCCTCTCTGGAATAATGTCATATTACACATTGAAGGTAAGCCACTTAATTGGTAACATTGGGCCCAAATGGCATAACACCCATCATCCAAGTGCTCTTGAATGGCTTTTTTTAAATTATTTTGCTAATGTGATTCCAATTAGATGTCTCTCAGGGGCATATGTACAAGGACTTAACGCCGCCGTAGCATCAATTTTTTGACGTTACGGTGGCTATTTTTTATCGCCTTATTTACAAGTTGCCGCTAACTGGAGTTGCATGGTGGGCGTTCCTGTGGAAAAAACGCCGCTAACCCCACTTCGAGATATTTACAAGGAATTCCTTGCATGGTGCAAAACCCAAAAAGCTGCATCTTAGTTCAGTTGGAGGAAGTTTTTTAAGACCAGAAAATAGCAGGTCTTAAAATTGGTGCAAACACTTGGGGCCTCATTTCAGAGGTTTTGGTGCTGGACAGCGCAGCAAAGAATATTGCTGCGCTGCCCTGCGCCAAAACAAAAGCTCAGGAATGCGCCCCACAATCAGATAGGGCGCAGTCCTGGGCCTCAAACAAAACAGCATTGCCACACTTTTCACTGCGCCATCCTTGCGACACTATGGATGCGCCATATTTACTGTATGGCGCTCCATGTTGCAAGGATTTACAGACGTATCTGTCGGCGCTAACGTCACGCATTGCTGCAATTTTGTCACAAACATGACGCAACTCCAGCAATGCATGGGGCAGGCCTATCCCTATGGCACTGCATCACCCTTACGCCCGCCATGAGGCAGGCATAAGGTTTTGATGCAGTAGCATCCTAGAATTGTCGCAGTGAAATCTCATAGAGGTCAGGCATATGCCTATATGCCTCCCTTTGTACAGAGTCTAGTTTGGCGTCCAGGGTGTCTGCTGTCACCTTCCCTGGTGGCCAGCGACCCCCGGATGCTCTGTCCACTGACACGGAGGAGCTGCCAGGGTGTCAGGGCAGTTGGAGCTCCATTGGTGGAGTTTGCGCGCTGCGGTGTTGGCGTCTGCAAGCGTTGGCAGAGTGGTGGTGCTGAGGGAGTTGCCGAAAAGTTCTTTGATGGCCTTGATCCAGCTGCGGCTGGGGGGGCGATGATGGTGGTGTTGTACGGTGGGCGTGGTGAAGGCGTGCTGTATACTATGATGGTCGATCCAGGAGTGTTCGGTGGTGTGGCTGTAGTTGAAGTTCCAGCTGGCAGAGAAGATGGGGTCGAACGTGTGTCCGGCTATGCGGGTTGGTGCGGTGACTAGCTGCTTGAGTGTGATGTTGGCGAGGTTCGCCAGGAGGGTGGTGGTGTTCTGGTCACTGGGGTTGTCCAGGTCAAAGTTGAGGTGTCCGAGTAGGATGTAGTCAGTGGATGGGAGAGCCTGGGGTGGGATGAGGTCTACAATGGCATCAGTGAATGGGGGTTCATGGGCCGGGGGGCCTGTAGACGAGGGTGCCGCAGAGGGTGGGGTTGTGGTTGGTCTGGATCTGGAAGTGGAGGTGTTCCATGGTAGCCGTCGGGTCATCAGAGTGCGTGGTCAGTCGGAGTGTGCTTTTTTAGACAATAGCAATGCCTCCTCCTGGGCACTCAAGATGGTCCATGTGGGTGAATTTGAGCCGTTGTGGATGGTGATGGCGATGTCCTGTCAGGAACAGAGGTTGGCCCAGGTTTCCGTGAACAAGGTGATGTCTGAAGAGGTGGCGTTGAGGAGGTCCCAGATTTCTGTTGCGTGTTTGTGGAGGGACCGTATGTTGAGGAGGATGCAGTTGAGCCGGTCGGCTGCGCTGTTGGTCGGCTGGGCAGCAGGAGGCGCTTGTGTGCTGATGTGGCAGAAGGTGTGTTTGCAGTTTCAGCAGGCACAGGGTGCAAGGGAATTCTACAGTGATGCTAGATGGCAGGCGGTGTGGCATCCAAGGCTGATGGCGAGGAGAGTGCTGGCGTCGTAGCGGTAGAGTGTCCGAGAGGAAGGGTCCTTGGTGCTGGGTGCGGTCCAGGGGCGGACGGACGCAGATGGGCTTGCCTTTGGCACACCAGTGGTACGCCCGCTGTGCATGGCCGCACAGCGGCTGCCAATTAAGTAGTGCTGCGGGGGGGACTGGACAGCTGGGAGGCGGGAAACTCAGGAAAGGACACTGGAGGGGGCGGGACGCAGGGGATAGCGGGGGTTGTAAATATATATTTGTTTAAATCTTACCTTGTGGCTGGGTCCCGTGTCTTCTGTGCTCCTGATCTCCTGAGTCCGCTTCCAGGAACAGGAAGCAGGCAACCAGGCTCCTTCCCCTAAGCCAATCACAACGCTGCAATGCGGCATTGTGATTGTTCTTTAGCACAGTGATAAGGCGTTCAGCCAGGGGTTGGAGGGTGGGCATATTCTTCATGCAGGTTGCACCTGCATTGCGAACAGGGAAGTGGGCATGACTGCTTTGGGTGGCCAAATAGTCTTTGCGCACTTGAGTGAGCATACCACTCCGCCCCTGCCCTGCTCCCTGAGTAGAGCAGCCCCACCCACCCTCCTGCCTGCAAAGGAAACAGCATGAGAATATCAGAAAGTTATCATCATGTTATGTTTCCTCTTCTTGCACTGCTTGAAAGCAGTGGGGTGACGCTCTTTCGCCATAATGGTGGAGCCGCCACTGGGGGTGCATCACCCACAGGTGCTAAGCCTGGGCCCGACTCGACCCTTTGGGCCTCCTCCGCTACGCGTCCCAGATTCTCCTCTCCTGGACATTAACACCATGGCGCAATCTGCTGCACTCTCTCCAAATCGGTGACTCGGCCAGCAGGAGCCTCAGCCAGGCGGGATTTCACAAGCCTGGGTACAGCAGTTGCCGCCAAGTCCGCTGGGGAACCTCCTGATGCAGGTGATGCAACAGGGCCCCATTATGCGTGAAGTTGTAGTGCTCACGCCACACAAGTTCGGCGCAGCTCAGGGGCCTCACCTTCCACAGGGTCCGGCCAGCGCAACATCCTCCGGCCTGTGATACAGAGAGGCGCGGCCCACCATTGGTAATCGTTGGTGCGCAAGAGCATCTCTACCGTTCACAGCTCCAAGGGGCACCAGGCGGTCTTCTCACACAGGTCAGCAACGTGTCTCCATGTGACCTGGCAGACTTCACCACCAGGTAAGGGCGATCGCCGATGCCTCAATGTCTACCGCCATGGCCCAGCAACTCCACAGTACCTCCGTATCCCACTCTGGATCCCAGACGCAGGCACAGCGAGGCCACCGGGCCCCGGGGACAGTCTGCGCTTTCAAGGTTTTGACTGCCATGGTGTTGCAAGGAGGGCGCTATGATAAGTGATGCATCACAGGTTTTCCCCAGCGATGCACCTCTTTTCATATATGTAGCCCTGATTCTGCATTTCCTCTTCCCCTGGGACTCTGGCTGGTCATCCTGGCTGTTGGGGGATTTGGGGAGGTTGTTGATCTGTGCTGCACTTGTCCCTGGCTGCTCCATTCTGCATTCCATTGTTTTTCTTTTCGTTTTTTCATTGGAGGTGGACTTATTGGCTATTTTTGCCTCTAGAGGCAAAAAGATGAAGTTCTGCTGACTAACATGAGTTTTTTGCCCGCAAATTGGCCTTTTGTCAGTTTTCGCCCACTAACGTCAGAATTTGTATCGCCTTCACCCTAGTGTTAGAGGCAGTTTTCACCGCGGCTACCTGAATCTATCGCCATGCAGCGATGTATTGTAAATACATCGTTAACAAGGCAATAGTTTTTGGTATTAGGCCGCATTAAGAAAACTACCGCTAACAGTCGCTAACGCTAGTTAGCACCAGTTCTTGTACATATACCCCTCAGTTCCTTTATTATTAGCAACTTAAACCGTGCTTGAAAAGTGCATTGTGTGGTAATCTTGTTACCTTGACAAACACCTCTCTCCACCCTTATTTAGAACGTTGGGGTAGTTACACAAAACTGGTTTCGGGCCTCCAAGAAACTCTAATCGAGGAAATGTATTCCAAACCCATAACCACACACCTTAGAAGCAAATGTTAACCGAATATTTAGAAAACAGGCACAAACTCTGACTTGTGGTGTATGAGAGAAGCCTTTGTGCAGTCCAGCTTTAAAATCATCCATGACTGGCATAGGTCACCATGCAAACTACACAGAACCAAACTGCTTCCTAATTTGAATTACTGAAGAGGCGGCCACGATTGTGGTGAAATGGTGCATATTGTATGGGCTTGCCTAGTTTTGCAGGTCTTTTTGAACCTGGTATGACACCAACTGAAAGATTCTAGTGACTTGGTTATAACTCTATCACTGTAACTAGGTCCACTTCATGATACACATGATATCGTTGGCCTAAATAACCACAAGAAGAGATTGTTGAACTTCAGTGGCAACAATCTGTATTCTGAGACACTGGGGGCATATTTACAAGGAGTTAAAATCACCAGAACGTCACTTTTTGTGACGTTCTGGTGGCGTTAATTCCTTCGCTTTATTTAGAAGGTGGCATTCAGCCACTTAACATAGCTTAACGCCTCCTTGTAAATAATGCCCCTATTCACGCAGCAGTTAGCATGAAAGGGGTGGGCAGTGGGTGTTGCAGTGGGTGTTCTACCACTACACCCATTGGTTTTTGACGCTGCCCCATATTTAAAAGGTATGGGGCTGCGCCCAAAATAAGACCAGGAAATTCCTGGTCCTAAACAGGTGATACAAAGAGAAATGATTTATTTCTCCTCGTAGATTGCTCTTTCCACATGTGCTGCATCTGCAGCACACATGAATAGAGCAAATCGCCTGTTAAGATTGTTTATGTGCAGGAAGGTTTCCCTTCCTGAACATAAACCATCGCCCCTGCAGCACAGGCACCCTAGCAAAATGGCACTCGGGTGCCTGCGCTGGTGCTAGGCAGCTTCTTTAGCGCTAGGGGAAATGCTGGGGTGCGCCGTATTTTTGTAAATACGGAGCATCCCTGCGTTTTGAAACTGACGGAGTGCGACGTTTCAAATTTTGGCGTAACTTTCTTGCACATATGCTCCTGGAAATCTAAAGTTCCCCCAACACTTAGGTAATGGTCAGAGACCATAGTTGCAATGGCATCACACAAACAGATGATTTATAAACTGAATGATCAACTACAAATGTTTGAAGAGATCTGGAGACCCTTTGTTCAATGGCAGTAAGACACCTTAGGCATTAGTACTTTGTTACTAAGATACGTTTATGGTTATTGCTCTTTTACTCACATTTAACAGGTAGGATGTCGATATGAACAGCAATTCAAGTCTGCAGATTTCGCTTCTTTAAATGTCTCTGAGGAGAGATGTTGGGTGGGTATTTGACGCCATTAGGTATTCTCTCGATAAGATTGATCGTCTTGTACATTTTGTATAATTTGCTTCTGCTTCGGCATAGACTCATATACTCTTTCTATGTGTTATAATCAATAAAAAGATGTAAACACAAGATGGCTTGTGGGGTGAGGTACTGGCTTGTAGTGAGCTATTGGAGTATTTACCTTCACAATATACAGTACAGACAACCCCTAAAACTAATATGCTGCTCTCCAGGTATAGGTAACTATGCATATTCCACCAAACTTGGATGACTACATCCTATTTGATCTACACCATTAGTGTGTGCATAGTTGCATAGCCTGAAGGCTTGCAACTTTGTGTGACTTCTTTTAACACAATTGGTGCTGTGTAAAGTATGACACTCTCATGTTTTTTTCTAAAGATTTCAGACCCACTAAGGGCATTGGGTGTGACAAAGGCTGCTTGACAGACGTTCAACCAGTTGTTAGCCTTGGTACCATCAAAT
Organism: Calotriton arnoldi; assembly: GCA_963921515.1. NCBI lineage: Eukaryota > Metazoa > Chordata > Amphibia > Caudata > Salamandridae > Calotriton > Calotriton arnoldi. The sequence continues at coordinate 1,282,715 of CAWUFW010005511.1, read as the reverse complement.
AAAGACTGCAGTCCTATTGACAGTCACTATAGGCTTTTAGGCTGCCCACCCAGCCAAAAATCCACTAAAGACGGTCAGTTCTGACCCCATCACACTTTGCCTGGCCAACTCCAAGGCCAGTCAGCAATTCTTCCAAGCATTCTAGAGCACTGCAGTGACTTCACGCCATGACACATGCCATGAACACGAGAGGTTGGGTTTCTCTTTCCATTCCTGCTACTGGATTCCTAGCCAACATACTGATCTCGACTCACCTGAATCGTCTCCACTGGCTGCCAGTGGCCACAATGGCCAGCTTTAAGTCTCTGTGCTATGCATAAGACCTTATCTGGTAACAGGCCGTTGTACATCCAATACCTCATCCATGCCTACTGGTGGGTCAGAAAACGTCCTCACATTGTAATGGACGTGTATCCCTGCCCTAAGAGCCCCAACTGCAATCATGTCTGGATCCCTGGGGCTGACTTTTGTTTTTGATTTTGTTTTTCCCAGGCATGCATATTCCTAACAAATAAGGAAATCTTTGGGTACTAGTCGTAGGTGAAATTTGTCCCTTTTTAACAAGGAACACGTGTAGCAAAAATCACATATGGCCCTACCATGCACACCAAAGCAACACAGGCACAGTGCAACATTTCTGCACAGGTGTGTTGTCATGTGGATGGCGTAATCCTTAAATCATGATGCATAAGACTAGATCCAGAAATGTATTTCAAAATAATAGCAAGTTGTGCTACATTGCATAACAAAATCACTAGAAGGAATCTGCATGTTAGGGGAAGATGCGGACGATGCAACCCTGTCTTTGGTCACAGCATGTCGCAGTCGGGGTGGAGAACTCTGCATATAAAAAGATAGGACAGGCCTATCTTTTTATGTGCTGAGTCTCTGCAGTTGTAAAATTACTATTAGTAAAATTAAACTTTTCCTTTGTGAATACCGAAAGAAGTAAACCTACACAAAAGTGTAAGTTCACCTTTGTGAATCAGGCCTAATGTTTATAAATCTGTAGTATAATACAAGAGTCTATATTTCTCACATCATTTTCTACATTAGGGTATTCTTGCACATCTGCTACAAAATGTGGAGGAAACCTAAGTAGACAATATGATATTAAATCTGGTCCCAGTGCACGGACATTATTTTTTCATTAGACCTTTGATCCATGTTGCCACTGCTCTCCTCACGTCCTAGGTGTCCTGCATCCTGCAGAAAGCTTAGTTATAAGGAAACATGCACCTTGTTTCTTAAATGTAGTGATGTGTTAGGGAGGTGGTCCTGAGAGACATTACATGGCAGACAGTGTAATTGCTGGCTATTGTTGCTCATATATGTAAGGTAGGTGTGGGGAAGGAAGCATGCCCCGATCTGCAGTGCAGGTGGCAGGTCCAGGTTCATTTTTGTATCATAAATGAGATTTCGTACTACAATCAGATTTGCCCTTCTCTAATCCCAGCTAGTACTATGGTTAAGTGTAGGCTTCTGCTGGTCTGGAGCCTCTTGGTTATATAATGGGCACAGGTGTAGGGAATGTATTGTTGTGTGTGTCAAGGTAGCAGTGCAGCTGTATGGTTGGCACTTTATTATCAGATTTAGGGCCTTATTCTGAGTTTAGTGGTGTGGCAGCGGGCCGCCATGCTAATGCCCCGGTGCCACACCACCAAACCCGTACTGAGACCGCTCATCGAATTCCAACTGGAATCCAGGTTGGGCGGTCCTTCTCTGCCTGTCCAACGGTGGTGCCTTTAAAAGGCTCATATGTGAGCCTTAAAAGGCACTGCATTCAAGCTAGCCTCGCTGATGAGGGGTGTTACCCCGAAACCGGTCCCAGGATGCTTGTTTCCGGTCCAGGGAAGACCTGACTTGGCAGTTCAGGCTGGACTGTTCCCATGAGGCACAGGGTCAAGACTGATTTGCATATAGCTGGGTCTGAACTAGGGTGGCGAAGTGAGCTAAAGAATGGTGATGGATTCTACCCAGATCTGTGACTGGGGGTGATTGTCTGAAAAGTTTCAGTGATCCGTCCATCATCTCCGTGTGTTTGGACTGCAATAGGAGCACCAAAGCGCGTTCATGCATGCATGGACTGTGAAGCCCATGTCGTGCAGGAACAGGGGGTTCATACCTACAGAGGGCACACCATGTGCCCCGCTGCATGCACCTTCAGGCCATGAGACACCAGGGGACCCTGTAGGGCCCACTTAGTTTCCTCACCACAACATTTTTCATTGCGGGCTCACTGCCATGAAAACTGTGGTGGTGAGGAAACTCATAATATGCTTGCAAGTGTAGCTGCTGCACCACCAGCATATTGTGGCCTCTGACCGCTGCATCACCTCCACGGAATCAAGGATCCCAGCGGTGGCAGCAGTCCTGTGGCGGACACACCGCCGTATTCGTAATACGTGGGTGGACCACCGGTTTGGAGGTCCAATGACCGCCACCACAGGTTTGGAGGTCCAATGGCCGCTGAAAACTCGTTATAAGGCCCATTGCCTGATAGGCTGGTGAGCCTGTGACATCACAGTAGCATGTCCAGACAAGTCAGAACTGGTTCTCTGTAAGGGGAGCTAAGGTAGTGTTCGAGTTTACTTGGGTACCTACAGATGCTATACACACACGCACACTGCTCCATCCCCAAGTCACTGTATTGTCCCCAAAACCATGAAGTTGTGAAAATTACTCACAGCTCTCGTCTCGGCAAACATGGTGACTGCAATTTGTGTGTAGTCACGCTATGAGAGTAAGAAAAGGCCAAAGCTATGTTTCAGCCTAGCTAAAGGGAAGATATATAAATTAGGACCCTTCCTCCAGGACGGACATCACAACAGTTGTGTACAGAAACACCTGTGGTCCCTCTCATGCTTAGTAGGGGAAGAGTCCCTGGGCCTCCAAATTAACTCATTGGGCTGTACACAGCTGCTGGTAAGAGGTTGACCCCAAAAACCTTAGTTTTTGGGTGAGCCACAAATATCTTTCTAGGATCTACTACTCTAATGGGTCCCCTGTGACTGACTGTTTACTGGCAGCAGGTAGAAAAATGAATGATTGGCAAATGGTGATGACAGCACCTCCAGAGAGTCCACAGTGCCCTAGTACCATTATTAGTACAGATAGGAGGTTGCCACACTTGTGAATTAAGATTTCTTGCCTTTGGTTAAGATGCATTACAGGAAGGAAAAACCCTGTAGTCACAGATTCGTGTGCCAAGGAGGAGAAGAAGGGAAATAATTTTAAGAGTTCTACAGGGGGTCAGTTCAGCTGATCAACATCTGTTGAAAGAGGGTTGCACCCATAGGGGATCTAGGGTAAACAGCAACTAAAGACACAGGGGTAGATTTTGAAACATTTTGCACTGCGTTAGCGTCACAAAAGTGATGCTAACCAGCACAAAGTTTTTTTTTTTTAACCGATTTACTTTCTAGGGCAAAACTTGTTTTGCATTAGAAAGTACCCTACAAGTAACTCAAAGCAGTTTGAAGCATTGCTATGTGTTACTTAGCGCCAAGGGGGCGTTACATAGGAGGTACATGGGCATTCCCATGCAACCACCCATGCCTTTTGATGCAAAACCCTATCTACAAACAATTATAGACAGGGTTTAGCGCCAAAAGTTAACACCATCTGAAAGGAGGCGTTAAGAGGAGAAATATTTTCATTTCTCCTTTCTTTTCCTACTTTGCATGCATGTTTCACTGTGCAGCACACATATGCAGTAAGAAAAGTATTTGAACTTGTCTAGGCATAGTATTTTGTACAGGAAGGGTATTCTTCCTGTACAAAACCTATGCTAGACTCAGGCACGCACCTTGGTGTTATGGCGCTAAGGTGTGTGCCTGGCGCACAGCAGCTGAATTCAGCGCCCCCCTTACCGAAGTTGAATACTACATTTAGTGGTTAACCTGTCTTTCTATAGCATTCGAAGACTATTTTATGCCAATTTTAGTATTCAATAGTGTTCTTTTTGGGAAGGCTAGTGCATGAAGACTACTGATATGTGATTGGTACTTCTTGAATACTAACAGAATACTAAGCACATACTTATTTGTAATCGCATAGTCTTTATTTACAATGCAGAACATTTAGTGAATACAAACTATTTGAATACTACTGGACTTTACCCAGACTACTATTAACATTCTATTCAAGCTGCATGCTGAATGGTAGATCGGTGCCTTATTTATTATACTATTTTTATGCCTTATTTATTATAATATTGTGGTGTTTGTGTAGTGTAGGGTAGTGTTTTACAGTTTAGGGTAGTGCTGGGGGATCATGCAGGGTAACGATTGAGTGTAGGGACCGGACTGGGGGTTGGGGGAGGGTCATGCTGGGGGTAGTGTTTTAGGGTTTAGGGTAGTGTTGTGGTGTTTGTGTAGTGTAGGGTAGCGTTTTAGGTTTTAGGGTAGTGCTCGGGGGTCGTGCAGGGTAACGATTGAGTGTGGGGACCGGACTGGAGGTCTGGGGAGGGCCGTGCTGGGGGTAGTGTTTTAGGGTTTAGGGTAGTGTTGTGGTGTTTGTGTAGTGTAGGGTAGTGTTTTAGGGTTTAGGGTAGTGCTGGGGGGTCGTGCAGGGTAGTGTTTGAGTGTAGGGACCGGACTGGGGGTCGGGGGGGTCGTGCTGGGGGTAGTGATTTAGGGTTTAGGGTACTGTTGTGGTGTTTGTGTAGTGTAGGGTAGTGTTTTAGGGTTTAGGGTAGTGCTGGGGGGTCGTGCAGGGTAGTGTTTAAGTGTGGGGACCGGACTGGGGGTCGGGGGAGGGTTGTGCTGGGGGTAGTGTTTTAGGGTTTAGGGTAGTGTTGTGGTGTTTGTGTAGTGTAGGGTAGTGTTTTAGGGTTTAGGGTAGTGCTCGGGGGTCGTGCAGGGTAGTGTTTGAGTGTGGGGACCGGACTGGGGGTCGGGGGAGGGTCATGCTGGGGGTAGTGTTTTAGGGTTTAGGGTAGTGTTGTGGTGTTTGTGTAGTGTAGGGTAGTGGTTTAGGGTTTAGGGTAGTGCTGGGGGGTCGTGCAGGGTAGTGTTTAAGTGTGGGGACCGGACTGGGGGTCGGGGGAGGGTCGTGCTGGGGGTAGTGTTCTAGGGTTTAGGGTAGTGTTGTGGTGTTTGTGTAGTGTAGGGTAGTGTTTTAGGGTTTAGGGTAGTGCTGGGGGGTCGTGCAGGGTAGTGTTTGAGTGTGGGGACCAGACTGGGGGTCGGGGGAGGGTCGTGCTGGGTGTAGTGTTTTAGGTTTTAGGGTAGTGTTGTGGTGTTTGTGTAGCGTAGGGTAGTGTTTTAGGGTTTAGGGTAGTGCTGGGGGGTCGTGCAGGGTAGTGTTTGAGTGTGGGGACCGGACTGGGGGTCGGGGAGGGTCGTGCTGGCAACCCTACTTTATATTCATTTTGATTGTCGTGTGGTTTGTGGCCTCATGGTCTGCCTTGCTTAGTTAGCTTGCGACTGGCTGCCATGATGCCTTTTTTGCACACGTTACTTTGTGACTTAGTTTTTCCAGCCTCTGCTTATGCCCGGCTATTTTAGAGCTGTCTGCATTTCTGCCTTTTACCTTTTCTCCTGTTCCCTGTGGGTTACATCTGCACAACATGTACAAGGTCGAAAAACAACGTCCCTTGTTCTTGCTGATCTGGCCAGTCCCTCGCACCTAGACATAACACCACGTACAGCTGCACTGGAGAAATTCGTGTGCTTTTTAATATTGTGTTTCCACTGTATAGGGGGCACTTGGAGAAATACCTTTCCAGAGAGAAGAGCTGGGCTTGTCTGATGATGTAAACCTTGCATCTAGATATTGAGGTATGAGGGTCTGCCTGACAATGCCCAGAGGTCTTCTATTTTTATAATAAACTAGTTATTAGCACGGGGAGGGTGGCAAGGCCATTTAGTCCTATATCCACAGTCTTTATAACATGCTTTCCCCGTTTGTATTCTATGGAATTGTAACTATGCTTATTATTTTATTCTTATGCATTATGCTGATAGTACTGGCACGTGTACTGTATCTTAGAGCACGATAGTTGAAATAAACATTTTAAACTATACTGTGTCTCTTATTACGCACGTTGTGGACAGGTATGAGTGAATTATGAAAGGGTGTCCTTGCTCCCGCGAGTCCTGAAAGAGAGAGACCGTGTTCTGGGTTGTCTAATCATTGGTAGCTGCGCTGCTAATGAGACGCTAAAGCTAGTCGGATTGGGATTGTGGGTACTAAGGTGTATGGTTGGCTCACCACTATGCTCCGAGGTCCTATTATCCTGTGCATAGCTCTGTGTATGTGCAGAATCCCTACAACATGGTGCCACCAACGAAGTGGGCTGCTTATCTGCGAGACGCTTGAGTAGTTCTTGTGCTTGTCCACAACTCCCTTCACGGACGCTTCCGGAGGCGTGTGTGAAGGTGGTACCTCCTATATTTACGTTTTTATAGGTTCTTTCAAGCTTGAAGTTGTTAAAAGGTGTTTAAATATAACCCTATATTGTGCTGCCTCTTACTACTAGGTTGTTGAATATTTTTAGCCTTAAATGGCTGTCCAAATTGCGGCACATAGCAGCGCAGCGCTCAAAGCTCATTTAGCAGCGTATGGAGTGCCTGACGCGGGTGTCGATCTGATCTTTGTGGTACAAGCGGATCCTGCTTACCACTTCGAGGTATTTTACTCTTGGATCACCTTTCCGGCGGTGGATGGGAATGATAATTTGTTCCATGAATATACAGAAACCGCTATTCCTAATCTTTATAGACCTTATCGGAATCTTGAAGTACCGCTCATGGCATGGCAACACCGTGTTTGGTTTGATGGCGCCCTCCCCCAACCGATTACCTCGGTTCGTTTAGGCCCCTTATCGATTGAAGGGGCCACTTGGCCTGTTTTGGCCGGGTATACCCCACATCCGCGTTATATGACGCTTCCAGTCGGAGACCTGCGTAATTTGCATTCGTCTTTGATACGTGTGCATAGAGCTTTAGTACAGTATGTTACAGGCAACATCCAGGCAGCCCCGCCTGGTGTTGCAGCGCATCCAGCTGGACCAGGCGGCGTAACCATAAGTCCCGTCATGGTTAATTCGGTGATGGGCAAGCGCCCACAAAACAAGGACGATTTACCTTATTGGCTTGCAGAGAAATTTGACCAGCTGGAGGCAGTTTTTCCAAATACTTCACCTGTGGAAAAACACAGGATCTTGACTATTAGTTTACCAAAAGATTTAATTCCCGAGTTGGCAGACTGCAACAACTGGGGTAAGGTATTCGCAGCAATATATGCGAAGTGTTTCGGCACTCCTTCCAAAGCGGAGGCTCTCGCAGCTGAGTGGGCTGTGTCCCTGGCGTTACACCGCAACCACGTGGGCTGGGATGAAGATTCTCCCCTCCATGATATTCCTTTGCGGTCGCTGCCACAGCCACAACCCCAATATCCCATCCGGCGGGAAGCTAAAGGTCCCGTTTCAGACATTCTGACACAGTTAGAATATCAAGGAGTAATAGAAACATGCGTATCACCAATGAATAATCCCCTTTTCACGGTTTCTAAACCCGATGGATCGTACCGCCTAGTTTTGGATTACCGACATTTGAACTCTCATTGTCGGACCTTTGCAGTGCAAAATACACACAGTTCTGCGCTTGTAGACAGTCTTGTTCGTAAAAAATATAAAACGACACTTGACCTATCCAATGGATTATACACGCACAACTTGTCCCCGGAGTGCAGCCAATGGAGCGCTTTCACATCCGGTGGAAAACAATACAAATTCCGGCGTTTACCCATGGGCTACAAGAACAGTCCGGGTGTCTTCGCCGCCCGTGTTGTCTCTGTGTCGGACAGCATAGACCCAGATTCGTGTTCTTACGTCGACGATATCTTTCTGACAGACGATGAATTATGGCCGCATCTTTCCCGGGTGGACCGCATTATTCTTGAGTTTGCGGTCTTGGGATACAAATTTAATTTTGCCAAATCTCATATTGCTGAATTTACCGTTTTGTTTTTGGGCTATGTGCTCAACAATGAAGGTAAGGGCTTAGCCCCTCATTTCTTGGAGAAATGTGCACTTTTGTGCCCTCCAACCACACTGAAGAAACTTCAGTCTTTACTGGGTTTTTTGAACTTCGGGCGTACTTACATTCCCGAATATGCCCAGCGTATCAAGCCTCTTTATGCCTTGATACAACCTAACTTTTCGAAGTCATGCTGGCTTCACGGGCATTCCTCTATACTGCAGTCTTTGCAGACAGACCTACTTGAATCTAAATTCTTGTTGACTCGTGATAACCACACAAACCTGGTGATTAGAATCATATCAGGGGCAGTGGGTTTCACATACTTAACCTTTAACAAAGGTGACACAGTACCGATTGCATACAAGTCACATCTGTACACCTCTGCAGAGATGCGGTTTTCCTCCGTGGAGAAAGTTTTGACTGCAGTGCAAATGGCGATTCTAAAAGAACGCGCACTGGCACAGGGAAAACGCATTTTGGTGGTAATACCCTATCCTGCCCTTGAGGCAGTGACGAAAGCAAGTGTACCGAACTCTAAAGCGTTGCACCCCCGTTGGATACAATGGGCTACATCTCTGACATCTCCGGATGTCACGTTTATCTTTGATTCTTCACTTCAGACACAGGAGTTTCTACAGTATGAATTTGTTCATCCTCTTCCTCTGTCTTTGCTACCGCTTGAGGAGTACGAATGTATTATCTATACCGATGGTTCGGCACAACCGGCCACGGGTTCCAAGCATGCTTATTCAGCAGCATGTGCTATTGTTGCGGGTACTATGGTGAACGGTGAGTTCAAACAGACTGTAGTGCACACTCAGGCACTAGGAGACAGTACTGCACAATTGGCCGAGCTGCGTGCTTTGGTGCTCACACTTGAGTTTGCTAATCCTGATGTGACCACTCTTATTGTATGTGATTCTTACTACTGTGTTCAGTCTTTCAATGACAATCTATTCTTTTGGTCACAAAATGACTATAGAGATGCTAAAGACAACACAATCAAGCATAAGATGCTTTGGGTTCGAGTGGCAGATCTTAAACAACGTCTGCCTCTCACACAGGTGATTCACACCCTTGGCCAACAGCGTGTGGGCGCACATGCTGTCGGTAACGGTTTGGCTGACGAAGCTGCCAAATCAGCAGTAGCCACGTGCTCAGTAGCAGCAGTTACAAGATCCATGACTAAAATCGATAAAGATATTTTGGCAGCTATTGCTGCGACAAAAGAAGGTGCGAATTACCCACGGGGTTTCCCTTCCAAATACTCTTATCAATTAGGTCCCGAACAGGCTCCTTACGTAAGAATTCCAGACGTTGGTGATCGGCTGATTCCCAACGCGGAACCGCAGACTTTCCTTGATAACTGCCGCACACGAAGGCATGGCTTCGGCTCATGCTGGCGTGTCTGCGACAGTTTCCATCTTGCAGCAGCGTTACTGGTGGCGTGGTTTATATAAACAAACCCATACTTATGTGCTTTCTTGTGACGTTTGTCAGCAAATTAAGCCTTCCACGGTTACGAGGCCACCACAGACACCGCTCTGCATTTCTAACAGACCTTTTGGGTGTGTTTACCTGGATCACTGCGGTCCATTTTCTTCTGACACTGCATATAAGTACATCTTGGTTGCAGTGGATTCGTGCACACGTTTCATCTGGGTCTGGCCACAACGGAGTGCTGACGCTCGAAATGTCATCAGGGATTTGTGTGTCTTTGTGGGAATTTTTGCCTGTGGCACCTTCCATTCTGACCAAGGTCCAGCGTTCGCCTCTAAGGCTTACAAGGACGCAATGGGGTCACTGGGGGTGCAGGTGAAATTTTCGTCTCCATATCGGCCTGAGGGCAATTCGATTGTTGAACGAATGAACCGTGACTTAAAGCAATCCTTGACAGCTAGAGTCTTAGGTACTGGCAGGAACTGGCTGGCCCACTTGTATAACGTACAACGTGCACTTAATAATCTCCCTAGAGGACCTCTGGGTGGGCGGACCCCATACGAAATGCTCTTTGGCATACGAATGTTTGTGCCTGACCTTGATGGTCTAGACATGGCGGCGCAATCCGCAATCTTTGATGTAGATAATCATTCTACTATGTTACAGGACTAACAAGAAGCCCGAGACAAACTAGCAATCGAACATTTACCTTCAGCCACAGACGCTGCGCTGCAGATTCCGGTTGCCGGCTGGCTTCCGAAAGTTGGAGACCTGGTCCAAGAGAAGGTGGAGAACAAAAAGAATTTGGCCCCTCTTATCGTGCACCGGTTCCAGTCCTTGGCTTGAAGGGTACTCGTACAGTCATCTTACCACCGCTTCCTGGTCGCAAGGAAAACAGATACATCTCAGTGGAAAATGTCAAGCTACAACATCTGGCCGATCCTGAATAGTGTAACACCAGCGGTCTCTTGTCCAGTCATTTCAAGGACAAATGTTTGTGGTCTTCCAGCCCGAACGGTCACTGATGTTGCCATTGAGATGGTAGATTTGCCTGATCGCCTGCTCAACGACCCGGATTCCCCCTGCAACGAGGAGACCGAGTATACCTACCCCGCCACCGAGTCCGTGGCTCATCTACCAACAATGCCACTGAACCCAACACATTATTCTTTCGACTCGGATTCCACCTCAGCACTTATCCCGTCCAGATTCAGTATTTTTGTGTCCTGGTTTAGAGACAATTTTTTGATCCCCCCATGGACATACATCTGGTTGGTGCTATTCCTGATTTTTCTGTACATGTCCATTGGCTTTGTCACAGTATTTTTCCTATTCATCAATGGTCACTATTTACCAGAACGTTCTGCTGTGAACTGTGTCGCTGGAACTTTGGCTCCGCATTCTTCATCTCACATCATGAAGCGTGATCACACATTTGTGAACATTTCAGCTTTTCCAGTCGCTGATGGCATCGTATGGGATGCGGTAAATTTCCAAATTCATGGACCAACCGAGATTATTAATGTACCAAATGTCCTCCGTGTTTCAATGGGTGATGTTGTTAAAAGTAATATTCATTCTGACGATTGGGATGTACATGCCGTTGAATCATTATTTTCTGATTTGAAATATTATGCTGCATTCAATGCTGAGGATCTGTATTTAAATTCTGCAAGTTATGCCGACTTATATTGTTACCAGCATTGGGGAAACCACTTTCTCCATAAACCAAGTAGCCTTCGGGGTCCTTTTAATTACACCCAATGGGAACATTGTCCGACCCCTTTGCCAGGTAGTTCCCAGACTCTTAGGAATAAGTTTACTTATTTTACTGACTTTGATAGATCAAACCATGGGTCCTATTATTTTCAATTAAACACATCGTCCACTCAGAAAATTATGTTGACCCACACCAAATTGCTGTATTCTGGTTCCTTTTTGAACGCCTTAGCTGTGGGTGGGTATGAACATTGGCGGGATACCATTGATTTGAAATCTATTTGGGGCTCCAGAGCATGGCAGGTGCAAGGCACAGAAGCATTACACCGTGCTTGTCTCATTCCGGCTCAGATTTTATTTTTAAATCAAACCATCTATCAAACAACATGTTGGGGTTTGGCAACGTCCAAACAATTAAATGCCCCATCCATTCCTGTATTGTCTTCCACTCCCAACGACAGCTTGCACTTCAATTTGTCCCTTACCGATTTGCAAGTTTTGTTTCAGAACAACTCGTTTAATATTTCTACGTTTGGTCAGTCGCCCTGGTTGGCTTGGCCCATAGCATCTAATGCCTGCCAACTACGCTTTCATGACAGGGATCCTGGCTACAAACAGGATAGGCCGGACCCCAGGTTTTCTGACTCTCGTACTGTTACAACATATTCTGTTGGTAAATTATGTAAACAGTGGTTGCAGCACCCTTCCTTAGATTCTGTTAAACAACATTTATCCCTCCTATCAGGCAACATTGATCTGTCCGATTTTGTGCTGGGGCCTCGCGGTCCTCGACCAAGGAGATTCATTTATGAAACTTATAATGAACTCTGGAAGCTTTCGCAAATTGAAGCTGCTTCCCGTCTTCGGGAAATAGATCAAGCAAATCTAGAAAAGGTACTTGCTGTTGTTGACAATAGTATTAATACCCTGTCTTCCCGCATTTACACATTAGAAAATATTATTTCATCTGTTGTTGATATTGTACAAGATGATGTTTCTGTGTTATATCATGGTCAAAATCAATTGCATTCACTAATGCAATTTGCATGGACTTTGCAAACACTTAAAATGGGTAAGGTTCCTTGGCACTTTTTAAACACCTCTGCCTTATTCGTACCTTTTAATTTGCCTGAAAAACAGCAATTTATGTCCATGAAGGATGCAACATACACTCTGTTACATATTGAAAAAATAGAGCCCTTACCATTCCCTGTGGCGGAATTGGATTCGGCCGTGTGGTTAGTACACGGGGTTATCGCATTGCCTTTTTCTTTATTCGAATTCCGTTCATGCATGAAGCATTATCCTGTGGGCCGCTTTCAGCCTTTAGGAAGCGCTTTCCTGCATGAACTTTGGTCCCTGCCTTTTATGCATAAATGTCTTAGGGACGGGAAGGAAGTTTTTCTCACGGGGGAGTCATGCGATTCTACTGTGGGTCATTCCCTTGTTTGTAAACACATTAAATTGCACGGAGCTTGTAATGTTTCGGCTCCGAATCTTGCTTGTGTTTTAAAGGGCATTCCTTCTCCTTCTATATCTCCTACTTTCACTGTGCTTGCAAATGGTAGCTATCTCCTTCTAAATAATCAGGACTGCTGCGGCATGCTAGCCGGCATACCCTATATTGTTCACGTTTCCCACAGGGTGTCTGCTGCAAAAATGTGCTTTTTCCTCCTCCGCACGACTTCGTAGATAGTTCCATTTGGCCTTCCATTCCAACTTTGAAGGCAGATTTCAATAAATTGAGCAGAATAAAGGTGCTATTATTGAATCAGGAGGTTATGCTCACATCCGCCCGGGAGACATTCGTTCTCCAGGTGGCGAGTACCCATAGTGAGATACAGGCCCTTTTGAACACAAACCTCCCACAGCATTTCGGTGAACTGATTCACTGTGTTTTCACTGCATCGCGCACTGAAGGCCTGGTGCACTTTTTTAAGGTTGTGGGCTCTGGCCTTGTTACCTCCTTTCAAACTATATTTGGTGTAATACCAGCTTTTATTCCTTCCATTTTTTCCAGCGTCTTTGGCGGCTTTCCGTTGATCCTCGCCTTAGCGGCTGGTGTTTTGCTTTTGGTCTGTTTGCTACGCAATGGCTGCACTTCATGGAGCCCTCCTTGGCCACGGTCGCCTTCGGCTGCTCCGTGAGCGCATCCTCGCCGGCTTCGGCGTCCTGCCATTGGCGACACTTGGGGTGTCCTACAGTCTTTCTTGCGTGCAACCTGTGATGTCTTGCATCCGATGTCCTTTCTCATGGTCCTTGGATTATTGCCTCTCCAATACGTCTCTGTCCCACCCGGATTTTGTCCAGTTGATGGGTCCCTTAGAGGCCCATGAGCGGGACTGTTCCGGTGCTGGCTATATGGCGCGTGCGGCTGCACTTGGAATTTTGGCACAATGGGATGTCTGGGCGGCTGCTCAGACTCTCCTACAATGAAGCTATATTGAGTATCACGCAAGTTGTCCCGCAATGCTGTTCGCTGCTCCCTCTTGTGAGGACCATGAATGCAGTTTTGATTTACTGGACTGGATGGCGTCTCTTTTTACTGACGATTCCAACGATGTCCTTTTGGATGGTGTGGCGTTTTTCTGCACTTACACTGTATTGGATTAGAGGGCCTCCACGTTAGGCGTCCTGCCTCACTGGATTGTTTTTTATTTTTGTTGGTGAATTTATTTTTTTGTCCCACTCATTGTCCTTCATTGGGGACTATTCCAAAACAGACGTTTCCGTTCTGCTCCATCAATTTGAACTCTGTCTTCGTCCTATGTCTTCACCTATGGACTGACCAGGGGAGGGTGTCGTGTGGTTTGTGGCCTCATGGTCTGCCTTGCTTAGTTAGCTTGGGCCTGGCTGCCATGATGCCTTTTTTGCACACGTTACTTTGTGACTTTGTGACTTTGTTTTTCCAGCCTCTGCTTATGCCCGGCTATTTTAGAGCTGTCTGCATTTCTGCCTTTTACCTTTTCTCCTGTTCCCTGTGGGTTACATCTGCACAACATGTACCAGGTCGAAAAACAACGTCCCTTGTTCTTGCTGATCTGGCCAGTCCCTCGCACCTAGACATAACACCACGTACAGCTGCACTGGAGAAATTCGTGTGCTTTTTAATATTGTGTTTCCACTGTATAGGGGGCACTTGGAGAAATACCTTTCCAGAGAGAAGAGCTGTGCTTGTCTGATGATGTAAACCTTGCATCTAGATATTGAGGTATGAGGGTCTGCCTGACAATGCCCAGAGGTCTTCTATTTTTATAATAAACTAGTTATTAGCACGGGGAGGGTGGCAAGGCCATTTAGTCCTATATCCACAGTCTTTATAACATGCTTTCCCCGTTTGTATTCTATGGAATTGTAACTATGCTTATTATTTTATTCTTATGCATTATGCTGATAGTACTGGCACGTGTACTGTATCTTAGAGCACGATAGTTGAAATAAACATTTTAAACTATACTGTGTCTCTTATTACGCACGTTGTGGACAGGTATGAGTGAATTATGAAAGGGTGTCCTTGCTCCCGCGAGTCCTGAGAGAGAGAGACCGTGTTCTGGGTTGTCTAATCATTGGTAGCTGCGCTGCTAATGAGACGCTAAAGCTAGTCGGATTGGGATTGTGGGTACTAAGGTGTATGGTTGGCTCACCACTATGCTCCGAGGTCCTATTATCCTGTGCATAGCTCTGTGTATGTGCAGAATCCCTACAACATGATGAAATGTCTCACACTATGGCAGTAAATCAAAAATACAAATGTAAGGTATAGGCAGAGCGGAGGTTCCAGGGGGTACTGGAACCTGAATAAACAAGCATTTACAATGCAATAGGTCTCGCAACTGCGAGTTTTAGAGCTATTGGTATTGTAAATGGCAATGCCTTTTGAAAAATTAACAGGTATTGTAATTTCTAATAGTAATTTTCCACCAGTACCATAACTACCACTATTATTATTACTATCACCACAGAGTAGTAATAGTAATAATTGTAGTGGTGGTTATGGTACTTGTGGTGGTTGTAGCGGTGGTGGTAGTGGTGGTGGTATTGGTACTGGTGGTGGTGGTACTGGTGGTCTACGTGGATTTTATTTCATTACTTATGCTACTGCTGGAATATTTTTTAACAAAAAATACAAAAACTAACAAACATTATCATTTGCAACGCCAATAGCTAAAACTTTTAGTAATGCCAGCCCTATTGCATTGCAAATGCTTGTTTTATGTTGCAGGCATGAGGTGCATCATCTACTTCCCAAAATACAATCTTAGATTTGTAGACACTCGTAACAGTCCTATGGTAGGAGGCAGTTGTTCAGCCAGTGTAAGGCTAATAGCTCACACAACTTTGCATTTTGATACCTGAAGTTTTAAATTACAATAAATGTAGTAGACCTCAGGCAGGAGACTTGAGTTACCAATAACTGTGGAAAGAGCAATAACTTTAGAAACTGGTGCTTTATTTCACCTTTTCCGTGGGGTGAAGGTTACGTAACTGTTTTATTGCGTTTGAATGGGCACAATGGGGATTATTTACAAGTCCCTTGCACCGCCGGTGCTTCACTTTTTGAGTGGGAAAAAGTGACGCAGCGGCGGCGCAAGGGGCTTGTAAATAAGCCCCAATGTCCTGTTTCTCTGGCTCTAAAGCAGCTTTGCTGACCTGGTTCTCTGGCTCTACAACGGCTCTGCTGACCTGGTTCTATGGCTCTAAAGCAGCTCTGCTGACCTGGTTCTCTGGCTCTAGAGCAGCTCTACTGTCCAGCGCTTCACTTGTTAATACAGGCGCTGAATTGCTTGGGTAAAAAAAACATTACAAAAATGCTCACACAAATTCGTATTCGTGTACAAATTCCCGGCCCTTCCTGAATCTCAAATCATGAACAAGTTGCTGTGTTTTTTACTGTGAAAGATGTCAAACTCACTTGATGGCCTGGCTATATATACTGACGTATGGGCATTTTCGTCAGCGTCACTGTAGTCACACAAACCCTGATATCCTCAGGCGTTTTTTGTTTAGTGCCCACTGCCCAGAATATAATTTCCCATGACCCTTATACTATTCGAATATACACTGTCTCTCCATACATTCGCATTAAAATATTTAAAAGCGACAGCTCAACTTCAGAATCTCCGATTTCGTGAAGGCAGTGTCTGAAGTTAAAGCAGATCTTCCTAGACTTTGGTGTGCGTTCCTTCCGCTTCCCGTGCTTTGCCCTTTAACACCAGCCAATAGGCTTCCAGAAGCAAATGTGGGAATTGCAAAAAGTCAGTGTATTGCCTTATATGGAATATGTTGGCGCATGCGCAGAAAGCACCGAACTGGTAGTGGCGGAGAGAATCCCCGGTACCGGGAAAGGCAACGTTAGAAGCAGAGGAAGGCTAGCAGGATGACGATTCCCGGTCCATCGCCGCGGTTTTAGTCTGTGCCTGCCCCGTGTTAGGATGCTGGGACCGCAGCAAGGCTCCCCCGGGGGTGGGGGTGGCAGCAGCCCAGTTGGCGTAGAGGAGGATCGCACCATACTTGCTTCGTACGTGGAGCAATACCTGGACTGCGTCGAGTCGCTGCCTCTTGAGATTCAGCGCAGCGTCTCTCAGTTGCGGGAGATAGACACGCGTTACCGAGGTAAGGAGGCAATACCGCCAAGTGCGAGAAGCGTAAATAGTGTTCAGCGTACAACAGGTTGTGGGTGTTATCCCGAGGCTCACAACTAGAGTGGCATAGGTCTCCACGTCATACCTAGCTCATTACTATAGAGGCTGCTCCCCACACATCTTCCTGGAGACTGGGTGTTTGAAGTGATCGGAGTATATATCCACATCCAGTGTCCTCAGAGCTATGGAGAAATGCGCTTTCCAGTGTCTCGCCGCTCTGCTACACATCACGGCTGCAGCGACCCACAAGAAGAGCCGGATTTGTTCTTCTCTGGCTGTCAGATGCGATGTGACAGTGGTGATGATTTTGAATACCGATGGTAAAGCCTTGTTGCTCCATATTTGATTTTAATTTTGGAGACGCAGTTTTTGTTTTCTTTATGATCCGTTGCACATTGTCGCAAGTGAATTGGTGGTCAGGGCTGTGATAGGCAACGAGAAAACCCTCGACTGGAGTCTGTATTTATAGCATCAAATCCGCCATTTTGACAGCACAGCAGAAGTCTGTGTTTAGTCGGGTCGCCTGTGGGGCTTGTGGCTAATGGTTTCCTGGAGAACGGGGGCTCTCTAATTTGTTTTCAGTGGGTTTATTTTAGCTGTGTGCTTTGTTATCTCAAACTGTGTTTTGGTGTTGATTGTCTGGCGTTTGGGGTTCGAGTGGCTTTGTGGGGATGAGACCAGAGGGTCTTCGTGGCCTACAGCTTGTTTGGGAGTAGTTCTCTTTCCTGGTCTTGTTTAGGGTCGTTTTGATTTCTTTATGTATTTGTCTAACTTCTCCCATAGTTTACATAAGGACTGTAGGCTGACTTTTTCTGTTTTGCGTAGAGTTGTATCCACTTCTGATAAAGCAGACCTTGCCCATAATGCGTGGTAGGAAATGTCATCTGAGTTCTTCCATTCACAAAATAACGTTTTAAGTCCTATTATTATTAGAAGCACTGCGACTCAGTCCTGGGCTCAGTATAGGGTGACCAGATTCTCAAAACAACAAGCATTGCCATAGCCAATAGGTCTCGCTTTTGGGACCTTATAAGTATTTAGTTTTGCAGCACAATATCCTTGATGCAACAACATCAGCTGTTGCATGGCTAAACCTTGTACCTTATAAGTGTTTAGCCATGCAACAGTTGATGTTGTTGCACCAAGGATATTGTGCTGAAGTTATCCAGCACAATATCCTTGGTGCAACAACATCAAGTGTTGCATGGCTAAACACGTATAAGGTCCCAAAGGCGAGACCTATTGACTATGCCAATGCTTGTTTCTCCTGCTGCAGTGGTGGTTGGTCCCGGCCGACCCGGCGAAGGGGGTGCCCCTGGGCCTTCCCCTTCACTGTCCCGGACTTCCGTTGCCAGCCCTTGGGGATGGGGGGCCCGCCTCGGGGTTCTTTCATCTCAGGGTTCTTGGTCCCCCGCAGGGAGCTGGGGGACCTGGCTGCTGTGTTCACAGCTCTCGTGCGCTTTGCCCATCTCCTGTGGGTCGTATGGGTTCAGGTCAGGACGGACTTTCAAGTGGCCCGTGCCTACTTCAACTGTTTGGGGGGCACTCGCTCTCCTCTTTTGGCTCTCCTGGTGGAGCGGCTTGGGTCTTTGCCGGAGGCCTATCTGCTGGGTCTGCCGGCTCTCTGTCTGCCGGGGAGGGGGAATGGGCGTGCGGTTCGGCTGAGTCACCTTCTCCTTCTTCGGTTTCTTTATCCCTGTCTCCTCTGGTCTTTCGGGACCTTTCGGGGAGGTTCGGGAGGCCCTGGTTAGTTCTCTTTGCGTCCTCTCCGGGTGCTCTTCTGCCGAGGTTCTGCGCCCTTCTGCCTTGCGTGGTGGCGTGGGGGGTGAATGCCCTGGATTTCCCTTGGCCTCCTGGTCTTCTCTAGGGCTTTCCTCCCTTTCCCCTTCGCAGGGTTCTGGCAAAGTTCAGGTCGGTGTGGGTGTTGGTGCTTTTGGTGGCCCCCCTTTGGCCTCGCCCGCCTTGGTGTCCCCTCCTTCTTCGTCTGGCGGTTGCTCCTCCGTGGAGGTTCCCGCCGTCCCCTTCTCCTCTCCGCTTTCCTCGCCTGTCTCGTCGGGCTCTCAGCCGGTTGGCGTTGGGGGTTTGGATGTTGACCATAATTGAACAAGCACAGCTGTACAGTAATACACATAAGGTGATGCCTACCACTGCCACCATGGTTACAATAAATGATCAAATGATAATGATGCACATAAAAGTGGTGTCACCAAGATACATTCACTATTCATAATCACATGGCACAGACATGCTACTGGCAAGGAGTGTGTAACTGTGCCCTGGCATGAAGGACTTGATGGGAAGTGATACTCATAACAAATACGATCTGCTGTTTTTGAAAGACTATAATGCCTCATGCAATCAACAGACCAATATGTTTGTTAGTAGAAGTGCACACTGCTAGCCATCTAGTTCCCAATTTTGGGGTAAAACAAACTGCAGTAAGTGATCATAACCCAATTGTGTTATCTATGCATCTTCTGTGTACTTCCTCTTCATCATCATCCTCTATTGTTCATAAGAAAGTGGGGTTTACTCACCTGGAAGAGCTGTTGTCATTCCAATCTCTCTTACTATGGCTGACAAAATTGGTTGCGTGCACTAGGAGCATGTTGATCACAGGGACCGTGATAATTTTCGTCGGCTACCCGCAGGATCACACAGAGATGAAATATTTACTTGCTCTGAGAGAATATCACCTAGAAATGACCCACGGGGGCCAGTGTACATGTTAATGGGGATGGATGGATGCTGGGTTGGAGATGGATGGAGAGGGGTAGATGGATGTGAGAGGGGTGGATGGATGAATGCATGTATGGATGGTTGACTGGGATGGTTGGAGCACGGATTGAAGGATGAATTCGTGGGGAGAACTCATGTATTGCTATAACTATGACGGACTCTACTCGTACATCCATTCCTTGATCGACCACCGTTCCATTGACAGATCACCTGCTTCAACTATCCTTCTATCCCAATGTTTAATTATGAGCTGACATATGCATCCATTCGTTTTTCAGTCGATTCACTCGCCTCCACACCTATCTATCCAACTCCCCATGTCTCTGTTCATTCATTCATCTACTCATACACACACGCAGACATGCCTACCTTTTTCATCGCTTCTCACATGCATCCATCAATTCAGCTACCTACCCACCTGCCCAAGTATCACATCCCCCACCCAGGCGTCATTTATGCTACAAGGAGTCCATTACGCATCCAGTTATTCATCCTTCTAGCGCCATTATTGTGCAGCATTACTGCCCTATTAGCACTAGGACGCTTGCTATGGGTTTTAGGAATGTGCAAACACCCTGGCATAGAAACGGTTAGCTACACCTAGACGATGGAGCCCTTCTGTCGTAGTTTCATTTTATTTTGTTGGATGGTCGGCTGACAGTGGCACAGGTCAGTCCACTGGGAACTTTTAGTTAGCTGAAGGGAAAATCTCCACGTGTCATACATTTGCTTGTATAATGTCACTTGTATGTACAATGATACTATGGAAATGTTAATCTGAAAACTTATAAGCTATGAGTTTCTCGTTGCTCAAAAGGGTGTCATTTCTGATATTTATATGTTTCCCTTATCTTCATTGCTTGATTTTGCTCGCGGGAAAGTGTCACTCATAGTCACTGTACTAAATAGCTCAATTCAGAAATTGCTCATAACCACCTGCTCTGCATGCCCAAAGAAACATCCATCTAGACCACTGTTTTCATAGTTCTTCTCTCTCCCATTTTCTATCCCTCCTCCACATACATCCTATGCCACCAGATCTTTTTTTGCTCTTACCGTAAGGTTAGATCATATGTAGAGGCACAACTACATAAATATTCAAGGCCAAAGAAACCTGACAGAAACACCCAGACTCCCAGTCTTCCCAGCTTCCTCTATCTCTCAAACACAACCTAGTCTTCACCTCTGTCTTTTCTCCTGGTAAGGTTTGAAGGTGGTGGGGTTGGGAGGGTAGAGAGTAGAGCAGCGACGGCTCCTCCGTAGTGGCAAAGGAGCGTCGCCCCCCCCCACTGCTAAAAGCCAGCAGATAATCAATAAAATGATAATAAAATTTATCATTTTATTTTTCCTTGGCAAGGCCAAGTGGCCCGAGTCTACGGCAGGGCCATCCTCTAGGGACAATAGCAGGGAGGAGGAGTGGTGGGCACTGTTAGTTCGCTTGTTGGTTTGGCCGGCCAACCTAGGACGGCCAAACCAACATGCACACTTACATTTCTCTAACCCAGCTGTGTTGTATTTCCAGGTAGAGAAAAGCCACAGACTCATATGCCTTAGTGAGCATTAAACCAGTCCGCTCAGGCCAATCCTGGTGATGCTGTCATGCTGGGTAATAGCATGAGAGCAGCTTCGGGATTGGGTGTGCAGTCTGGGAGCTGGACTGCGCTCGTGGAAGAAGCTGGACAGCGGCAGGTAAGTCCTTTTTTCTTTTTTTAAATATCCGCTGCCCTACCACTTTCTATTGAAAGCAGCCACCACTGGAGTAGAGGCTTCGACATAGAAAGTTCTAACACCAAATATTGAGTTTAAATAGATGAACCAATAAAAGATTTGTGTATGCTAACTCATACTGTCCCTCAGCTGCTAGCATTCTCATTTACTTCATTCTTCCTGATGGTCCTATCATAAAGATTGTAAATGTTTACACGGGTGTGGAGTCACTCATGCTTTCATTCACACCTACAGTTTTCACATAACAAGGTCTCTCACCACTGCAGTGTCCCGTTATCCATGCACTCCCGCTTGCTGCTCTCATGCTCTCCTGTTTCAAACCCTCCCCCAGGCCGTGTCATTCTCTCCCAGTTGTCTCCTGCAGTCTACCCAAAGGACTCACATCCACTTCTCCCAGGAGTACTAATCGTGGAACTGCTGCTGTCTACGTGAGGGGGAAAAGCAAGGCAGCCTGCAGCACCATTTGGTGTCGTGACAGCAGTAAAAGGTAATCTAGAAAAACATTTAAGGCTCTGTGAGTGCCTGAGGGAGTAGTGTTGCTCCCATTGCCAACACTGGTGATATGCTGACCCTCACATAATGGTTTTCCTTGGCAACTAGGCAACCATTGCATGATACCCAACCTTTGGAAAACTTTGGCCCAGTCACAAAAAGGGTCATTCTTGGCCATATGTGAGCACCCATGATATGTTGGCTACCTCTGGTAAAATGCTGGGTTGGGTATAATGGTAGGAATTCCTGTCCTGTTGTTGGCTTCCATGATATGATGGTGCCTGTCTTTTGCATGTGCAAAGTGGTGATTGGCCGTAGGGTTTTGTATTTTTTAATGTTTTATTGGTACCACAGTGGCTACTGCGCTGGGTACCCTAGTACCAGGCACTGATACCGGGGTACCTGCGACCCAATCTTCTTATTTTCTGTTTTTACCTTTTTTAATTAAATTGGGGTGTCCCAAAGGCAAAGGCATGCCTATCCTGACCCCTATGTGGCCTTTCATGGTTTTTTTCCCCCTTCAGGACTAGAGGATTGAGATGGCTGACCCAACATTCTCATTTTTGTGGCCAGCCAATCAGGGTCCACCCTTCCACTTTGAATGGGCCAATCGCAGATTATCTGGCACCAATGGTTCAGTTATTTTTATGTTTTAACTGGTGTTTACCCTAACATAACATGTACATTTGTAATGCACATGTTCAGCGAAAAGGTATATTGTTGCTGATTAATAGATGTTTATTGTTACCCAACTCAATGGTACTCATTTTATCAACCTCAGGATAAAAGGCTGAGTGGCAAATATCATTGAAATGTCATATCACACACTTTTGTGATCAACTGCATTTCCTTTAAAAAAATGTACAAGTCAATGCCATAAACGCCTTGTACAAACGTGTTTAGTGAATTGTTTTTATAAGTTCTAACATTAATGGAGTCTGGTGGACAACCAACACAGGAGGAATTAGAGCAATTACTTTTTTATCTGACAACTAATTGAATTTTGCACAATTGCTCATTTTGGGTAACCTGAAAACAAACGGTGGGGATCCTGTTTTGTCATGGACCAAGTGGGAATTCAGTCAGGTTCTCAACAATTCAACTGGCTCTCTACTTGCAGGAGGAGGGGTCTCCTGGTACAATCCTGTGTATGTCTGGGTTGGCTCCTTTGCTTTGTGCTTCTCCTACGATCTCTTGCTCCGGTCTTCTCACATACCACAATTATAAAATGCTTACTAAATGCATGACTAATGAGTTTGTAACAGGCGTATTAGAATCATTGACTCCCAAGATATGTAACACATAAAATTTAGTCCAAAAGCCATCATGAAAAGAAGCCTTGTGCAAGCAACCAAATGAATAAAATTGCTATAAATTAATCAGAATTAATGCGACTTGTGTTCAATTAACATTCAATTTGAGTACTGCTAGTCTTACTTAACTCTTGACAGTCATTGCCATTAGTCTTCAGATATTACTCACAAAGATACCACTAATCTTCAATTAGCGGTCACAATAAATGAGACTAGCCTTAATTTTGCTCTTGAAATAGCACAATAGTGTTCAATTAACATTCACTTTAAATTCTGCTAGTCTTACTTGAGTCTTCACAATCATTGCCGTTAGTATTCAGATATTGCTCACAAAGAATACCACTAGTCTTCAAACAGTGGTCACAATCAATGAGACTCGCCTTCATTTTGCTCTTGAAATAGCACAAGAGCTGCAAATAAACCCTAACAGAATACTACTAAGCTTCAAATACTATTCTTCTAGAATACTACTAGTCTTCTTTTAGTAATCAATTGAAGTGTTCATCATGTATTTGAAGGGTAGTTGAGTAGAACTAGTATTCCCTCATTTGCATATTTCGGCTTGTGGGCATACTACATAGGGGTCGATTCCGATCTCGGTCGGAGACGCACCCAACGCCATTCGGTCGGGAAAAAAGCCAAGCGAATGCCTGTTTCCCGACCGATCCGCACATGAATCCGAACGAACAAGTACGATGCGCACAACAGTACAGATTCCGACCCAGTCGTACTCACCCAATCCAGGTCGTGATCCCCGACCGAGCCGGATCCGTAAACGCAGATACGAGTCGCCCGGAAGCCAAAAAGCAGCCCCGTCCAGCCGGACAAGTACGATGCGCTTCCCGTACGCGCCGAACCCGTCGCTACGCACGGCACGTCAAAGCATCCGGGAGAGGCGCACATAAGCTCCGATTCGCGCCAGAACACGATCCACGGCTACGAGACGAACACGCAAGCGACGAGGACGAGGCGAAGCAACGACAAAGACGAACGAGACGAACCAACAATGAATCCCATCGTTCCGATCCTACCAATATTCTACATCTACTACCGGAACAGGCACGGACGCGTACGGCGCAGAAGGTAGGTCAGACACCAACCACAAACACAAACTACACGTACCCGACATATCACACACACACACAGGGATGCAGAAATTACTTACTCCAGAAACAGCAGCACCATAGGGGCGGGATGCCCATCACCAATGCCACATATACACATAGGGGCCCGGATGCCTGTCACTACTACCACCCCTACCCATGTGGGTGGCAGGTGCCTACCACTACTACCACCTCTACCCATGGGGGCGCCAGGTGCCTACCACTACTACCACCTCTACCCATGGGGGGCTGGATGCCTGTCACTACTACCACCCTTACCCAGGGGGTGCCAGGTGCCTACCACTACTGCCACCTCTACCCAGGGGGTGCCAGGTGCCTACCACTACTACCACCCATACCCAGGGGGTGCCAGGTGCCTACCACTACTACCACCCATACCCAGGGGGTGCCAGGTGCCTACCACTACTACCACCCATACCCAGGGGGTGCCGGGTGCCAACCACTACTACCACCTCTACCCATGGGGGTGCCAGGTGCCTACCACTACTACCACCTCTACCCATGGGCGGCTGGATGCCTGTCACTACTACCACCCTTACCCAGGGGGTGCCAGGTGCCTACCACTACTGCCACCTCTACCCAAGGGGTGCCATGTGCCTACCACTACTACCACCCATACCCAGGGGGTGCCAGGTGCCTACCACTACTACCACCCATACCCATTGGGTGCCAGGTGCCTACCACTACTACCACCCATACCCACGGGGTGCCAGGTGCCTACCACTACTACCACCTCTACCCATGGGGGTGCCAGGTGCCTACCACTACTACCACCTCTACCCATGTGGGTGGCAGGTGCCTACCACTACTACCACCTCTACACATGGGGGGCTGGATGCCTGTCACTATTACCACCCTTACCCAGGGGGTGCCAGGTGCCTACCACTACTGCCACCTCTACCCAGGGGGTGCCAGGTGCCTACCACTACTACCACCCATACCCAGGGGTGCCAGGTGCCTACCACTACTGCCACCTCTACCCATGGGGGTGCCAGGTGCCTACCACTACTACCACCCATACCCAGGGGGTGCCAGGTGCCTACCACTACTACCACCTCTACCCATGAGGGTGCCAGGTGCCTACCACTACTACCACCCATACCCAGGGGGTGCCAGGTGCCTACCACTACTGCCACCTCTGCCCAGGGGGTGCCAGATGCCCACCACTACTACCACCTCTACCCATGGGGGGCTGGTGCCTGTCACTACTACCACCCTTACCCAGGGGGTGGCAGGTGCCTACCACTACTACCACCTCTACCCATGGGGGGCTGGATGCCTGTCACTACTACCACCCTTACCCAGGGGTGCCAGGTGCCTACCACTACTGCCACCTCTACCCAGGGGTGCCAGGTGCCTATCACTACTACCACCCATACCCAGGGGGTGCCAGGTACCTACCACTACTACCACCTCTACCCATGGGGGTGCCAGGTGCCTACCACTACTACCACCCATACCCAGGGGGTGCCAGGTGCCTACCACTACTACCACTTCTACCCATGGGGGTGCCAGGTGCCTACCACTACTACCACCCATACCCAGGGGGTGCCAGGTGCCTACCACTACTGCCACCTCTACCCAGGGGTGCCAGATGCCCACCACTACTACCACCTCTACC
Organism: Calotriton arnoldi; assembly: GCA_963921515.1. NCBI lineage: Eukaryota > Metazoa > Chordata > Amphibia > Caudata > Salamandridae > Calotriton > Calotriton arnoldi. Next base: position 1,256,909 of record CAWUFW010005511.1, on the reverse strand, counting down.
CATGGGGGCTGGTGCCTGTCACTACTACCACCCTTACCCAGGGGGTGCCAGGTGCCTACCACTACTACCACCTCTACCCATGGGGGGCTGGATGCCTGTCACTACTACCACCTCTACCCAGGGGTGCCAGGTGCCTACCACTACTACCACCCATACCCAGGGGTGCCAGGTGCCTACCACTACTGCCACCTCTACCCAGGGGTGCCAGATGCCCACCACTACTACCACCTCTACCCAGGGGTGCCAGGTGCCTACCACTACTACCACCTCTACCTATGGGGGCTGGATGCCTGTCACTACTACCACCCTTACCCAGGGGTGCCAGGTGCCTACCACTACTGCCACCTCTACCCAGGGGTGCCAGGTGCCTACCACTACTACCACCCATACCCAGGGGGTGCCAGGTGCCTACCACTACTACCACCTCTACCAATGGGGGTGCCAGGTGCCTACCACTACTACCACCCATACCCAGGGGGTGCCAGGTGCCTACCACTACTACCACCTCTACCCATGGGGGTGCCAGGTGCCTACCACTACTACCACCCATACCCAGGGGGTGCCAGGTGCCTACCACTACTACCACCCATACCCAGGGGGTGCCAACCACTACTACCACCTCTACCCATGGGGGTGCCAGGTGCCTACCACTACTACCACCTCTACCCATGGGCGGCTGGATGCCTGTCACTACTACCACCCTTACCCAGGGGGTGCCAGGTGCCTACCACTACTGCCACCTCTACCCAGGGGGTGCCAGGTGCCTACCTCTACTACCACCCATACCCAGGGGTGCCAGGTGCCTACCACTACTACCACCTCTACCCATGGGGGTGCCAGGTGCCTACCACTACTACCACCTCTACCCATGGGGGGCTGGATGCCTGTCACTACTACCACCTCTACCCATGGGGGCTGGATGCCTACCACCACCAACACCCCCACTCACAGGATGGCAAATACATGCCACAAGAAGCACACACCATCAGAAAGAATGCAACACAAAGACATCCCCCCAACACCATGACAAGCGTGTGTAGACTGTGTCAAATGCCTACAACACTGAACAGGACTGTGGACATACAATGTGACCCCCTATCACAAGTGCCACACATAAATGTGTGTGGCACCCACAATGCAAGCAGGCCATGACCATTGTGGCAATGGGGTCCAAACCCCCATCATCACAGTGCCCAAAATGTAAGTGTGGGGTCCATAGCTGAAGCACATATTGAACATTGTGGCAGTGGGGTCCAAACCCCCATCATCACAGTGACCAAAATGTGAGTGTGGGGTCCATAGCTGAAGCACATATTGAACATTGTGGCAATGGGGTCCAAACCCCCATCATCACAGTGACCAAAATGTATGTGTTGACAAAGAATAAGCTGCAACTGCCAAACTGCATGGATGATTCCTGGTCACAGAACAACAAACACATCATTGGCAAAGTAGTGCTTGTGTCCCATAGCAACATAGAATGGGGGAGGCAAACAGTGCAGTGCAAACAAGACATACCTTTGGCCATGTGCAGACAAACATCACCCATGGGGGCTGACACTGTCAACATTCATCAATGACACAATGACAGAAGTGACCATCAGAATGCAGACCCACATATTTGCACCAATGGGCACACAAATTCAGATACCCAGTGGAGACTGTAGAAGGGAGGTGAACAGCTACCATACCATGGCAGCAATGGGACACACACACAATGATCATTGTGCTGACTGATGACCTAGGAGTCCCAGGGACAGCAGGGCAAACACACCAAACAACATACAGCCAATGACACACCTAAGATATGCCAATGCAGTGGTGCCGATGCACATACACAAACAGGCAGACCCACACTGCACATCAAACACAACAGGTGAGGGGGTACAAGTGTCCCCGGGCAACCACACAACACATGAGGAGGCCTGAATACCAATTACACAGATGTGCATACAGTGCCACACAAAGGTAACTCATGGATCCAAATCCCCTATGTGGGCAATCAGGCATTGTCAGATGAGAGGGAGCAGAAATCACACATGTCACACAAGCATGTAGGAACAGCAACTGACACAGCAAGACACACAGACACCACAGCACCACACCGAGGGCCCCCACAATGTGGTGACCCTGGGCTGCATTACAATCCCACTGTGAGGACAAAGCTAGATGTCATTCACACTGTGAACCACAGTCATGTGTCCTGAGCAACAAACTACCATCACACCTACACAAGCACAAATCAACCAGCACGGCCTGTCAGCCAAGGCCAACATGGAGGCATGGGTCTAGCCGGGCAACAACTCTCATCTGCACACACTCAACACCACACACCTCGACCTCCAACAATGTGCAGCAGTGAAGCTCCCATGCACTGGTGACATTGCACATGCACCCATGACAATCCCAGGGGGGGTGGTGGGAACCAAGGTGCAGAAACACATCACACATGGCCACTCTACCAGACTCCTGAATGTCTGACACACTGCACACTACGCTGTACATGGACATGATGGCAATACCACACCAACCAATGGGATCCCAGCCACAGTCACACACCTATGAAGAAGCCAAGGTCACCCACAAAGAACACACATAGACAACTACCAACATTGCAGCCCTGAGGAGTGCCAGCAGTCACACACACAACGTGTCACAACCAATGAAAGCTAACACAAACCAGAAATCACATGACACGTGTAAACAACAAGTGCAAAGGGCAATCCTGACTGTGACACATCAGCGTCTGCCCACAAACTCAGCCCTGACAGCAAACACACCTATGGGTGACACCCTGATGACCAGTAATGTGCCATGCACCCACATCACAGAGAACCCAGGGAGAAGACTTTGGGGGAACATAGCTCAACTCAGCAAGCATCACAAACAGGAACATCACTAGGGATCCCAGCATGCACAGCAACATGGAAGTGAACACACACACATGCTCATACAACACACACCTTGGGCGCACGAGATGTCACAGGAGTACACACTGCCATGAGGGGACTCCACTCCTGTGTGAGGAAAGATGTGCCATATGTCGCATCAGTAGGGCTCCATCATGTCAACAGAACACTTGGTCACACAGTCAACAATTAGCACCAAATGAAGGCTCCCGTCACATCAGCCTGGTCATGGGAATGTCAACGAAATCAACAGCACAGATCCAACACACATGTATAGCAAGTTGCACTGACAACACAGATGAGTCCTTCCCCATTGATGCCCAAACCTGCATGTCCAGTGGAGATGGCCACACGGTCAGGGAACTAGACTAATTGAACAATGGCAAACACAACAGATGTGCATGGGTGGAACCCACAGATGTGACATTGCTAATGTAAGTAGGAAATCCCATTGCCAAATATTGAAAACATGACACCCTCAGATGCTGCTAAGGACGACATGGATACACCACAGGATAGGACCCTGTCCCCCTGGAACACATGGGTTCCTGCACAGTAACACTTCATTTTCATGAGTCCAAATATCACCATCACTGCAGCAAGGGCATGGTTAGCGTCATCAACATCATGTACATCAGAAGTAAAAGCACTAGAGAACAGAAAGTTGCTTTATTCAGCATGTGGGTTCAAAACTTGGAAGAACTGTAAGGTATCAACAAAGGCCAATGGCCAGTCCATCAAGGAAGTCTATACAGGGTGACAGTGGCAGATGTCACCCTACGCATGCCTGCACTGATCACAACCGGGGACAATCCCCTAGGAGGGGCATACGAGGGGGCAGGCCAGGCACCGCAGGGACAGGATCAGGGCTCACCAGGAGGAGGCAGGGAAGGGGTGGTGGGTGCTGGAGAGCCACTGACAACTGCAGTGGAGGTGTCTGACATGGTGTGTGCCGGCACAACTGGGGGCATGACTCAGATGTTGTGGGTGCCGGCACAACTGCAGTGGACCCTGCAGATGGAGTGGACAGGTCCGCCACTGCAGCGCCCAAGTCAGACAGGGTGATAGTGGACTCCACTGCAGTGCCCACCTCCAGGGGAGGAGAATGGGGATCAGGTAAGGTGGGCAGGACAGAGGGGGAGGACACCCTCACCACATCAGTGGTACAGACAAGCACAGCGGGGGTGTGGGGCCGGAAGAGCAAGTGGCAGGAGGAGAAGGCCTGACCCTTCTGGGGATGGTGTATCTGTGGGTGGGGGAACCTGGGGCAGGGTGTGGTGGGGGCACCTGTGGAGTGGGGGCCTGAGGGATGGAAGAAGGAGACTTGGTGCCTGAGCTGCAGGGCGGCGGCGGGGACTTGCTCTTCCGGGACCGGGGGACTTGCGGGTGGGGGCCTCAGTTGGTCTGCGCCTGGGGGATGGTGTCCGGGGGCCAGGGGCACTCCGCTCCGTGTGGGTGGGCTTCCTCTTCCCCCTGAATGCTGGATCAGCTGGGTCGGAGGGGGAGAGGCCAAGGTCACAGAGGAAGAGCCGCTGTGTCTTTGGGGTTGCAGGTGAGGCAAGGGAGGGGTCTTTGGAGGGAGAGGCAACTGAGGACTGCGCAGTGCTTGTGGATGCGTGTGTTTGTGCCTGTGCTCCATCCCCTGTGAGTGTGGTTGCAGTCCCCTGACGGTGCGTGCGTGTGCGTCTTGTTTGTGGCGTGTGTGTCCGTGTGCTGCATGTGTCTGTGCTGGTGTGTGCCTGTGTGTGTGTGCTTGGGACGGGTAAGGTGCTGGGGAGTGTGGATGGGGTAGAGGCAGGAGGGGTGAGGGACTGTCGGAGGAGGGACACTGCTGCCGTCAGGGAGGAGTCCATGGACCTATTGCCCCTCTGTAGGTCAGACATGCCCGATTAGATGCCCTCCATGAATGACACCAGCTGAGTCAACAGACTGGTGTGTGCATGGAGGACACTCAGCATCGCTGTCTGTCCTACATGGAGCTGGCGGAGGAGGTACACAGACTCCTCACTCAGGGCAGCAGGGGACACAGAGGCAGGGGGTGCGGTGCCTGGCCCGAAGGAGACACGCTCCCGAACATGGGAGCCTCCACGGACCTAGGGAATGGGAGCCAACGGGAGGGCGGTGGTGGTGGTGGCGGTGGCGGTGGCGCGGACGGATGTATGACGATACCACGCATGCATTACATTGCATGCCATTAGATCGCGCTTTTAACAACGCAAGTCGTTACAACGACTTGCATTGGAGGGCGCTGGATTTAGGAGTAATTTAATTTACTATTCCAACTCCAGCCTACGTACAGTAGGGAAGGTGTTGGATAGTAATTTAAACTACTCCTTGTCCTATAGCGCCCTCCAGTGCAAGTCGTTGTAATGACTTTCGTTGTAAAAAGCGCGATCTAGTGGCATGCAATGTAATGCATGCGTTCTAAAGGTTGTTTCCCGGCGGGGACAGCAACACTAGCTGGGGTGTGGTGGCTGCTGACACCCGCCTCCATAAGGGAGTCATCGTCCGAGTTGCTCTGGTCCTCAGCTGAGGTGGATGGTGCTGAGGACTCCTCAGTGTGGCTCCCCTCGCCCTCCGTGCCACTGGGTCCCTCCGACCACTCCTCGGCTGCTGACCCAGTCTGGCTCTGCGGCTCCTCCTGGTCCGTGGAGCGTTCCCCTCCTGTGGCCGTGGATGTATCTGCAATCAATAGGGAAACAGACAGACATCAGTCACCTGCACCGAACGCACACACCACAGTAAGTACAGCACATTATAGAGCAAGCCCTGGCATCCTTAGTTGAACATTGCTAAAACTGCACAAACAGAACAGGAGAAGTCAATTGTCAGTCTGATGGTCAACCATGGCACTCACATCCCACCTGGCCTTGCACCCATCTGTCTGGTGTCTGTTGGATGGCAATACCCCAGTGTGGACACATGCACCACCTACACAGTATTTGGACAGTACAGTGAACCCGGTGAAGCATGTGGACATGCACACATCACAACTCTTGCCACTGAGTCAGTGCAAGTGTCCGGATGAAAGGGATGCCCAGAGTCAAATAGGAAATGCATGTGATGCATACCAGCGACAGACACCATGATGCACCCATGTCCTGATAGCCATTGCCACAATGGTGTGCATGTAGCACATGTCACTCCCCTGCAGGATCACTAATAGGAAGTCACATGCCATGGCACAGCCATGCCTGCTAAGTCCATACATCACTGTCTCCAGTCACATGGGCAGGGCAGCCAGACAACAACACTCTGCACTGTGTCACAATAGTAGATCATGGGGAATGCAAGTCCTGGAGCTGAACAAGTGCACATGTACATCCCCCACACACCACATCATCTGTACCCTCATCTGTCCAGGTCATACCCATTGGACATATGGGAGACCTGTAACACTACCCTCTGCACCTGAGCACATCACAATCTGCTGTGATTGGGAAACAGCTGCCTGAACCTCATATTCGCATACCCCAGTCTGCACGGTCAGGTGATCAAACACCTATGTGTCACACATGTATCATCTCCTATGGTCACATCTCTGGTGGCATGCGGAGCCCCAACCGAGGAACACCCCAGCAGACCTGACAACGAAGCCACAGCACACTGACACAGAGGCAGACACCTGAGGGGACAAATCACTGAGCAAAACGTGTCAGCTGATACACGGCAGTGGGAGTACAGAGTGTATTGTATGGCCTGGAGTAGGCATGACTGTCCTGTCCCACATGAATGAGGGATGAGCCCTGGACAGTAGGCAGCTGGCTAAGTATGTGTGACACACGTTATATACACACTCCTGGGGCACAAACATTGTCCCCACCCGCAGCATGGGTGTGTGCCAGATACCCCAGGCACATGTGGTGGATCAGCTCAGCAATTGGGCCACATATCAAAATGACACGCAGAACACATGTCAGAACACAGGCAATGTGTAAGCAATGGACCCACCCATGATGCCCACCACAGAGTCAGGGAAACAGATGCTGTCCCCCACCTTGAGTCAAGCAAACTGCAAGGACACAGTACCCAAGTGACACAATACCCTGACTGTAAGGGCCACACCTGGGTATCAGATGAGGAGTGGGCAGTGCACAATAGAGGGACATGGGTCCTGGACCACAAGACTGATGTACTGTGGAAGTTTAACCAGGCCAGAGGAGGGCACATAGCATGGCAGACATAGTTCACAATGCAGACATGGACTCACCCCCTCCTTGCTGCTCTCTGGCCTTCAGCTGCCCATCCAGATCAGGGAAGACCACCGCCAGGATCCTCAGCATGTGGGGGTCAGGGTCCGGTGTCCGCCCCTCCTGCGAGGAGGCGACAGCTTCAGCTGGACCCGTGCGATCCTCCGGGTCCAGCCCCGAAGGTCCTGCTACCTCTTCTGGCAGTTGCGGATCCGGAGCTTGTAGACCCCCACGGATCTCACTGCCCGGACGATGGTCAGCCATATCTTCTGCTTCTGGTGGGCATCAACCTGTGAGGAAGACAAAGTGAGAATGCCATAACTACACGTGCAACATAACCGTGCATTACACAGTTGGATATACATGTCTCAATCACAGGGGCATATGATGTACACAGGCAGTGCAACGATGGCCATGGACAGTATGCCAGCAGTTACTACATGGTATCATTGCCTGGGCAGTAAAACCTTGTTTAAATGCACTGTCACTGCACTATACCTGTCCAGTGCATGTAACTACACACTATGGGGGTGACAACCACTCAGTGAGCCTTCTAGCCAGTGGCGTGCAGACTGTTAGCCTTGCTAGTCAGACAACATGCACATTTAGAAAGGCAGTGGACAGAACACTCACCTGCTCCCCTGCTTTCCCATACAGCTTGCTGTACTGTGGAAGGAGGCCATCCAGCAGGGCCTGGTTCTCCTCAGTGCTGAAGGCTGGGGCTCTCTCCACAGTACGTGCCATTGCAGGGTCCAGAGGGTGCAGAAACAGCAGCAGTGTAGTGGCAGATGTCGTCCTGGAGCATGTAGTGCAGGCCAGTGAGCTCTCAGGGGAACAGCCAGCATTATATGTGTACTGCAGAGGCAGATACTGTCCCATGTGACCAAAGTGATAGGTTCAAGTCGTTTGCATCATCTGAATCTGGCCAATCCATGGAATTGCACCACTTACACACGCCCCCAGCATCCTTCAAATGTTCAACTTCATGACACCCATGAAATTGCAACATTGTTGTGGGTGACCAACTGAATTTACAGCATCAGACTCGTTCAAATTTTGAAAACGCGTCCGTTGCCAGGCCAGGCCATAGCCAATGGGTGCGCACCGATCGGACCATTGCTGTTCAACGCGTACATGGGATACAACGCGTACCCGCACACATTGAATGCAATGGGCCGGCCGGGAACACCGATCGGACCATTGCTGTTCAACGCGTACATGGGATACAACGCGTACCCGCACACATTGAATGCAATGGGCCGGCCGGGAACACCGATCGGACCATTGCTGTTCAACGCGTACATGGGATACAACGCGTACCACGCACACATTGAATGCAATGGGCCGGCCGGGAACACCGATCGGACCATTGCTGTTCAACGCGTACATGGGATACAACGCGTACCCGCACACATTGAATGCAATGGGCCGGCCGGGAACACCGATCGGACCATTGCTGTTCAACGCGTACATAGGATACAACGCGTACCCGCACACATTGAATGCAATGGGCCGGCCAGGAACACAGATCGGACCATTGCTGTTCAACGCGTACATAGGATACAACGCATACCCGCACACATTGAATGCAATGGGCTGGCCGGGAACACAGATCGGACCATTGCTGTTCAACGCGTACATAGGATACAAAGCGTACCCGCACACATTGAATGCAATGGGCCGGCCGGGAACACCGATCGGACCTTTGCTGTTCAACGCGTACATAGGATACAACGCGTACCTGCGCACATTGAATGCAATGGCCAATGTGTGCGCACTGATCGGTCCATTGCTGTCCAACGCGTATTGCCAATACAACGCGTACCAGCGCACATTGAATGCAATGGCCAATGTGTGCGCACTGATCGGTCCATTGCTGTCCAACGCGTATTGCCAATACAACGCATACCAGCGCACATTGAATGCAATGGCCAATGTGTGCGCACTGATCGGTCCATTGCTGTCCAAAGCGTATTGCCAATACAACGCGTACCAGCGCACATTGAATGCAATGGCCAATGTGTGCGCACTGATCGGTCCATTGCTGTCCAACGCGTATTGCCAATACAACGCGTACCAGCGCACATTGAATGCAATGGCCAATGTGTGCGCACTGATCGGTCCATTGCTGTCCAACGCATCCCTGTACAAGTCACTGGCATATGTCACCATGCCTGTCACAGGTGAACATATGCCAGCCACATATACTTCCCAGGGAGTGAGGGGCACACCTACAACACCACAGCCTGTCCAAACTGTATCCTAGGGCATGTAAGGCTGCATTACCTATTCCGTGTATGGGGGTGAACATGTTGTTCTGTGGGTGTCACTTGGGGGCAGCCACCCCCAGGCTGTGCACGTGTTTATGGGGACAGAATCCTTGGTGTTTCGTGTACATGACCACTGTGATGTGCAACTGTTCATATCTGAGCATGTCGCATGGTCACAGTTCACGGTGGTGTATGTGTATGTCATGTCACATACCCCCTGAGTCCCATGTGGGACGTTATGTTCAACCCAGGGTGACCCATTGGCACAATGGTGATGGTCCTCCACGGTCTGTGTGCATGTTGTGATTACAATGTCTCTGATTTCATGTGCACAATGGGAGGCAGTCTCCACATCCACGTTGTTTGTGCATGGACTTTGATGTTGTGCGTGTGTGTGTCACAGACGTCCATGTCTGTCCTGCCGAGGCAACAGGGACCACTACCTGTGGGGCTCATGGTTGTTTTGCTGTGGTGTATACATGATACACCATGTCATGCCAGTGTCCATGTGGCAATACAGGGTCCCTGAGAATCTACCTGTCGTTGAGCTGTGATGCCTGGGGCACATCAGTCCTCACATGTCACTGTGGCGTGTGTTTGTTATTTGGCAGCAGGAGATGGGAACTGGGACACGGCCTCATGGTATCCAATGGCACGACCTGGGACTTATTGATGCCACTTGTTGGACTGTGATGTTAGATATTGGCCATGTATGTGCCATACATATCCGTACGGAACTGCACACATCATGTACTTGTGCCTCATTATGATGTATCATGTGATGTTGAGTGTGTTCAATGCCACATATGTGGGGTGACTGACAATCTTGCTTTCTTCACCTATGCACTGCAGGGCACCAGCTGTCCATAGACCATTCCCTGACCTGGCAACGATGGTGGAACGTGACAGCATCCGACGGTACCGCTTCACCAGGTAGCTGATTGAGGATTTGGCAGTGCGCTTGGCACCACATTTGCAACCTGGCCGTCCGTACCCTACAGCGCTGACCCCCAAGGTGAAGGTGATGGCAGCCCTACACTTCTTTGCCACTGGTACCTTTCAACACACTCTGGCGACTGCTGGTGGGATGTCACAGACCATGTTCAGCCGTGTGCTCCAGGATGTTTTGGAGGCTATGTTGATATACCTGAACCAGTACATCTATTTCCCTAGACTCCAACGACTCACTGGCGTGAAGAGTGACTTCTATGCCCTGGGGAGGATGCCGCATGTCATTGGCTCCATTGATGGGACACATGTGGCTTTGGTACCACCACAGGCCCAAGAGCAGGCCTACCGTAACCGCAAACACTACCACTCGGTCAATGCACTGGTGGTCTGTCTTGCAGATATGAGCATCACACACGTGTGTGCCCGTTTCCCTGGTTCTGCACACGATGCCTATGTGATGAGGAGTAGTCGCATCCCGAGGATGATGGCACAGATGCGGATCCAGCGTGCCTGGCTTGTAGGTGTGTACTGACTTTGTACCATTGTGTGTGTTCTGCTATGTAGTGTTCCACCCTCTTTTCCAACTCTGCTAATGTGCAATTGTCTATATGTAGGTGACTCCGGATACCCCAACATGCCGTGGTTGCTGACGCCCCTCAGGAACCCTGTGACACCAGCCCAGATGCGCTACAATGAGGCACATGGTCGGACCAGGAGAGTGATTGAGCGGACATTTGGTCTCCTGAAGAGCCGCTTCCGCTGCCTCGACAAGACAGGAGGGTCCCTCCCATATGCCCCAGCAAAGGTGTGCAAGATTATCATCGTCTGCTGCATGCTCCACAACCTGGCAGTGCGGAAGGAGTTGCCTCTCATCCTGGATGACGATGACCAACGTCCGCCACCTGTGGAGGATCCTGGCCTGGACCACGATGCCAGTGATGATGATGATGATGTTGAGGGTGATGTCCGCACACAGCTCATCACCAACTTCTTCAGCTGAATGTGAGTATCCAGAGATGGCATGCCAATGATGTGAGTTTGCATGATATGTGTTGGTGGTGCTCTGGTGCTGTTTGAGTGTGTCCATGGGCTACATGTCTGTATGCGTGTAGCGATGTGTCCTTGCAGGTAGTCTGTACTCCCCAACAGTGTTGACATGCTAACTTGGTTCTGGGTGGGTATCTTGTAACATGTATTGTGCATGAGTATTGCAGTTCTGTCCTGTTCTTCAGTACTTTTGACTGTGTGTCATTTCTGTCCTTCACAGGGTACTTTCAGAGTCGTTTGGTCAACTGTGATCCCCAACACCGTGATTCGACTTCCCGGGTGGTAGCTGTTGTGTCCCTACAGGTGATGTGCACCACACCCATGGACTTCCTTCCTTCTACACTTGTTGACTGTGTGCCCGCTGCCAGGTGGGATTACCTTGCATCTGTGGTGGTTACAACATGTTGCAAATGTGTAATAAACCTGTGCTTCACTTTGTGATGTGCGTTGTCTGTGGTCACACATCTGACTGACATTTGCTTACTGCACCAGTGGGCTAGTTAACACAGACTGTGAATAGGTGTTGGGTCTGTGCAATGCAACGTATTTCCTGGCAACATCAGTGTAGGCGATGAGTCAGATGTCCATGGTGTGTATGTGTTGTGTAGCCCTGGTGGTGTGCCTCCCCCATATGTGTGAAGTCGCCATGACTCACATGCCGGTGTTGTACTTGCTGTAGCAGTTAGCATGCACAGTGTCATTTCCCCGATCATCATCGCAACTTCTGAGACAACATAGGAATCACAACAGAGGCAAGTATGGTGTATAAGTGAGTTTATTGACATACATGTGTGAGTATAGTGCACAGGTTGTTGGGTGCTGTACATTGTGATTGTGATCCAAAGTTCCTAGATAATTTGGAAGTCTTGGTAGCAGAAATGTCCAGAGTAAAGTCCACAGTAATCAGAGACATTGGTCCAACTTGAGCTCCCCATGTAATGTGGGAGAGTTGTGTTGCAGTCAACAGGGTGAACAGTTTGCGCACAAAGGTTATTCTCCAGAACAGGTTTTGGCTTCCTGGGGGTTGCACATGGCTATCGGCCTCTCACTTGCCCCTCCTCGGACGGCCCCTCTTCTTTGGGGGGGGACCCTCAAGTGCAGGCTGCTGCGGTGCAGGGGACTATCCGCCAGAGTCATCCTGCCTCCCTGTGGCAGTTGCAGTTGTTTCAGCAGCAGATGTTGTGGGCACACAGGGAGGTGTTGACTGGTTGCTGCTCATCTGGCGGAGGCATTGTAATATGTCCCTATGCACCGCCGTCATCTCTTGCAGTGTGTCCCACTTGGACTCCACGCGGGACATGTGTGAGTCCAAGCGGGCATGATGGGCAGCCTGCTGCTGTTTAATGTCCCTGAGGAGCCCCACTACCTGGCTGAACTCTCCTTTGCTGGACTGGTACGCATCGGCTATGCGTGCTAGTTGTGGGTCATCATGCAGTCCAGACCCCTCTGTGAGCAGCGACCTATGTCTCCCACCCCTCCCACCACCCCTGGCGACACGTGCAGTACCTGAGGTGGCAGGCACAGGTGACCCTGGGCCACCTTGTGGGTTGTTGGTGGTGGTGGTGTCCATGGCCCCACGTTGGTCCAGGGTCCCTGTGCTGGTGGTGGTGCTGCTCCTTGGTCTGTCCATGTCGGCAGGGGTGGTATGTGTGTTGACAGTCGTTGGAGGGGTGGGTGCAGGGGTGCAGCTGGTGGTCCTGCTGGTGCTGCATGATGACTTGCTCCGGAGGTGCCAGGTAAGTCTTCTTCATCCGAGGAGGGCAGAGGCTGTTCCACACCAGTGAGCTCCGTATCCTCTTGAGCCTGGGACGAGGACTCCTCAGCATCTGCTGCTGTGTCCCCATCATCACCTGTTTTTGGGAGACACACACAATGTATGTTATGTTTCTGCAGGCATCAATGGTTGACACACCTGACAGTTGTGACTGTGCCTCTGGATGCGGGCCTGTACATTGCATTGTCCTAAGTTGTCACAGTCAGGGGTTGATATTGGTGTAGCACATTGTCCTGCATTATTTGGGCATTTCTATGTGAATGTTGGGGTGTGTACATGGTCTGCATTGGTTGTATTTGGTTGTCATCCGCTCCTCCTTCCCACCCAGCCAGATATCCCACCATGGACCGTGCTTCCATTGCAGGAGTGCAAGTTGTCTTTCAGGATGTCAGTCAGTGGTGTCCTGCTGTTGGTTGTTGCACAGTTGCCAGCAGGGCCTTGTGCTCCCCACAGCAGTAGCCAGTGTCAGCCATCTTGTGAGTCCTTTTCCACTCCCTGTGATGTGAGCATGGTTGAGTGTGGTGTTGATGGGCCAATTGTGAGGGTGAGCAATATCTGTGCCTACAACTCCCATCATGCTATTGCCTCCACCCCCCTTCCCAGAAAGCCCATACTTCCTTTCTTTTGACTCTGCTTCCCTGTGGGGTGGGCTGCCTGTGCTGACAGGATGGCTGGGAGTGTTGTCCGGGCAGTTGTTTGGCTAAATGTCCCAGGAGTGTCCCTGTGCTTCACACAGCATGACCCAGGGTGGTGGTTCTTTGTGGGACCTTGAGTTAGGATGTGAGGCATTGCATTCCGCCAGGTGGCTTCTGTGGAGTATGTGTTGAGGGGGGGGTGTGAGGGGAGGTGCTTGTGACTATGGTCAGTGCTGTGAGTCCTCCTTCCCACCCAGCCAGATATCCCACCATGGACTGTGCTTCCATTGCAGGGAGTGCAAGTTGTCTTTCAGGATGTCAGTCAGTGGTGTCCTGCTGTTGGTTGTTGCACAGTTGCCAGCAGGGCCTTGTGCTCCCCACAGCAGTAGCCAGTGTCAGCCATCTTGTGAGTCCTTTTCCACTCCATGTGATGTGAGCATGGTTGAGTGTGGTGTTGGTGGGCCAATTGTGAGGGTGAGCAATATCTGTGCCTACAACTCCCATCATGCTATTGCCTCCACCCCCTTCCCAGCATGCCCATACTTCCTTCCTTTTGACTCTGCTTCCCTGTGGGGTGGGCTGCCTGTGCTGACAGGATGGCTGGGAGTGTTGTCCGGGCAGTTGTTTGGCTATATGTCCCAGGAGTGTCCCTGTGCTTCACACAGCATGACCCAGGGTGGTGGTTCTTTGTGGGACCTTGAGTTAGGATGTGAGGTATTGCATTCCGCCAGGTGGCTTCTGTGGAGTATGTGTTGAGGGGGGGTGTGAGGGGAGGTGCTTGTGACTATGGTCAGTGCTGTGAGTCCTCCTTCCCACCCAGCCAGATATCCCACCATGGACTGTGCTTCCATTGCAGGGAGTGCAAGTTGTCTTTCAGGATGTCAGTCAGTGGTGTCCTGCTGTTGGTTGTTGCACAGTTGCCAGCAGGGCCTTGTGCTCCCCACAGCAGTAGCCAGTGTCAGCCATCTTGTGAGTCCTTTTCCACTCCCTGTGATGTGAGCATGGTTGAGTGTGGTGTTGATGGGCCAATTGTGAGGGTGAGCAATATCTGTGCCTACAACTCCCATCATGCTATTGCCTCCACCCCCTTCCCAGCATGCCCATACTTCCTTCCTTTTGACTCTGCTTCCCTGTGGGGTGGGCTGCCTGTGCTGACAGGATGGCTGGGAGTGTTGTCCGGGCAGTTGTTTGGCTAAATGTCCCAGGAGTGTCCCTGTGCTTCACACAGCATGACCCAGGGTGGTGGTTCTTTGTGGGACATTGAGTTAGGATGTGAGGCATTGCATTCCGCCAGGTGGCTTCTGTGGAGTATGTGTTAATGGGGGGGTGTGAGGGGAGGTGCTTGTGACTATGGTCAGTGCTGTGAGTCCTCCTTCCCACCCAGCCAGATATCCCACCATGGACCGTGCTTCCATTGCAGGGAGTGCAAGTTGTCTTTCAGGATGTCAGTCAGTGGTGTCCTGCTGTTGGTTGTTGCACAGTTGCCAGCAGGGCCTTGTGCTCCCCACAGCAGTAGCCAGTGTCAGCCATCTTGTGAGTCCTTTTCCACTCCCTGTGATGTGAGCATGGTTGAGTGTGGTGTTGATGGGTCAATTGTGAGGGTGAGTAATATCTGTGCCTACAACTCCCATCAAGCTATTGCCTCCACCCCCCTTCCCAGCATGCCCATACTTCCTTCCTTTTGACTCTGCTTCCCTGTGGGGTGGGCTGCCTGTGCTGACAGGATGGCTGGGAGTGTTGTCCGGGCAGTTGTTTGGCTATATGTCCCAGGAGTGTCCCTGTGCTTCACACAGCATGACCCAGGGTGGTGGTTCTTTGTGGGACCTTGAGTTAGGATGTGAGGCATTGCATTCCGCCAGGTGGCTTCTGTGGAGTATGTGTTGAGGGGGGGTGTGAGGGGAGGTGCTTGTGACTATGGTCAGTGCTGTGAGTCCTCCTTCCCACCCAGCCAGATATCCCACCATGGACCGTGCTTCCATTGCAGGGAGTGCAAGTTGTCTTTCAGGATGTCAGTCAGTGGTGTCCTGCTGTTGGTTGTTGCACAGTTGCCAGCAGGGCCTTGTGCTCCCCACAGCAGTAGCCAGTGTCAGCCATCTTGTGAGTCCTTTTCCACTCCCTGTGATGTGAGCATGGTTGAGAGTGGTGTTGATGGGCCAATTGTGAGGGTGAGCAATATATGTGCCTACCACTCCCATCATGCTATTGCCTCCACCCCACTTCCCAGCATGCCCATACTTACTTGCTTTTGGGTGGACTTCCAGTGTGTGTGAGTGTGAGAGCAATGGCAAGATGGCTGACAGTGGTGTCCTGCTGTTGGTTGTTGCACAGTTGCCAGCAGGGCCTTGTGCTCCCCACAGCAGTGCCCAGTGTCAGCCATCTTGTCAGTTGTTTTCCACTCCCTGTGATGTGCGCATGGTTCAGGGTGGTGTTGATGGGACAGTTGTGGGGGTGAGCAATATCTGTGCCTACAACTCCCATCATGCTATTGGCTACACTGACTTGCCCAGCATACACATATTTCCTTTCTTTCAGTGGGCTTCACTGTGTGCTGGTGTTGTAGTGGTGGCTACTTGTCTGGATGTGTTTGTCAGTTATATTTGTGCCACTGCCTAGCTGTAGTTGTAGTTGTGTTTGTACATGTGATGCCACAGTTAAATGTCACTTTGTGATGGCATGTGTTGTGTTTCTCTGAGTGACATACACATTTTGGGATGATTCTGTGCTGGTTGCTGTGTATTTGCTAAGAGTGCATGGTTTGACTCTCCCCTTGACAGTGATGTGTGTGTGTAGTCGCAGAATATTGTGTACATTTGTTGTGTACTCACCAGGCTCTGGGATGTTTTCTAGTCCATAGACGCTCACTGGTGGTAGGATGGCCCGCACCTTCTCCTCCCAGGGCCTGAGGTATACTGGCTTGGCAGGAGGGCCACTGCCGGTGTGTTGGCTCAAGATGTAGTCCTTCTTCAGCAGCTCCTTCACCCTCCTGCGCACGTCATACCACCTGTTCTGGATGTCTGTCTTTGTGCGCAAACATGGTGATTGTGCGTTCACCCTGTCGACGATCCTCTCCCACATCTTTGTTTTCTGTGACATGGGTGTCTGTTGGACCAGTGTACCAAAGAGCTGTGGCTCTACCCTGAGGATCTCATCTACCAGGACTTCCAATTCACTATCTAGGAACTTGTGATTCTTCTTTGGGGGCATGGTGATGGGTGGTGATGGTGAGTGATGTGTGTGTTGGTGTGCAGGTGAAGGTGTGTGAGTGTGTGTTTTGCTAGGTGTATGTGAGGTTTCTATTTGTTGTGGTGCTGCTGGTGTGTGGCTTGTGTGATGGATGAGCTGTGGGTGTGTGGTTGCTGTCTGTTGAGTGCTGGCTGGTAATTTGAATTTGCAAAGGATCATGGTAGGGATTTGTGTCCTTTATATGGGTGGAGTTGTGGGTGTGTCTTTGTTCCCTGCCCCTCCCCCAGTATTTATTGGCTTTGTAATTGCTTGTTTGGCCTTTTTTTGTGTATTTTCCCTTTGTACTTTTCGTGCATGTAGGAGACGTTCTTGTGACCGAGTCGGACCCAGCAGTTGTCTCGTACGGGCTTGTCCGTTTCGTTCACGCTGTGTTTGTGCTGTTTTCTATGCTGCGTACGCGTCGGTCGCGGTGTTTTGGGTTGCTTCGGCTCGCAGTTTTGTATGCGTGTCGGTCGTACGGCTTGTCCTCCGTGCGACTCGGTCGTGTTTTCCACGCCTTGCATCGTACTTGGCGGGTGGGAGTCCGCGGGTACGTCTCGTTCGGTATTGTTCCGGGTGCGAGTCGGTCAGTTCGAATCGTGTGTTTTTCAGGCCGGATTGCTGTTTTCCGCGCGGCTCGGTCCTTCGGCTTGTGTTCTGTACGAGTCGGTCGGGTTTTGCTCGCTTCTCATCGTACTTGGCGGGTCGGGCTGCACCGGTACGTGTCGGTCGGAATGTATTCCGGCTCCGAGTCGGTCGGTACGTTTTCCGGCCGGAATCGGAATCGGCCCCATAGTCTTCATGCATACTAAATAAATACTATATTTTAATAGTAAATGAATACCGCTGTAAACACTGGAATCACACTAAGTGAAGATCTTCCATTTTGGTGAGGGCCGTGCTACAGATAGAGTAGGAGAGAGCCATATCTCTTTAGATATGGCACTCTCCTGCTTCCTCCCTGTCACACAATGCAGCACAGCATTTTTGGCTGCTGTGCTGCGTTGTATGACTTCTTTGAAAATCTGCTCCACCGTCTCCAGACTGCGTATAGGAGGAACACAGATCCCCAGCTGGGGAGAGTGTTGCTACAGATCCTAGATTCCCACAGGGTCAAAGATAGATTACAGGACAAAAAAAGATAATTGTAGCCACATTAGAGTAGCTTAGTTCTTCAACTAAACCAGGTAACATAAAAGGTGATCCTACGTTTTAGAAAGAAGTCAAGCATTGAAAGTGCATTCTTGAGATGATAGCTGCATTAGAAGTCTCAAGGAGTGGAGAGTTCTGATTTAGAACAGCAGCGGCTCCTCCACTAAGGTGGAGGAGCGTCGCCCCACTGCTCTGTGAGCAGTTTCAAAAGGAAAAATAAAATGCTCATCGTCGTGGGCCGGCCAAACAGTCAGGCGCACTTAGCATGTTCTCCACCTGACTGTATTGCACAGCCTGTGTGGAGAACATGCACAAGCTCCCAGTTTTTTCACCGCCTCGCCACCCCCACTAAGTAGCAGCCGCCACTGATTTAGAACCAAAGTGTAGGCCCTCCCAAATGAAATGAGTAAGGTTAACTTCTACTCCTGGGACAGACTGAGCATGGCAAGATGTTCACAGAGTAAATAACAAATGAATCCATGACAGGATGCTAACGTACCTCAAATCAGACATCTGTGATATAACTGATGGCTATTCTTAAGATCCCAGGTTCACTGAAGTATGAGAAGGGACTTGACAAGACAGTGAATAGCCCTGGTGGAGGTAACCAGGGTAAGGAAGAGACTCTTTTCAAACTATCTATACATATTGCAGAATTCTTTCAAGCTAAAAGAATGTGAAACAGTGTGCACCGAAATCCCACGAGAACATTGTTTCATATAAGGTGGTCAGGCACATTATGATGAAATAGGGAAGACTTTGTCCCACACCCAAATCCTAAATGTTAATCAAAGTGGAGGCACTTGTGCCCAATGCAAATACATGATAGAGCCGCAGTCTCTCTCATTGGTGGCCCAGATTGGTAGCCAGCACACCTTTACAGACTGAAGTCCCATTAATCAGTAGCTGTCACTCAAGATCTGCTCCACTTTTTAAGAATCCAGGTTCCGTGTTGCCACTATTGTGAGCAGCAACCTTGGTGAGCGCCAAGAGCCCTTCTTCCATATTCCCAAAACGCTGTGGCTGTGTATAGCACATAGACACAAAGCGGAAATGGTTGGCGCTCTGCTGTATCAAAACCAAGCAATCAGCTACAATTACTTTCTCATGCTGTTGCATTTCCATGCAACATATGAATTTGAGTTTGTGAAAGGCACACATTTATGTGTTTATCAATTGGGTCACACATACTGAAATATAAGCGATTCACTAATTCTATTACTGCTTCTCCGGGTACTTGCTGAATGCTATAATGTGTAAAGTACCTCTGCTGTACAATATAAGGATATTGGTAGTCACACATGAGTTCTGTGATCATATAGAGGAACAAGAGCATAGGCCGAGTTCCTGTATAAGGTCATGGAACTCTGATGTGACATGCAATGTCCTTATAATGTACGGCAGGGGGTACTTTACTCCTGTTAATACATGACCACACCACCAACCGTCCCACAAAATGATTAAATCCTTGGTGTGCTGTACTTTCATGTGAAAGATGTAGAAGGCTTGTAAACATGAAGAATAACATTGGAATGTAAATTAAAAACACAAAAAGGCAGTTAGATATTTATTGGAAAACGAAATTAGAATCAGTTTAATACAAGTCAGATTAAAACAAAAACACTTCTGCTCAGAATGTGTCGAAATCTGCAGAAAGATTCTGTTTCCTATAATTACAGAAACCATAGACAAACAAACCCGCTGCCATAAACATCTCCTATCTGCTTGGCCGTAGCGGGAATCGGGCGTTTTCCCAGGAGGCTCGAAGTGTGTGTGTGTGTGTGTGGGGGGGGGGGGGAGGGAGGGTTTGAAGTGGTGGGGGCCGGTTTGGTTACTGAGGGCCGGTTTTGCAGCAGTGCTGCAATATCGGCCCCCAGTAACAAAAGCAGCAAGCAAGACTATCCAGCCTCTTGGGGCCAGGCACTGCTTCCCCAGGGGCCAGGCAGCCACCCCTCCAACCCAAACGCTCCCCCTCCCTCGAGGCTGGTTAAGGGAATTGCCAGGGCTGCTTTGGGTTCCCAGTCCGGCCCTGCTGCTTATCACTATTCATCCTGTAAAGGAAAGCAGAGGAAGGAAAAGACATGGTTAGTTTTTGAAGATGCAGCTTTTATTATGTACTGTGACCTGCCTTTCCCCCTTGGATGCTGGCTCTGCCAACATGAATTGTGATGTCAGAACTTAACTTTATTAATTCATTAACGTTCAGCGGCTACCTCATTATTTTTTTATTACTAGTGACTAGGTGCCTCACAAGTCCCCTATAATAAAGACACTAGAAAGGGGCTTTTATAAGGGAAATGCAGGTTCCCAGGTGTTATAAATGGCCTTTTCTGTGCTTAGCTCCTTGGGTACGATCCTGATGATGCACTATCAGAAGATTATGTGACATGATGTGATGTAAACATCTGTAAACGCTGCCATAATACTCAGCACTGTCAATAGAACTGCTCAGAACTGTACTACATACTGCTGCAGCTGTGACAGCAGGCCCTGCGATTTGTTTGCAAATTGAGAAGTGATCCTCCTTATTTGTTACCTAATATTTAGACAGCCTTTTCCTACAACCACTAACTCTACTTTCCCATCAGAATGAAAAGGTCCCTCCCATCAAAGCTGCCTCCAGCACTTTACGTTTAATATTTGATTTCAAGGCTGCATTTCTGGCATTGTTTCACTTCACAGTCTTTATCCAGATCATGTTTGTCTATTTTATTAATTGCGCTCCTCCAAATTTCCCAAGCTTGTTTCGGTGCTTCTTTTTGTAGTTTTTAATGAAAGTGTTCTACCCACCTTTTGCTTTTCTAATGTGGTTGAAGCATGTTGCTTATCCTTTCTTGCCTCTGCAGTTTTAATTAGGAAAGTCGTCTTTTGCTTGGCTTGGTGACAGCCAGTGTTAATTCAAACAGCAGCACAATGGCCTTGTTTATAATTCTCCCCTGCAGGCAGGCCCTTTAGACAGAGGGAGTCACAGCAAGGGCGTTAGCTTCTTGTTCTTAAAAAACATAATCATACATAATTTCAGATTTATATCTCTCCTGTTCATCAAAACATGTTTATCAACCTGACAATCGTAATTGAGAATGCTTAGCATTCTGCCTTGTTGAAATACAATTTTCTCAAACAATGCCAACCCATTATTATCAATTATATTTTCGTGATTGAGCAAAATAGCACCTCTGTGAAAATGGTAATTGTGAGATACAGAAAAAAATTACAGTGCTTCAATTTTAAAACAGTTAATTTCTCCTATATACCAGTTGATGCTCTTAATTCAAATTACTCCGGGCCACATCCCAGTCCATCATTATTTTGCTCACCATGCCACCTCAGTATGGACCCAGCCAATCTCAAATCAATTTTAACCCTGCTCCAAAGGGAACAGTCCAGACCAAACTGCCAGGCCAGGTCCTCCCTGAACCGGAACACAAGCAACCCAGGGCTGGTTTTGCTCTAGTTAGGGCTCATCAGCCATGCATAGCTTGGTTCCAGTGACACAGTGTGTCGGGGACCCACGTCTGGGCATACCCGTCCCACTTAGGGTGACACACAAAAGTATACAAAAAGTGATAGAGGTAATGCTTAAATTGGACTGGCAGTCCGGGCCAGTGGGGCAGGGTCAAGAGGGGTCCTGTGCTCACTGTGCCACTGGAATCGAGATATACCTGGCAGGTGAGCTCTAATAAGGGCAAATCCGGTCCTGGGATGTTTGTGTTCTGGTTCAGGGAAATGGACATTGGAAATGACTTTCTGGACTGCATTGATCTTTATACCCTGATTATTTCTGCGTACAAAATTAACATATCCCACAGAGGGAACACTGTGCCACACACCCTGAATATAGCTGTAATTACCTCATGCTAAAATAACCTGTTTACTCATGAAAACTACCAATATTTAGGGAAGTATCTATCAATTGTGTACATGGTGCAGAGGCCCCCAAGACCTAGGAATTTGAGGGGTCAATGCAAACTAATTAGGGCAGTCTTTTACTACCCAAAGCAGGTCACCAACTGACTGGACTCTCTAGAAGTGAGTATATTTATTGTGCGACCAAAGCATGCAACCCACAGAAGTGACAGATATACAGATGTGTGCGCTTTCTGGAAATCGCTGGATTCTTCCTCAGATACAAATGTACTTTATTAGAAAAAAAATTCTAGATTATGTAACAAAGAGACGAGAGGGAGAGGATTTAGAAAAGGGGCTTGGGGTGCCATTTGTAAACTTTAATCCACACTAAGGAGTGCAAAACGTTTGTGAGAGCAATATGGTAACCTGTTTACCCATTATGTAGTCATGGAAAGAGACTGCCTACAGGTGTTTCATGGCATTATAAGATATTGGTAGGCTGGAGTGCTTTGAATCTGGGCTACAGCAAGACTATGGCAAAAGACGTAGGACCTGATTCACAAAGGTAAATTTAGACCTGAAGTTTAAGTTGGACCAGAAGTCTAACTTCAGACCTGAAGTCTAAACTTTGGGCCAGATTCACAAAGGTAAAATTAGACCAAAAGTCTAACTTAGACCAGAAGACTAAATTTACTACTTTTTGGTATTCACAAAGGTAAGTTACTAGAAGTACTAGTAATTTTACTAGTAGTAACTTTACTGCTAGTACGTTTACTAGTAGTAAAGTTACTAGTAGTAACTTACCTTTGTGAACACCGAAAGGTAGTAAATTAGACTTTTGGTCTAACTTTACCCTTGTGAATCGGGCCACTTGAGAAGAGTTTGAGTCAAACTTTAGGTTCTGTTTGAGTCGCTGGAACACTAGTCACTCTAACGTATGTTAAAGACATCAGCTGTAGTTCAGAGACACATGAAGTTTGTCAGACTTAATCTAATGGAACCACAGAATGCTCCTGGAGACGCTGACCTTAATGGCTGGCACCAATTGCATCATATCCAAAATCCTTACTGGTAATTGCCTCCACGGTAATGTGTTCCGAAAACTAATACACCATTTTTACCACATGTATGGTGGTGTTTCCTACACCTCATGAACTGTGTAGAACAACATGATCATCATGGACTCTTCTCTCGGTAGCACATTTCAATTTTTATATTTTTCTTTATAATAGCAATTACTATGTATAGAAAACGTCAGTTAATCACAGTATGAGGTGTTAAGCATGTTGTGTGTTATTGTTTCACTCATGTGAACCCCTCACCAAAAATGTTCAAGTGTTGTTGCTGATGTGAAGGTTAGGTACACAAGCAAATGTAAATAACACTCTAAAGTCTTCATAATCATATTGTTATTGTGTTAACCAAAGGTTTTACAAATTCTAGTTTTTGGAGGGCACACATGTCAAATAAAGAGTATTATTAGTCCATAGTCATATCCCGCTGTGCAGCTCTTGTGTGTCGCACTGATAGGGAATTAAAATCACACAGTTCATCTGATGTTCCTTTTCTTGTAAATTATTTCTGCATGCACATTTTATTCTTTAAATGTATGTAGATTCTTCTTCCGTACCCGTGATGGGACTTCACCAGGGCTTGAGTGATCCAACCTCCCTAAGTGAAAGAAAGGGCACATGGCATTATTAGAAAGAAATGTGAACTTCAATGCCAGGACACATAATTGGGTGCTGTATTCCGTAAAAGTGAAGAAGCCATTGTCAATATGCCATTTGTAATGTCAATGCACACAAAAGTGAAGTAAGGGGGATGGCTTATAGAAATTCTTAAAGACTCCATGTATGGGCATAGTATAACTGCTGCATAATTGGATATTCATAGTGACATTATGTTACCAAGACTATTACTCATATTTAATGGCTTAACCCTGTTTTATTTTTTGACAGGTTGTGCTATAATATAGGCTGACAACTCGATTCCTACATTCAGGAGGGTATAGGGAATGTGTATGTGCTGATTTGTATAGCAGTATTGCTACATTGCCTATAGGCATTGTACTGTATTGTACCTGAAATTGCCTCTTTGTATTTCAGAATGAATCTGTGATCTGTGCTGAGAATCTTCAAACAGGTTCTGCCAGCATGGCAGTGTAAAGGGAGCGACAAAAACTCTCACTTTTGGGTAGGGTGGAAGTGTCCAGAAATGCCCACTCCAGCCTTTGATCCAGGTGAGGAGCTATTAAATACCACATCACTAATTACCTCTGTCCTTGGGCAAGAGTGAGGGACAACCAAACACCCTACTACACCCTTGGACCAGAGTTTGGTGTTGGGGGGGGGTACAACATACCCCCAGCCTTTGGGCACAGTGCGATTGCTACCAAATAGCCACTCTAACTCTAGGGAGGTCAAGGAGAATATCAAATGCATCCCTGGCCAAGGTGTCCAAGGTGGGAGAAGAGCAATCTAATAACCCCCATCCTTGATCATGGAAGGGAAAGAAACACCTAAATCTCCCTTTCTGAGGACAAAATGAAGGTCAACAAATACATCGCATCCTTGGACAAGGTGGATGGTGGCAATGAAATTCCACTCCCTCCACATGGTCATGGCAAAAAGTGTGATGTAGTTTCTACTGCTGCAGTCCCATTTGGTGGGAAATGTATTGATGGTGATGTATACGATTGGGAATGTATCACCATACTGCTTAGGTTTACAGTGCCTCACTAAGTACCCTTAGTAAGTGCCTTTGCAGGTACTAGCCTATAGTGCTAAACATTATAGGGGCATATTCTCAAGAACGTGTGATAACCACTGCAAGTTTAGCTTAACGCAACTTTGCATATCGCAGTCTATCGTGGGAAAACAACGCCATGTTAACGTAGTATTCCCAACCTGGCGGCACCATGCGATAGTCCAACGATAACGCGTCAAATGACTGCGTTAAAATACACGCGACGCCGCAAAAATGCGAAACACGAATAAAGTTGCGATGAGACCAAACCCGATACAAAAATCAGCGATAACCAGCGACAGGCCTGCAATCCCCACGCGTCACGCGGGAAAATGCACCATAAAAGCTGAACAAGAAAAACACACCATAAACAAAATAAACTGCGTAGCAACATGGATGCACCCGGAACGAGTGCCCAGGTCAACGCGAACCCCACAAGCCCCACAAGCCCCACAGATCACCAGCAAGGAACCTCGGGGTCTGGGAAGGCCAAGGAGAAGAGGAAGACGGGGTACAGTCCGCATGACAACCTGATCGTCATCACGGAGGTGACAGAGCACTAACAACAACTGTCCGTCACCTCCACCGTGTCATTGGCAACACAGACCGAAAAATGGCATTACATCGTGAATGCCGCCAGAGTGTCAAAGAGGCCAAGAGGCGCTGGCACGATGTGAAAAGCCAAACCAAGCAGAAACCCGCTGCCAACAGGAAGGCAGCAACCGCGAATAGAGGTGGGAGTCTGGCGCCACAGGAGGAGCTGGAGCAAATGGTGGCCACAGTCATCAGTGTGGAGACGGTGCAAGGAGTCGGGAGTCCAGACACTGCTCGACATGACCTGACACAACATCAACAGGGTGAGTAACGAACAGGGACTGTGGGGCCGGGGGGGGACGGGAACAATGGCACACATGCACAATGACATGTAGCACACCGCACACCCACAATGACCCTGGGTCATGTTCCTGGTCCCCGTGGCACACAGCAGCACACATACAAACATCAAGTAGGCCCCTGTCCACCATGTGCCCAAAGGGCCCCACCCCACACATCACCAATTCCACAACACACACATGCACCCGTGCGAAACACAGCAAAGATGCGTATGTGAGAGCCACACTGACAATGCAAGTGACACCACATGACGAGCAGCATGGCTGGAGAACAATCACCATGACATTGTGCACGCCACGAGACTGAGGTGGCTGAGTGTGGACCACATCCGGAAAGGAGCAGGTCACATCCTGACACATCCACGTGCACAAACAACCACTGACGTCAACAATACATCTGCAGACAAACAATGCACAAGAGTACAAAAACTGACCAAGAGCGCAAATGACCCAAGTCGCCAACATCACAGCACCCTAAAAGCACAAAAGCCAAAGGCACACCGCCTCCAAGGGATAAGGGGCAGCAAAATCACAGCTGCAGGTGCGACTTCCACACAATGCAGCACACACACATAGCAATGACAGCACATCCACATGGACGACAATGTGGTACACAGTGCAACACTTACACTGCAGAACAGAGTACACAACTGGGTCTGCCTGTGCGTAGAAAATGGCCAATCACATCTGACATAGCAGGAAACTGTGAGATGCAAATGTACGTGTACAACCTCACCTACGTCATGTAGTCCAAATGTCCACTGCCCCGCATCAAATAGTCCACCCCTCCCAAACAGTCACAATGTACATTGTCATGCAGTCTGTATGTAAACTTGAAAAATGCGTCAACATACATGCCAACACAATGTCAACAAGCATCTCCCCTTCACATTGCAGAGGGACAAACAACACCTCCAGCAGAGCAGACCAGACAACTCTACAGTGATGCTGAAGAGGACCTCCACACTTCCGACACCGACGCCCTACAACAGTCCATGGACATCTTAGGCAATCGACCTCCAGGAGCAGGGCAGCAATGCTCCATCGAGGATACCCCACCCCATGCACAGACAACACAGCTGGACGCACCCACCATCCCGGCTGGCTCCCAGCAGCCCACCCAAGCACACATCGCATTCCAAGGCCAGGTGTCAGACTGCCAGAAGGGGGTGGCCGAACATGTGCGGGTGGGGTACTACCTCATGGAAGCTGAACTAGATCACATGCGTGGGTGTCTAAGTCCCATCAGGGACCACCTACACTCCCCAACGGAGACCCACACTGCGACAGAGACACATGCCTTTGCACATTCCCAGTACTGAACCACACCCAGAGCCACGGGATAATCATCCACACCCCCACGCTGGACTGGCGTAGGCCGGCCCAGTTCACTCATTTTACGTATTGAGTGAGGGACGACAAAGCTACATGTGCAATGTCTCACCCGCTGCCTGCGGTGACATGGCTGCGTCCTCTGTACATGGCACAATGTAATGTTGTAGGGCCTGGGGCCCTAATGCATACATCATGAGCACACGGACACACTCAGATAGTTCGTTGAACTGGCTACGGGCACGTGCGCTCGACACCTTTATTGGCATGGTCACATGTACAGTGACGCATGTGCTGGATGTGTGTGGGGTGAGTGTAAGCCAGCCCTCATGGAGTCGTTGGTGCTGGCAACAACTCCAACAGTGATCACAATTAAAGCGGAAACAGAAAACACCAGCATAACAGAAACAACTGTGAAGCATCATGTTGGTAGCCGGAGAAAGTACAGTATTCACCCAACATGCAAGCAGAATGTTCCATGATTTGTGGTGCACTGAGTTAGTGGCACCTGAAGAGCTGAGCAGGGTATCAAGCTGATGATGGCACCCACGACAGGTGTGAGCAACTCTGATAGTCTGGCAGTAAGACACTTCCGACTCTGGCACCTGTTGTTTGGAGTTGGTCCTGGCGGTGGTGGCGTGTGCATCCTGCGGTGATGCGACGTCCGGGCAGGTCAGGACTATATTTGATGTGTGAGCCCAGGTGGACCGCAGTTGAGGCCGGAGGCAGCGGACAGCGCAGGGCCACAGACACATGGCGTTGATGACCCCCCAGTCCATCGACCCAGAGGCCATCCAATATGCTATCAGACAGGGGCCATGACTTGAGCTGCACAGAGTTAGTGGCCCCGGATGCACTGCGGCCGGCACAGGCACACCACCACGGGACGGTGACTTGCGGTGCAGTGAGATAGGGCCACGCAAGGTGAGCGGGTCCTCATCGATGTCGAAGGTGAATGTAGCGGAGTTTTGCGGGGGACAGTGGAAGGTGTCCTCCAGGGCATGCTGCAGAGGGCAGAAGCCGGCCGGAAGTGGCAAATGGAGGAGTAGAATGCTACAGCCTCGTTTTTGCCACAATGTCAGTATAACCGACATGATGATGAAGACAACCCCCAGTCCATAGACTCAGTCGCCACCAAAGTGCAACCAGAAAGTGTCCGTGGATGTCGGGGAACAGACTTAGTGGCACCGGAGCTGAAAGGGGATGCAGTCTGCGATGAGGCCAGTACGAGGATAGCAAGTCTGCCATAAATTAATCATGACTGAATTCCCAATGTGTGACCTACTCGAGCGCAGTGTAGGCCAAAGGCGTAGTCATCAAGGGCCCACAGACACGTGTGGTTGGGATGCCATGCACATACTTTGTGTCACCATATCTAAGGGAGTGTAGTGATTTAAACTCTGCATTGACATGTGTACTCGGCCATTGTGTAATCAAGACTCAGTTCCAAATGTGTGACCTACCTGACCGCAGTGTAGGCCCGAGGCAGCGGTCAGCAGGGGCCCACAGCCACATATCGTTTGCCCGCGATGCACAGAGTTAGTGACACCAGAGCAGTTGTCGGCAGTGTTCGATCACCTCCGTAACGATGATCCTTTTCTCCTCCGGACTGAACCGCGTCTTCCTCTTACTCGTCTCCTTGCGTACAATGATATGAACTCCGCCATGCAGAAATCAAGACTCAGTTCCACATGTGTGACTTACATGACCGTAGTGTAGGCCGGAGGCAGCGGTGGAGTACGTCAACGAGAAAGGAGTAAAGCAGGCCTGTGTCGCGGAGGCCGTGATGGTCTGAGGAGGCTGCCAAGGTCGCGGGATTCGGGCATGGAGCTTGCGCCGGCACGTGGTGGGCCCTCTTTGACACACGCCGGTGTCGGCAGGTGAGCAGTGAGGCCTGGCTGCGCAGGGGCGGGCATGTCGGGTTCGGGGACCAGCGGCCCGGGGTGCAGCAGGCCCACAGGATTGCAGGCCACACAGCTCAGGTCGACGGCGTTGGCCTCGTGGCGGGGTGGGGTGGGAGGCGCCGCCCTGGCAGACATGTTGGGAATTCCGGAAGAGAACAACGCCCAGAGCTATGTGCTTTTTATTCACACCCCTACGCTGGCCTGGCATACGCCGGGCCAGCCCACTCCGCACACGCTTACAGGGGGGGACGTCACAAGCTACATTTCCGCGATCTTCCCCACTGGCTGGGGTGACATGGTTGCGTCCACTGTCCACTACACTCCAAACACCAGCAGTGCATGTAGAGATGGATATGTCTGTGGTCTGCATACTGCAGTCTGTCCAGCACATCTGCACATCTCCACCACTTTTGGCATTGTGTAAATTCTCATTCATGGTTCACTTGCCTCCTTCGCACATGCCTGCTTCCCACCTCTCCCCACATTCCGCTATTGTGTGGCTGAGATGCCATGCCGTTGATGGCTCATATACATGGCTAACCAAGGTTGCCACAGTAAGTTGTGCTGTCATGTCTGGTGGGTGGGCATGTTGTTTGGCATGTTGTATGTGATTTTCTAACGTGTGCAGTGCCAGAGTTGTGAGTTGCATGATTGTGGAGTTGAGGTGTGTGGGGTGTTCATTTGGTACTTGCCAACGAGCAGTGCATTCCCATAGGTGCCATCATGGAAGCGCTGGTTGATGTTGGACTGTCGGAAGATGGAGGGATCATGCACACTGCCTGGGTAGTTGGCTACGACATTGGTGTAGAGTCCCCTGTGGTCCACTATTGCCTGCACGTTGATGGAATGCGTGTGCTTTCTGTTGCGGTAATTGTGTGCAGTGTCGGCAGGGGTCACAAGTAGGACATGTCTGCAGTCGATTGCCCCAACACGTGCGGGAATCCAGCTATGGCGTATAGTCCTTGCTTGGTCTCCAGCTGTTCCTGCGCATTGTGGGGGATGTATAAGTACTGGGGTACCTAGCTGATGGTGGCATCCAGGACAGGTGTGAGGAACTTGGATGGGGCTGGCTGTGAGACTCCTCCGACTCTGGCGGTTGTTGGTTGGGAGGTACCAGAGGCCAACAGGTGCAGCACAGCCAGCAGCTTTGTCTGCGGAGGGATGTTGGTTGTCCTCTGTGTTGGTACCGTCAGCCTGTGGGAAATGATGTTCAGGATGCGGAGGATGGTTGTCCTTTTGAGCCTGTAGTGGGCATTGACATTGTCTGGTGTTAGGTCTGTGAGGCTGGTGCATTTCCTGAAGGTCCGCTGTCTTTGTCTGCGCTGCCTCTGTGGTGGTCCGGGAGGGGGCGGGATGGTCCGGGGGGGTGGCAGTCCTGGGGGTGGTGGAGGTGGGTGTTGTTGCCCTCTCGGGGCTCAGGGATACATGGTGGGTGGCTCCATGGCATCTGTTGTTCTTCATGTGTGGCTCTGGGCTGGGTTCCCTTTGATGGTGCAGGTTGTCGTCCGACTTTACACCAGGTCAGAGCAGGTGTTAATTTCCTGTTGCTAACGCGCCTTATCGCCTTTTTTGTGGTCTTATCGCCGATGTGGCTGGTCGTTGAGAATGTTGAGGTGTGGTGTTGTCACGGATTTTCGCTCGGGAACGCCTACTCTGCATCTCATTAGCGATAGTTGCCGGGGTCATCTGTGGCGATGTTTTATGCGGATGCTTTCGCAGGTAAACTGGTGGTATCGGCTGTTAGCACCAGCTTGTGAATGGGGCGATAAATTTATCGCGACTTTGGCTGCGATTAAGTGCCGATAACTCGGCGATAGCTCTTGAGAATATGCCCCATAGTGTGCAACCTCTTCTAATGAGATAGTATAACTACTCTAGTGTGTTCTCATAGAGAAATGGTTGTGAAAATTGCACAGAACTATAATAAGGTCAAGGTTCACTACCAGGTTATGCACTAACATCTTTCATGCTGATTCTCTGCAAACCTTGTAGGGCACACTGCCTAGCGTCCGGAATCCAGGAGTTTAAACCCATTAATGAATTACTAGATAGGCTCTCTCAAAAGTGGGTTGTTATCCACTCACACACAGCAACAGTTGCCACCCCATGAAAGCTGGCCCAGGTACATTTTCTCACCAATAGGCAAACATCCTATTCATGTGGGCAATACTAAGGTATGGTGGGAAGGTTTACATAGTCTGGAAGAACTGAGAATAAACGCAGGATATGAGTTTTCTAACTAATCATAGTGTTGGGTGTTTTCATATTATTCTCACTAATTTTGATCACCTTTGCTAGTATTTGTATTACAATCATGATAATTCCCATCTGTAAACTCTGGAATAAGTTAGGGTATTGTGTATGTGTATTGATTTGGAAAGAGAGATAGAATTGAGAAAGCCCCTCACAAGCCTTTCAAGTTCTGAGACAGATCTGTTGTCCTCCAAAATGTCTCTTACACATTTGCTGTCAGATACCTGCCTGTTATCTTTGCAGAGGGATGGCTATATCTAGTGCTTTAAGGCCTAGTGAAATCTAACCTGGTGTAGTAACAAATATGGGGTGTGCAACAGTGGTAGCCAATAACATGTATCTGCTCCCTTGTGAGCCTTTAGGGGCCAAGACCATATCAGTCACATATAAATGCAAAAGCAAAGATGTCAGTTAGGCGCTAAAAAATTATCCTTAGGAAAGGGACAGACGCCCCTTATTTGTTAAGAGTAACATGTGCAAAGCAGAAACTAAAATACCGATTAGGACCAGAGTCTTTGCATACAATGGTGGGAAAGAAGATATTTCTGAAAATATGGTTCTGCACTAACTGGCCATCCAACTGGGAAATGGATCCCATTAGCAGAAGGAGACATAATCTTCATAGGTCCTAATTACAAGTTGAGAGGAGTAGAATTCCTGTGTGACATTCCGCTCTGCTCATTCATTAGTGGGTCATTGTTCCTGCAAATGGATTTACTGGGTGCAGTAACACCTAACCCACTTTCACCAACTAGAAAATCCATCCAGCAAACTTGACTTGTGAATTGGCTGAAATGCAGCCAACTCTATTCATTGGCCCTGCATGTCTCCTTTCCAAACCACAGGGGGAGCATAAATCAATGTTCTCTCCTTCCCTCCCCACTCTCAGCCCTGCACCAGCCCCATCTCTCATCCAACACCTGTTGTGGTAAATGCGAGCATTCCCTATGGGAAATGGAACACTGCATGAAATTCTGCTCTGTAAAATTGGATCTGCATAGGTATTTCACATTATCTGGGGAATAACTTGTAATTGCATGATATTTGCAGGGTGTAACTGCAACTCATAATCAGTGATGTAGTAGGAGATGATACAATATTTACTACAGAAATGTATTATTCACCGGCTCATAGATGACAATAGATCCCATTCAGACGGGAGACCTTTGATATTCGTAGCCAAAAATGGCTTTATTTTAGCTGACTCCTACACAAAATCGCCTCTGATTCAATATAAATCCAGGGCCGGCTTTAGTGCTGGTTGAGCCCAGTGCGACAATCTTTTTTGGTTCCCTCCACCTATGGCCTCCTTCTCCACAGATTCCCTCACTACCACCCTCCAACAGTGCCTGACATCTCTCCACAGCCCCTCTCACACATGCATTTAATTTGTTTTATAGCACTAATCATACCACTGTAGGCTGTCAGAGCATTTTGTATCCCACACATATTATACAGAAACAGTGGATCATTCATGTGTAAATCAGTCTATAGGAAATGTTACAAAAAGACAATGAAGATTACAGGGTACTTGAGTCATATATCATTCATAATAGTAGGCAGTATAGTATACAGGATTTAAAATAAATGTACAACAGCGGTTGGGGTTGGCTTTACTAATAACAATGTATTTCTACCTAAACAAACCCTTTTTAGCAACATTAAGATAATGAAAGAAAGGGGAAAAAACATAACATTCTAACTTATATCATGCATGCTTGCATGCAGCTCTTTGATGACAGTTCATAGGACACTCTGCTATATTAGGATTGGAACTTATGAACTACAAGTAACAGAAGGATCTCAGTCACAAAAGCAGTACCCACTGAGCTATCCACATTAAATGCAGCTCTGTGATCCACATGGTTCAGGATCTATGCAACAGGAACATTAGCCCACTGAGCTCAATTATGATGAGTCAGAACTTCCACTAGACAAAACTCAATCACTCTCCAGCAGGAACATGAATCACGAGTTATCTTAAAATGTTTCATTGCTGCCTGGAAACTGTCCAACTCACAAAGAACTCTGCAACAGGTGCTTTCAAACCCATAAGGTTTTTCTAAACACGGTGCCCCCACAGGTCAGCGCCAGGTGCAACTTCACCAGTCTCACTGCCATAGAGCCAGCCCGATATAAATCAAACAGGAAAATCCATTCCCCAGAAATTTTGTTAAAAATCTCCCACTTTCCTGTTCTAAAATGTTGGCATGTATGTGTGTTACTATTGAACCAATGCAAAAACAACAATTGATGGACAGAATGCAGAACAATGTCATACATTCACCCCAGTACAGAGATCTGGGCCTAAATCCATCGTTTTTTTGCTCACCATGCCATTCCAGTTTGAACCCAGCCATATGCAAATCAGTCTTGACCATGTGCCTCATGGGAACAGTCCAGCCCGAACTGCCAAGCCAGGTCCTCCCTGGACTGGAAACAAGCATCCTAGGACCGGTTTCGAGGTTTCACCCCTCTTCAGCCAGGATAGCTTGATTCCAGTGGCATGGAGAGCACGGGACCCACGTCTGGGCATACCCGTCCCACTCGGGGTGACAAATGCAAAAACAACAGTTGATGGACAGAATGCAGAACAATGTCATACATTCACCCCAGTACAGAGATCTGGGCCTAAATCCATCGTTTTTGCTCACCATGAAGAGGGTGAAACCCCGAAACCGGTCCTAGGATGCTTGTTTCCAGTCCAGGGAGGACCTGGCTTGGCAGTTCGGGCTGGACTGTTCCCATGAGGCACAGGGTCAAGACTGATTTGCATATGGCTGGGTTCAAACTGGAATGGCATGGTGAGCAAAAAACGATGGATTTAGGCCCAGATCCCTGTACTGGGGTGAATGTATGACATTGTTCTGTATTCTGTCCATCAACTGTTGTTTTTGCATTTGTCACCCCGAGTGGGACGGGTATGCCCAGACGTGGGTCCCGTGCTCTCCATGCCACTGGAATCAAGCTATCCTGGCTGAAGAGGGGTGAAACCCCGAAACCGGTCCTAGGATGCTTGTTTCCAGTCCAGGGAGGACCTGGCTTGGCAGTTCGGGTTGGACTGTTCCCATGAGGCACAGGGTCAAGACTGATTTGCATATGGCTGGGTTCAAACTGGAATGGCATGGTGAGCAAAAAAACGATGGATTTAGGCCCAGATCCCTGTACTGGGGTGAATGTATGACATTGTTCTGCATTCTGTCCATCAACTGTTGTTTTTACTATTGAACCAGCATATGATAATATGGAGCTAGCTGTTCAATAGATATACAACTGTAATCCCCCTGCCCACTACAATCCATACCAACACATAGAAATGCCCTTCTCTTATTCGGAGCACATAACTTGTTTCAGGTACGATTGGCATATGAAATATGCATGCAATAAGGATGGGTCCATTAACCTATTTGGGGCAAACATGGGCTACCTTTACAGGGTTTAGCCCCTCACCCATTAAAAGATAGAGAGAAAATAAATGTTATCAGAAATATACTGTGAGATTTTAGATATTTATAGACAATTGAGACAGTATGTACTCCATGCATGGAGAATTGAAACTGATGCCAGTCCATTCTTCTCTGCAAATGCAACCCTAACAACCAATCCACAATCAATAACAGCCATATTGGTCCCTGTCCAGGAAAACAAACAATCCCCTTTTGAATAGCCAACGAGACCCATCAATTATGCTCAATATATCCTAGTTCCAGACTGCAGGATAAGCATCACCCCTCTGGGTAGATGTTGAAAAAACATTTCTTCGTCCGTTCCCTCTCCGTGAATTTTTAATTTTTACACAGAAACCTCTCTATCTCTTTCTATTTTGAAAAACACATGTAAGATTTTGTGTCCCATTTATACTATACATAATAATATTAAAGAGCAATTCTTACATTCTTCAATTTGGTACAATAAGCATTTTAAGATCAATAATAGAACTATTTTTGGAGATTGTGACACACAAATTGTCTAAAATGGGTTAATCATCTTTTTGACAATATTTTTTTTCCTTCACAGAAGCTCAAGAACATGTCTCCTTTCCGACCTCATTTTCAACTAAATACTACACACTCATAAGTGTCATACAAACAGCCTATGAAAAATTTGAGGTGGAGTTACAATGGGAACATTACCTCCATATACGTCTTTCCCAATCTCCTTATGGAATAAGATATGGACCAAGATTCGCAAAACTGCAAGAGTGACTAATGCAATTCAAACTTTATTTTTTGTTTATAATAGGCTACTGATTACTCTGAGCACCCTACATGAAATAAATTCTGCATCTTTGCCAGCTTGTTGATTTTATAATATTTCACCCCCAGACCTTAAACACATGCTCTTTGAATGCTCCTCCACACATCAATTTTGGATGAGTCTGGCAACAAATTAATAATATATTTAACAAACATGTTCCTTTTACGTTCACGAATATATTTTTAGGTAGGCTTGTTGATGATTGGTCAACTCACCATGATCAAATCTTTATTTTGGACTTACTTCTCACTGTTGCGTTCCAACAAATCAGCAAATCTTGGAACAATTCTTCTAAATTATCTTTTCAAGCCTGGTGGTATGGTATTTGTTATAACCATCGATTAGACAGAGCGTATGTCACCCCATTATTTCTTGCTATCAAGAGAGACATTCTTTGGCAGTCTTTCACAGCCTTTCTGGATTTTTTAGCTCAATCCATATATACATACATATACATGATCCTCGTGCAGAAAAAGCCCCAAAACCTCCATGAACTATTTATTATTCCTTTTGTATTAATCATATAATTTCAATAGGAATATATGAAGATTGTGTATTTTATAGCAATGATGTTGTATCTTAGTAACTTTACGCAGTGTATTTTAGCTCTTTGGTATTTCTTTTCTCTTTCTGTTCTTGATAACTTTGCAATTTTCAGTTTTTAACATTTCTTGCTTGCTGAACATATATTTCTTATTTGTACTATTTTTAAATGTAATAAACTTTATCTTTAAAATTAAATATTGAGTTTGTTCCATGGTCAATAGGTGAATGCATGTAAGGTGATTTTAGGTGTGCTGCTTTGTGGTGTTTTAAGTTGGAAAGCAAGCATATGGTGGTCTGAACATGTTACTGAAGTAATTGTTTGAATGGTAACTATTTCTGGATTTCAAAAAATGGCATCTAGAATGTGTCCAGTGATGTATGTAGGTTTGTGGACGGTCTGATGTAGGTTCAGTGCATCTAGGACAGTAATGACGGTTTTTGGATGGGGCATATTTTGTTTGTCAAACCAAATGTTTAGGTCACCAAGAATGCATAGGTTGGAGTGTAGTGTTATCAGGTTTGAAACGGTGTCTAGACGTTTGTCTGGGAATGCTGCATTGCTAGGAGGAGGTCTGTAAAGGAGTAGGAAGCTTCAGGAGGGTGATGGTGGAGGGTTGCGTCGGGTGAAGAGGGCTTCACAACCTTGTATGGAGATGTTTCAGCTTTAGTAATATTTAATGGTTGCTTGAACACAACAGCTGGGCCACCTCCTCTTTTGCCTATACAATTTTGTGTGATAGTTTGATAGCCTAGAGGAACGGCTTCACGCAATACTAGAGCCATGTCATCTCCCAACCATGATTCATTTATGAAGAGTAAGTCAGGTTGTGCGTCAGTGAGAAGGTTGTAGATGCGATGCTTATTTTTTTTTACAGTGATTAAGCATTTATTAGTAGGCAGTTTAGAGAATGTCTTTTGTTGATGGTGTGACTCTGTTTTGTAGAAGAGAGAGGAGTGTTTTGTGTCCTTAGTACTGGTATTAGCTGTATGAGGATAGCAATAGTGTCGTTGTTCTGTATCATATTCCTCATCCAGCAGGCTAAGAAGGCATTTTGATGGGTCTGGGTGTGTAGGTGGTGGAGATGGTGGTTGAGAGTGAGTTAGTGAGCTGTGTTGTTTTTGTAGAGTAGCCTTGATGTGCAATAGACATGGAGATGCGAAGTTGCAAAGAGTGGCATGTTGTTTATTTTGTTTGCATCTGTTTAGGGTGGAGGGTGTATGAGTTAGGGGTGGCGGTGCAGCATGTGGGTCATGATGTAGGATTCTAAATTGTCCAATGGATGAGAGGCAGTTGAAAGAGAGTTGTTGTGTTCCAGTATATGTGTTAGGTGTGGGGTGAGAGAGAAAGCTTGACAGTAGAGTTAGTTTAAAGTGGGTAATATTTGTGTAGTCAGGAGGATAGGAGAGGGTGTATGTTTCTGGTTTGTGACGGAAAGTATTATGAGGTAGTGTGTGTGTGAGATTTTGTTGTTCTGGTGTGTGTGTTGTTTTGTTTTTGAGGAGTAATAAGAGGAGATTATGTTTTATTTGTTTTCTGAGAAATATTTGTATGTAAAGTATTGGTGAGTGGAAGCTGCAAGGTAAAGGGGTAGTGCTGTGTTTTGAAAACAAGTATATGTGGTGTGTGAGAGGGGATGGATAAGAGTTAGTAGTGTTTGTGTTAGATTTGATTGCTGGAAGATGTAATATGTGTGGTAGAGTGAAATGTAAGGGTTGTATTTGTTTGGTAAAAAGAAGAGGAGGGTGTTGGTGGATGAAAATATGGAAGGTTGAGCACAGGTTTATTGGTGTCAGAAAGGGGTCTGTTAGGAGTAATTAGAGGGTCGAGCTGGTGCTTTGTATGAGCAGGCAGTGTGTGTTTGGATGGTATATAGTTATGTATGCTGTGGATTTGGGTTGTGTTGGCGATGAGTGGATTGGTTAGTGGTATAAGATAGAGTGGTGTTTTGTGTGTTAGTGAAGGTGTCATTGTGTAGTAGTTGGGGTAGAGTGGTGTATAAGTGTGGTTTGTGAGCTTTTGTAGTTGGTGTTTAGACATTGAGATGTGTTTAGGGTTTGTTTGTAATAAATGTGTGGAGAGCATTTGCTGTGAGTGTGTTAATATGTTTGTGGATGTGGATGGGTTAAAGTGGGATCTGGTGAATGAAAAAAGAGGGCAGCATCTCCGGCCTTAGGCCCGATCAGTCCCGAACAAGCCCAAACAGGCAACTGCCCTTATCCTCTCCGCCCTTAGCTTCGACGTCCTGAGCACTAAGCTTAAATAGCCCTTTTGATCAGGTGACCCCTTCAGTCAATGGGAACCCTAACCCTCACAACACTATCCCTCAACCCTAGGCCCAATGGGAGAGCAGGCCCTTACAGCCAATCACAGCTCTGGTCCTGGTAGCCAATCAGACACCAAACCCTAAACTAGAAGTCCAATAAAAATCCTAGCCTCAGGAACCTATCAGAAACCCAGACTTATTATCCAATCAATACACTAAGCCTAAGCCCTAAGTCCAATAGAAACGCTAGCCCCAGGAACCAATAAGAACCCCAGACCTATCAGCCAATTAGAACCCTAACCCTAATCCCTAAGTCTAATATAAACCATAGATATAGGAACCAATAAGAGCACAGATGTAACAACCAGCAGGGAACTTATACAAGGGGCGTGTGACCTTAAGCTCAGGCTGCTGAGCAGGGGGCTGGGAGCTGCTCCCTAATTCAGAATCTCCTTGGATGCAGACAGGCTCAATCCACAATCTGGAGATTCTGTTAAAACACCTCCAGGTAAGGGCCAAATCTAAGCCACTAACAATACTGCTTTTTCCACACTTAAACAACTCACTCTCCTAGACAAAAACTAGTGCTATATATACATTCCAAATACAGTTTAAACCCTAAGAGCAGATTTCTGTAGTTTCAAAGAGCACTCTGCCTAGCCCCTGAGGTGTATTTTGACTTTTGTCCCTTGCTAAGACTAAAAGGGAGCTGTGGGGGATTACGTTCACAGAGGACTTAGAACACTGTAGGGGAAAACTGGGAGGGAAATTTAAGCAGCCACGGGCAGGTAAAACAGCAGATTTTAAACTACAAAGCCCACAAACCAACAGGTAAATTTAAGCAGTCATGGGCAGGTTAAACAGCAGATTTTGAACTACAAAGCCCACAAACCATCAGGTAAATGTAAGCAGTCACAGGCATGTGAAACAGCAGATTTTAAGCTAAAAAGCCCACAAACCACAAGGTTACTTTAAGCAGTCATAGGCAAGTAAAACAGAAGATTTTAAGCTACAAAGATCACAAACCAACAGGTAAATTTAAGCAGTCAAGGGCAGAGAAAAAGCACTTTTAAAGTTTCAGGAATAAACAGCACAATGTCTGTCTTCTGACCACCTTCTGGTCTTTTGCTCACTGGGATGTTGGGCACAGTGAAGCTGCAGCTAACAAAATGGAGGTGGCTGTCTTGGGGTTCCCTCCACAAACCTTAAGGGGCCTTGGCAGGTGTGAAAGGAAGGCTCCGGATTGCTTGGGAGCTAGAAAACCAACCAGCAGGTTCAGGCTACTAGGCAGGGGGCCGGGGGCTCCTCCTCAATTCGAATCTCCATGGAGACAGTCAGGCTCAATACACACTCTGGAGTTCCTGTTCAAACCTCTGCAGTTAAGGGCCAAATCTAAGTCATTAACAATACTGCTTATCCCACACTTAAATTGTTAAATAGTTATGTTGACTGTTTAATTGTTTTTATATATATATATATATATATATATATGTATATATATATATATATATATATATATGTATATATATATATATATATTATTTTTTTGTGGTTAATTAATAAAGTTTTTGTTAAGAGTTTTATATTTGTTATAAATTAATTTGGCTATCTTTCATATATGTCATGTGTTGTAGTGACGTACGTTCCCTGCTTTTGCACAGACTGGAGTGGGAATAGTAAAGTTTACCCCTCTGAAGTCAAAAGTATTCACTACTGTTGCACAGACTGGAGTGGGAATACTAAATTTTACTCCTCCAAAGTCCAACGCTTTTGCTACTGCTGCGCAGACTGGTGTGGGAATAGTAACTGTACCCCTCTGAAGTCCAATGCTTTACCTACTGTTGCACAGACTGGAGTGAGAATAGTACATCTGTACTGTTGCACAGACTGGAGTGGGAATAGTAAATGTTACTCCTCTGTTGTCCAGGACTATCCCTGCTGTTGCACAGATTGGAGTGAGAATAGTACATTTTACCTCTCCAAAGTCCAACACTTCCCCTACTGTTGCACAGATTGGAGTTGAAATAGTAAATGTTACCGCTCCGAAGTCCAAAGCTTTCCCTACTGTTGCACAGACTGGAGTGGGAATAGTACATTTTACTTTTCTGAAGTCCAATGCTTTCCCTGTTGTTGCACAGACTGGAGTTGGAATAGTTAATGTTACCTCTCCTAAATCAAATGCTTTTCCTACTGTTGCACTGACTGGAGAGGACATAGTAATTGTTACCCCTCTGGAGTCCAATGCTTTCCCACCTGTTGCACAGACAGGAGTGGGAATGGTAAATTATACCCCTCCGAAGTCTAGCGCTTTCGCTGCTGTTGCACAGACTGGAGTGGGAATAATAAATTGCACCCCTCTGAGGTCCAACTCTTTCCCTACTGTTGCACCGACTGGAGTGGGAATAGTACATTTTACCCCTCTGAAGTCCAGCACTGTCCCTACTGTTGCACATACCGGAGTGGGAATAGTAAAATTTACTTTTCTGAAGTCCAACGCTTTTCCTACTGTTGCAGAGACTTGAGTGGGAAAAGTAAATGTTCCCTACTCTTGCACAGACTTGAGCAGGATAATAAATGTTCTCCTGGGCCCCACCTACACTGGATGCTGAGCAACTGGGCCATGTATCCCTTAGCACTTAACTCTTACTGGTAGTGCGGATCGAGCAGTTCAAGGCTTCTCGGCGGGAGGGAGAGGTACAGGGGAGTGAACACAGGCTTACAACTCAAAGAACATTCAGTAACAGCAATAAATGATTGTCCAGCCAAATGCTGTCTTTTTATGACAAAAATAGTATTCATATACAAATACCAAGTGAAATGTGGCATACACAATACACACAGCCCATAAATTCAGGGCTCCAGTGTTCCATAGTTGGGCACCTGATTCCCACTTCCCTCCCACTAGTGGTATTGGTTATTCCCAGGTTGTGACCAAGGTTCCAAGAGATCTTGTGCATGAGTATATGGCAGTTCTGGACATCTTGCAATGGTTTGTGAACTTTGAGGTTGCTTTACGCCCCACAAGGTGCCTACAAGCAAATGAAGGAGGCTCCAATTAGACAGTTTGAGCTGAAGGCAGCTCAGTGCCTTCAGAGGTTCTGGGACTGGGAGAGAGTGGATGGTGTTCTGTTTGTGACTTGGATTCATTGAGTATAGTGCTATTGGAATGAGTGGGTGAGTGGCTGAATCAAAGAGCACCCTTTGAGGTGTGCTAGATAGCCTGGCTCTCCTTTCTCCAGTGTGTGTCCCACCAAACTCTCAGGAAAGCAGCAATACACAAATCTGTCTGGTGCAGGGAATTCCTCTACCTCCTCATGATCCTCCAGTCAGCCCCGGGTTTCCCAAAGTAGAACCCAGAACTTTCCAGACATTTTACCTTTCACAGGCACACATACACCTAGCCCATGCATACAACACATAGCAATGCACAAAATGCTAACTTGATGTAGACCAAGGTTGGGTTAAGCACCCTGCAGTGGAACTTTACACGAGTGAGCCTGTAGACCTCACTCCAGTGACGCAGGTAAAAAGGTATGCTTACTTCTACTGATCACTACGTGGTATGATGCCACCAACGCGCTTGTGTTACCTCCTGGCAAAGGCAGTAACCTTTCGCCACTATGAGGGTAGTACTTTGGGCACCCCTCCCAGTCCAAAAAAGACCACAATTGATGAGACAGGCCTATGTCATAACGCACACGCATGATCCATGTTCGCCCAGGACAACAAAAATCAGCACAATGGACCCAGACATCATTGTAACTGGGGGGACTCAACACTGGGGTACACGTCCGTCAACATGTGATAAACTTTACCGTCCCAACAAGAATATTACATTTTGTAAAGATCTAAATGCATGAAAACAACTACATTGACTGTGATACTGCCTAAGGTGGCTGAAGCAAAAGCAACATGTTTATTAGCCAGAATATATAGAAAGTCAGTATACTGAATGCAGTACAAAATGAGCTTCTCACAGATTTCATTTCCAAGGAAAATATCTCGATTGCCTGTGGTTCATGATGTAATGCGAGTTTAAGTGGCCTAATACACTACTGTTTGTTCAAATCCTGAACCAAAAACAATACACTTACTTTTGCCAGATGTGAGGTTGGAAAGCTCTTTCTCATCTGTGGGAGAGTTCTTGTGCAAGCAAGCTTGAAATATCACACATTAAAGGCTTGCCAAGAAGCTTGAGGAAAGTAGTATTATGGTTTGGGTGTTGACAAACAGCAAAACAGTTATGACTTGGTAAACAAAAAAAGATTACTATCCACGGGCCACAATTCTAAATATATAAGGATCTCTTTTGTTGTTCTAATACATCCTTCTGAATGAAAAACAAGCAGTAACTAGCAGATGCAGTGGACCCCTGAATGTTTTGAGGAAGCAAGTATTTGCACTAATAAAATAACAGTTTTCTTCCCAAACATCTATGTTGGTTTAAAGTGAGGAAAAGATACACCAGCTGCACAATATGTCATCAATGGTTTCAACAATACTATAAGTGTATATTACCTACCAGATTATAGTGAATTTGGTATTTTTGAACAAATTGATAAACCAGGTTGCTCCAGATCAGTATATGCACATAGTCTTATTCCAATACCGGAGAGTACAGCATGTGCTACAATGCAGAGTAGAACAAGTAGAATCAACTGTTAGTTGCTAT
Source organism: Calotriton arnoldi (assembly GCA_963921515.1). Classification (NCBI taxonomy): domain Eukaryota; kingdom Metazoa; phylum Chordata; class Amphibia; order Caudata; family Salamandridae; genus Calotriton; species Calotriton arnoldi. The sequence continues at coordinate 1,214,041 of CAWUFW010005511.1, read as the reverse complement.
ATTACATCTATGAAGGAGGATTGAGTCAAAATATCTGCAAAGCCTGAGGTCAGCCCATGTCCACCAGTGCATGGTCTACAGCTTCTTCTGTATTGAGGGATATTTATGATCATTGAAATGTTATCACTTCGATAATAATAACCATATTAGTCAAAAGTGCAATAGCGACATCCTTATACAAGATAACCAGATGCGATCAGCTCATCGTCAAGTTTAATGGTGATATATGAAATACTGTAAAAATCGCGTACATCAAGTACAGACTTACACATTTCGATTACGAATCACAAGCACATTATATTTCACTCATATACAATTTCAAACACAAGGAGAGTGATTTTCGAAGATTCGTATAATGTTCATTCAAATGGTTAAGTAAGGATGCTGTGGTTGAGTTGGGAGACCTACGGATTCAGATAGAAGTTCTGGAAATGCCATTTTATCAATAGAAAATTCCTCCATATAAGTAATGAAATAACAGCCATTGTGGGAAGTGCTTTCTGGGAACAAGGAAGTGAACAGTAGCTATTAATCTCCCCTATGGCAGCATGAATTATTATTCAAATATAAGCTGTAAATATTTTCTGGCAAATACCAAAAAATTGTTTCTAAGTATTAGCTAGTCAGTTTCTGTAAATTCACGCAATCCGGATTTGTCTCTGTCTCTGATAAGGGCACTGATCAGCAGGAGCAAGCCCTCATAGTCAGAGCGCTGGTGCTGAAGGACATGAGGCTGCAGTCCATGGACCAGGAGCGGCTCCTCCGTAATGGTGGACGAGCGTCGCTCCACTGCCAGCAGATGATAAATAATAAGATATTGTTATTATCGTTTTATTTATCTCTGTCGGAGATTTAGGACGGGCGGGCTGGGCCATAGCAGGGAGGAGTACTGTGCACTTAAAAGTGCGCATGTGTGTTTGGCCGTCTTAGGACGACCAAACACACATGCTTACTTATGTTTCTCCAACCCAGCTGTATTGTACAGCCGGGTTGGAGAAACTCCACAGGCTCCCAGGAACCGTCTGAGTGGCAAACGAGGCCGCTCAGACCAATCCTGGCGCTGCTATCGTGCTAGGGAGCCTGTGTCTTTAGGTCCATTCACTTCCAGGATTCCGGGACGAGAGGTGCAGTAGGAACAAGGCAGTCGGCAGCAGAGCGGAGCAGCAGGTAAAGGATTTAAAAAAATATATATTTCCCAACCTCTTCTCCCCCATGCCCCTGCTGCCCTACCGGTTTTGATTGGTGGCAGCCGCCACTGATGGGGGCGATGTGATCTGTTTCGAGGCAGGGGAGTAGCTTCAGAGGGGGTGTTTGGGGTGTTACACCTCCCTAAAAAATGTATTCTGTAGAAAATAGTTGGGTACAGGTAATTTCAGTTGGGTATGGTGAGGTGTCTGTCAGATTTCACCCATGATATTTACACGCCCACACTGCCAAAAACACACAAACATACACACTCTCTCGTCACTGCCTTATACTTGGTTAGTTTGAAAACTATTGTGTTTAAATACCCGACGATCCACACTCCTCTTTCTTTCCACTGCCTTCTAAGCCCCTCAGTGTCCTACTTCTCATGAAATATTATAACAAGATAGGCCAGTGTGATTTTTGGGGAATCTGAAGCTTACCCTCCTACCCCCCTCAATCTTACTGAACAGGCTACGCCCCTTGTTCGAGGAAAAGGGTACTAATCGGGATCGGTTTGTGCAGGCAGTGTTTCCATTCCACAGGGTTAAGGCATCCAAGAAAGTAATAATGATAGGAGGCTCTCAGAGATCATACTGAATGCTTCTCTTTTTGACTACGGGTCGCAGTGCCAGCCAAGAAAGCTCTACATTTTCAATGAGTGTCCATGGAGGAAGGAGCCAAGAGCAGAATATTGTGCACTTTCTAGAGGAAGGGGTCTTTTTTGCCATTTGTATTGATGGAGCAAGGTTTCATAAATGAAACTTGCTTGTATTCAATCCTCCTCACAGTATTAATTTATTAAACTTGTATTGGTAATACTAACCTTTGCATTCACGACACGACAGAAAAGGAAGCTTGCCTATGTGTTTTACTAATGAATAACGCTTGTTTGTAATTCAAAATGGCCGCTATGCGCGGGAAAGCTCAATGCGCATGTCGCAACCATATCACATGGTGTGACGTCTTTCTTTGCTTGGTGGGAAACGTCTGCTTCTGCGCAGTGTGCATTAAAATGGCTGTTTAATGTTTTCACATGCTTCAGCTTGCTCTCATGTCATTACTAAATTGTCGTTTCCTAAACGCTACTAACGCGGGTTAGAATATATAATTAAATGGGAATAGAATAGAAAAAGTGGGCATACAGTGAAACATTTTATTTGTGATTTTAATATTTTATTCTTGCACTTTTATTAGTTCGTAAACTTGGGCCTGGGTTGGTAACCTGAAACTCGAGAGGCAAATGGTTCTGCGCATGTGTCATGTGTGCCTGCCAAATGAAGTCAATCTGGACGTCGTCCAAGGCCGCGACCTGATGACCGAAGATGATGTACTTTGCTTTTCCTGTTGTACATTGATACATTGACTATGAAAATTGGTTTACATTTGTCATGAGACGGGTGGGAAATAAAGCGAATGTATTAAATTGAAGGGGTTGGAATTTAAAGACAATAGGCTTTACAATTTAGGCCAAATCGATATGGTGCGACAATCCACCCCCTGTCCCTGTCCAATCAGAAGTAGTGGCCCCATATTTTAGTAACATTAAGGGGAAGTACATGGGCGTAGAAGGGTATAATAGAATATAGCATTAGTTAATTAGTCAGAGCATGCGTTCACGAAGAACAGGCGTCCATGCTGCCAGAGCGCTCTTAGCTCCAGACTGCCAAGCTGATCGATTGCAGACCGAATTTGCTGTCCAGAGAGAGGTCCTGAGGAGGGGGCGGCAGAGTCCATTAGAAGGAAGGCACGGGAGAATCGAGGAGAAGTCGAGTATCAGAGAAGGGAACGACGCAGGCGTCGTTGTAGAGAGGTCACCGGTCCTGTCCTGATCCTGGAGGAAGTCTTTGCTTTTCATCTTCTTGGGTCCTATTCTTTCAACTCCTTGGCTAAGGGGTTTGGTTCTCGCACTTAGGTAAATATAATGCAACCTTTAGTTGCGCTGCTATCTCTATCCTCTCCTCTTCTTTAAACACCGTCATTGATTAGCAATAATCATTTCTATGCTTAATCTTGGGTATTGCGATTAAGTACCATGTGGCTCTGTATTTTACTCTGCTAAATCTTTAGATAAACATTTTAAAACTTCCGGACTCAGTGGTTATTTCAGGATTATGTACTATAATGAATGTCACTCATTTTAAATTTCCCAATTAGCAAAGGATTCATTGGTAAGTCATTACTCTTCAATCAGGAGGTAATTGGTAGCAGGGATTTGATAGAGAGTAACAACTGATAAAACCCAGCGTAAGTATTAGCGTAGTATGAATGTATGGGCCCAAGTGAGTATCTGGTGTATGAATGTTGTTTGCTGATATCGCGCTGGATCAGTTTTCTGGTAATCAGAGGATGGTTACTCTTTGTTAATTGGGTAATGAGAATTTTTATTTGTATTTTTATGAACTAACATCCGTGTATTCGAAGTTTGTTTTATGTTGTCTAGAATCCCCGGGGTAAAAAGAATAGCGGATGGTAAGTGGAAGCCATACTGCAGTGAGGTTATCTGTCAGGCAGAAATAGTACTGAGAAGTTAAGCAGGACTTTCAGTACTCGTTAGGGACTCTATGCGTGTGAGTAATAGCAAAAAGAGTACGCTGGTAAAAATTTGATGTTATATCACCTAGAAAGGGTAACATTGGAGAAGTAACAGGTACTTCTGGAGCTTGTGTGAAGAGTAGACGGAAGTGTTTTACTCGTAGTGTATGTTTAGTAAACGGAAAGGTTTTACTAAGTGTGAGAGAAAACTATCTTTTCTATTTTAGAGAAACTGGCACGATAGCGAATGTTTTATGTTGTTACTGAAATTTAATTAAGATTTATAGAGAAAATAAGTTTGCGTAAATTTTTGTAAAGGGAGGGTCAGTTGCCGAAGAGGGAGCTGACGTCACTAAATGCCGCGCTGGGATTGGTTGAATCCGCGGATGTGGAAAGACCCTTGTAAAGGAGGGGTTAGTAGTCAGGAGTAGTACTGACGTCACAGGTGCCGCGCTGGGATTGGTTGAGCCAGCAAGGACAGAAAAGAGCAGATTGTAAAGGAGGGGTTGACAGATAAACGTCACCAAAAGGCCGCGCAAGGATTGGCTCGGAAATAAAAGATAGCAGACATTTGATTGGTCAAAATTATAGAAGCGAAATTCTTAGTGGATAAGGAGTGCATGTTAAAACGCGATCCGACTTTAACAGGAATTCGTCAGGATAGGAGATATTTAGGCTTTGCAGAATATAATTTTATACATCGGTACTTACCCAAGATGTACGGAGAAAGGAGAAAAATGTCATTTTTACAAAAGATTAAGAATTATTTTAAAAAGGACAAACCAATCAAAACTAGAGAAGGAATTATTATTCCACCAGCTAAAACGCCTGCTTCATTCATGATGATGGAGAGAGGTTATCATACTTGTGTATGGATGGAGAATTGGATAGAATATACCAAAAATGATGGAATATTAGCATTTCCCGAGAATGGTACCTTCAATGGAAGAATTCTTCAGAATTTGAGATTGAGGATGAATGACTTAGAACCCAGACCTAGATTAACTCAGTACGAAGCTCTAGAAGAATGGGAAACCGAGGCATTTGAGCGGGATAGATCTAGAAGTAATAGGAGTTATCCAGGATTTTTTCCCAGATATCTACGTGAGTCTAGGGACGGTCAGATGAAACAATGGAGAAGGGCAATGATTACAGAAGGATTATATCCATTGTTCTCAGCAGAGGAGAAATTAGGAAGTAAGTGCACAGAGAAGACAAAACATTTAATGAGAAATGAGGAGTCTGAAGACGAATTTATGGAGGAAATGTTAAGAAACCCCCCACCATATCAGGAAGGAACAAGTGGATGCACCCCAAGTGCACCACCAAAAACTCCATTAGTGCCACAGGTAATGCATGAATTCACCACGAGTAGAATACTTCATGACAAAGAAAAAGAAGCCCTAGAAAAGACCAGAGCAGAATTAATACAGAAAATAACCCAGATAAAAGTACACCCTGATTCGTTGACCATACCTGTAACAATTGGTCCAGTAGTTCCATTATATGGTACTCAGGGAAGCTGTCCTCCACCGATACTTGCACCTACTCCTGTGAATAATCCCAAACCTGAAGCTCCAGTTATAATTGAGGATCAATTTAGTGACTGTGAATCCACAATATCACTCATGGACTTGCCTATTCGAGGTTCTGTAAATAGCACTCCCAGAAAAGATGTACCTGGATGTTCAAAAGATGTAAGTTTAATAACTTCATCGGGAGCAAAAAGTGCCACCATAGTAACACCTGAAGATCTATAAAAATGGGTGCAAGGGTCAGTTAAACAGTGCACACCTCCGAAAATAATGGACATTCATAAATTGAAAGTCGAATTAGAAGAAATAATAGCAGGAAATGTAGGACTAGAACGCTTAAATACCTATGATGAAGAAGAATTATTGTTACTGTGTAGGAGTATCGCCAGACATGTAAGGATATTCCATGAAAAATTATCCAATTTAGCACTACAGATAGGAATAGAAATAGGAAGATCAAAGGTACTACAGAAACCCTATAGAGCAGAATTTTCAGACAAAGATTTAGAAAATATGAATGCCTCTGGAAGAAGATTACAAATAAGAGAATTAATGTTAGTTTTGCAAAAATGGGGAGACCTAGATAAATGGAAAACTAGGTGGGCCAAGAAAAAGGAAGAAGCACGAACAAGAAGAACAGCATCAGAATATGTGATGAAAGAAACAGGGAAAGCAGACCAGATGTATCCAATGCGAGAAGTTGCGGGAGGAGGATATGTACATGTCCCATGGAGCAGACAGGATATTTTGTCATTTACGAATGATTTTCCAAAGTTGAGAGAAAAACCAATTGAATGGTACAAGCAGGTTGACAGGTTTGTGAAGGTGTCAAAGGTATTGTTGAAGGATTTGGATGGTTTGTTTGACATAGTGGTACCTGCCGATTTGTGGACAGATTGTAAAATTACAGTTGATTGGCCTAGTGATGAATATCCTAGAGATCCGAAAACAGGTGCCCCGTCAAATGATGTGATGAAAAAGTATCAGCAAGTGATAACTTACCTGAAAGGGAAAATACCACCGAAAGAAACAGATTGGGTAAAAATAGATCGAACTACCCAAGAAGCTAATGAATCAGTACATTCCTACTATGAGCGTCTATTGCAGGTATTTAAACAGTATAGTGGATTTGAGGACATTGGAGACAAGAACATGAGTCAGTTTGTGTATCGATTTGTTTATGGTCTAAAGCCAGAAATTTGTCAGATGATTAAGCAGCATATGCTGTGTTGGCAAGGGAAGCCGATTGGCGAGATTTTGAAGTATGCGAAATATTGTGGAGACGATATTGAGGATAGACATAAGAAATTGCAGGAAAAAGTGATGTGGGCACAGGTGAAAATGGCTGAGAAACAGGGAATCAATTTGGAAAATCCGAGTGAAAATCAAGGAAAAGATTCTGGAACGAATGGTGATACTGGGAATGGTGGAAAATTTAGAGGACGAATGAGTAGAGAAGAAGCTAAAAAGAAATTTCCTTGTCATGGATGCGGAAAATTGGGGCAATGGAAGGATGAATGTAAAAAGATTCGGAATAATAATGGCCGAAATCAAAATTTAAATCCACAGACGCAGAATGACTCACAGCAGGGTGTAAATCCTCAGAGTCAGTTGCCACCTGCACCTATTCAGAGCAAAGCATGGTACAGACATCGGATATCCAGGAGGAAGTGGTAAGAATGATTATATGACATCACAATTTCTTTTGCAGGACGATTTCTGTCAATACAGTCCATGACGGTGCCTAGGAGAGGGGAAGAAGGAGTGCATACTTGGCGCATCCTTACAGGTAGATCAGTCAGGTCCATATGTTGAAGGGAATGTGAAAGGTAATAATATTACTTTCCTTTTGGACACTGGTGCTACCCGGTCTACTGTGAGAACAGCAGACATTCCAGACCTTCCTCTCTCTGGTGAAAATATCCAAGTAGTGGGGGTAGCTAATCAGTGGATAAGAACACCTCTTACCGAACCAATGGAAGTTAAAATTGGAAACTTCAGAGAAATGCATCAATTTGTAGTGTGTGATTCTAGTCCAGTAAACTTATTAGGTAGGGATTTGTTGTGCAAGATGAATTGTACCATTTTCTGCACACCGGATGGTGTGGCAGTTCAGACACCAGATGAAGATCATGTATATAAAATTATGATTGCAAAACAAGGTACAGAAGTAGACGAGATGTTTTCGTTAATAACAAAAGATGAGTTGCCAGAAGAATTAAAAGGTACAGTAAACCCCATAGTATGGGATTTCACCGGAAAAGAAGTAGGACTTATGGCTAAAATAGATCCAGTTAAAATTACTGTAAAGGAAGGTGCAATTTTCCCAAATACCAGACAGTACAAAATGAGTGCAGAAGTAAAAGCAGGAGTCATTGAAGAAATAAATCGAATGGTAGAACAAAACATACTAAAAGAAGTAATGAGTAGCCCATGTAATTCACCAATAATGGGATTAAAGAAACCTAGTGGAAAATATAGGATTGTTCAGGACCTGACGAAAATAAATAAGATTGTAGAACCATGTTGTCCCATAGTACCAAATCCTGCAGTAATTCTATACCAGATTCCGTGGAGTGCAGGATGGTTCACAGTAAATGATTTGTGTCAAGCATTCTTTTCAATACCATTACATCCAGACAGCCAGTATCTTTTCTCATTTAAATTTGAAAACAAGGTTTATGTGTGGAATCGTGTTCCTCAGGGGTACACAGAAAGTCCTTCTATTTTCAACCAGATACTGAAAAAGTGCCTTGAAAAACTAGTGATGCCAGGAAGCTCAGTCTTAGTCCAATATATCGATGACTTATTGGTGGCATCGAACACCAGAGAGGACTGTGTTGTTGATTCTATAGCATTATTAAATCTTTTGGCAGAAGAAGGACATAAAGTCTCACCTGAAAAATTGCAATTCTGTACAACAGCTGTTAAGTATCTGGGACATCAAATTGAAAGAGGAAAAAGAAGAGTAACAGCTGAAAGAGTAGCTTTAATAAAGAAAATGCAAATGCCTGTAACACAAAGACAAGTGAGAATGTTCCTAGGAATAGTAGGTTACTGTCGACAATGGATACCAGGATTTTCCATGTTGGCTAAGCCCTTAATTAACATGACAAAAAAGAAAGCAAAGGACCCTGTTGAGTGGGAGGATGAAAGTGTAGAAGCTTTTGTAAAATTGAGAAATGCCCTATGTTCAGCACCTGCCTTAGGCATGCCTGATTATAAAAGAGAATTTGCATTGTTCTGTCATGAGAGAGAAAATTGTGCACTTTCTGTCCTAACTCAAAGACATGGACTAGAAAGACGTCCTATAGCATATTTTTCTGCTACATTGGACCCAGTAGCAGCCGCATTGCCAGGATGCTTAAAAGCAGTAGCGGCTACTTGTTTGAGCATTGAACAAAGTGAGTCAATTGTGATGGGACACCCTGTAAAAGTGTATGTTCCACATGCAGTTGTCATTCTGTTGACAAGAACCCGAACTCAACATCTTACTCCTAATCGGCTGACTAAATATGAAAGAATAATAATGGGAGCTGAAAATGTGAACATGGTAAGGTGTACTATAATAAATCCAGCAACCTTACTACCAGACCCATATCATGAGAGAATTAAAGATGATGAAGACGATGAACATGATTGTATACAAATTACAGAATTATGCACAAAATCACGCCCAGATATAGAGGAACAGCCTCTTAAAAAGCCAGACAGGGAGCTATTTGTTGATGGTTCATGTCAAAGACATGAAGATGGTAAACTAACTGCTGCCTATGCGATATGTGAATTAACTGGAATAGTTGAAGCATCTTATTTACCAGGAGTCAAATCTGCACAAGTAGCTGAATTGATTGCGTTGATAAAAGCATGCAAAATTGGGAGGAATCAGAGAGTAACCATATTTGCAGATAGCCAATATGGTTACGGGGTTGTGCACGATTTTGGCCAACTATGGATGCAGAGGGATTTCATGACTTCTTCAGGATCCCCCATTAAAAATGGACAATTTGTAAGGGAATTGCTAGAAGCAATACAATCACCAAAAGTATTGGCTGTGGTGAAATGTGCCACACACCAGTCAGGAGATGACTGGGTGGTAGTCGGCAACAGATATGCAGATCTGGTGGCTCAACATTGTGCCAAAACCAGAATGTCAGTCAATAAGAGGGTGGAAAGAATGGGAATCAGCTGCCAACTTATGTTGTATATGCCACCTGAAACTTGGAATGACGTCAAGAAATTGCAAGATGAGGTTGATGAAAGTGAGAAGAATTTGTGGATCAAAGTGGGTTGTTCCCAAAGAGGAGATGATGAAGTGTGGATCAGTGCTGATGGCAGACCAGTCATGCCAGACTGTTTACTCTCACAAATGGCTAGAATGCATCATGGAGACACACACATAGGGAGAGATGCAATGATTAGGCTGTTCAGACAAAATTGGTACAATCCCAAATTCAGGGCTGTTGCAGAAAGTCTTTGCCAGAGATGTCTAACTTGCCAGATGCATAATCCGGGGAGGAAGACAGTAATTGGATTTGGAAAAATTGGAAAGGCAGAGGGTCCATTTATGAGACTTCAGTTTGATTTCATACAGTTACCACCATGTAGAGGGCTGAAATATGTACTAGTAATAGTGTGTCTATTTTCAAAGTGGGTGGAGGCTTACCCTACTAAATGACAGCATTACAGTTGCAAAACTGTTGCTACGAGAGCTCATTCCTAGGTTTGGTTTTCCAGTAACTTTGGAATCAGATAGAGGAAAACATTTTAACAGCGAAGTGATTCAAATAATCTGTGAAGCATTTCAAATAAAACAGAAACTGCACTGTGCATATCGTCCAGAAGCTTCTGGAGTGGTTGAACAATTGAATGGCACTATAAAGTCAAGACTGGGAAAAATGTGTGCATCAACATCATTAGAGTGGCCAGATGCATTACCACTCGTTTTAATGGGACTCAGAAGTATACCTGACAGAACCACAGGATTGAGCCCACATGAAATAATGATGGGAAGAGCAAGGAGACAAACACATGTTCCCACAAACAAACTGGTGAATATATCTGATGATATGGTTCTGGACTATCGCAAAGGATTGGCTGACCTAGTGCGTTCTGTCTCTCATCAGGTTGGAGAAGACGCAGTTTCCAGGCAGCCCGAGCAAGAACATGATCTGAATCCTGGTGACTGGGTGGTAGTGAAGAATCACACCAGAGAAACGTGTCTATCACCTAGATGGGGCAGACCGTGTCAAGTCATACTGACAACGAATACAGCAGTGAAGTGTGCCGGATTTCCTAATTGGATTCATGTAAGTCACACCAAGAGAGTACCAGATCCAGAGGAAGAGAATCCTCAGACAACGCCAATCACTGAAGAAGCTGAAGGTTGCCCAGCTGAAGGATCTCAGATTCGAGATTCCAGAGAAGCTGAAGAAGAACAACCGAGCACAAGTCAGGATTGGATACCCGTGGTAGAGGTTCCTGAAATATACCACAGAACAAGAAGTCAAGCGAAATTGGAAGAAATTGAAGAAGATCAGTTAGGTGAAGAAGAAGCAGTTCAGGAACAAGAAGAAAAGACACTAAGAAATCCTGAACAAGGTCAGATAGGGAAAGGAAACTGGATTCAAAACAGTGAAGACCTAATAGACTTTGAACAGGGACAGACAGGTCTAGAAGAATCCGGTCAGGCTGCAGAAGTTCACAGTGCAATAAGCCCTGATCAGAACAAGTTAGATCAAGAAGAGTACACAGAAGAAGAAAACCTTGAAAAACATGAACTTGAAGAAATAAATAAAGAACAAGGTCAGTTATTGGAAACTCACAGCGGAGCTGTTACAGAGAAACCAATTAGACCTGAAAAGGAGCAAACAAGAAACACAGTAATTGAAGAACACGAAACAGTGCTAAGCAGTGAAATTAACGAGATCTCTAAAGACGAAAACAAAGAAACAGTGCCAACAAAGAAAACAAGAAAAGGAGATCATTGGCCGAGTGTCATTAAAAGAGTAAAGTACCACATAACAACCAGAAGTGAAGATCCAGATCAAGTACCTAAAGTATCAAGTCAAACCGATCAAGAGAAAAAGACAGAGAAAAGAAGAAGTAAAAGACTGAAACTTGTGAATAACAAATTTAAGGGTCCTGACTGGACTTATATCATTCTTGAAGATTTTGAAAGCTCAGAATCAAGTGACAGTGGTGGCGAAGGAACAAGTGCAGAATTAACGTACGAAGAAGAAACAAGACCACCCTGACTAAGCAAAAGAATAAGCTAAAGAAAAGAAGAAAAGATAAGAAGAGCAATCTTCCTTGTCGAAAAATGCCTGACGATAGAGTTGCTGGGAGACCAAAACAGAAATGTTGTAGAAGATGCTGCGCATTATGCATATGTAGTCTAGTAATGGTGCTTATAGTATGGTTAGTCCTGATTGTAGCAGTTCCTTACCTTATGATAATAGATAAAAAGATTAATAATGAAACTAAAGGGAGGACAGCAAACATGAAGGGCAATAGAGTAGAACTAATGGCAGAAGATGAGGCAGAAATTCATCATGAAGTAGCTGACAACGACACTAGTTTAAACGTTTTCACAAAGTTATTGTTTCAATATGTAGACACCATGGAAGTTAGTAATTGTTATGTCTGTATGAAGTTACCTGAATCAGTAGCAGAAGGATTAACATATCACCATTTACCACTGACATATGGCATATCATGTAGTGTTTTGTCTAGTTTATTTTATAGAACAGGGAGACTTCAGTATTATTATTCAAACTTAGATATGATATTTTCTGAGGTTCCGATTCGCAAGAGTATGAACCCAGTGCTTAGTAGTCAAGACGCACAGTTTATGCAAGAATTTTTCTTAACAATGAAATCAATAGACATAACACATGCACATAGACACAATCTAACATGTTCTTTACTTGAAAAAGAGAAGATATTTTTGAATTTAGTAGAAGATAGAAGACAAGATTTTCAAAAGAAAGCTTCTGAGCATAAGGCTCATTTGCCACCTTGGGCGGAGAAAGAAGGGAGTTACACACCTGGCAAGGCTCAAGCTGCTATGGCTCTGGATTTCGTAAAGACAGGAAAAATTTGTCTTCATAGGTTAAAGACTGATTATAACAATGTTTTCATCGGTACCAGTGAATGTGAACACAATTTTTTAATTCTTGGAGGTTGGGGACTCAAAGGAGGAACAGATTCAGTTTTTCCTGGAATCTATTATGTGTGTGGGAATAAGGCTTACTTTAGGCTTCCTGCACGGTGGTATGGAAGTTGTTATTTTGGAATAGTATTTCCAAAGATATACCACGTAAAAAGAAACACTGAGAGCAATGAAAACAATAACGAATTAATACGTAGTAAAAGAGCTAGTTTTTCTGAAATTGTAGGTGATATATTTGGTGCATTGATACCTTCAGTGGGAATAATTCTGAACTCAAGGAAAATATGTAAATTGTCTACAGTAGTTGATCGTTTATCAACAGATACTGCAGGAGGGTTTCTAATGATTAATGCAGAAATGGTTGCGATTAGATCTATGGTGATGCAAAATCGACTTGCTCTTGATATTATATTGGCAAAAGAGGGCGGAGTCTGTAAATTATTGAAGACGAAACATTGTTGCACTTATATTCCTGATAAGAGTGCAGAAATTGGAACGTATATACAGAATATAACTAAACTTGAGAAGGAACTTAAACCACTGGAAGTTGATAGTGTATGGGAAAGATTGACAAATAGTATCTCGTCAATTGGACCCTGGTTTGCTAATATAGGGAAAGGACTTATAGGTCAAATATTAGTACCCTTAGCAGGGATAGCAATAATAATTTTGGCAATAACAATATGGTGCAAATGCTGTAAAAAGAATGGAACATATAAGGTGACAGGAAGAGGAAAGAAACGAAAGGTAGATGAAATCGAACTTGAAGAGTGGAGAAGTGAATTATACAAGAAATTAAAAGGAGATTGTAAAAATAGAAAGTGTAAAAATGAGAATGAAGTAATTTGCTAGAAGTTGGCATCTGATTGAGGGTAGTGTTTTGATGGCTCAGAAACGCCATCAGAGAGGGGATTGATGGAGCAAGGTTTCATAAATGAAACTTGCTTGTATTCAATCCTCCTCACAGTATTAATTTATTAAACTTGTATTGTTAATACTAACCTTTGCATTCAAGACACGACAGAAAAGGAAGCTTGCCTATGTGTTTTACTAATGAATAACGCTTGTTTGTAATTCAAAATGGCCGCTATGCGCGGGAAAGCTCAATGCGCATGTCGCAACCATATCACATGGTGTGACGTCTTTCTTTGCTTGGTGGGAAACTTCTGCTTCTGCGCAGTGTGCATTAAAATGGCTGTTTAATGTTTTCACATGCTTCAGCTTGCTCTCATGTCATTACTAAATTGTCGTTTCCTAAACGCTACTAACGCGGGTTAGAATATATAATTAAATGGGAATAGAATAGAAAAAGTGGGCATACAGTGAAACATTTTATTTGTGATTTTAATATTTTCTTCTTGCACTTTTATTAGTTCGTAAACTTGGGCCTGGGTTGGTAACCTGAAACTCGAGAGGCAAATGGTTCTGCGCATGTGTCATGTGTGCCTGCCAAATGAAGTCAATCTGGACGTCGTCCAAGGCCGCGACCCGATGACCGAAGATGATGTACTTTGCTTTTCCTGTTGTACATTGATACATTGTCTATGAAAATTGGTTTACATTTGTCATGAGACGGGTGGGAAATAAAGCGAATGTATTAAATTGAAGGGGTGGGAATTTAAAGACAATAGGCTTTACAATTTAGGCCAAATCGATATGGTGCGACAATCCACCCCCTGTCCCTGTCCAATCAGAAGTAGTGGCCCCATATTTTAGTAACATTAAGGGGAGGTACATGGGCGTAGAAGGGTATAATAGAATATAGCATTAGTTAATTAGTCAGAGCATGCGTTCACGAAGAACAGGCGTCCATGCTGCCAGAGCGCTCTTAGCTCCAGACTGCCAAGCTGATCGATTGCAGACCGAATTTGCTGTCCAGAGAGAGGTCCTGAGGAGGGGGCGGCAGAGTCCATTAGAAGGAAGGCACGGGAGAATCGAGGAGAAGTTGAGTAACAGAGAGGGGAACGACGCAGGCGTCGTTGTAGAGAGGTCACCGGTCCTGTCCTGATCCTGGAGGAAGTCTTTGCTTTTCATCTTCCTGGGTCCTATTCTTTCAACTCCTTGGCTAAGGGGTTTGGTTCTCGCACTTAGGTAAATATAATGCAACCTTTAGTTGCGCTGCTATCTCTATCCTCTCCTCTTCTTTAAACACCGTCATTGATTAGCAATAATCATTTCTATGCTTAATCTTGGGTATTGCGATTAAGTACCATGTGGCTCTGTATTTTACTCTGCTAAATCTTTAGATAAACATTTTAAAACTTCCGGACTCAGTGGTTATTTCAGGATTATGTACTATAATGAATGTCACTCATTTTAAATTTCCCAATTAGCAAAGGATTCATTAGTAATGCATTACTCTTCAATCAGGAGGTAATTGGTAGCAGGGATTTGATAGAGAGTAACAACTGATAAAACCCAGAGTAAGTATTAGCGTAGTATGAATGTATGGGCCCAAGTGAGTATCTGGTGTATGAATGTTGTTTGCTGATATCGCGCTGGATCAGTATGATTTGCCTCAATTGCTGATGTCATAGGAAACAGCAATGATGGCTGTTGGGCAAGAGGAGTTTGGGAAGTTGTGTGGTTCCACCCTGTGGGCTCTCTGGAATTCCAGGTCAGGTGTAAAGCTTGTTCTAAGAGTTTAAGCAGGAACTGTGCAAGAAGGGAGCCCTTTTCTCTTTCTTCTTTTTTTCTAGGCCATCATAAAATCTGTCACGTCTTACCTGTCTGTGCACAGATGTCTCCTTTAATAGTTTCAAATTCTGTATCAGACTCTTCGCACCATTTGAATTTTTGGCGTTCTGTCAATATTTGCCTCTCCAGGTTAGCTGGTCGCCACAGGAGTAGTTCTGGGATGTTGGGGTTAGGGGATTGTCATTTGGCAGGAGCACTGGTAGGCAGAGGAGGGCCTGCTGCTTGCTCTCTAATAAACTCCTTTCTTGCCTGAAGGTTGCGACCCCCTCACAGCAGCCTGTCAGCCTCTTGTCAGAAGTGCCCAGTCTGTGCTGTAGTCTTGTGAAGTCTGGCCGCAGATATGTACATTCCGGTGTTCATCAAGAGTGTCCCTTCAATGGTTTCCACTGAGATGCTCACTGATGAAAGTTCCTTTAGAATGTTTCTCATATTAACATCCATGCAGTGTGATGCAGCAGACGAGGCCCCCTGTTTCCCCAAACTGAGTGCCTTTGAGAACAGGAATTGTCTAGATGGGTCCAAGGACGATATGATTCTGAATGGCAGAGGACACAGGTTTGCGACATCAGACGGCCAGATGGTCAGCAAGTTTGGTTGTGGCTGTAATTCAGGCAGTTGTGCAGAGAGGGAAGGTGTAAGGGTGGTGATGTCAGTTGATCGCCATTCTCCCTGTTTAAATAAATTGGTTGTCAGGGAGGGGGCAGTGCCTCGAGAGACTGTACAGACAGGAGGAGCTAGTCTTGCATAGGATAGATGGCATGCAACACACAAGGGCCAGGTGCACTGTTGGCTGCCCGTGGTCCACGAAGGGGACCCTCTTAGAGAGCGGCCGCCTTACTGCCACATGAGGGCACACGAGCCAGTCTAGTTGTTGGGGGACCCCTGGGGTCCATGCCGTGTCATTTCCTGGTAGGCGGGGGCGGGGGATGCAGTGTAAGTGTCTCTCTCCGCCCACCTTGCGGCCTCTTTGTGGCTTCCCCTGACGCCGTTTGTTTCGCCCTGGTCGCGTTGTCTTATTCTGGGCTGGCGTCGGTGTCCGGTGAGTTACCATTGCAATAGGGAGTATGCCCCCCGGTGTTGCTGGAGGGTTGGGTATTGTGTGTCAGCGTACGGGCATGGTTCGTTTCCTCAGCCGCTACATGCACAAAATTGTTTTGTGATGACCCGGGGGTTAGGTGGCAGCCTCCCAGCCATCATTTACTCTGGTTCGGGTGGGGGTGGTGCGCGTCGCTACGTGACCCTAGTAGAACGGGGACGACGTCGCATGACCATGGGGCAGAGGCTCGTGGAAGTGTATCCTCCGAATGGACTGCAGGGAGCGACCACATTTCTGCAATGGGGGCCTGTGTGGTTGCAGTCGTTGCGTCATTGTCCACTGGCACGATTTACCTTTGGCCGGTGCTCGCAGGTGCCTCCTCTGTGTCGGGAGGTGTGGGGGCAACAAGCGCTGTCTAGAGACGCCCCACCTTGCACAAGTGCCTTGCCGTGGGTAGTGCCCAAGGAGCGGGAGGGGTATCTCACTGTTCCCGTGCAGCTGGGGGTCAGGGACATATTTAATGGCACCGGGCCCTGTGTGTGACAGCGCACGCTTACCGATATCTGCCGATCGGGGTGTGCGCTTGGGCGAGCGTTGCAACGGCGGCAAGAGCATCTTTGTCGATCAGTGTCCCTCTCGACGGTTGGGAGTTCAATTTGCTGGGTTTGAAGGCTAAAGCCCGGAGGCAGTTGCGGTAGGTGACGGGGCTGGTTCTGGGCATCCGCGGTCGCCCAGCAAGTGTGTGTGTGCAACAGAGCGGGCACGGGGGGGGGTCCTCAGCCCAACGTAATTTTGCCGGCTGCGCGGGGATGCCGTGTGTGCCTGTGCGGGTTGTGCGGTCATGCGGGGTGCGAGGGGGTGGCAGCGAGGTCGCGGGCCTCACCCCTTTTCCTGTGCCCATGCGGCGGAGCACGCTGGGGCTTGTTGACTGCGGAGGGTGGCAGCAGGTCTGCCGGGCATCTCACTCCCCCTCAGTAGCGTTGGATCGCGGGGCCTGAACGGGACGAGGAGGGGGCAGGGATTGTGCACCACGGACCCATTCCGATCGTGCCCCGGAGGCATGCGTCCTCAATACGGAAGGTCAGGGGTCCGTGCTTCGGCCCGGACACGGAATGGCACAAGGAATCCCTAACGTGCGAAGTGTCCGGGCCGGACTGGGCGCGCATGGAGCTTCGTCCCGCGGGGTTTGCGGGGCGGCCTGTGAGTCCCGTTAAGGCTCCCAACCCCAGTAGTCACCTTTTCGGGGCTGGAGTCTGCTCGAGGGTTTTTGAGGCTTGCCGGAGGTGCGGTAGCATCACACGGATTTCCCCCCACCCATCCTATACCAATTTGGTGTCTGCCCTACGCCTGTAAGGGGCGCTTCTTGGGCAGGGCAGCAGCGTCGCTTGTCTCCTCCTTTTGCTGGCCTTGGTGGGGCAGGTTTAGGCTTGGGGGTGGGGCAGCGAGCACTGCATGGCCCCTCCTCTGCTCTACTAGGTACAGTGGTCAGAAGGATACACAAGCACGTGGTCAGGTCTGGTAGGAAGGTTGACAGTGCCCAAGCAGCAGTTACTGGGCCGCTGGTGTCTGTCCTAAGCTCCCAATGTTGTTTCATGCTTTTGGGGGGATACTAGGATCCTAATAAACCTAATCCCGGCCTTAACAATGACAAGTTGTCAGCTGGGGTGGTAAAGGGTTGGCTACTTGCACGATGTGGTAAACTTTTACATCGGTCACTGCAAAAAAAAATAAAACAACAAAGTTTAAGCGTGAAAGACTGCTTGATTCTTAGCATCTGAGGGTATAATGATGTCTGATTTATACTACAGGAGTATCTTCTTACCACGTGGGTGCGGGATTTCGGCCTACCATGGAGTCATCTGGGGGCGCGCCCCCAGGGGGTGGGGGCAGGCGCGTGCTCGGCCGCTGGCGGCCTCCCGCTCCGTGTCTTGGAGTGTTTACTGTCTGTGTTTGATGTTTGGAGACAGTGCAGATGCGTGGTTCAAAGACCGGCGTGAACGGTACGGTCCTTTACTTTACAAGATGTTTGACGTCACGCCACCAGCGGTTTACAGGTGTCTTGCGGCCAGTACGACCGTGAGGCAGCCTCCGTACGTTTGTAGGCCGCGGGGGGCTGTTTTAGACATTTCAAACACGGAACCCGAAATAATTATGCAGGTGTTGACCAGTGGGCCACTTTCAAATTGAGTAGTACCAAGTGGAGGTATGGCTCTACTTTCTGTCTTAAAATTACTTGTCTTGCGGTCCATCTGCAGGGCCTCCACGGGGCGAATGTGTTGAAGCCAAAGTGTTGAAAGGTCAGTGTCGGGTGCTACCTTGTTGTGGGAATACTAGGCCCGAAGCGAACAAGAGAATGCCCTTGAGTTGTTTTGCAGTTCATCTGCAACTGCCACACAGGACGAATAGCAAGAGACCTAATTGCTTGTGTAAGGCTTTGGTGGTGGAGCGCGGTAAGGACTAGGTTCGGGCAGGTATGGCTTGCGCCTTCATTGCACTGCGAAGTCCTCTTTGCGCGCTGAGTGTGTCGGTGTGTGCGGGCGGCGTTTCAGGGTGGCCAGTGCAGTCTGGTCGCTTCAGCAAGGAATATCATTACCACTGGCTGGATCTAGCGTCGCCGTTGCTCAGTTAAAGGGGCACAGCGTTAATTAGGGTAACCAGTGTGCATTTTTAAAAATAGCTGTAAACACTATATCGTGCAAGGCCAATGTTAAATGTTCACCGTCACAGGCACATTCTTACAATGGGAATGTGGTTGGCTTGGCGCGTTCAGGCACTTTACCTGATTGTGGATAACGCTGTGTCCTTTCTGCTTCTCGCCAAAGTGGCACAGCGCACTCTCAAGAGCCTGTCGTTCACTCTAGCAATATCACCTTCGCAATTACTGCACCGGGTAAATGTATCAAAACCTTTTCAAGGCCAAGGGGATAGCCTAGGTGGTAACATCCCACTCCGATATCGATGCAGCCTGCAGGTCAGGGTAGGAACCCTGCTTCAAAGTAAACTTGCCCGAAGGTGTCAGAGTGTTTAGGAAACGAGCCGTGAAATGGCATAGGGAATTCAGGTACGCTATTTACTTGATGGTGGCTCTTGATGTGTGTTTACACGTAAAATGGGTCTGCCTCAGAACCTTCCAGCAGCTCTGGACGTCCCTGCACATACAATTATTTCAATACTGTGACAAGACTGTTGTTCAAGTTAAGGGGTTGTCAAAACGCCAGAGCTGCCCATTCACGGGGAGGTCCGTACAAATGGTGTAGTGAAGAATAACACTAGGAGGGACTCAAAAATCATAGGGATATAAGGGATAAAATACAACCTCGGTCGCCTGTCCCTTAACTGGATTACACTGTAATGTACAAGGATGACTATTGCAGATCCTTTAGTTGATATACAATCGGGTATTTAAGGGGCTGTTTTCCGTTCACTTATTTGTCACCACCGGCGCTTGTGACAGTCTGCCACCAGTTGGCGCTGTCTGTCTATCTTAGAGATGACCGCGTCAACAGGCATTGAGTAATTCAATGCTTTGATATTGCTATTGCCTGCTGCCAAAGCCATTCTTATAGCTGCAGGGGCCTGGAACAGTCTGATTTGGCACACTTGCACAAGGTTTAGGGTTAGTAGTTGTGATGTTACCCGGATGGGCAGCACGGCAGGAGCAATGTGTGGTGCAAACTGAAGTGGCCAGCATCTTTTTGTAGACTCAGGGCCATTGGCATTATTGTGATGCAGCAGCAATTTTACAGAACTTTGGACCTGCATTAGCCATTCATATACCTTTTCCATTCGGGCTCACACTAAGACCATTCTTTAGTATTTCCATGCCTGAAAGTACGTAGTGATGAAGTAATAGTGTCCCAAGTTGCGCAACAGGATATACATTTGTATAGGGTACTTGTTAAAAGCTTCATTTGGTCTAACGAGTGCCAGGCTAACGGGGATGACTTGTACAAGAAACGACCATGAGTGGTTACTCAACACTGTTGGTTAGAAGGGATGTTGTCAAAAGCAGAACTCAAACTAATTAGCCTTAAACACATGATGGAGACGATTTAAGTGACATGCCTAAAGCTGTAAACGTTGAGCTAAAGGGATGGCATGCCAAGGGAGATATCTTCCATCTTTCACTGGATCCCCTCAATCCAACATGCCTAAAGTAAGCGGAGGATGCCTGATTGATTTTGTTAGACCTGTTATTAGTTTTATTAAACACACCAGGTACTATGAAGTAGTGGCATTTGTAATCAAATCATAGGTACTTCCAGGACACATGTCGTTCAAGACACACACCTCCAGACAGGACTGCTCCCCCCTTGAGCAAAGGGAAGTAAAACACCATATGGGTGGCATGCTTTTACAGACGTTTGTGGCAAGCTCGCACATGTGGTTGTTCCGCTGAGTTTGGGGGCAGGTTAGCATGCTTCATCTTGTCTCTTCTCTGTCAGAGCCAGCAGACCCCCAGGGTGACAGCGCGCTCAAATACACGTCATGTTGGAGGTAGGTCCAGGACAGAAGGTTGTGCTTGGTGAGGTCAAATCCAAAGCAGTTGTTGTATTTTTCCAAGGGGAAGAGATATGTCCGGCACTTATAGCTCGCTACGTAGATATGTGGCCTCGGTATCCTGGTAAGGGAGTGGCAAGCTTATCAGGAGGGAGAACATATATGGTTTGGGCTTTCGGTAGTGGGATAACATAGCTATAGTCTATAGCAGCTTGCTTATGGTTTGGTAACCATTTCCCCCCTCCAGTCGGATGCAATGAAAAACAGTTATTGCTAGGCTCCTGGCCACCCTAATGCCACCAGCTGGCCCCACACAGCGGGGTTCATCAGATTGGACTCTCCCTTAGCAGCAGTGGGCCAAACGGCCACTAGGGCCTCTCTTAGTGGCATGCAGGTGCGCTGAGTGCGAAGTAGCTAGGGGTCCCTCAGTGAGGAAGAGGGGTCCTCGCAGGACCCTCTAGTAGGGGGCTGCGTCTGGAGCATAACCTGTAAATCTTAGATTTGACATGGATGTCATTTGGGCCGCTCACATTTCTAATAGTTCAACCTGGGGAGTTGGAACAGAGCTGTACAGTTAGGTGCTGCACGTGGGGGGGGGGAGGGGGAGTTAATTCACCGCAGCCAAAGCTTCAATTGGGCAATCCACCCACGGTCACGGTCACTCGAATCGTCGAAGGCGACCAACTTATTCTGGGGGACAGGTCAAATGTGTCTCTTCACAGTACAGGGGAAATTTTCAACTTGCCTGGGCATCGTTGCATTCATATACACTGTTTCGATTAATTTTAAGAATTACTGATTTCAATTGGGCAAGTATTGGAGGCACCAAGACATCTACAGCAGTGAGTATTGCTATGCTGCATGGATATGAAAGTTAAACTGGACTGGCAGGTTCAATGAAAGGGGCTTGTGTTCGACCTCGGTGTCACAGGTTCAGACCCTGGTAGGTCCACTTAGCATTTCATCCTTCTGAGGTCGATAAAACGAGTACCATTGAGTTAAGTAACTATAAACAAGTTATGCAGCGCCAAGATGCCATGGGGTGAACGTATTCCCAATTACAGTCAGAAACAGAAATCGTGAAGGAATTTTGTGAAGGTACCGGGCTCACTCAGCAGTGTAGAAAGCGAGAGACTTGGCAGTAATTTCTCCCGCCCTATAGCCTTGGCAGCCCGGCAGGTTGTCGAAGTTGTCATCCAACAAGTGTGCTACGGTTCAAAAAGTTTGGGCTACAAAGTATTAAAGAACATTTGGCATTCCCAGTATTCAAGAAAGGGTAGGTATTTATACATATGGTTCCCCTCCTGTTCCCACTGTCTTGTCTGCTCCCTGGTATACTAGCAGAAGTTTGGGAGGCCAAGTTTTCACCTAGGGTGGTGACTGGCTTAATTCGATGGACATGCTCCTCAAGCACTATACACGGATAACTGGGTGAGAGGAAGTAAGGCGGGCTTGTTAATTCTTACTTCTACCTGCATTGGCACATCTTGTCATGAGTTGCTTGTCAAAGGTATTGCACTTCAGCCAGGCAATGTTGACACCCATCCACACCAAACCGATTGTTTAAGGTAATCCTGGGCGCATATACACAGCCCAGTATTAGGCCCCTGTGGTTGTCAGTGCCATGAATCACTAAATTCAACTGAACAGGAGGCGTGACCGTAGTTTACACTAGCAGAAGTTTGGGAGTGCAAGACTCCACCTAGGGGGGTGGTTGGCTGAATTTGATGGACTAGTCCAAAATTGTTTCACAGCAACTGCATGGGTGATTTTCTATTACCTGTGCAAGTTCATTCAGATACTCAGTAGCATATTCATTTTGGGCACTCTGGTATACCTTTAGCAAACCTGGCCATGGGTTACACTCGCTGGGGTAGGGACACCGGCGTGGCGACACAGCACCTGTTGGCAGTTGCCATTATGCTAAATGGGGGGGCCAGGACGATCCTACTATGTCTCTCCTTTTCAGGGCGGCACTGAAGGGTTGGGCGAGGCGAGTTCCCCGGATACAGGGTCCCCCTTCGAGTTTCAGACTCAGCAGGACATGCTTGCATGTGGGGCGATGGGAATCTCAAGGCGTTAAAGGGTACAGCCGGCCATAAGCCACCCTGGGGAGGGGCCAGAAGACAGGTTAAGAGATCACTTACAGGCACATTTTGGGTTTACCGAAGGCACCCCTGTGATGCACCAGATGCTTGGTGTGGTGCTGTGTTATGGTGCCGAATTAAGTGCCGGCTTGAGTAGTTATATAGTATGGTGTGCAGTGCTCCATTAATGGGTTTGGCTTCCTGGCATTTCTTTAATTTTCCAGGGTCAAAGGTATGGGTGATTGGCCATTCATGCGTTCTGAGAGTGGCACGATGGGCGAATAGCAGGAAATGGAGGCATGGGTTTCCCGCCACTGAGTTAATTTGGTTGGGGGGCCTGGGCAGGCACTGGAACAGCTTCTGTAGAAGCAGCGGCACGGGCCGGGGGGGGGTGTGTCTCCCCTCCTATCACTGTGGTCTGACACCTGGGAGGCAAAGATTTGACTTTCCAGGGTAGGAGGGTACTGCTGCCAGAATTGAATTCCTCCTGGTGTAAGTTATGCAACCATTGGTGGGCACATGAGTTTGATGGTCAGAGATACCCCAATGTAGTATGGAAGGGGCCCGGCCAGGGGTTGCCGTGGAAACCTCACGCAGGAGAGTTAATAGTGCCATGTGTATAGGCCCTGAACAGAGGGGTTTGGTTTTATCAGGCATGGCCGGCTGCACGCTGAAGTCCACAGGGAATTTTAAAAAGGATGGGGGCACCTGTCCAGAAGGGGCATGTCTGGCTTCCGGTCCAGTATGGGCTTGGACTTGTTTTGCGGGACCTGGGAAAGGCCCTGGAATCATCAGGACGTAGGTAAGAATGCCTACCTTGGTGGGGGGGCCCTGGTTGTGACGGTGGCCACACCCAGAGCTGTGGAGGAGTTACAGGGTGATCCAGAGGCTGTAAGGTACAGAAGGGTACCCTCTGCAGGAGCACAACAAGGGTGCAAAAGCCAAGTGTACCCAGGGAGGTCCTCGCGTCGGACCCTGGATGAGCGACGGCGCCCCATTAGTCCTACGGGCGGTTGTGGGCCTGAGCAATCGGGGGTTGCCTGGTACGCTCCGCCCCTTCGGGGGCGTGAGTAAGGGGGTGGACTGGCGGTCCACCGGTGGGAGGGGTTAGCCCCTCCCCCAAAATTGGTAAGCACCGATTGGCGACGGCCACGGTGTAATGGCTCATCAGGCGGGCAGGCGGCGGAGGGGTTGCCTGCACTTGGATCGCCCGTAAGATAACCCACCATGTTGGCATATTTGTTATGCAAATAAACCTGCAGCAATTTTCTCCACAAACAAGGTGTCGTGTGGTTTATTTCCTAATGGTATTGCTGTATGTGGGATGGGGAGTGTTGCTGATATTGGCACTAAGCTCCAGAGCCCGTGAACATCCTGTGGCCACTGTTGAGGCAGGTAGGAGTTGTGGCAGCTATGGTAGCACAGAGACAACATGCACAATCCTTTGCTCTGCAGTTGAGGCCTCACTGCTCGTCTCAGACGACCATGTCTGGGTGCCTAAAGCCTCCGTGTGGCTGTAAAGTGTAGTGTTGGGTGCAGCAGGTTTGAGTCCCTGACAATGGATTGTGGAGAAATGAAAGGATCCAGCATATGACTGTTCATGTCTCCATACAGCCTCAAGTCTGCAATTGGTTCCCAGAGGGGCCTGGCAGGGTGGGATGTTCTCAGTACGTGGACCAAGCATCAACTAAGGCAGAGGAGCACAGTTGGGTCTTCCTTTGGGATGCACCATTCCTCACTCGTCAGCGAGTATCAGTGCCCCAGTTCCTCCATGTGGTATCTTGATGGTCAGGAGTGGGACAATCCCCCAGGAATGAGTGCATCTCTGAGTGGTTGTAGGATGGGAGTGCCCACAGCTGTTCTACTTCTCCTCCACATGTTCCACCTCTGGCAGCAGGCATACGGTGTGGTCTGGTGTTCACGCTGTGAGCGAACGGAGGAGCTATGAATCAGTGGCAGGGCATTACCCTTTCCAGGAATAACTATAGAGGGACACAGAGGAATTTCGTAAGGGAGGATTTTCTATCCTCCTAACATATATAGCAATAGGACAATAGTATAGCGTGCCCTACAGAAACTCGCAGGGAAAAGTAATATTGATGAGCCCGTGGTATTGTGCCAAAGGGACATTTTTATGTTCTACTGAACATGCCACACAAGATACAGTTCTACTGAAATGCCATGCTTCATCATAGGGTCTGCTCCTCTCATAGGAAAGCCATTAGGGCATGTGGGCTCCACTGTGGGAGCACTTGCTTTTCTTTTGTAGGAAAGTATTTTCAGGTGTTGAAAAATTCTATGCTGTGGGACCCTGATGAAAGGAGGTTAAAATTACATGTTTGGTAAACTGGGGTATTTTTTATTATTGTTCCCTATATCAAGATTGAACACTTAGAATACATGGGATGTTAAAAATATCAAATGCCCCCCATGTTCACATGCCAGCATGATTCAGTCACCTTCCTAAGCCCCATTAAAAGCCTCTGGTATTCATCAGTGCCAGAGAGTTCCTAAGGCCACCCCTCCTAAACTTGACTGCTGATCTAATTAGAAGCAGGAAAACATTCAGTCAAAAAGTGGAAAGAATAAACTATATATACGTAGGGTATACTAAACGATATTTCTCTTAATGAAATGCAACAGACAGCAACTGTCACTATACATGTGTTTCTATATTGTATATAGAAATAACATAACATGTTTATTCGTAAAATGCATGTTCACCCCCTACGACTTGGCCCTGAAATAACAGATGTTTATTGTTATCCAAATCATTGGTACTCATTTTATCAACTGCTGAAGGATAGAAGGCCGCGCGGTCACACCAGGATTCCAACCTGAGACCGCGAGATCAAACATTCCTGGATGGGAATCCATGGAGTCCATTGACTCACCAGATGTTGAAGTCATCTGGTGCACCAACCCAAGCCTTGGTGCACGTGTACACTGCAAACAAATGCAAGAAAGTTTCACAAGTTTGCTGCATTATTTTTGTGATCCAGAAATTCATGAATGTGACTTACCCTACTTTGTTCTTAAGTAGGGATCCAGGTAAGAGAGAGCCTGATAACCCTCTTCACCCCACTCTATAATTAATAAAGTTTATTACACATGAGTATCTAAATGCTGTCACTTGTCTTGTCCTGTAGCAATCCAATACACGTTACAATGTTAAGCAACATTGCACAAACTATGATTATTTTGCAAGATGTCTCTTGCTTGTTCTCCTAGGCCTCACCGCTTTTATCCACTTTTGCAAAGACAACAAAATCTACTTTTTCAAAAGCCAAAAGTTCTTTCAATCACTGAGTGAGTTTGTTTAGGGCAACGTTCCTTTGGTGTTCTTGGATAGGGATGTGAATATGGGGCCCAAGCAAGAGTATGAATGATATTTAGATACAAGTTGAAGGGACTGTGGATTATCACACTCACCAAGCAAGCATCCATCTCCTATGTCTCCACTTGCCGGACGGCCGTGATGGGAAATGAAAGAGTTGTGTAAGGTGCAAAATGTCAGTATACATATAATCAGCTTTGCGCACCACCTGGATGTTAAAGGAATATATATTTCTTCTATTCCTGTAAAGATATTCTGCAGCAGAAGATGGACATATAAGAATGTGTGCCCCATCTACACATCCTACAACATTACCAAAATGTGCAATCTGATAAAAACATTTCTCGGTTATTGTCTGTAATGCTGCTAGGCCATTTGGAAAAGTTATATACATTTAGAAAATGCCTAAGTACCCTGGAAAGAGCACTTACAGCCTGATTACGAGTTTGGCAGATGGGATACTTCATCACAAAGATGGCGGATATGCGGTCCGCGTATTACCAGTTCCATTAGATCCAATGGAACATAATGGAACTCATAATAGGGCGGACGGGATATACGTCACGTTAGTGATGGAGTAACCCGTCCGCGAAACTCGTAATCAGGCCCTTAGGGATAACCCTGGTGCTTCAGCTATAGTGGTTTAGTAACCCTCTCATGCTAGTAGACGTAGGAAGCACTAAACTTTAACATGTACAGGAATGGCCTGTCTGTATTCAGCTGGTCTCACTAGTAAAGGCTCTAATTTATTAATGAATTCAAGTAAAACAGTCTTGCTAGGTCTGTATCTTTCATAAAAGGGTGACTGTCTAAAAATCCTCTCCTTTCTTCTCCTCCTCTAGGTTTATAGCTCCACGTTAACACCTCCTCAGCACCACTACATACAATGCAGCCATTGTGGATGTTGTTGCTCGATTTTAGGTGGTGTTTCATATTTTCCCCTGATTATCAGCTACTCCCACTTGATGGTGATCTGCACATGCTATTTGGCTGTTTTGTGTCTATTTGGTATTTGTGACTCATTTTCACATTTAAATTGTGAATTTCTATTAGTTGTTTCCGATTTTAGGAATCACAAGTAAGTGACATGCATGCAGTTTCTTATTTTAGCAGTCTGCTATGTAATATTTCCAATTTCCAAGTCTCACTGCCTTCATACGTACTAATACCTCTATTTAGCAGACACAAACCAATTTGCGACAGATACAGATTTGTTATTTCTTTGTACATTAGACATTTGGTCAGCCCAATGCCTCAAGCACTGTTCGGATTGTAGAAACATTATAAGATGCTTGTGTGACAGCTTGCCTAGCTAGTGCATTTTATGGCATACAAATGTGTTGGTGCATGCCTTGCTGTACGGCATGTGATGCTCACATCTGCTCAAGGTGAATCGTGAGATTTCTCCTTTCATGACTATGATCCACTTGCAAAGTAAAGTAACACACCTGCGGCATCAACATTGCTCGGCTTTCGCATGAATGTGCAGTGTGCTTTCCATTGAGAGTGATACACTATATTCTATGATAGTGCAAGCTGGATGTCTTTTCCCATGAACTCTTTCACTTCTCTATGTATTTAGTTGCTTGGTGGGCTGTTTCCAGTCCCTTTGGATCAATCATTAATTTGTGCCGGTGGTTTTCGGTGCTCAGCACCGGCACTTAATTGTCAACACCGGCACTTATGGCTGTCTGCTGCATGGTGGCACTGTTGTCTGACTTAGAAATGAGCACAATAGTTGTTTATTAATTCTAAATACATTACAAATGACTTATGCATTGTGTCCAAGCTATTCCTATAGCTTTGGGGCCTGGAAGATTGTCATACTTGTAGGAGTGTGATTGTTAGAAGTTGTGTTGGTACTGTCGTTGGCAGCACTGACAGGGGCAATGGGTAGTGCGAGGTGCGGTAGCCTCCGACGAGGGCCCTGGAACTTATTGTTTTACAAATTAAGCATTGCCTAGGATACCTAGCCACCAGGCAGATGAGGAACATGTGATGGCGGACATTGGTGTAATAGCAGGAGATGCTGACCTTGAAACTGGAGAACCAGGTTTGAGTCCCAGCCAGTGATTTTGGGCAAGTCATGTAATCTCCCCATGCCTAAAAAAACAAGATGTATAATGCAATTTGGTGCTCACGGAACGCGCTCTAATGCCTTTGGGCCAAGTTCAAACTGTATCACAAACTGCAAAAAGCCAATTTCAGCATTTAGGTCAAGGGGTAGAGGGTCCTGCATGGGTCGTTCTCCTAGCACGGTTTAAAGGGAGGTTCCTTAAAGGCCAGTGGCATGGTTGGCCAAGGCTTTTATGATGGAATCTGTAGATCCCACTGGTCTGGGACCGGTGCAATATTTGAATGTGTCATCGGATGCAATGAGGTTACTGAACCCAAATCTGATCATTGGATTCAGTGTACTTGTGCAAAATGAGCGATTTCATCGCACACTCCTACTTTGAGCATTGCAGTGAGGTGCTCAAACAACTGCTCTAGTAGACATAATTTACAACTGCTCCAATCTAGCTCATAATATTCATTCATGTTTATTTATGTTATTATGAAATGTAGTTTGTCCTTTGAACAAAGAAATAATTTGAAAAAAAGTGCATGAATAGGACATCAAATTGAAAGGCACACTGATTAAGAAAACAAGAGTGGTCATTACAATACGTTGTTTTCCTTGTGAATTTGTTACACCCACATATGTGTCAGGGTGACTATTTACAACTCCTCTTCCACCATTTCTCACCCCAGAAATAACCGGAGTGTAACACCAGTCAGAGGCTGGAATCAATCCCATTCCAAGGTGGAAAGGGGAAAAGAACCCCCCGAACTCCTCTTGGGGGAGAAGGTAGGAAGGAGCTCTCTTCACTGTGAAGAATGTTTGCCCACAGTGAACAAAAAGAAAAAAAAGTGTCATTGGAAATAGACACTGCCTTTCACTCAATGCAGATTGAACATTGGAAAAATGCTTCCGCACCCCCCCCCCCCCCCAAAGAAACACCACTGGCCTTACCCATAAATGCGTCTGGGAACGTGCAGATTTCCAGGCACACTTCAGGAAAGGTTTCAGACCTGCAAAATACTTCCTCCTGCACATTCAAGAGCCAGTGTAACTCCCTACATACAGCTTTTTATTTTAACAGGGCTCCATGTGTACATGCTAGCTCCCAATGAAGCATCTCCTCAGAGCATGGGTGACAAGATGCCGGTCGCACCCTGTGTGTCTGCCAGAGATCTCAGGTAAACCAAAGCAAATGTGACGAATAAGCCGATGCCCGAGAAACAAAAGCACAGTAGGCAGGTCCATCAAAGTACAGGGCTCAAGATTCTGGAAACACTTTAACGATGGCTGACAACCAAAATAAATAACCCTTTAGACAACCCTTCATCTAACATAAGGCAGTAGGGCTGAAGCCCATGAAGGGTAGCCAAGGTGACCCCTGCAGCATTGCCCCTTCAGTATCGCCATTCTCAATCCTTTATGTATTATTTAGACCTCTCAAAGTCATTGGCCACAGGCAAGGTAAATAGCTGATAGAGAAGAAAGAAATAACCACATGGCCAGCCACTCTTCACCCCTGGTTGCGAGTCGGGGCTCAATACCGTTACAGATCACAGCGACTGAATGCAGAATGCAAGCTCTCACTCAGACTGACTTGTCTGCAGGGCTTTTACTGCAGTGAAACCGGAGCACAGAACATGTTGCCTACCTCCACACTAAGATGCAACTGCCACTCTCATCATTATTGAGAGGAAATGGACTAAGACACAAGGTAAATCCTAAATCTGTCTTAACAAGGGAAATAGCCCTGCATGAAATTTCCCTTTTACTGTTTTTACTCACAGACCATATGTGTCTAGTGTCAAATAAAGCATGAAAATCAACAAAGCAACACCACTAAGATCCATGCCTGATTTGGACAAAACCCAACACGAGGATGGCAAAAACTGCATAATCTGTGATGGTGTAGCACAAATGAGGATGATAAACCTAATGTTTGCAAAAGAAATGTTTCAGTACTGCTGGCAACCTGTGTAGTGGTTCAGTGGTATTAAGTCTGTAGGCAGTATTCATGGTGGTTTTGCATTGTTTACTGACGAGGAAATGCATTTTCTCGGTTTTTTCCACTGTTTGTCTATCAGGGTGAATGATGTCCGCATGTGTCTTGTAGAATGTTCACTCATAGCTAAAGAACTAGTTATGTCATTACTGGAATGCTGATACTGATGTAGTGGCATAGGATTGTGTGAGCCAGTTGGGAACTGGAGGGAGAAGAGATAGCAGTCAGGTGAGTCGGTGACCTGAGAAGTGATGGAGGCCAGCAGCCACCGGGTATTGAAGGCAACCATCACTGGAGCCTTTCTACAAGCAGTCCTTGGGATAACTCATGTTTTGAGAGTTAACAGGGGCTTCTCTCAGGCTTATCGTAAGAGCGGTCCCAGGTTTCTGAGACTGCTAATTTGTTTCAATGAACCAAGCCCCTTTCCTTAGTAGAAGCATTAGAGTATGAGGAAGAGGTATACTTTGTGAACTTCCAGGACTCCAAAGCTTTGTAGTGTTTTGCAATTCAACTTACTTCAAATTAATAAGGGTGGGTCGCAAATTGCGTCTCACTATGCTTCGCTACCATCACATTATGTCTGGAATTGCTTTGAAATAATGCATTTTTTTAAATACAGCCTGGTTTCCTTAATAGAAATCAAGATAAATAAAATGAATTTAAAAAAAAGGAAAATTTGAACCTACATTTTTTAAGACTAGGATGTGGTCTGTGGAACCACTTCCTACTCTTAAAAAATGTTTTTGTCAACATTCACAAAGGGAGAGGGGTCCCTTGGGGACCCCTGCCCATTTGGGAATGCTTTACCACTACCTTTCAGTAGTTGGTAAAGCATAAATACTTTACAACCAGATTTTGGTCGCAAAAAAATAAATACATCCCACTGTGAATCACTATATTGAAGGGAAGCCCTAAACACGCTGCTTCCAAATACAGATTTGGTATGCAGTTGCACACCCCAATTGTGACCTGGTAAAGTGTTATTGAATCGCAATTTGGGTTTCTTACACACAAAAAGGCCTTTCTGCAACCTCAAATGACCCGATTTTGTGAATTGGATATTTTGCAAAGGCAAAAAGGGTTCATGCACCTGGTCCTTGAAGACTACTTTCCTCTCTAAACAAAACTTTTAAATAAATAAATGATAGACTACTTTTTTTATTCAGAATGTCGCTAGGATTCATTTTTGCTTTTTTTTGGTTCTATAGGCAGTAGAACTTTAATAATTTTGGATTGCCCTTGACTTCAGGGCCACTTTCAGTTTACTTGAGAATGTCTCAGAACACTTGAACGACCTGGGAGGTAAAAAAGGGCACATCAATCAAATGTGAAAATGGGAACTCGATCAAGAAGCAGTAACAGAAACAAAAATAAAGACAGTATGTTGTTCATAAAACTTCTTTCCGGTACAAAGGAGCACTCCCAGCCCCCTCCATCCGCAGGTATGGAAAAGCAGAAACATGTAGAATTATATGTTGGTATGACAATCCAACTCCCACGGTCTATGGCCGGCTGCCAATTCAGAGTTCTTGGGAACTTGTCCTCACAACTGCACAAAGACTTTCTTGTCGAATGAATACTTTAATATTGCTAACAGCAGCTGATTGTTTTGGCAAAGATGTTTACATCTTATTCTGAGAGGCATTCTGGCACCACTTCAAATTAGAAGGAGAAAAAAAGAATATTTTCTCTGGCTGCCTAACCCACTAGACGCATACACATTCATAACCATTCATGGACTTGAGGGAAGCCTGTATATAGTGTCGTAAAAGTTTACTAACGATGTATGATTACTTATCCTCCTCAGTGATTCTCCACCTCTTAAAAAATATCCAGATGCATGTTTGAATCTGTTCTAAGTTGGGTCCCATACATTTCCAGGGGTGTCTAACAGCGCTGGTGGCATCAAAAGGGGGGCCTTCCTTTGTACTGCATGCACTGCTTTTCTAACCACAGTGATAGAGTTAGAGGAAAAAGATGCATGATATACTTTTGCCAGTAAAAATGTATATGAGTGGAACTAAGTAATATCTATGGAAATTGTCGTCAACCAGATAGATCCTGTAAGAAAGAGCATTTATAGCAGACTTCCTCATAATGGTATGTAAATCGTATTATCGAAGGCTTGTGTGGCATGGAGTAGTGCTGAAGTGATTGACTAATTTTATTTCCTACGTAATTAATTAAAAGCATTACAAAAATGTGTTATTAAAACTATGCAATGTGTTAAACATTATAATGTAAAACATTACAATTCTTCCTTAAAATTAACTACAATTTGAATTCTTCTTTCTGTGCTACAATGTGTCCACCTGTATCCATATTTTACTGACCCCTCTGGCATACAGGGTCACTGAGCTTACTCTACACATGGGAGATGGCCCGATTGGTATGGCATTAATAGCTTCTCCATGGCGGCCTCTGGCATACAGTCGTCGACTTCACTCCGCATACGGTCTACAGCCCGATCGGCACAGCAGTCATGCAATCTTCATGGTGGCCTCCACTGGCATAAGGGGTCGCCGACTTCACTCTGCGTACGGGCTATGGCCTGATCAGCACACAGTCATGAATCTTCATTGCAGCCACCTCTGGCATACAGGGTTGCTGACTTCACTATGAACATGGGCTATTGTCCGATCTGTGCAACCACAGCTAACTTCACACCAGCCCCCTCTCGCATACGGCATGGCCAAGTTGAATCTGCACAGAGGCGATGACCCGATTGGTGCAGCAACTGTCTTCTCACACATTGCTATAGAGATCCCCTTGCCAGGATCTCCCACTGGAACTTTCTCCCTTCAAGTGCTCTACTCTTCCTCACAAGGCACACTGGTCTTGGCAAGCAGGCGGACACTGGTGCTCCATGCTTCAGGGGTAGGTAGTAGTAGATTTCCCTGGATGATGTCCCCTGACTCAGTTAGGAAACTGGAAGACCTTAGCTCCCAGTCAAAAGTCTTGCAGAGCCTTTCCTCCTAAACATACAGCCCAACTGGCTGCTTGTCAGTCGTTAATTTTGGGAGCCTTGAGCTTCCATTTTTATAGTCCATTTCCAGACACTAAATGTGATTTAGAGTTTGAGCCTTTCAAGTTTGTGTTGGGAGTCTGCTGCCTTCAGAAATGCCCCGTTCTCTGTCCTGCCCTTCATCCAGAAGGCAGTCTGTCATAGCAGGAGTTACTACAAATCTGATATCCCCACAACACAGACCATGGGAGTGAGTAGTGGTTCCCACCTGGATGTCAACCACAGTGATATGTGCATCAAAAGGTTACCCCAGGGCTCAGGCTCTACTCTTTATGATTCTCTTATCAGCCCCATTGCCTTCCTGAGATGTGCTCAAGCCCCTTTCCAGAAACCTCTCCCTGAATCAAAGAGCACCCTTCGAAGTATACTGAAGATCCTGGCTCTTCTTCCTCCAGTGTGTGTCGCACTCAGCTCTCAGGAATGCAGCAATCCACAAAGCTGTCTGGGAGATTCCTCTTCCTCTTCATGCTCCTCCAGTCAGCCCTGGGTTTCCCAAAATAGAACCGAGCATCTTCCATACATTGTACCATTCACAGGTACACATAAACACAGCACACACATGCAATCACACAAACGCTGCACAGACCACTACATGGTGTGCCTTTGACGTGCACAGGTGCCCTGCCTTCTCTGGCTCCAGACTAACTACATCAGCCCTTTGTGTGGAGACTAGACACTGCCTTTTCAAGTGTAAGTGGGGCTGTGCCCAGCTCCTCCCGCCCATCCTGAAAGTGATGACCCATACAGTCACACCTAAGCTACCATTGTGTGCAGCTGTCTAGGAGGAATATACAAAGCAAACTATGACCCATACCCATCATGTGACCCAGAGACAGGCTACAGGCACCAAATGGCTAAGGTAAGAAAATGCCAACTTTCTAAAAGTGACATTTTCAGAATTGTAATTTAAAATCCAACTTAACCATAAATTAGGATTTAAAATTAGGATTCCAGAGACACCAAACATGAACTGGTTATCTCTTCCAATTTGGAAATTGCACTTGGCAATGGGATGGATAGGCCTTGCACTAGTGAAAACAAATGTAGGAGTTTTTCATTCCAGGACATGTAAAACTTAAAAGTACATCTCCCACGTTTTAAATACATTGCACCCTGCCCTCTGGGTTGTCCAGAGCCTACTCTAGGGGTGACTTATATGTATTAAAAAGGAAGGTTTGGGCCTGAACAAAAGGTTTATTTTGCCAGGTCGAATTGTCAGTTTAAAACTGCACACACAGACTCTGCAATGGCAGGCCTGAGACATGTTTAAAGGCCTACTTAACTGAGTGACACAATTAGACTGCAGACGCACTAGTAAACAGGTAAAGATGCCAACAAGCGACTTTTTTTAAAACACATTTTTTGAAAAAATATATCTAATATAGAATGTCATCACATGACACTGTAAATAAATTAAATCAATACTTTTTGAGATCTTTGTGTAAATAAATTACATTAGCCGGATGTATTATTGGTAATTTAGTTTATATCCTTATGCACAAAATAGGGGTTCAAAGAAAACACTTCAAACAAATCAAAATGAGGGTAAACTAGTCATCAATATCCAAACGTCCAAATGTCAAAAATAGAGTCTGTCCTATACATAGGATCAAAGAACTCAAGAAATTGCATTTAACAAACACTAAAGGGAAAAATGGGTTACACGTTGACTTTTCGGTCTCCGTTGCAGTGTGTCAATGAGACCATCTTCAGGACACAAAGAAATCTTGTTAGAATCCACGACCACTCTTACTGATCAATATCTTGAAGGTCAGAACAATCTCAATGTGGTCTCCTCAAAGCAATTTTGAAGTAGACTTCACATAGAATTAAGGAAGCCTCATGTGAAGTACTTAAACATATTCATACACGGTCTTAGTACTGATGGCAGCCGTAGTGTCTGTCAAATGGTCTTCCCCAGCATTCTACAAATGCTAGAAGCCTCACTAGTGGACTAGTAGTGGAATTTAATTTACAGACCCTGGGCACATGTAGCGGGGACTTACAAGTAAATTAAATATGCCAATTGGGTGTAAGTCAATCTAACATATTTTAAGGAGAGAGCATAAGCACTTTAGTACTGGTCAGCAGTGGTAAAGTGCACAGTGTCCTAAGGCCAACCAAAATGAATGCAGCAAAAATAGGAGGAGAAAGGCAAAAAGTCTGGGGAGGACCCTGCAGAAAGGGCCAAGTCCAACCCATAGCAAAATGGACTTGTGTTTAGTCAATGTGAAAAAAGAAACTATGAGAAAGTTAAGTAAAGGTAAGAAGAATAAGTTTTTGTTTTATATGCAAAAAGTAGTTCAAAAAGTGCCTTACACAAAAGGGTGAGATACGTGAGTCTGGGGGGGATTCAAAAATAAAAGGGAAATGGGTGACTAGCAAATTGTAATATTGAAGCAGACAGAAAGAATATATAGATTCAAAGGTAGATCCAGTAGTTATCATCATAAAATCATCATATAAGAGATTGTTTCTGAAAAGTGGAATATAAATGCAGATATAGTATCCCAGGATAGACAAACAAGAGGGGCCCCAGAGTAGAAAGAGATAGGTTCTTACCAGTTTGTTTTGTAGTCCGGTTGTAGTATGATGGAATTATTCACATCTGTATATGGTCTGGGCAGAAACATCTGTCTCTCTGGAACACCTGTGATACCACTAAGTAGGCAACAGCATCCATTTTTAAGGGGACATGGTTTGTTGATACATCACTGTGAGAAAGTGAATTATTACTAGTTGTGTTGAAAGGTTGTCACCACAAGTAATGATGTCACTATTCTTGTTGGGTCCAGTAAATATTTCAGTAATTTAAACTTGAGCTCAAAGCTATGGCACAGAGCAGACCGGCTTAACTTAAGAAAATGTGTAGTGCATCAACACAGTTAAAAAGTCAAAAACACTACACAATAAAAATCCCACTCAAATGTATCCAAATAGAGAATACTTTATTCAACAAAATGACACCAAAACAATAAAAATCCAATAAGGTGAAATGGGTTTTTATGTTGTAATGCATAAGCATGGTCTGAGTTATGTCATGTAGAACCTTCAAGTAGTTAGTGGAATCTTGACTGGAGGGTCCAAGTCTGTTGATGAAGGAAGTTAGGAGTGTGAGGTACTCTGTTGCTGTACCGTGTCAGGTTGTATGCAATAAACTACTTAATTCACAACATTGCTTGGTGGAGTTTCACTACATGAATGTGGCAATAAGTGGACCTGGCGTGAGGATCAGCATGCAGCACCTTGTTGTAAGAAGCACAAAGGAGATGAGGGTCGGAGGTTAGCCTTGTTGTAAGAATTACGATGGAACAGAGGGTCGGAGGTTCGTTCCTTTCAGTTACGTGGTGCAGCTGCAACACCTGTGGATAGAGAAGAAGGTAGATGAACAAGCAGATTCAAGAAAGTGGAAGGGTCCGATGGGTGTGTCAGCTCCGTGTTGAACTGCGTCCCTCCTCTGGGGTGAACCGCCTCTGAGTCGTCATGCCCTCAAACTGCCTCTGAGTCATCATGCCCTGAATTTATGCTTCTGGTAGACTCCGCTGCTTCAGGGGCATTATCCCTTAAGAGTGGGTAGGCGGGGCAGCCATGTTACTCCCACCTCCTTCATTGTGATTTAGCGACACAGCACTTACAGAGAATGCCCATCTTGCACTGTGCAATTAAGATCTGTGTGCCATATGGGCTATTAAAACAAAACGCAAACTATGCGCGAGGCAGCCATTTTAATTTTGACAATGCACAGGAAGAGAATGACCATTTTACATTGGGCATGAAAGGCAAAAAACACACCATGTTTGAGGTAGCCATCTACTAGATTGTAGCAGGCATCGTACGAAGATCTGCACATCTTAAATTGGAAGACAATTGTACTAATTCTGCCTCAGACATTTAGCAGCAATCTGCACATATATAAACACTGTTTTATACTTATTCCAGTGGTAACCCTGTAAGTATCATTATGGCAAGTTTGAATACATGGAATTTGTTACCCCCACAGTTGAATCATCTGGAGAACCTTCCATTAAGTTGGAGGAATGAAAAGAGTATTTTATAAATTACATTTCTACTTTTGAAGACAATGAAGATTGTACTCTGATAAAAAGAAAAAAATAATCTTTCATTGCTTAGGCCTACTGAGTTTAAAGTGCAGGGTCAAGAAGATGTGTTTACGAATGAGATAGAGGATTTAGATGCGCATTTTAAACCCACAGTATGTATAGGTATTGATAGATACAAATCCTTTCATCGGAAGCAAGGTGAGGAAGAATGCATTGATTTTGTAGCATCCTTAAAAAATCTTGCGTTGACATGAAGGTTTGGAGTACTACAGGATTAAATTATAAGAGACCAGATAGTCATGCATGCAGCCAATCCAAGTATACAGGAAAATCTCGGAAGCACCTTTTCAAGAAGTGATAGATATTGTTAAGAGGGGAGAACTAACTATTAGATGTACCAAGGCAGTAATACACAAGGAGAAACCTGAAAAGGACAAAGAAATGGTTGGCAGAGTAACTACTAATCAGAAGATCAATTCAAATCAAAATGGCCAAAGAAGGGGCCAAGAAGAGTTAGAGAAAAAACTTTAACAGAAAAAAACAAGAGTATAAAGCACAAGAAAGGAAATGTTACAAATGTGGTAATAGTGGCTATTTTGGCAATGATAAAAGATTTCCAGCTCATAGACAAAAATGTTCAGGATGTGGAATAATGGGCCATTTCAATAAAGAGGTGCAGAAGAAGGAAAGACAATGGGGTACAGAATTTGGAGCATGACAATTCTGATTCTAATGTGTCTGAGGTGGATGATACAAATATGTGCATTCTGAGCATTAGTGAGGAACAGGAAGTCCAAGAGGTGAACATTGTAGAGGAACAGATCTTAAAAATGGAGACAACAGGAAGACAGACACCATTGACTGCAGAAAAAAAGATTGGAAAAAAAGAAACCCTTATGTGACATGGATTTTGGGTGTGTGAAAATGCAAATAGTAGCTGATTCTGGTTCACCTTATACAATTGTAAATGAGAGAATATGTGCTTAAATTAAGAAAATTTGTCACCAAAAAGCTTTACGGGGAGAGTATAGATAAGGTGGGATTTAGAAAATTGCTATTTAAATTTAAGACTAGGCAGGAAGAATGCAAATTGTATATCTCAAAAGAAGGACCATCTGTATTGGGGTGGAAAGATATTGTGCATTTAGATACGGTTTTAGATCCTAATAGTGATGATCCTATAATGACTGTACAACTTGAGGAGGAAACAGTCATGGGTTTTAGATACATTCCCTAAAGAGTTCTCTGGTATGATTGGAAAATTAAAGAGGTTTCAACACAGGATCATATTAAAGAAGGACACTGTACTGTGCATCCATAAGGCAAGGAATGTTCCAATAGTAGTGGGTGAGGAAGCTGTGAGTGAATTGGAAACGTTACAGTCAGCAGCCAAAATTGAACCTATTGAAGCATCTGACTGGATGGCCCCATTAGTGATAGCAAAAAAACCTAATGGAAAACTAAGGTTATGTGTGGACTTAAGAGACCTTAATAGGAGCATACTAGTGGATCAGTTTCCTATACCTAGAATTAACAATATGTTGCCTTTGACAAAAAGTGTTCAGTGGTTATAACAGCTGCCTACCACTAGGTACCCTTGTATCCCGATAGTAAAAGTTAATGGCGTTTTCAACACCATTTGGATGTTTTCAGTTTTTAAGGGTTCCTTTTGGGATGGCGTTTGCAGTCGCTATGTTTCAACGACTGATGCACAAGCTATTCAAGGGAGAAAAAATGGTCATGTTTTTTCAGGACGATATCCTGGTAATGGGAAAAACCAAGACAGAACATGTTAGAAATGTAAAACATGTGCTAGAGATCCTAAACAAAAAGGGGCTTATAGTAGAAATAAGTAAGTGCAGGATTTCTCGCAGGAAAGTAATGTATCTTGGTCATGAGGTGGGTGGAGATGTTAACCGACCCAAAGCTGAGTTGGTGGAAGCCATAAGGAGTGCCCATTCTCCTACAAACAAAGATGAGATTTGAGCATCTTTGGGACTAGCTGAGTATTATTAGAAATTCATCAGCAACTTTTCCAGCAAAATGTATCCCATAAGACAGCTTTTGAAAGTAAATACCAAGTTTAATTGGTCTGAAGGGTGCCAGACAGTGATTTTTCTGTCATAAAACTGGAAGCACTTGCCTGTGTATGGG
Source organism: Calotriton arnoldi (assembly GCA_963921515.1). Classification (NCBI taxonomy): domain Eukaryota; kingdom Metazoa; phylum Chordata; class Amphibia; order Caudata; family Salamandridae; genus Calotriton; species Calotriton arnoldi. The sequence goes on along the minus strand of CAWUFW010005511.1, from coordinate 1,174,651 downwards.
GTCAGGAGCATTTGAGGCAATACATATGGAGTACATGTGTAGCATTACATGGTGACCATAAACCTCTTACTAAGGTATTAAAGATGAAGGGAATGGTGAATGCATCTACAAGATGAGCCTGGTTTTCTCTAAGATTATGAGGGTATAACTACACGGTATAGTATGTGACAGGAGTAAAGAATAGGACAGCAGATTTTTGGAGTCGATTCCCTCTTCCCTTGAAGAATGTGTATGTGTGAAAACAGAATGAAGAGCATGTTGCAGATGTGTATGAGGAGAACAGGCAATGATTGGATGAAGGCGCAAGACAAAGATCCCCTTATGAAAGAAGGAGAGAAGCTCATAACTGAAGGTTTGGCCTGCAGAAAAAACTGTTGAAAAGGAGTTAAGGAGTTTTTGGGAACTAAGATGTGAGTTCACTATGTCAGAAAGGAAGGTCATGAGGAATGGCAGATTGATTCCACCTAGTAGCCTCAGAGAAAGACTCCTGAAGATGTGCCATAAGGGTCACCTGGGGATCATGAAAACAAAAATGAGGGTGAAACACTCATATTGGTGGCCTGACATGGATAAGGACATTGAGTTGGTGGTATGAGAATGTGTGCTATTTGAAGAGGCAAACAACACCAGATCTACCCTAAGACCACTAGTATGCCCTGTGAGTGCTCCAAACATGCCTTGGGAGAACATTGGGATTGACATTATGGGTCTGATAAGGGATAGTGATGACACACAAAAGTTCAATTTAGTTATCATTGATCATTTCTCACAATGGCCTAAAGTGAAAATTGTTTCGAGAGCAGAATTGAGTAAAATTGTTAAATTCCTTGATACATTTTTATTGAGGGAATGGCTACCTAAGTGCATATTTAGTAACAATGGGCCAGAGTTCGATCCGGATGTGTTCAAATCTTTTTTAAAAAGGATTGGGACCACACACAAACCTCCATCCATTTACCATTCAGCTGGTAATGGGACTGTTGAGAGATTCAATAGAGTCATTAATAAAAGGCACCATTCAGCTGGCTGTAAGGGCAAAATAGGATTGGGAAACATAAGTTATGTGCCTGGTGTTAGCATATAGAATATACCAATGTGATTCATGGGGCATAGTCCGTTCAACTATTGAGGGGTAGGAAGGCGATATCTAAGGACGATTTGGGTTGGATGACAGAAAATAAGAGAGTAAATTGGTCTCCCACTGCATTAAGGAAAAATTGATTGCAGCCTAGAAAGCATACAAGGAATATTTTGATGTACTGTGACAGTAGGCAATTGTGTGAGAGTGAAAAAACCTGGATTGGTTGTCAAGGGATTTAGCAAATTCTCAAACCCATTGCGGATGGAGAAAGTATTTTGTAATTCTCTTCTTCTAAATGATAGTAAAGTATGGCATTTAAGTTGCATCTCTATGTGTGGGAAGTATTGGTACAAACATAACGTGATGCCAAGCATCAATAATGATTGGCTGTCACAAAAAAATGGACAATGGGAAAAATCTCACAGGGAGGGGTACGACACTCAGGATATTTCAACTCCCACGTATGAACAAAATATAAGGGAAACCGACAACTAGGTATGCAAAAAGTACCAGAAGGATCAAGAACCAGGCAATGGGGGCATAGTAGATGTGTAAACAAACCCAAGTGGCTTAAGCATTATATTTGCGAACGAATAGGAAAACCTTAAGTTGAGAGCTGAGTCTGAGTGTTTACTTATTTATTAGTTGTTCATTTTAGAGTCATTTTGGGTAGATATGTATAACACAAGAAAATAAGTATATAGTCAAGAAATGCTATTATGACATTGTTAACATAAGGGGGAATGTGTAATGCTGTAATGAATAGGCATGGTCTGAGTGATATCATGTAGAACCTTCGCGTAGTGAGTGGAATCTTGACTGGAGGTTCCAAGTCAGTTGATGAAGGGTGTTAGGAGTGTGAGGTACTTTGTTGCTGTACCGTGTCAGGACGTATGCAGTAAACTACTTACCTCACGACATTGCTTGTTGGAGTTTCACTAGAGATATGAATTTGTAAGGTTTCAAATAAAAATAGCATCAAAAAGAGCAAAGCACAAACCGCAGCCAACTGGTTGTGGTAAACCAGAATGAGGGTAAGGTATAAGGCTGACTGCAATGGAATGCGGGTTGGATGCAAGAACCAAGTTCGCCCCGGTGGAAAAGTTACCTTTCAACATTGACAACCTTCAGTGAAACTAGACTGTGGCCTGATGCGGAGGGAAGGAACACAATGTCTACGGACTCCAGCATCAGAATGATGTTGATGTTGATTAAGGCAGGGAAAGCTCTGGTGGGAGAAGTTTGAGTTTTTGCCTTTGAGGAAAGGGGCACATCCCTGTTCCTATTGGGCCTAAATCTCCAATTCAAGATGGAGAATTTCTAATAGAGGGTTCACCTCAGCTCCTGGTGAGCCTAGGGGTGTGCCAGGATAAGGTGGAAACTCCTACTCTGCTTACTGATTTTCCCGCCTGTCCTGCTGCCTAAAGTGGAGTTTGGACAAGGGGACGGGCATCTCCCCTAGTTGAAGCTGCCCAAATCAGCACATCACAAGGTGAGAGCCTTTTAGGCTCACCGCCAAGTGTTGCTGTTCCTGCCAGGGGGAGGTATGAAGCACCTTCACCGAGTTCAGGCTTTGTTTCTGACCCCCAAGAGCACAAAGGCTCTCACCTCATGAGGTCAGAAACCTGTCTGGTGGTGGCTGGCTGGTGGGGACCAGTCAGCCAATACACTAGAAGTTGGTAGTTATTAAGGGGGCATCTCTAAGATGCCCTCTGAGTGCATTTTATAATAAATCCAACACTGGCATCAGTGTGGATTTATTATGCTGCGTATTCTGGTACAAAACTTCTCAGTTTTCAGTCAAGCCATCATGGGGAGCTTGTTGTATTCCTCTTAGGGTGTCCATAAACGGGCTTTCCAGTATCATGTCCTTATATAGGCACAATTCGCCCTGCCCTTATATAGGCATAAAATCCCAGCCCTTATTTAGGCATTAACCGTGCACTCCAAATTAGGCCTGGGCGGTAAATTCCGTTCCGCTCGCGGAATTTGCGGAATTTGGGTAATTTCGCATTCCGCGGAGAACGCAGAATTACCAAAAATTCCGCGATCCGCAGCTTCGCGGAATTTTTTGCTTGTTCGCGCTTTCAAAATGCGTGTTTGCGAGATATTTCTCCCCGAGCATGCAAACAGCGTTCGCGAACAGGAAAAAAGCATCGCGAACGGGCGGAACAAGCAATTCCGCGTGTTCGCGGAACTTTTGCGTGCTCGCGGAGATTTTTTACCGTTTTGCGGAGCTTTGCGTAGCGCGACTACGCAAATTCCGCCCACCCCTACTCCAAATACAGGCATGGTCTCTGACATCCGTCCACCCTAACGTCACAACGAGTTCTTGAAGAACAGACCCTTAGGCTGCGGGAGTTTCCCTAGTCCAGGACTATTGATTTCTTCAAGGACTCATATATTATGCATGAACCATTATTCCTTAGGGGTTCATTCATGACGTCTTTCGCTGTCCGACTCACGTCAATACTAAACATTCCTAGGTACTCTCAGGTATAAATATACCTTCCCTAGCCCCTGTAAATCAGAGGAGACCTCGACTTCAGAGGAGCCCGTTTCCCGGCCTGACGCACTGAGAAGACGCTGTCATCCCTGCACGCAGAGAGTCCAGCTTCCAGTGATCTAACTTCCCTTGCGGGTTGTTGGATTTCGAGTCTGGCAAAGAGATTCCAACCTCTCTCATTCTTCAGGTATGGAGCAGACTAGAACCTAGAGGGACTCTTGGCATACTAGGCATACTGGGGTTAACATACTCTTAGTATACCATAGTAAGGAATACTTCACCTACTTCATACCTCGTCCTACACCTAGGTTAGGTTAGGTACATTGGGGTAGAACTAGATTAGAAACGCATCGTATGAGTACTCACATTTTTAGTCTGTGTTATTTATGTAACAGCATATGTACTAAAAGATAATGCTCTCGCAGTATTATTTATTTCTACTGCTCACACTGTACATTATTTATCTCGCATACTGTCTTGTGATCGTAACAGCACATTTTACTTACACCAGAAACAAGACTGTTCAATAAATCCTTTATTGAAACGCCCGTCTGTTCTTTCTGTGTAACTTGGAGAAAACTAAGCATGCACGACTGAGCTGAGTGAAATAGTTATCTATTGTTTCCACGACTCTGGGACACGTTCTGATTCTAAAGGGAAACACAGTGGTCATGTTTTGCGGCTGCCAGAAACTACTCCCTTCTTGTTGTCAAGGAGTTTCTAGTGGCCTCTGAGCTAGCTGGCACAAGTAATTAAGTTTAATATACTCGATAGGGACATACTGACCTTAGTCCTATGTCAAACCTATAGGATATATTATTCCAATGCGCAGAGCCTATTAGGGAAATAGGAGTTACACTACATGGCGCCCAACGGTTTGGTAAGGCAGTAATTCAACGTTAGATACTGAGTAACTCAGCCGTGCTTTTTCTCTCAAGACTCCTACCCATATACTCCAAAAGACATCTGGAGTGGGCAGGGTTAAGTATCCACCACGGCTACATAGGGCAGTACCCTATATATTAGCTGTTTGGTTTGCTCAACGTTGAAGGATACAGTGTTCCAAAATATTGTGCACCTTATCTTTGTTTCCTTGAAACTTGTTCTACATTTTTCAAAAACAAAAATGCCTGACTCCGACAATGACACCGGAAACGGTGGAGCTGCGGCTGATCCAGCCCAAGCAGTAGTTTTTAACAATACAGGTTTAAATGAAACCGAGGAGGGTGTCATAAACATCGCTCCAAACTTAAGAAGAGCCATTACTCTAAAACTTATAAAACATGGCCTACCACCAAGAGGCGGTAGAGCAGTTTTCGTGATAGAGGCACACAAATCCTTTCAGACAGAGGTATTCTATTCATGGGTAATATTTCCTGAATCTAATCCAATATCACACACATTTCACTTCTACAAAGAAGATGATCTACCAGAGGAATAGATTCCTTTCGAGGATATAGAAATTCCATTAACATACCAGGAGCATCAGCTCTGGTTTAAAGGCGCCCTAAAACATCACAAAAACATTACTAGGCTCGGTCCACTAGGTAGACCAGGAGCAACATGGCCGATTCTAGCCGGCTACACACCTCATCCTGACATTGAAGAAATGTCAAACGATGAACTACTTACTCAAATCACAGAGTTAATAAAAATCTACAGACAATTGGTCCAATATGTCATGCAGACTTTCACAGTCCAACCACCATTAACACTTCCAAATCAAACCCCTCATCAGGGGAACACTCTAAAAATTACACCACAGACTCTATACGCAGTCATGGGTAAAATGCCCACAAAACGTGAGCAAATTCCTTTCTGGATAGCTCAAAAAATTACTCAAATCGAAGCAGTATTTCCAAATACTAGCCCGTATGAGAAACACAGAATACTGACAATCAGTTTACCAATGGGGATCACACCACAACTGGAAGACTGCACCACTTGGGGCTCAGTCTTTGCTGCCATCTATACTAAAACACATGGCATTCCGTCAATTGCGGTAATACCTGATGTCCTGAAACAAATTCAAAACGAATACGGGGCAGAGCCTGCTCTAAATTTAAGTATGAAATTACTGAAAAATTTTGACCAGGTCTCAACAATAATATTATCTAATATTAAAGGGGAGGCAGCAGCAGTGGTGATCCGCCAAAAATTAAGGGAATTTGATGTTACAGAACATCAAACTGAGCTACCCAGAATTATAGAACAATCTTATGCAGAATTAGGGAGAGATAGTTTGGGTGGAAGACCAGTGAAGCCGAAGCTATCTGAAAGTCCTGAGAAGGACTCAATTAAACAAACTCCTACATCTTCTAAAAAGAAGTGGGAGTCTAATAAACAAAATCAAACGAGAAACGTTCTCAATCCCGAGGTAGGTCTCCTCAAAAGGAGCCCTCTGAAAGGAGGTATAACCTCAGGAATAGGGATAATTTGAGAAAACCTGATAGGTATCAAGATACTGATACACGTTCCTCTCGTCCCTTTCAGATCTCATCACAGACTTCGGAAAGAAGAGGACAATCGGAACATAGAGAAGAACGAATGAAATCGAAAGACGACAAACACGCTCCAAAAACTAAAGCAAAACCTCAATTCTCAAAAAAGAAAGTAGCAGGTCTAAAGATTAGACATGCCGAGAATACTGAGAACACAACTCAAGAACGGAGAATGGGCTCAGACAATGCTGGACAGTGCAGCAGAAGTCACAATAGTTCGCCAGAACCTGAAGGAACGTCTGGAGATAGTGGACTTGAATGAGTACATCACAGTTGAGACTGTAGACACCAGGGTTAGTACTCCACAAAGGTTATATGAAATAACACTCCGGATGGAGGGAGACAAACCTAGACAGCTGAAAGCACTTTTTTGGGAAAGACTATCAAAGGTCTATGATATACTTCTAGCAGAAAAAGACTGGCCACCACAATTTGTCAGGGAGTGCCCACATGGCGAGGACATAATTATGCCTGCCTTCTCCAACCATATTCCAATTCACCTAAAATATACATATGCCAGGAAATGGGCAGTGGCCCAGGCCCCAGCATTATATAAAAATCATGTAGGATGGGATGAGGACTCACCTCACCATAAAATACATCTGAAACATGAACCAACTGCACAAAGGCAGTACCCAATAAAGCAAGAAGCTAAAAAACAGGTCAGGGAGATCTTAGATCAACTTGAATACCAAGGGGTGATTGAAACATGCACCTCCTCAATGAACAATCCTTTGTTTCCTGTCTCCAAACCAGACAATACATATCGTCTAGTTTTGGATTACAGACACTTAAACACTTGTTCTAAAACTTTTGCAGTACAAAATGCACATAGCACAGCATTAATGAATAACATTGTGCGTAAAAAATATAAAACAACATTAGACATCTCAAATGGTTTCTTTTGTCAAAACATAGCACCTGAAAGCAGGTACTTAACAGCATTCTCCATAATGGGGACCCAGTGTCACTTTTGTCGACTCCCACAAGGGTTCAAGAACAGCCCAGGTTTATTCTCAGCGAGGGTAACGGAGTTACTACAAATTTATGACAATGAGGCATTGTCTTATGTCGATGACATCTATCTGACAGACGATGACTTGGAAAAACACTTGAACAGGGTGAGCACCATTATACTGGGATTCGCCTCTGAGGGCTACAAGTTCAACTTTAAAAAGTCCAGAATTGCCCATCTCAATGTCCTATTTCTAGGATATGAGCTTTCAAGTGAAGACAAGAGCTTGGCAGCTAACTTTTTAGAAAAGTGTGCGCTGCTCCAACCTCCAAAAACGCTAAAAACTTACAATCCATCCTGGGTTTCCTAAATTTTGGAAGAACATACATTTTAAATTACGCAGAAAGGGTTAAACCTCTCTACGCATTAATCAAACCTGATTTTTCGATCAGAAACTGGACACAGGAACACACAGAAATCTTGCGTTCACTCCAGGCTAACATGTTAGCAACAAATCACTTACAAACACGAGTAAGTCAACGCAATTTGGTGATCCGAATAATTTCGGGTCAATGTGGATTCACATACTTAACCTTCAATGAGGGTGAGAAAATACCAATGGCATACAAATCCCATTTGTACACACAAGCGGAAATGCGCTTCAGTTCAACTGAAAAAATTCTGACAGCAGTTCAAACCGCTGTAGCAAAAGAAAGAGCCTTAGCCCAAGGGAAACGCATTATTGTCGTAACCCCGGTACCAGCTTTAGAAGCGGTCACAAAAGCAAGCATTCCAAATGCTAAAGCATTACATCCAAGATGGATACAATGGGTTAATTCTCTTGCTGCAACAGATGTTGAATATGTTTTTGATCCAGATTTAAAAACACAAGCATTCCTGCATGAATGTCCTCTGCCTACTGAAATTCTGCCTCTCGATCAGTACGAATTCATAATTTACACTGACGGATCCGCACAGCCCGCAACAGGGAGTAAGCAAGCTTACAGTGCAGCGTGTGCAATCGTTAAAGGTCGCATGCGAAATGGCATCTTCAGACCTATGGTCACAAAAACTCAATCTCTAGGAGATTGTACAGCTCAGCGAGCTGAACTACAAGCATTCAAACTGGCACTTGAAAGTACAGATCGAGAATTCCCCACACTGATAGTGGGCGATTCCTTTTACTGTGTTCAGTCGTATAATGACTATATACAAAACTGGCTTGAAAATGGATTCAAAGATGCGAAAGGTGGCACAATAAAGCATAAACTGCTTTGGGAACAAGTAGTTCAGTTGAAAAACGAACTACCAAAGGCTCACGTGATCCACACACTGAGTCATCAACGTGATGGCGTTCATGTTGCAGGGAATTCATTGGCTGATGAAGCCGCAAAGGGGGCTGTTCAGACGGCTTCCGTAGCTGCGATCACTCGTTCAAAAACAAAAATAGACGGTGAGATAATGTTGGCTGTCAATGCATCAAGCAAAGGCAGCAGTGCAGCGTTACCAAAAAAGTTTCCACTCAAGTACTCTTATGTAATTGATGCGAACAACGTTCCTTTTGCTCGAATCCCTGGAGTCGGGGATAGGGTAATTCCAAACATGGAACGCAGAGCAGCCTTAATTTATGATACACATTTGGGGGAGGGTCTGTCACATCAAGGGATCTCTAAAACAATTTTGACGTTAAAAGAGATGTACTGGTGGCCTGGAATGAATACAGAAATTCACATATTCATCAACAACTGCCTCGACTGTAAATTACAGCGAGAGAGCCACCAGACACCATGCTGCGAATGCGGCAACCCAGTACAGACACCACTGTTAGACAGCCTTAGACTATCTACGCGCCTGCGTCCTACTGGACAAAGGCATTCCCACAAATACTGAATCTAGGTTCCTATGGTTATGGCCTCAGCGCTCGGCTGACGCTCGAACTGTTATAAAAGATTTGCGAGTCTTTATCGGCACATACGCAATAGGCACGCTACATTCTGACCAGGGTCCTGCGTTTAGCTCTAGGGCTTACAAAGAAGCCATGGCCAGTCTGGGCGTTGCATTGCGGTACTCCTCTCCATTCCATCCTGAGGGAAATTCGGTTGTGGAAAGGAAAAACCGGGACATAAAGCAGTCTATAACAGCTAGGGTATTAGGTTCGGGTGATGGGTGGGTCAAACACCTTAGTGGGGTACAACGCTCATTGAACAACCTGCCAAGAAGTTCTCTAGGGGGGGTCACTCCATATGAGATCCTATTTGGGACAAGAATGTGGGTACCAGACCTTGAACACGTAGGCACAGTGGTGGAAAATAAACCCTTTGATATCAAAGATCGTTTGGCTGTTTTACAGGACTTAAACAAGTTAAGAACGAAACAAAGCAACGTATTCCTACAGCCCACCACCACTGGGGATCAACCGGCTGTCCCAGCAAGGCCTGTCTGGATTCCAAAAGTTAGGGATCTAGTCAGAGAAAAAATTGCGGACAAGAAGGAATTTGGACCTTCTTATAGACAACCAGTACCTGTCCTAGCAGTTCAAGGAACAAGAACAGTACTTCTGCTGCCCCTTGCTGGAAGAAAGGAGAAAAGAGTTGTGTCCATCGACCTCATCAAACCACAGTATGTGGCCAATACTAAATAGTAGGCCTCGTGGACTCCGACCTAGTAGCAGACGCACTCCTCTCGCTACTATCCAAGAGGTTCAGACTGAAAGACTGATAACAATCGAGAATTCAGCTGTAACTGATGGAGGACTAAGCAACAAAGCTATGGAACTCATCCCTCTTGAACACCAAATAACAGTTCATCCAAATACACCTGTCTACACCAACGTAGCAAGTGATGAACTGGTTCCAGTGATTTCTACAAATCCTGATGCAATTCCAACAATTGACAGAACTGCTTCTGGCTATTTCATTAACTTTGATACGTTCTCAGAAGATCCGAGTGAACCTGAAACGACGCCCGCATCATTGAAATTCAAGCAGCAAGTACAAGACTTTTTTCACTTTCTGAAACAGACTTATTTGGTTTCTCCATGGATTGAAATCTGGATTACATCTGGACTTTTTGTTTTCCTGCTCTGGCTAGCTTTGGTAACAACTGTGAGCGTGCTTATAAGTGGCAGATACATCCATGTGAACACTAAAGGAAAAGACGTGAACGTACTTTAGAAACCTCATAAATCTTCCCATCGTGAAGCAAGAGACTTGTCATCAGTGAACATCACAGCTGTTCCTATACAGGATGGTATAGTGTGGGACAAAACAGATTTTGACGTCTTCGGCCCGACGGAACAATTGAACATTCCACATTTGTTTAAAATTTCACTAAGTGATCTAATTACGTCGAGTACCTATTCAGATGATTGGGACTTTGAGACTGTTAATGATATAATGTTTGACCTAGAAAAATCTGCTGCATTTTCTAAACATGAATATTTAGAGGGTTCATCAGACTGTGAACAAATGTATTGTTATAACCACTATGGTCATCATTATTTGCATAAATCTGCATATCCAAGAAATGTATTTATGTTTAACCAATGGGAACATTGTCCTACACCACCTAGGAAGCGCGCAGACCCGAGGCAGTCACTGACCGCCAGCTCATTACAGTCAGTGGGTGTCTCTTGGTTGCTCTCCTTTAGATTCTTTGTTTTTTAATTGTTTTTACCTTATTTTAAAGCGAATTTGCACTGTTCTGCCGCTATTGGCATCCTGCTCTCACCCTGCTGCTCTTTGGCTGCTTTGTTCTCGCCCGCACCCCGGTCCACCACGGGAATCTCCCGTTTGCTGTGGAGGGTGCCGGCGTCGCAGCTGTTGGGGGCGGAGCTCAGAGGTTAGCGCTCTAGCGGCCAAACCTACTTCAGCAGCATGCCTCTCTCGTCGCGCAGCGGACGCGAGCAGACCCGAGGCAGTCACTGACCGCCAGCTCATTACAGTCAGTGGGTGTCTCTTGGTTGCTCTCCTTTAGATTCTTTGTTTTTTAATTGTTTTGACCTTATTTTAAAGCGAATTTGCACTGTTCTGCCGCTATTGGCATCCTGCTCTCACCCTGCTGCTCTTTGGCTGCTTTGTTCTCGCCCGCACCCCGGTCCACCACGGGAATCTCCCGTTTGCTGTGGAGGGTGCCGGCGTCGCAGCTGTTGGGGGCGGAGCTCAGAGGTTAGCGCTCTAGCGGCCAAACCTACTTCAGCAGCATGCCTCTCTCGTCGCGCAGCGGACACGCGCAGCGGGCGCGCCAAAGGCGAACCCGTCTGCGCCCGTCCGCGTCCGTCAGGGGCCAGGGCCTATTCATTATGCCCAAACCATCACTTACTCAGCCCCGGACCTGCTACGGCGACAGGGGAATTGGCTTATTGACCTGGCTACTCAGACCAAACTTCAGGAGGCAGGAATCCTTATTAACCGGGTGTCCTGCCCCGAACTTTCCCATCTGGCCAGCTGCAAGGAGCCTCCTGCCAACAATGACGATATAGCTCCATCAATAATTGCCACTCCCCCTCGCCTCGAGTTGCCTGGCATCACTATCTGCTATTTAAATACCCGCTCCATGGTCAAGCACCAGCTTGAAATCTTCCAGCTCATTGATTCTGACAGACCTGACATCCTTCTCCTTTCGGAAACATGGCTCACTTTAGAGTCTACCCCAGATATTTTGGCAGCAGTACCCGCCAACTATTATATACTTCAGGCCAATAGGCCTCCGGGGAAAATTGGAGGAGGAGTAGCTGCCATTATTCACTGCAAACTTCAGTTCACTTCTCTGGTGGTTACAGGCATTCCCTCAGTTGATAGCCTTATACTGAAATTTGAATCCCCTCACTCCGCATTTATTTGTGCCTTGTTTTACAGACCCCCTGCTCACATGCCCTCGTTTCCTCTCTTATTGGGTGATATGATCTCCCATCTAGTCATTAATCACGCCCGCACTCTCATTATTGGAGATTTTAACTTCTGGCCTGACGATGCCCGTGAAAGTGTTACTTCCTCTGAATTCACAGACCTTCTTCTTGGGTTGAATTTTACCCAGCACGTGAATGTAGCCACACACATAAAGGGGCACACTTTAGATCAAGTTTGGACATCCAACCTTGACATCTCTAAACCTTTAATTTCGCCTTGTACTTGGTCTGACCATTTCTTTATTACATTTGCGATACCCAGGGTCGCCTCTGCTAAAAATTCACTGACTGGTAACTTCCTGGCTAGAAGCTGGAACCGTGTCAACATCAAGGACTTTTGTTCTTTATTAGCCACCACGGCCCCCAAGACACAGGAACCACTTGACAGGCAAGAAAATATCCTTATAACATGGCTGGAGTCGGCCAGCGACAGCTTTGCCCCTCTAAAAACATTAAAGAGTCTGCGTCCCCACGATGCTCAACGTTGGTTCTCTAATGAATTTAAGTCTAAGAAACTCGCCTTGAGGCAAGCCGAACACAGTTGGAGACGCAATTACTCTTTACCTGAAAAGGCCGCTTTTGTATCTTTACTTAAAGCCTATAAACAAGCTATTCTCCAGGCTAAGGCCGAATATTTTTCCTCTAAGATCATTAGTTCGGCAAACAAATCCAAGGATATTTTTTCCATCGTCGATGAACTTGCCAACCCTGACAGAGTCATGGTAAAACCTGTCCCCTCACAAATTTTATGTGACTCCCTTAATTCGTACTTTATTGATAAAATTGCCACAATCAAGGCCAGTATTCCCCCTCCTACCTACTTTATAGCTCCTTCTACCGCTTGTCAGAATTTTCCCTCGATTGACCATATTCCTCCTATTTCAGAAGACACCTTTTTTGCTCTTCTTAAAAAAGTGGGCTCCGGTTCCCCTACCGACTGCTGCCCTTCCCACATTTTACGTGAAGTCTTCCTTGCCTGCCCTGACCCTCCCCTGGCACTCCTTAATAACTCTCTTAAGTCCGGCATTGTTCCCAACACCTTCAAGAGTGCCGAAATTCTCCCAATTCTGAAAAAGCCTAACCTGGATCCTTCAGTCCTCAGTAATTATCGTCCCATCTCGTTGCTGCCCTATCTGGGCAAAGTCTTAGAGGCCCACGTCACCAGCTGTCTTAGCTCCTTCATCGAACAGTCGCGCTTCCTGGACTCCCATCAGGCAGGCTTCAGACCAGCCCACTCTACTGAGGCAGTTATCCTTGCAGTTATGGACGAGCTTAGAAGGGGCGCAGACAAGGGATACACTCAAGCTCTGGTACTCCTTGACTTATCCGCCGCGTTTGACATGGTCGATCATGATCTCCTGATCGATCGTGTCAGCAATGCCGGGATTCAGGGGCTAGCGTTGAAGTGGATATCTTCCTTCCTCAGCAATAGACATCAAGCTGTCCGCCTCTGCAAGTTCTTTTCCAAAAAGAGTGCTTTGATCTGTGGGGTTCCACAGGGGTCTTCGTTGTCGCCCCTTCTTTTTAATTTGTATATTGCACCCCTGATTCGAGCTCTTCGCGAAAGAATGGTCAATATTTTTAATTATGGTGATGATCTTCAACTAGTTTTTGACATTCACTCTTCTATCTCTTCAGTGTCTAACTTCCAGGCCACTCTGAGTTTTATTTGTAACTGGATGAACTGCAATCAATTAAAGTTGAATCCGGATAAAACAGAACTCATCTTAACTGCTGGACTGGCTAACCCGTGGAACTCCAACTTCTGGCCTTCCTCTTTGGGCAGTCCTCCTCTCCCTGTAGCTTCTGTTAAGAGCTTGGGGATTGTGATTAGCAGCGACCTGACGATGAAAGCACAGATCAGCTCGGTGGTCTCCGCCTGCTTCTTTCATCTGCGCAGAATCCGTAAGATTGCCAGATTTCTAACCACTGAGGCTCTAATTTTGGTTACCCTTGCTATGGTAATCTCGCGGATCGATTACGCTAACTCTTTATATGCAGGCATCCCAGCCTACCAACTCCACCGCCTGCAGCTGGTGCAGAACCACGCCGCCAGACTAATCACTCGCCAGTCCAGTCGATGCCATGTTAAACCTCTGATGAAGAGCCTACACTGGCTCCCGGTAGGTACACGCTGTATTTTTAAGATGGGATGCACCATCTTTAAGGCCCTTGCCGGTAATGGCCCTGCTTTCATTTCTTGCAAATTGCAGCGGTACGCCCCTCTTCGAGAACTGCGTTCCTCCACTCTTAATTTGTTGACTGTTGTACCGTTCAAGCGTAAAAAGCATGGCGGACTTAGATTTGCGGTCTTAGCCCCTCAACTATGGAACTCACTGCCTATTGAAGTAAGATCTGTGACCCTGTACTCCCAGTTCAGGCAAAAGCTCAAGACCTGGCTGTTCTCTCAAGCTTATCAGTAATACTACCTCCTCACCTCTGCACCGTCCTCTTTGCCCTGAGCGCCATGAAACCGTTTTCGGTGTACGTGCGCTTAACAAGTACTTTTAACATAACATAACATAACAAAAGCATTTGCTAGTAAGTTTCCATATTTTTCAGGATACAATACATCTGAACCAGAAATGTTTTACTATAAAAATGTAAACAAGACAGGACTGAAAATTATGTTAACAAATACAAAACAGATTTACTCTGCGTTATTTAATGCCCAACTGTCTAGACAGGGTTTCGACTTTTGGAAAGACACAATAGACACCAAAACAGTCTGGGGTACTAAAGATTGGCAAGTGCAGGGGATAGAAGCTTTATTTAGAGCCTGCATCATCCCTGAACAAATAATGTTTTTGAATGAAACCATCCAACAAACATCTTGTCTTGGATTAGCCAAGATCAAAGAGATGAACACACCTTCTGTACCAACACCTGCCAGAGATAACGATACACAGGCAGTGGTGACAGTTGACAATATACTACAAATCAACAGATCTAATCCGGAAAAAATGGTTGATCTGGCCCACAGACACGAATAACTGTCAGGAAAGATTCCTGAATAAAACTCAGGGCTTTACTATTAATAGGCCAGACCCAAGATACGTCCAAAGACAACATCCGGGGGTAGTAACAATATACAGTGTAGGAAAATTATGCCTTGATTGGCTGCATAAGTCTACACTACAGGATGTGAAACAACACTTAACCTTACTTAAAAAGGACGCAGACCTTAGGGAATTCTTGCTTGGACCAAGAAAACCGCATCAAAAACGTTTCATATATGCCGGCATTTATGCTGCTTATAATGAAGCATGGCAAGTATCACAGATGGAGGCTGCAGAACGAATATGTGAACTTGATCATATTAATTTAGAGAAAACACTCTCTGTGGTCGACAATGGGTTAACAACTTTGTCCTCCAGAATATATTCATTGGATGGCATTGTATCCTCTGCTATCGACATACTAGAACAAGATTTGGCGATGTTACAACAAGGCCAGTCTCAATTACGTTCTATTATGTTATTAAGCTGGACGCTGCAATCTTTGCGAGCGGGCTATGTGCCTTGGCGTTTTATCAACACAACGGCTCTGTTTGCAGAATACAATCTAACTGATAAACAGATCGAACTGGCACAAAGAGGAGCAAGGTATATAGTGCTGAGCATTGAAAAACTGGAAAAGTTACCATTCACAGTGGCAGAAAAACCAGCTACAGAATGGCTTATTCATGGCAAAATAACATTACCTGTGAGTACTTTTCAGTTTCAGTATTGCCTCAGACAGATGCAAGCAGGCAAATATGAAAGGTTGGGTAAGGAATACATTAAGACATCTTGGGATTTACCGTATTCATTTAGATGTTGGAGTGGGGATCGTGAAGTGTTTTTGAGCGGTACAAACTGTAAACTTGCACTAAGCGGTTCGCTTATATGTCAGGACATTTCTTTACACGGGGCTTGTAATGGTTCTGTGGCAAATTTGTCTTGCCATCAGCAGGGTACACCAGCTGCTGTGATTAATCCAAAGTTTGGACAACTTTCTAATGGGAGTTACCTCATGTTGAATGATCAGAGTTGCTGCGGCATGTTGCCAGGCATCCCATATCTAGTAACGGTCAACTCCAGGGTCACTTGCTGTATGCAAGTATTGTTTGCCCCAATAGACACAGTCAGGGAGTCGCCTCTATGGCCTTCGCTGAATGTCTCTTTTATAAGATTTGATACTTTAAGCAGAATGAAAGTCATGCTTTTACAGCAAACAGTGCCTTTGACCTCGGCCAAAGAAACCTAAGATCTACAAGTTGCAAGGACTTCGGCTGAGATACAGACTTTAATACGTACAAACTGCCCTATACATTTCGTAGAAATGATATCACGTATCTTCAACATGTCTGATACAACTGGTATTATACATGTATTTAAGAGCATCTGCTCTGGTCTGTTAGCACCTTTCCAGGCAATACTCGGAATCATCCCGAACTTTGCACATTCGGTGTTTGGTGTAACCCTGGGCATAATACTTTGCTACGCTCACGAAGCATGCAAAGTTTGTGCTACTACGCACTACGCAAATTGCACGTAGCAGAGTGAATAACTGTACTAATAAACGTAGCGTAGCAGGAGTATAATAAACTCCTTCAAATGCTTTGATAAAGCAATTTTTTATGCTAAAAAGCATATAACCAATTCACAAAAATGAATGTTGACAATAAAATATCAAGCAATGAGAGAGGTGATGATTTTGGAGTCCCCCTAACCTAGGGGGAGGACCAAGCAGATGCCTTGAACACAAAAAGCATATCATGTGAACGATTCAATGGTGGTCCCTTCCTCCTAGGACCACCCCAAGCACAGTTATGGGCAAAAATACAATCCCAACCAAAGGCCCTGCAAAGCATTATGGGACGAGATTAGCAGTGGGCAGTGAATATTATAGTGTCCAATATCAAAATAATTCTACAAAGAGCTGCAGTTCAACTAGTCGTCACTGGGTGTCGTCCCTCAAGAGTGAAATGCAAAAGTATTGAAAACCTTTCATGAAGCTTTTGCATTTGACTCGTGAGGGACGACACCCAGTGACGACTAGTTGAACTGCAGCTCTTTGTAGAATTATTTTGATATTGGACACTATAATATTCACTGCCCACTGCTAATCTCGTCCCATAATGCTTTGCAGGGCCTTTGGTTGGGATTGTATTTTTGCCCATAACTGTGCTTGGGGTGGTCCTAAGAGGATGGGACCACCACCTAATCATTCAATAAGATGTGCTTTTTGTTTTCAAGACATCTGCTTGGTTCTCTCCCTAAGTTAGCGAGGATACCAAAATCATCACCTCTCTCACTGCTTTTTGTTTTCACTTTAGTGAAATGACTATATGCAATTTTAGCATATAAAGACAGAGATATTTATTTTATCTTAACTTGCACTGTACAAGTTTGCTTTTGGTAATTATTGTACAGTGCAGTGAGTCAAGCACACAGCTAGCACTACGCCCAGGCTTAATAATAATAACAAACTCCTTCAAATGCTTTGATAAAGCAATTTTTTATGCTAAAAAGCATATAACCAATTCACAAAAATGAATTTTGACAATAAAATATCAAGCAATGAGAGAGGTGATGATTTTGGAGTCCCCCTAACCTAGGGGAGGACCAAGCAGATGCCTTGAACACAAAAAGCATATCATGTGAACGATTCAATGGTGGTCCCTTCCTCCTAGGACCACCTCAAGCACAGTTATGGGCAAAATACAATCCCAACCAAAGGCCCTGCAAAGCATTATGGGACGAGATTAGCAGTGGGCAGTGAATATTATAGTGTCCAATATCAAAATAATTCTACAAAGAGTTGCAGTTCAACTAGTCGTCACTGGGTGTCGTCCCTCACGAGTCAAATGCAAAAGCTTCATGAAAGGTTTTCAATACTTTTGCATTTCACTCTTGAGGGACGACACCCAGTGACGACTAGTTGAACTGCAGCTCTTTGTAGAATTATTTTGATATTGGACACTATAATATTCACTGCCCACTGCTAATCTCGTCCCATAATGCTTTGCAGGGCCTTTGGTTGGGATTGTATTTTTGCCCATAACTGTGCTTGGGGTGGTCCTAGGAGGAATCGTTCAATAAGATGTGCTTTTTGTTTTCAAGACATCTGCTTGGTTGTTGGTTCTCTCCCTAAGTTAGTGAGGATACCAAAATCATCACCTCTCTCACTGCTTGTTAACTTTTGTTTTCACTTTAGTGAAATGACTATATGCATTTTTAGCATATAAAGACAGAGATATTTATTTTATCTTAACTTGCACTGTACAAGTTTGCTTTTGGTAATTATTGTACAGTGCAGTCAAGCACACAGCTACGCACTACGCAATTTGCATAGCTACGTGTAGTTGAAGCTGTACTCCACGTAGCTACGTGAAGTGCTACTACGCAAACTACGCCCGGGGTTAGTTTGGTGGCATACCATTAATTCTAGCACTTGTTGCCGGAATTCTATTTCTCTTCCTGCTATTGCGCTATGGCCAGCCTATTCGCAGACATCACTCTGAGCGAAATGGAGAAAGCTCTCCTTGAACGAAAGTGCCGTGAGCGAATAGTACAGCTATTGGGCATGACTCGCTCTACGGGACCTTAATACAACTTGCTTCCTGTCATTCAGACCAATCTGGCAAGATTGCATCTTACCTGTTCTACGATGCCTGCTATGCGGTGAAGAATGCGTGTTGGACACCTGTCTAACATTTCCATCAGCTACGCCAACGGATGTCGATACTCTGCTGGACCGGATAACGGCCCATGCTCTGTGTTGTCCCCAGAGGCTACCGATCCTGATGTCAGCATTCATTGAGATCTCACAGACGCTTCCGGCTGCTGCTGAGGTACGAGAAAGATCTACAGGCACACAGGTAACAACGGACGCAAACTTTGCTGCGGCACCCTATGCTGGAAGCGAAGCTTCACATCTCTGTGCAATTAATCTGCTACACGAGGTGTTCCAACTGACACCAACTACAGTGGACGATGTTTTGTCTATAGAAATAGATGATCTCATGTTTACACCAGACCCGTAAACTGACTCTGATTCAGCATACTGTGTTCCATAGATGCAGTAACAATTTGGCCTTCATTTTTAAAACAACTTGGAACTCTACCAAAATTGAACTTTTTCCCATTTTTCGAACGAAAATGGCACTTCCATCTGCTTAAAGTAGAACTAGCCTTATAATACAGACTTCAAGGTACTTCCACGGACACTTAGTCATCTTGTGTGTCTAAAACAGTTCATTTATTTTCATGACATGAAATGACTTTGACTTTTGAACAACTTATCGATCATTTTCTGTCACATGTAAATATTACTGCTTATTTCATTCCAATTGCATTTTATTTTCTAACTTTATGCCTGAAATGAAAAGCAATGCTTCAAATGTACAGTACCTTTTGCATTCTAATTGGTTTTTTAAATGCCTTTTTTTAAATGGTTTTATGAAATATTTTAGAAATATGCGGTACTCCATTTTAATGTTTAGCATTTTAAATGTTTAGCATTTTAGTATTATCGTACACACGAAAGTGGAGTGGGTGTTGTATTCCTCTTAGGGTGTCCATAAACGGGCTTTCCAGTATCATGTCCTTATATAGGCACAATTCGCCCTGCCCTTATATAGGCATAAAATCCCAGCCCTTATTTAGGCATTAACCGTGCACTCCAAATACAGGCATGGTCTCTGACATCCGTCCACCCTAACGTCACAACGAGTTCTTGAAGAACAGACCCTTAAGCTGCGGGAGTTTCCCTAGTCCAGGACTATTGATTTCTTCAAGGACTCATATATTATGCATGAACCTTTATTCCTTAGGGGTTCATTCATGACGTCTTTCGCTGTCCGACTCACGTCAATACTAAACATTCCTAGGTACTCTCAGGTATAAATATACCTTCCCTAGCCCCTGTAAATCAGAGGAGACCTCGACTTCAGAGGAGCCCGTTTCCCGGCCTGACGCACTGAGAAGACGCTGTCATCCCTGCACGCAGAGAGTCCAGCTTCCAGTGATCTAACTTCCCTTGCGGGGTGTTGGATTTCGAGTCTGGCAAAGAGATTCCAACCTCTCTCATTCTTCAGGTATGGAGCAGACTAGAACCTAGAGGGACTCTTGGCATACTAGGCATACTGGGGTTAACATACTCTTAGTATACCATAGTAAGGAATACTTCACCTACTTCATACCTCGTCCTACACCTAGGTTAGGTTAGGTACATTGGGGTAGAACTAGATTAGAAATGCATCGTATGAGTACTCACATTTTTAGTCTGTGTTATTTATGTAACAGCATATGTACTAAAAGATAATGCTCTCGCAGTATTATTTATTTCTACTGCTCACACTGTACATTATTTATCTCGCATACTGTCTTGTGATCGTAACAGCACATTTTACTTACACCAGAAACAAGACTGTTCAATAAATCCTTTATTGAAACGCCCGTCTGTTCTTTCTGTGTAACTTGGAGAAAACTAAGCATGCACGACTGAGCTGAGTGAAATAGTTATCTATTGTTTCCACGACTCTGGGACACGTTCTGATTCTAAAGGGAAACACAGTGGTCATGTTTTGCGGCTGCCAGAAACTACTCCCTTCTTGTTGTCAAGGAGTTTCTAGTGGCCTCTGAGCTAGCTGGCACAAGTAATTAAGTTTAATATACTCGATAGGGACATACTGACCTTAGTCCTATGTCAAACCTATAGGATATATTATTCCAATGCGCACAGCCTATTAGGGAAATAGGAGCTACACTACAAGCTGTGGCGTTCGTGCTGACCAACTCCCAGTCATGTACTCAAAATGGCTTCACTGCCCTTACAATGTCTGTGAATGGCACAGACACTGTAGGGGCATAGTGCTCATGCAGCTATATACTCACCTGTGGTATGGTGCACCCTGCCTTAGGGCTGTACGGCCTGCCAGAGGGGTGAATTACCCATGCCACAGGCAGTCGTGATGGGCATGGCACACAGGGATGTGTGCCATGCCGACTCTTCAATTTGGTCCGCACCAAAACATGCAGCCTGCAATGGCAGTGTGTGGGTGTTAAGGTGAGGGGGTCTCTGAGGGTGGCATAATACATGCTGCAGCCCTCAGAGGCCATCTCTGGTCACGAGACCGTTGGTACCAGGGGTACCTTTTATGAGGAACTTACATGTGGCCCAGAGGTGTGCCAATTGTGGAAACAAAGGTACAGTTTGGGAAAGAACACAGGTGCTGGGGCCTGGTTGGCAGGGTCCCAGCACACACTCAGTCAAATTGGCATTGGGTATCTGGAAAAAAGTTAGGAGGTAACCATGCAAAAAGGGGCACTATCCTAAAGAGAAATATTTAAGTTTAGGATGACATCTATGTCTTACCTTGGACATACCATTTCCAGGGATGGCATTAGCCTCAAACCTAATTTGGCTAAGTCCATAGTGGATGCCCCAGAACCTTCCATCAAGAACGAGGCACGCTCGTTCCTGGGGTTGGCAGAGTAGTATCACAAATTCATCCAGAACTTTGTGTGTGTGGTCCACCCTATAAAGCTACTATTGAAGAAAGGAGAGAGGTTTGTGTGGTCTGAAGAGTGTAAGGCTGCTTTTGATTTGGTCAAAAAGAGTATTGGTGGGTTGCCCATGCTTGGGCATTTTGATGTTGCTAGGAAAATGATCTTGACTACAGATGCCAGTTTGAAGGGTCTGGGAGCAGTATTGTCCCAAGTTGTTGATGGAGAAGAAAGATTGGTTGTGTTCACCTCCAGAGCCTTGAAGGGGTCCAAAGAGAGTTATTCGGTCATTGAGAGGAAGGCTCTTGTGTGCACATGGGACATCTCACATTTCAAGTTCTACCTGTGGGTCTATCTTTCGCTGTTAGGTCTGACCATAAACCTTTAGTGATGTTGTTCACTTGCAAAGGTAGTGAAAGAACCAAAACCTCGCATACATAGATTGATGGAGGGAGTGAGGGATTTCAATTTCCATGTGGAGTATTTGAGCGGGTCTTGTAACAAGACTGTGGACTGTTCATCACGTTAACCTATGAAGGATGATAGCAGAGAAGGTGATGAAGTCAGGGTGTTATGGGTGCAAGAGCAGGCTACAACGAAGGCAGAGTGGTGCCGGGCAGCTGAGGAGGAGGATACCATGGTTTTAGTTAAAGAATTTGTTGTGAAAGGATGGCCCAAGAAAAAGCACCTGAGAGCTGAGGTTGAGGATTTTTGGATGGTACGTGAGGGATTGATGATTGTTGAGAGTTTTCTGTGTAGAGGTGAGAGATTGGTGCCACCCAAGGGGTTGCATGACAAAATTGTAAATTTGGCACATGAAGCTCACTCCAGGGCCTTGATACCCTCACGGGTGAGTAGCGCGCTGTATAAACCCCTGATTGATTGATTGATTGATTGATTGACTTGGGGAGGAACAAAACTAAGGCCCGAGTGAAAGAATGTTATTGGTGGCCACGTATTGACCAGATGGTGGAGAGAGTGGTCAAGGAGTGTGTACAGTGTGTGTACTGTGACAAAAGGAAAGTGACCAGAACTGTATCTTTGTCACTAGTGGAGGTTCCATAGAAACCTTGGAGCCTGGTAGCTGTAGACATTGTGGGAACTTTCAATGCAGTAGCTCAGGCGGAGAGATGTATTTTAATATTGGTGGATTACACCTCCAAGTGGATTTCGGCAGAGTGTGTGAAGGAAGTCCATAACCAGACAATTATTGCATTCTTGAAGAATTAATTTGTGTACAAGGGAAGTGCCAGAGAGTATTGTCTTTGACAATTGTGTGCAGTTTGTTTCGGCTCAGATAGGGGGCGTTTTTAAACGATATGGGTGTGAAACATTTCAGAACCGCACTGTACTCACCAAAAGCCATTGGACTGGTGGAGAGTATGAACTGCCTGGTTAAAGCTTGCACTCAAGAGGCACTGTGTGGGAGTGTTACGATTAGGTGTGTATTGCGTGAGAAATTGTGGGCACACAGAACCACGCCAAATGCGATCACGGTTTTCCCCCTTTCAGTGTGATGAAGAGCCAAAAGGCCGCTGTCAAGATGAATCCCAAGTGGCTGAAAGGTGGAGTATTGGAAAGTAGAGTGTGGGATGGCAAGGTGAAAGGGAGATACAAAGCCAGTTTTGATCATAAACATGGTGTGGTGAGGAGAGCATGGGCCATGGGGGATTAGGTGTGGATCAAAAAACCATGGTTTTATGCTAAAGGTGAGAGTGTTTTTTTTTACCTTTCACAATTATTGGGGTGAAATCCAATGTTGTACAAATACACACAGGCGAATGGTGGAGCATGTCCAGACTCTTGGAGGTGAGAGGTAGAGAACTGGAAAAGGGTATTGAGAAGTGTAAAAATCAAAGGAGTGTGGCTGACTCTCATGAAAAACGGATGGACAAAAGTATATGGTAGGTGGTGCTGATCGCCCACAAAGAATGTTAATGATTCCTGTGTGGTTGAAAGAGTACCTCAGATAACTGAGGCTTATCCCTGCATTTTGTAGGGTTGTATTTTCTATACTGTTAGATTTTCTTTTGGGGTTTTGCAATGTTTATTCCCCTCTATTAGTTATTTAGTAACCATATTTTTGTCCTTCATAAGTTAGCAATGTAACTCTATTTTTGTTCTTCACCTTTTAGCAATGTATGTTTTTTTGTATATGTATATTTCATTTTTAGTTGTGTAGTTGGTTCCTCTTCCTTGTTTATGGAAGGGGGATGTGTTGTGTTGTGAACAGTTATGTAATAGTGGGCCTTCATGTCACTGAATTCTATGTAGAATGCTGAGAGAGGGAACTGGCAGTTGAAAAGGGGCTGAGGAAGAAGCCAGACCTGTTTCAGTGCTGTGCCAGTTTTTATCACATAGTCTTACCCTTTCTAGCAGATCTTAGATAGTGAGGTGGTCCCAAACTAGTTCCAAAATGGTGCTTATTTCCTTCCTTTTTTCAAGAGCACTCCTTCAGTTGCCCCGATATATGCTCTAGCATATGGCTGGGGCATGTTAGCCATGCGAGAACAAGATGTGGCCCAAAACAAGCACGGTTGAATTGTTATGGTTGATGTTGTGTGTACAGATGGCCCTATCTATGTTTTATTAAATGTATACCCCCATTTACTTCCAGAAACAGCCATCAAAACATTAAAGTCTCCTATTGACACAATTTGCTAATCTAGAAGGTGCAGCAAAAGAGAACAATTTGATTATATCATTTAGGAAGCAGCTATAATAAACCATGTTTAATTTAATTTATACTAATTCTTCATACAGTACATATGGGGTTGCCTGCCCAATCAAAGGCCACACATTCAAATGTCTATTACACTGCAATCCTGACTTCTACTTGTTTCCCTGTATTATTTGCTTAAATGATCCTGAGTTTTTTTTCAATATCTTTTTGTAGAACACAGTCTTTGAGTTGTCCAGCAACTATATCCCTGTGAACCCCATTACTTGTCGTGTACATTATGCAATCAGGTTATACTTATGCACATTTTTGAATAAGGCTATCACTCATATACCCACCCACCACACACTCACGAGCCCACTTACACACCAACACAACCACTCACACATTCACTCACACACCCATACAGTCACTTACACACCCACACAACTACTCACACACTAACTTACATACCCATTTAAACTCCCACACATCCAGTCAAACACTCATACTGCCACTCACACACCCACTCAGAACACAGAACACCACTCAAATACCCGCTCACACACCCACTCAGAGACTCACCCACATACCCACTCATAGCCACTTACATACCCACTCACGTACCCATAGAGCCACTCACACACCACTCAGGGACTCACACAGCCACCTACACACCCACTCATACACCCTCCCATCACATACTCACACGCCCACTTATATGCCCACACAACCACTCACACACCAAATCACTCACCCATGCAGCTTCTCAAACACCCACACAACCACTCACATACACACTCACACACCAATACAGCCACTCACACACCCACACATCCAGTTACACACACACTCACACACCCACTAACTCAGAGAACCACTTACATACCCACACAACCCCTCACATACCTACTCACACACCCATACAGCCACTTACACATCCCTTCACAGATCCAGAAAATCACTCACACACCCACACAGGCACTAGACAGCTACTCACACATCCACACAGTCACTCTCACACCCAGTTACACACCCACACAGCCACTAACATACCCACTCACACACCCATATAGCCCTCACACACCCACACAGTTACTTACACAGCTACTCACATACCCACACACAGGCAGTAATACAGTTATATAAATTGTAACAGGATATGTTTGTATTAAATACGCTGTTGTTTTGTATTGAATGTGTGCTTTTGGTTGGGGACAGAGCCATGGGTCCATCATGGATCTGCCTGCAACCTAGCCGGCAAGCCCCTTATTTGGCCGAGGATCCGTGGAGGATCTGCGGATCCGAATGAGAAATTTGAAAAAAAAGATTTAAAAACAAAAAGAACCAGTGTTTGGGGAAAGGGTTGTCTTTGAAAAGACCCTTTGTGTTTATGGTGTGTAGATGATAACTACACATAGAACAGGATGCAGTCTTTTAAGTTGTTGAGGAACACCCTGTTGTCCTTGAAATGGACACTGTCTTTTCAATATATTCCATTCATGTCGAAACATAAGTTGTTATGTTATTTAGAGTGCACATTGTGGTCTCGGAGAAATGCAGAAACAGCTTTATTGACATGTTTTCTGGTTTTCTCTTTGCAGACAAAATTTGGGTTGGCCCCTGCCACGTCTGTCTTTGGCAAATGTTGGAGAATACCAAGTCAGTATGTGGTAATAGTGACATTAATTTACCAAAGGTATCCTTCATTAGGATTTCCAGTCCTACCCCTTAAATTGTGCATATGTCATTGCCACCACAGCGCACAATCATAAGGTCTGGAAGTTGGCAATTCACAATGCTTTCAACCAAAGGCATCTATTAATGCCACTGTAACCCTATCTGATCAACCCAAGTAATGACTACATTAGGTAGACCTAGGTCCCTGTCAATGCCACTTTTTCTAGCATTCTCTCTGGCCCAAAACACAAAACTATGGCCCACAATCCAGACCATTTTGGAGACAAGCATGAGTAGCACAGAGGAAAAGGCTGCAACAGAATGAGGCAGTTACAATGGAGGACAGCAAGTAAAATATAATAGAACATATTTGATTGGAATATAAATAACTCTGTGATTGGCTTTGGAAAAATAAAAAAAAGTTATGTTGTTTGGGATATGCTGAGAATTGCAAACAGTCAAGCAGACCTGCTACAGTTAATGTGAATCTAGTATGCTGTTTAGCAAACGTCTTGTGAACTTTTGACCTACCGGTAGGCATAGACTATTGGAAAAATGGTTACCAATGAAACAAAGCTAAAAGAGTGTGGTAGGAAGGAAACAAAAGAGACTGCAGTGTGAAACTAATAAAGTAGACTAGTGTACAAAAATTGCTCAGTAGGGAGTGTATGTCTTGTAATTGACAATATTTTACAAAATAAAATATAAATGAAAAGCATTACCACAGATTGTTGAATACTTTTAAGGGCTTTCAGGTGAACCCACGACTCCATCGTGGAACACACAGGGGGCCGCACTGAGCCCCGTGGTGGATCCACGTATCTGCAAAAAACCTACAAATTGGGCTTCTTTACAGAAGATATGGAGAGGAGTAAAAAATAGTGAACATTTAGAAGTGGCATAACAAAAATAAAAAATGAAAGGAAGTCTGTCATTTGCTAAGTACAGGAGTATGAGTGAGAGCACAGTGGAAAGGGTAGCCACTATTGGTACTTTTGTACTGAGAGTGGAAGAGGATTTCCATATTTCTGACTGGAGATTTGCACTGTAAAACAGATGTTAACAGATATTAAAATAAAAGTTGGATAAACAGCACAGGGATTTAATAGGTATTGGTAATTAGGTTGTACTATGAAAAAACATTTCGAAAAACCTATGAGTTTATAGAAGCTGGAATAAAATGTGTAGCTTCTAGACACTAGAGTGAAAGGCAAAATAGAAGGGAGGCTAGATAAGAACATGAACTAAAAATATAGGGGCATATTAACAACGAGGCGATAAACAATTATCGCCGCTTTAGCGTCCGTTTTCGGACGAAAAGCGGCGATAATCTTATCGCCTAATCAGCAAGGTCACGCTATCGCGTGAATCCTTGCACTATCGCCTCTTTTCAACGCCCATCTTTGCATCTCTAATGAGATGCAAAGTGGGCGTTACTGGCGTACTCCGGATGGGCTACGTTGCAAATATCGCCGATGTGCACATCGCGATATTTACAAGGTAGCCCACAGGATTATAGCAGACGTCAATTCTAGCGAAAACGGCCGTTTTCGCCAAAATCTAACGTCTGCTATAATCCTGACTTACCTATGTTAGACATAGGAGATGGATTCTGCTGATACGACCACAGGGTCGTATCAGCAAGGTTATCGCCGCTTTGAAGGGAACATCGCTGGAAAACCAGCGATGTTCCCTGCAAAAGGGCGTATAACCTCGCTATCTCTGGAAGCTTTATCGCCCTGGAGTAACGCGTTGTTAATAACGCGCTACCAGGGCGATAAATACCAGAGATAGCCTGCGATAATATAATTATCGCTAAGCACGGCCAGCGATAATTATCGCTGGCCGTTGTTAATATGCCCCATAGTGAGCAGCAAAGGAGGAAGAGGAATTGCTAAACTGAAAATATAGTTATTTTATTAAGCCAGTATGAATGCATTTGTTTGAAATTAGATGTGGGTGGTTGTAATTTGCACCCACTCACCCAGTCAGGCAGGCACTTACATACCCAGTTACACTCATAAATGCACCTATGTACCCACCACTCATATAGCCAGAAGTGACTGACGCAATTAGTCACACACCAATAAAACCATTCACATACCCATTTACTCATCTATACATCACTTACATAGTCATTCACACACCCATATAGGCACTGTCACACACACTCACACACCTATTCAGTCATTCATGTACCCAGCACTCAGTCGGTTACCCAAGCACTTGCACAGCCATACACCCAGTTATACACCCAGTCACTCACTCATACCACCACTCACATACCTATTTAAAAAAACATACAGCCACTCACACACCCAGTCATATAGTGACCGAGGCACTTAAACATCCACTCACACACCCACACAGCACTTATGTAACCACCAATAACAGAGCCAAATGCACACACAGTTACATACCCAACCGCTTACTAACACAGCCAGTTACCAATTCATACAGCCACTTACATACCCATTTAGATACCCATACAGTCACTAACACACCTAGGCACACATCCACACAGAGACTTACACATATAGTGTCACACCCACAGAGGCACTGATACACTCACTCACTCCACTCAACCACTCAAACACCCAGTCACTCACCTGTACAGCCACTTATATACCCATTTATACACCCATACTCAGACACTTACACAGCCTCTTACACACATAACCACTTATGTAGCAAACCACTTGCTTATATTATGTAATCTAACAGTATGTAATGTAAAGATAAATGTATTCTATATTTGCTTTTTAGATATCTACTTGTGTTTAACGAGGAATGGAACAATGAGGTGAAAACAAATTAACAATTATGCTTGTTGATATCATCCGTAAACTGGGCAACAGACGACATTTTAGTGCAACTGGCATATAGCATTTGACACAATGAGTCACCATGTCTTGCAGATTTGGTGACACAGCGAGTATGGTAACCATCTGGTCAGGGTCCCACAAATGGTCCAGCTGCTGGTAATGATGAACCACCTCTCCTCTGACTCATCATTCTGTGATACATCCTTGAATGTATGGTTTCCAGGTGTTTCCACATAGAAGATGTGCCATGTGAATACTTCTTCCCCGTAACTCTTGACAGTTCTTTGCTGCCTATATTGCATTGGGCAATTTTTGGAACAACTTTCTGTTCTCCTGAAGGGATGGGGAAATATTTTCAAACATTGGAGGAATTCATTTGGTAAGTCTTCTTCTTCTTCATCCTGTTCTTCACCTTATCTTCTATCTTCAGTAGAAGACAACCTGAGCGAATGTGGATGGGTAGAGACTTACTGTATCCAATCAGAAGTTGAGGTTTGGGTGTGTTCCTGGAATAGCGGCAAATTAATGGTGGCATTGCGGGGGATCCCCGGATCCATAAAATGAAGTCTTGTTCTATTGCATTTATAGAAAGACAGCATAAGTTACTTTATGTTGATCTGTTAATTGTTACTTTTAAAATGTATAAGAATAAATGCATAAATAAGATGTATTTATAAACTTGTAAAAATGTATATTACTAAATTGAACTTATAGGTGAAATTGCAGTACAATTTATATTATAAACAAATGGTGAAATTCATAAAAAAACAAAGGTTACAGGGACTTCATAGTTAGGAAATAGTATAAAAAAACAGAAATTCACTGAAAAAAAACAGTATCCAGCTTACAATAATTTTTACATTTTATTACAAAGGTATTTTAGAACCTGATGATATTCATTGATGAAAGGAAAAGAGGAAGATACAGCACTTTAAGATCTAGTACTGTATGTTGGAAATGATTCTGAACCTTTGGTAGCATATGTCAATTAAGCACTTTAATCAAAGCATATTTCACTTTAGAACAACCCTGATGAACTTCGATCTAATAATGGGGAACTCCGGTTTATTTATGCTTTAAAAAATTCGATACTATTGCACTTTAGCTATTCAGAATGTATGGTGAACAACTGTGCTAACACAGTAAGAGGGGATGGAATACCAAAGATATTCAAAGATGAACTGACTAATTGAAGCTGTAGCATTTCATAGTACAGGACCATAAAAACTGGTACTGTGTGCTAAATAGTATCCGAAGTGTGAGGTAGAGCATGTGTCTATAAGCAGTTTGCACTTTAGAACAACCCTAAGGAACTTGGATCTAATAACAGGAAATTATGCTTTTTGCACTTTATGCTATGACACTTTAAAATCTGACACTATTGCACCTTAGTAAATCAGAATTAATAGCCAACAACCCAGATAAAACAGCTAGAATGGATTGGGATATTTCTCTATTTCTTTCTATGATTGAAGTTGGACAAAACAGAAGGGAAAGAATGGCCACAATCTTTACAGATTATTATAATTGATGCTTACAATTCACTATAGACAGATCACTTAGAGGGAATCAGAGATAAGGAGGATGTGAGATCCCATCCTTAATGAGTACTGTACTCCGAAAAGGCTACAACCACATTATTGCACAATCTCTCTGGTTGAAGGTCTCAAACCTAGAGTTAGGAGATCACAAAAGAAGATCACAATGAAGGATGGAACAACCATGTGTGACCTTGATCAAAAGAAGCTTATCCAGAGAATAGCTCAGAATAACTCCATTTATGCAGTGACAAAGATAAGGAGATAAAAGGAATAAACAAGAAAATAATAAGAATAATTGATAGATCAATTATGGTGATTTAAAAAGTACCTTACTCCCAAGATACCTGTATATAAATATTTATATACATCAGGTACATAGCATGGTGAATGTATAAATGTACGAACAAAAGTGATGCAAAATATAGGTACTTTTTGAACAAAAGTGGAATGCTTGCTCTAGGTTGGAAAAGCAAAAGAGGAAATAAGGATTTTGTGTGTGTAATCCGGGAGATATGATAATCTTCGAGCAGGCATTGCTTCACAAAGGCATATAACACAAAGGGGCTTATTTACAGTCTTTGCGCCACAGGTGCATCACTTTTTATATGGGAAATAGTGATGTACTCAGTGACGCAAGGGGCTTATAATAAGCCCCATATTGTATATATATATCAATGGAATGAGGTTATTTCAATATCATTGTATGAAATGGCATTCTCATTGCAGGAAATGTATTGCACGTAGTGGCCACCAATAAGCAAACTGGAAGTAGTGTATATGGTCTAGTCTTCTTTTACAGAGGTAAGGGGAATGAGGGATGTTTCCCTTTAAGTAAACACTCTTGATGTTACCACTCTATGGCCCAGTTGAAGGCTCTGGCCGAAACATGTAGGCTATTTGTCGTTTTGTTTAGCACAATGCACCAAGGCTTGTAAAAGAAAAAGAAAAAGAAAACAAAAATATCTATGGAAACTCCCCGGAGTGTGCCATCTCCTGCCTAAGCCTGGAATAGGAAGTATGTATTGCGGGCATGTTGGTTCAGGAACAAGTTTTCTCTATATAATTATAAACAGTAGCATGAATAAACATTCAGGCACATGCATCAACTATTTATGTAGCGCAAACGGTGCGATTCGCAAAAATCGTCCGTTTGCGCCCGCAAAAAGGGCATTTGCGATGCATCAAGGTTCAAGGCACTCGCAATTTGAGAATTCGCAATTAATTGCGATTTCAAATTATGATTGCATTTAAGGAATCGCAATTTGCGATTCCTTAAAATGCAATGCAAGAACCACTTTAGAATAGCGATTTCGCTATTAGGGCGCAAATTACCATCAAGTTGACTTGATGGTAATTTGTAAAACTTTGAAAAATGCACTAAAGTGCATTTTTCAAAGTTGTAGGTTACACACACACATGCCCTTGGGGCATGTGTGTGTGCAACATGTGTGCACAGAGCAATTTCAGGGGAGCAACAGGGTGTCCTTTGACACCTCTTGCACTCTGAATTGCATGCGCAATTTGCGAGTACCTATTGGTACTCGCAAATTGCGCATGTATCTCCCATTCATTCCTATGGGCCTGTAGGCCCATAGGAATGAATGGGAGGGCATTCCTTAATTGCGACTCTCAATTTGCGAGTCGCAATTAAGGAATGTTTGGGAATCGCTAATTTTATAGCGATTCCTTCATGCATAGGCTTTTGCAATTCCTTAATTGCGATTCCTTAATAATCGCAATTAAGGATTCGCAAAAGCCTACATTGATGCATGTGCCTGATTGTGATTTGTGAGTATCTCGAAGGTGTGATTCCTTTCTGTCAAATATAGAATGAAGAAATGTGGGGAGAAATGGAATGTGGGGAGAAATGTGAGCAGACTTGTGTTTGGGGGGTGAACAAGACCTTTCATAGTTCTTTGAAGTCGGGGCTTATTGAAACTGCCATTGAATTTGCACGTTTTTATGCTTTTTATACTAGGGAAACTGTTCAGCTGTAACACATTGGGCTCTTGCACTCGCACTTTCAGCTCGTCCTGACACGCAGAGACGCCATTTTTGTTAGCACTCTAGTGTTCACAGGCTTATTCCCTACTTATGGGACCAGCTGTGCGGACGCGTGTTAAGCGTCATTACAGACTTGTGTTTGTGGGGTGAACAAGACCTTTTGTTGTTCTTTGAAGTCGGGGCTTATTGAAACTGCCATTGAATTTGCACGTTTTTATGCTTTTTATACTTGGGAAACTGTTGAGCTGTAACGCATTGGGCTCTTGCACTCGCACTTTCAGCCCGTCGTGACACGCAGAGAAGCCATTTTTGTTAGCGCTCTAGTGTTCACGGGCTTATTCCCTACTTATGGGACCAGCTGTGCGGACGCGTGTTAAGCGTCATTACAGACTTGTGTTTGTGGGGTGAACAAGACCTTTTGTTGTTCTTTGAAGTCGGGGCTTATTGAAACTGCCATTGAATTTGCACGTTTTTATGCTTTTTATACTTGGGAAACTGTTCAGCTGTAACTCATTGGGCTCCTGCACTCGCACTTTCAGCCAGTCGTGACACACAGAGACGCCATTTTTGTTAGCGCTCTAGTGTTCACGGGCTCATTCCCTACTTATGGGACCAGCTGTGCGGACGCGCAGCGGCCCGCCAGAGGCACGCCAAAGGCAAGCCTCTCTGTGCCCGTCCGCGTCCGACAAGGGCCAGGGGCCTTACCCCCTGCCCGTTTTTCTGCAGGGAAACTCATTTACTCCTCGGATCAACTTTTACGACTGCAGGGGGCTTTCAATGGAAAATGTTTACACTCCATGTCCCTAATTAGGGACGACCACATTTGTTCCCACTGTTCTTTTAAACTCCGTTCAGCCCCTAAATCCCGGGCTACCTCGCAGATCCCTTCACCGTACAAAATGTTTTTATCAAACTGCAGATCCTTACCCAAACACTCTTCAGAAATCTTCATTTTATTAGAAGAAGAACATCCTGATGCTTTGTTTTTAACCGAAACTTGGCTCAACAATGACTCTGATCCTGATCTTGTGCAATCCCTCCCTCCTGGATACTACATTCAGCAGAAAGACCGCAAAAAAGGGAAAGGTGGAGGTATTGCCATTGTACTTAAAGATCGGTTTAAATGCTGTATTGTATCCAACCCTTTACCTGACTGCGAAAAGTTTTCCTTTGCAATCACGTTTTCACCTATTCATACCTTTTCGGGTATCTTAATTTATCGTCCCCCTGGAGCCCATGGACAACTTTTTAAACTTCTACCTGAAACTGCCGCCAATTTGGCCAGTTCCCCCTCCAATTTTATGCTGTTAGGAGATCCTAATCTACATTTAGATGACCCCTCAAACTCAGTCGCTTCTGATCTAGTTCAAAATCTGTTAGTGATTCAGAAACAAGCAAAAAGTTATTGGCTCTACCCACTCCAAAGGTCACTTACTTGACCCACTCTTCACTAATAATAACGAATTATCAGTGGGGGATCACATTCCCTTGCCTTGGTCAGACCACTTCCTGATTCCTTTGTTCTAGGATACTTTGAGACTACCTACCTCTATTGGCACAGTTAGTAGTCGAGAACGTATGTGGTCCAAACTCCCGTTAGAACAGTGGGTCTCAGTTCTTGAAGACACCAGGCCTACTTTAGATTCTAACCCTATTTCTGCTAACGAAAAATTTAACCATTGGATTGAGTCCTCTTTGGACCTAGTTCTCCCTAAGAAATGTATTCACAAAAAAGTTAGAGATAACACTTCTCTGTGGTACTCTCCTAAGCTCCCTGAGCATAAACAAGTCTGTAAAAGACTAGAAAGGAAATGGAGAAGGGATTACGATGTATTAAGCAAACAGAAATATAGGGATGCTATTAAACTTTACCAATCTGAAGTTAAATCCGCACAAGCAGCTTATTATGAGGAAAAAATCAACCTAGCTGCTAAGTCCCTGCGGGAAATCTTCCATATTGCGAAGAATCTTCTCAAGCCATCCTCCCCAGAAGCCTCTTGCAATGGTGCCCCTGCCCGCTGTAACGAACTGGCAGAGTTCTTTTACAAAAATTCAGGATATATACATCACCTTTCCTCA
Source organism: Calotriton arnoldi (assembly GCA_963921515.1). Lineage (NCBI taxonomy): Eukaryota > Metazoa > Chordata > Amphibia > Caudata > Salamandridae > Calotriton > Calotriton arnoldi. The sequence continues at coordinate 1,140,420 of CAWUFW010005511.1, read as the reverse complement.
CTTCTCCTGCTCCAGTGACCCTTCGATCATAGACACTGCCCCCCCTACATCGAGCATCTCCTGGATGAAATTCCTGTGATGGATATTAAGTCTTTAGTAAGCACTTCTGCCCTAGTAAAATCTGGCTCTCCCAGAGACCCAGCATCACCCCACTTTCTGAGTCAAGCTGCAGGAACAGTTCTTCCAGTGATACTCGAATTGATTAACTCTTCCATCACTATTGGCCTAGTCCCACCACCTTGGAAATGTGCTATTGTGAAAGCACTGCTCAAGAAGCCTAATCTTAACCCCGATCTCTTGGGAAATTATCGCCCTATTTCCCTCCCTCCGGGTATTAGCAAGATCCTTGAAAAACATGTTAATGCAGTTCTGTCCATGATTTTAGAGTCCCACAACTTATTGCACTCCTCTCAAACTGGATTTCGGCCCCAACAGGGGACAGAAACTGCTCTTCTAGCGGTGGTCGAAGAGTCCAAGAAAATTCTTGACCAAGGAGGCACAGCAGCTATCATCCTCCTTGACCTCAACTCCGCATTCGACACTGTTAACTATGACATCTTGATTAACAGACTAAGGAAGGTTGGAGTGTCTGGTGGTGTTATCATCTGGTTGCAGTCCTTCCTGGAAGACAGGTCTTTTCAGGTCTTCGAAGGAGATAATATCTCCAAGTGTATGTCACTCAGCTGCAGTGTTCCTCAGGGTTCGTCCCTGAGTCCTACATTGTCTAATGTATATATGAGCCCTTTGCCTAAGATTGTTCTTCCATATGGAATTAAGATAGTCACATACGCTGATGACACTCAATTAGTTGTGGCTTTAAATCATCCGGATAATTCTCCATCGTGCCTAGGACCTTGCTTGGAGAAGGTTGCTAAATGGATGGAGCACTCCTGCCTTAAACTGAACTGAGAAACGTCGGAGCTAATGCTTCTGGGTAATTCCCCCATCTTCGACCTGGGATTATTATGGCCAAACTGTCTTGGCTCTGTGCCTGCCCCTAAAAATCAGATTAAAAGCTTGGGCATGTGACTCGACCGATCCCTAAATTTTGAGCATCAGGCGACGAAACTGGCTGCCACTTGTTACGGAATTCTCAGAAAGCTCCGTAAAGTTCTTCCTCTCCTTCTCTTTTTGGCAAGGAGACTTATGGTCCAGGCTTTTATTCTCTCCCGCCTGGACTATGTTAATGCCCTTTCCTTGGGAGCCCCTCGGGCAACCACTACTAAGTTGCAGATTGTTCAAAACTGTGCAGCACGTATGCTGCTTAAGGTCCCCAACAGCCAATCCACTAAGCCTGCACTGAAGGCTCTACACTGGCTGCCTGTTATGGAGAAAATTAAATTTAAGTCCCTATGCATCGCCCACAAGTCCTTCTGGGGGAAACGGCCGTCTATTAACCAAACTATCATCTCTCCCTATCATCCAAATAGATGCCTTCGGTCAACCAACCTTTACCTAGCCTCAGTTCCTAGAGTTAAAATGGTGAGAAGTGGCGGGCGCTCGTTTTCTTACAATGTCGCCAAGCTGTGGAACGCCCTTCACCTTCATTTACGCCTAGAGTCCAATATTCTGGGCTTTCGGAAGCTTCTCAAAACCTGGCTTTTCCAAAACCCCATCCATTAACGGTCATGAACAGTCTGTTGCCGCTATTAGCGCTCGGATGCCTTAGGGTAGCTACGCGCTATATAAATCCTTCTCTATCTAACTAGCTGAGTCTGCATTGAGCCACGAGTCACCGGTCAGGAACGCCTTGGCGATCAGCACAAGTTTGGAGCGACATATATATATATATATCTATCAAAACCAATGGCGTTGTGAAGTAAAAAACAGCTGCTGGGGACACAGTTTTCCTTTTTCAGAAAAGCGACTTTATTACAAATGAGCAACCAGCTCGACGCGTTTCGGGAATCAAATCCCTTGTTCACGAGTACTGTGTGGCTTTGCTACGTGGTTTTTAAATAAACACGTGAATAAACACGTGATTACTATTTTAATGGCTAGTGAAGACAGACTTCATAATGAGTTAACTCACTCTCTATAAAACCATTTAAACATTACATAAAATACGTGCCAAAGAAAATGTGACGTAAATAACAAAGCTTTCAGCGCGTTTTTCAGTGTGACATAATTACTCGGCAAACGGTAACAAGATTATCGATAGTGTGAAACTAGATCGTATTTACAATGACTCATAATCAAAAGTCTTCGCTTTTAAGTTCATTGTACAGATCACCCATATTGCGTATTACAATAAATATGCTTGTCAAAATACACAATTCTGCGTCAATTGGCCCCTGTGGGCATGAACAGTATATTTTATATAACTTGTTAAAAATGGGGCACTGTGTTCATACTTTGTCTGCGCCGTACATTCAATAAAGTTATTTCGAAAAAAAAGGAAGAAGAGTTGTTTAACACAGCTAGTACTGCAGTATTCAGCCCAAATGGGCGATGTCATACATAGTGAACAATAACTTACTAGCGTCCAAAATAAATTACTTAAATTCGAAGAACTGTCACATGTAAACAGAGCTATATCAATTAGCCCCAGTGGGCAAATACACATATGTTCTAAACAGACCACCACATATTCAGTCAATTGCCCAATTAGGAAGATAATTTAGCTTTTTTGCCTTCTTCAGTAGAACCTTCACTGAAACGCTCCAAAACTATAACAGAGAAAACACAAACATAAAATTAGTTTCTTCATTAAAAACACACAATTTAGAATAAAAAAAGGTCATTGCAGTGGCTTAAAGAGAACACACTCTCATAATGCACATATAGTATTATCAATATGGAGACAAATCTGGTACTGATTTTACTAGCCTAAATGGACTGCTAGTTCCTCGTCGCAGTTATGGCCTAATGGGACCATGGTTCTGTACTGGATAATGAGCCTCGATTCTAGTCGCCGCAATGCCTGAACTCTGTTACCACCCCGTTCATTAGTTCTCACAGTATCCAAAACGCAAAAACTTAATAAGTTAACATTTTTATCATGGTGGGTGTCAAAATGACGAGCAACAGGATATTGCTTGTCACCATTTTTGATTGCGCGTAGGTGTTCAAGGACTCTTTTTTTGGCCTTATGAATTGTACTGCCAATGTATACTTTTTGGCACGGGCAGAACAAAGCATAGACCGCATAATCGGTGTTGCATGAAGTGTGTTTGGCAATGACATATGGTTTAGAGTCTTGGGATAGTCTACACTCCTTCCGATTCTTACTATTTTTGCAGGCTTTACAATTCCTGCAAGTAAAAAATCCCTGAATGCCTAAAAATCGGCAAAAAACGCGCTGGGTGCGCGGATCCTGCCAATAAAAAAAAAAATCGAAGCGCGGTCTCCCGCGCTTCCATGCTAATTTGCCCTCGGGTGGGCCAAGTCCCGGGGGCATGCGGGGTTGGTTTTAATTTTATGTGGGGGGCCTCCAAGGCCCCCCAAGCCCCGGGGACTGCCACCCCCCCAGGGCTTTAAAAAAAAATGGTGCGGGAGGGCTCTCTGCCCTCCCGCAGCCCCGGGGACCGCCACCTCCCCGGGGCTTCTTTTTAAAAAAAGAATGACCTGTGTGGGGGGGCTCCTGCCCCCCCACACACCCCAGGGACCGCCACCTCCCCGGGGCACTAAGAAAATACATGTGGGGTCCACCCCCGGGACACTGCTGTTTGCAATGGCAGGACGGGAGCCTCGCGGCTCCCGTCCTGCCATTGCAAACTTGCTTAGCTTCATTGAAGCGAGAGCAGGAAACCTGCTCTCGCTTCAATGAAGCAGCAGAATTGCTTTCCATAAGGGGAGCTGCATGTCAGCAGCACCCCTTATGGAAAAGCAATGCCGGCTCCCGCAGGACGCGGGAGCCAGCGGGACCGCAGGGGATTGGGGACCCCACCACGGTCCCCAACGTGTGGCCAGGCCCCGGGGGATGGGGTCCCCGGGGCCATTAGTGGCCCGGGAGGGGGCCACGCAGCCCCACTCCCAAAAAAAGGATTTTTTTTTAAAAGGACGCAAGGCCGGCCCCGGGGGATGGGGTCCCCGGGCCTTAAATGAGCCTGAGGAGGGGGCTACGCAGCCCCCTCCAAATATTTAATTATTAAAAAAGAGGGCATGCCCCGGGGATGGGGTCCCCGGGGCCAATAGAGGCCCAGGAAGGGGGCCACGCGGCCCCCTTCCCCGTTTTTTTTTTTTTAAAAGAAAATCCTCAGGCCCCGGGGATGGGGTCCCCGGGGCCAAAGTGGCCAAGGGAAGGGGGCCACGCAGCCCCCTCCCATACAAAAAAAAAAAAAAAAAGACCGGCATCATGTTGGAGGCCCCGCCCCCTCCCTTAACCACTCTGCAAACGCCCCCCCTGGCGTGTTTTAAGAAGGGGAAGTAATTCCCCTTGAATACTGGGGGTCCCTGGGGGCCAACTAGCCCACCAGGAACCTCCAGTATGCGCCAGGGGGCTGCGTTGCAGAGAGGTGTACAGAGGCCACGCCCCTTTTTACACCTCTCTGCAATGCAGCTCTGTGGCGCTTACTGGAGGTACATGGTGGGCTAGTTGGACTCCAGGGACCCTCAGGATTCAAGGGGACTTAATCCCCCAACTTAAAACGCGCCACGGGGTGCGTTTGCACAGTGGTGAAGGGAGGGGGCGGGGCTAAAGGTGACATGTGTGCAAACAGACCCGTGGCGCGTTTTAAGATGGGAATTAAATCCCTTCAATCCTGAGGGTCCCTGGGGCCAACTAGCCCACCAGGTACGTCCAGAAAGCACCACAGAGCTGCGTTGCAGAGAGGTGTAAAAGGGGCGTGGCCTCTGAACACCTCTCTGCAACGCAGCTCCCTGGCGCATACTGGAGGTACAGGGTGGCCTAGTTGGACCCCAGGGACCCTCATGATTCAAGGGACTTAATACCCCAACTTAAAACGCGCCACGGGCGCGTTTGCACAGTGGTGAAGGAGGGGGTGGGGCTTCAGGTGACATGTGTGCAAACAGGCCCCGTGGCGCGTTTTAAGATGGGGAATTAAATCCCCTTCAATACTGAGGGTCCCTGGGGCCAACTAGCCCACCAGGTACGTCCAGAAAGCACCACAGAGCTGCGTTGCAGAGAGGTGCAAAAGGGGCGTGGCCTCTGAACACCTCTCTGCAACGCAGCTCTCTGGCGCATACTGGAGGTATCTGGTGGGTTAGTTGGCCCCTAGGGACCCTCGGGATTGAGGAGGAATTAATTCTCCAACTTAACACGCGCCACAGGGCGTGTTTGCAGACATGTCACCTCAGGCCCCACCCCTTCCTTCACCATTGTGCAAATATTCCTCTAAAATCAGCCGAACTACGAATTACGATTTACTCACCTGTTATCAGGAGAGACCTCAGTGCTGCATCTTTGAGCCCAGTACTGATCCTGAAAAGTAATTTGAACCGTACTTACCAGTAACTTGAATTTCCTTCCATAGGCTAACATTGACTGGTTTCACTTGGAAATTCTTCTAAGTGTGGAGTTTTGGAACTTTATAATATTCCTCTAAAATCAGCCGAACTACGAATTACAATTTACTTACCTGTTATCAGGAGAGACCTCAGTGCTGCATCTTTGAGCCCAGTACAGATCCTGAAAAGTAATTCTAACCGTACTTACCAGTAACTTGAATTTCCTTCCATAGGATAGCATTGCCTGCTTTTTGCTGAAAAAGTTTCTGTGTCAATTTTTGAAACATACAAATATTCCTCTAAAATCAGCCGAACTACGAATTCCGATTTACTCACCTGTTATCAGGAGAGAACTCAGTGCTGCATCTTTGAGCCCAGTACTGATCCTGAAAAGTAATTCTAACCGTACTTACCAGTAACTTGAATTTCCTTCCATAGGCTAAAATTGACTGGTTTCACTTGGAAATTCTTCTAATTGTGGAGTTTTGGAACTTTATAATATTCCTCTAAAATCAGCCGAACTACGAATTCCAATTTATTCACCTGTTATCAGGAGAGACCTCAGTGCTGCATCTTTGAGCCCAGTACAGATCCTGAAAAGTAATTCTAACCGTACTTACCAGTAACTTGAATTTCCTTCCATAGGCTAACATTGACTGGTTTCACTTGGAAATTCTTCTAAGTGTGGAGTTTTGGAACTTTATAATATTCCTCTAAAATCAGCCGAACTACGAATTCCGATTTACTCACCTGTTATCAGGAAAGAACCTAGTGCTGCATCTTTTAGCCCAGCACTGACCCTGAAAAGTAATTCTAACCGTACTTACCAGTAACTTGTATTTCCTTCCATAGGAATCCATTGTCTGGTTTTCAGCAGAAAAGTTTCAAAGTGTCGATTTTCACAAACTACAAATATTCCTTAAAAATCGCCTGCATGACTTAAACGCATTCTTTCAACTGCTTACAGGAGATGCACCAGTGCTGGATCCAGGATCCACCACTGAGTAAGAAAAGTAACGATAACACTACTTACCTGCTAAGTGAATTTCCTCCCATAGGATAACATTGGTGATTCTATGTGAAAAAGTTTCTAAGTGTCAACTTTTAAAATACAATAATATTCCTTAAAAATCACTACTGTAACCAAAACGCTTTTACTCAACTGTTTACAGGAGATGTCCCAGGACTGAATCTAGGATCCAGTCCTGTGGTTAGAAAAGTAATCCATAAAGTAACTAATTGCATTTAACTAGAAATTCACATTGAGCTCAATGTTGCATTGTGTTTGAAATTGTGTTGCCCATTGCAACAACTGTAACTACTGTACTTAAAAGTCTATTGCCTATTTGCAAAGTATTTAAACTAAAGTAATTCATTCTGAGAAAGTATATTTTGTAATGTAATGTATAATGTAATTACAATGTAATTTAAAAATAAAATATCTAAAAATAAATAGTTTAAAAAAATGTAGTAAATCAGTATCAAAAAATAAATATAACAATTAATACATTTAAAAATTGTCATTTACAAAACCTTTGAAATTCACTGAAAAAAACCATAGGTTTCAGACATGTTATAGTTAGAAATTAGCATTTAAAAACCTTTGAAATTCACTGAAAAAACCATAGGTTTCAGGCACGTTATAGTTAGAAATTAGCATTTAAAAACCTTTGAAATTCACTGAAAAACCATAGGTTTCAGGCACGTTATAGTTAGAAATTAGCATTTAAAAAACCTTAGAAATTCACTGAAAAAACCATAGGTTTTAGGGACAGTTATAGTTAGTTGGACATTGCACTCGTACAAAACCCGTGAAATTCCCCCGTTATAGTTAGTTCAGCTAACTATAACTCGCGCCCCCGCAATGCACTGCTGATGACGTCACATATTACATCACTCATGACATGGTCAGTGACATGGACTCTGAGGCTCAAAAAAAGCATTTTTTGTTGTTGAAATTTTTGGCCGGGTCGCGCTGGGTGCGCGAACCCCGTCGAAAATGAAAAAAAAATGAAGCGAGGTCTCCCGTGCTTCATTTTTTAAAGCCCCCAGGTGGGCCAGGTCCCGGGGGCAATGCTTATTTGCAGCCCCATGGGCCCCCGGCGAGCCACCTCCCCGGGGCTTATATGTAAAATGCATGGGGGGGCTCCTGCCCCCCATGCTGCCCCGGGGACCGCCACCTCCCCGGGGCAATGCTTATTATTGTGCGGGGGCCTCGTGGGCCCCCCCAAGCCCCGGGGATCGCCACCGCCACCTCCCCGGAGCTTAAAATAAAAAAATGAAGCGTGGGGGGGCTCCTGCCCCCCCACACTGCCCTGGGGACCACCACCTCCCCGGGGCACTCTTTAACTAAATGCGGGGGTCCGTTGCAGACCCCCGAGCCCCGGGGACCACCACCTCCCCGGGCTTTAAACAGTAAGGGAGGGGGGCCCTTGTTGGCACTGGGGACCACCACCCCCCAGGGCCAGCTCCTGCAATGTCCCGGGGTACCCACCCCCGGGACATTGCTGTTTGCTATGACAGGGCGGGAGCACGGCTCTCGCCCTGCCATAGCAAACTCTGCTTTGTTCATTGAAGCGAGAGCAGGAAAACCTGCTCTCGCTTCAATGAAGCAAAGCAGGATTGCTTTTGAGCAAGGGGAGCTGCATGTCAGCATCTTCCCTTGCTCAAAAGCAATGCCGGCTCCCGCAGGAGACGGGGAGCCGGCGGGACCGTGGGGGCATTGGGGCTCCCCCCACGGTCCCCAAAGCAAAGGGCCGGCCCCAGGGGATGGGGTCCCCGGGCCAGAAGTGGCCCAGGAGGGGGGCCACGCGGCCCCCCTCCCTTTAAAAAAAAACTATTGCCAGGCACCGGGGATGGGGTCCCCGGGCTGGAATCGGCTTGGGAGGAGGCCGCGCGGCCCCCTCCTCAAAATAATAATTAAATAAATAATGGCCAAGCCCCGGGGATGGGGTTCCCGGGGCCAATAGTGGCCCAGGGAAAGGGGCCACGCAGCCCCCCTTCCCTATAATACATTTTTTTTAAAAAGGAGAAGGCCAGCCCCAGGGGATGGTGTCCCCGGGGCCATAATTGGCCTGAGGAGGGGGGCCATGTGGCCCCCCTCCAAATTTATAAAAAAAAAAAAAAACAAGTCTGGCCATGCCCCGGGGCCTAAATTGGCCGCGGCCCCCTCCCTATTTTTTTTTTTAAACATTTTTTAAATAAAAAGGGGTCAGACCCTGGGGGATGGGGTCCCCAGGGCCCCAAAAATGGTAAAAGAAGTGGGGCCACACAGCCCCCCTTCAAAAAAAATATATATAAAAAAAAGCTGGCATCTCGCCGGAGGCCCCGCCCCCTCCCTGGCGCGTTCTAAGTTGGGGAATTAAGTCCCCTTGAATACTGAGGGTCCCTGGGGGCCAACTAGCCCACCAGGTTCCTCCAGTAAGCGCCACAGAGCTGGATTGCAGAGAGGTGGTCCGATGCCATGCCCCTTTTTACACCACTCTGTGGTGGAGAAAGGGGGCGTGGCCTGGTATGAGAAGTTAGAAATCCTGCTGTGTGGGACTTCCTGGAGGTAATAGGAGGGGTAGTTGGCCCCCAAGGTTGACGTTGGGGGCTAACTACCCCTCCTGTTACCTCCACTAAATCCCACACAGTGGGATTGCTAAGAGGTGTTCAGAGGCCACGCTCACCTTTCTCCACCACTCTGCAAACGCGACTGCTATGTTATAGTTAGAAATTAGCATTTAAAAAACCTTAGAAATTCACTGAAAAAACCATAGGTTTCAGGGACGTTATAGTTAGAAATTAGCATTTTAAAACCCTTAGAAATTCACTGAAAAAACCATAGGTTTCAGTGACGTTATAGTTAGAAATTAGCATTTAAAAACCTTAGAAATTCACTGAAAAACCATAGGTTTCAGGGACGTTATAGTTAGTTGGACATTTCACTCGTATAAAACCAGAGAAATTCGGCTGTTATAGTTAGTAGAGCTAACTATAACTCGCGCCCCCACAATGCCCTGCTGATGACGTCACATATTACATCACTCATGACATGCTCAGTGACATCACTGATGACATCACTGATGACATCTCAAATGACATCACTTAAGTGGTGTGTTACGTCATCATTCTTTACATTAATTACGTGCCTCCTCTAACTGCGCGCTGGCTCAGGGTGACCCTATCAATACGAGCCTACATGACCAAACTGTTTAATTAACAGCACAACTTTAAACTTTATACCGCGTGGATGCGGCGCATGCATTAACCTCATCATGCCCTGTATGGGCCATACCTATTCAGGGACCCTGCAAAACTACATGTTCTGCTGCGTATATGCAGTGTGTTACGTCCTCCTTCCCATAATTGAAGCTAAATATGGGCAACCCTGTTAATCACAGACTAGCCTTCCTGGACTGATAGGATGACAGTAGAACCCTGGATACCTCACCATATAACTGCATGCATAGAAGGAGTCGGGCCCTGTATGGGCAGCACTCCCTCTGGACCCTTGTTTAACTCTCCGCAGTAGGTGCTGGTGTAAGACAGTCGTGATAAAGCCCTGGATGGGCCTAAATCTCAAACACTACAACTCCCAAATACTAAACCACAAATTAAAATTCTGCCTGCTTTCCACTACCTCCTAACAGATTATAAATGCACCCCAAGCTCCTCCCCCATGTTGAAGCCCATCGGCGATCTTGTCACCATGTCTAGGATATAGCGCGATTCCAGTCTACGCAATCGCTTCTCCCTGTCCCCTCCACTTGCGTCTCTTGGTACATGGTCAATGCATAAATATTTTAACAACTGTCTATTGCTATTGTGATGTGTTTGGAAGTGCCTGGCCACTGGGTAACTCTGATCCCTGTTCTGGATGGCCCGCTGATGCTCTAAAATGCGGACTTTCACTGGATGAATTGTGTTCCCCACATACCTTAAATCACACGGGCATGTGAGGCAATATACCACATACGGTGTATTACAATTCATAAATTTGGTAATGCGAACTGGATTTTTCAGACCTACCACCTTGTACGTGGTCACCTTCGTACTGTTGCCACAGGCCTTACATCTGCCACAAGGAAAAAATCCAGTCCGGCCTGTAATGCCTTTTTGTGCTTTAAGCGGTGGCAGGTGGCTGTCCACCAGCTGATCTCTAATAGAGCGTGTTCTCCTAAATGTCAGTGAGGGGTGAGATGGCAAGTCCTGTCCTATAACTATATCAGACTTCAAAATCCGCCAGTTGGCCTGCATTATTTTTCTCACGCTGCTAGCCGCCCTGGTGAAACTCGTTATGAGCCTGAAATTGTTCTTCTCCTGTGGCCGAGCTTTTTGTTGCCTTCCTTCAATAAGTCATCTCTGGGCTTCACTGCCACTCTTTTGGTTGCTTCCTTCAGGATGCCTTTTCAATACCCTCTCACTTCAAATCTTCTGATACTCTCAGATCCATCTCTCTCAAAGTCTTCTTCTCTAGTACTATTCCTTTTGATCTGTAGCAATTCCCCATATGGGATGCTATTCTTCAGATTGCTAGGATGACTACTTTTGGCGTGCAGCACCGAGTTCCCTGCTGTAGACTTTCTGAAAAGTGCTGTCTGAATTCTTTCCTCTGCTACAAAAACTCTCAGGTCCAGGAAAGTAACCTCAGTCGAGCTAATTTCACTCGTGAATCTGAGGTTAAGATCATTGGAGTTGAGATACTCAGTGTATCGTAAGGCTGACTCTTTGGTGCCTCGCCAAATCAGAAAGAGATCATCTATGTAACGTCTCCAGCTGACCGTGCTCTCTACCCATCTGTCGCATGTATCCGACCATGCCACCTGCTTCTCCGACCAGCCCACAAACAGGTTCGTGTAGCTGGGGGTGAAGCAGGCTCCCTTGCCCGTTCCCTACTGCTGTTTATAAATCTGATCCTGAAAGATGAATATGTTGTTATGCAGGCAGAAATGTAGGAACTCTGGCAGCATCTCACTATGTTCCGCATATTTCAAGGGCCGATTCCTTAGGAAGTATCTGGTGGCATTGATTCCATCTTGGTGTGCTATGCTCGTGTACAAGCTAGACACATCCAGCGTTACCATTAGGAAATCGGATTCCCGCACCACCACCTCAATGTGTTTCAGGAAGTCCTTAGTGTCTCTTGTATAGGAAGATAATTCTGACACAAAGGGGAATAGAAAGTAGTCAATGAATCCGGACATGTTCTCCAACAGGCCACCAATAGAGGATATTATTGGTCGTCCCGGTGGGTTTAACTTGTTCTTATAGACCTTGGGTAGGTGATAAAATGTCGGTATACGAGGATGAGAGATCGATAGGAAGGCAAATTCCTCCACTGAGAGCATTCCTTTCGCTTGCCATTTAGAGATTAGCTGCTCATAGTCTCTGATACTGTCCATGTATTGAATAGTCGTGATTTGTGAGTAATTCTCAGGGTTGTTCAATTGATGGTACGCCTCCTTGCAATAGTTCTCACGGGTCTGCAGCACCACATTGCCCCCTTTGTCCGAGCTTGATCACAATTCCCTCATCTGATTCGAGATTTCTTAGTGCCATTCTCTGCGCATAAGTGATATTCCAAGTATCACTGGTTTTGTCCATGTCCTGCCTTAGCTTCAGGAGGTCATGGTTCACCCTCTCTGAGAAGATGTCAATAGCATCAACTGTCGTTTGGGGAAAGAACTTCAAAGTTGGTCGAAAAGGACTTGATGGGCTTGACTGTGTAATCCTCCAATGGACAATCCGGTCCATGTCGTCAAGACTTGCCGAATCTGACAATGCATCGCTGCTGCCCAGTTCCTTTAAGACAGCTAGCGTGTCCAAGTTGTTTCCGCTGAGGATATCCGTACCTGTGGATGATGCCTCCTTTTACCTGCTCTTGAGTCCAAACCTTTCAACTTGAAGAATTTAAATAATTTCAGCTTTCTCACGAATTTATAGACATCTATTCTGGCCTGTGCATATTCGAAGTTGATAGTGGGGCAGAAAGACAGTCCCAGTTTCAGGACTGTTTCTTCCACAGATGTCACTGATCATGTCATGAGTGATGTAATATGTGACATCATCAGCAGTGCATTGCGGGGGCGTGAGTTATGATTAGCTCAACTAACTATAATGGCCCAATTTCTCTGGTTTTGTAAGAGTGAAATGTCCAACTAACTATAACGTCCCTGAAACCTATGGTTTTTTCAGTGAATTTCTAAAGTTTTTTAACCCCTTCAGTGCTCATGACGGAATGGTTCCGTCATGAGCACCGGTGCTCCTGTGCTCATGACGGAACCATTTCGTCATGAGGATAGGGATCGAATCCCTCTGCTGCAAACAGCAGAGGGATTTCCATTATTTTTAGGCCTCAGGAGGTGGGAAGAGCTTCCCCAACCTCCAGAGGCCCTCACTGGTTTTCAATCTAATGACGATCGCGCACATGGCGCGCTGTCGTCATTAGATTGAAAACGAAACTGAAACTTAGTTTCAGTTTTAGTGTTTCAGTGCTCATGGGGCTATCTCAGCCCCCCGAGCACCGAAACACTTGGGAGAGGTATCGTTGGAAAGGGGAGAATATCCCCTTTCCAATTGTACCCCTTCCCTAGTGGATCCCTGCTTGGGGATCACCCCAGAGGGGCGATCCCCAAGCAGGGATCCACCCACTAGGCACCAGGGAGGGGGGAGCGGCCCCTTGGGCAAGGGCCTTTGCTCCCCCCATATTTTTGGGGCTTAATTCAGTCTTTCTGCCCACCCAGGGGGGCAGAAAGCCCACTAGAACCAGGGATTTTTTTTACCATGCAAATTAGGGGTGGGGGCTGCCCAATATGGGCATGCCAATGCCCCCACCCCCCCCTGCACAATTAGAGTCTTTCTGCCCCTCCTGGGGGGCAGAAAGCCCACTAGACGCCAGGGGTTTTTTTTTTACATTTAATTTAGGGGTGGGGGCTGCCCAAGATGGGCATGCCAATGCTCCGCCCCCTCCCCCACAAAATTCCAGTCTTCCTGCCCCCCCGGGGGGCAGAAAGCCCACAGAAACCAGGGATTTATTTTATTATGTAAATTAGGGGTGGGGGCTGCCCAATATGGGCACGCCAAAGCCCCCAGCCCCCTGCACAATAACAGTCTTTCTGCCCCCCTGTGTGCAGATGGGGCGGTAGCTCCCAATCTGCCCCCAGGGGCAAAAAGCCCACTAGACGCCAGGGTTTTTTTTTTTACGATTAATTTAGGGGTGGGGGCTGCCAAAGATGGGCATGCCAATGCCCACACCCCTCCCCCCCACAAAATTCCAGTCTTTCTGCCCCCCTGGGGGGGCAGAAAGCACCCTAGACGCCAGGGATTTTTTTTATGCACCAGGGGTGGGGGCTGCCCAGAATGGGCATGCCAAAGCCCCCACCCTCCCCCCAAAGTAAGAATAAGACTTTCTGCCCCCCCAGGAGGCAGATGGGGGCAATAGCCCCTGATCTGCCCCCTAGGCCCCAGGGATTTTTTTTATATATATACGTAGGGGTGGGGGCTGCCCAGAATGGGCATGCAAATACCCCCACCCAAAATAAAAAAATTCCACAGCCTTTCTGCCCCCCCTGGGGGGCAGATGAGGGCAGTAGCCCCCAATCTGACCTCCGGGGGCACAGAAAGCACCCTAGATGTCAGGGATTTTTTTTATGCACCAGGGGTGGGGGCTGCCCAGAATGGGCATGCCAAAGCCCTCACCCTACCCCCCCAAAGTAAGAATAGGACTTTCTGCCCACCCCAGGAGGCAGATGGGGGCAATAGCCCCTGATCTGCCCCCCGGGGGGGGCAGAAAGCCCACTAGGCCCCAGGGATTTTTTTTATATATATACATAGGGGTGGGAGCTGCCCAGAGTGGGCATTCAAATACCCCCACCCAAAAGAAAAAATGCTACAGTCTTTCTGCCCCTCATAGAAGGCAGATGGGGCAATAGCCCCTTATCTGCCCCCCCGGGGGGGGCAGAAAGCCCACTAGGCCCCAGGGATTTTTTTTTTATATATACATAGGGGTGGGAGCTGCCCAGAGTGGGCATTCAAATACCCCCACCCAAAAGAAAAAATGCTACAGTCTTTCTGCCCCTCATAGAAGGCAGATGGGGCAATAGGCCCACTAGGCACCATGGATTTTTATTTTTCCAAAGTTCAGGGCGGGGGCTGCCCAGAATGGGCATGCCAATGCCCCGACCCCCACAAAAAATGCCACAGTCTTTCTGCCCCCCCTCAGGAGGCAGATAGGGGCAGTAGCCTCTTATCTGCCCCCCCGGGGGGGGGCAGAGAGCCCACGAGGCGGCAGCAATTATGCTGGCTTTTTTTATATGTAGGGGTGTGCGCTGCCCAGAATTGGCATCCAATGTCCCCACCCACCCAAACAAAATAGCCAGTCTTTCTGCCCCTCTTGGGGGCATATCGGGGCAATAGCCCATGATTTCCCCCCTCCCCAGGGCGGCGGAAAGCCCACTAGGCACAGACTTTTTTGCAGAATGTGCCTACTTCTGGATTTTGGGTCCTAGCGCAGCTAGCACCCCAGGAAACCTACCAAACCCACACATTTCTGACAAATAGACACCCGGGGGATTCCAGGGAGGTATGGCTTGCGTGGATCCCCCAAAGTTTTCTTACCCAGAATCCCCTGCAAACCTCAAATTTAGCTGAAAAAATCACTTTTTCCACACATTTTTGTGTGGGAAAGTTGTGGCATCACCGGTCTGACACAAATTTCCTACCACCCAGCGTTCCCCCAGGTCTCCCAATAAAAATGGTGCCTCAATTGTGTGGGAGGCTACCCGTGACAGGCAAGGGCCCAAAACGTATTGAGGCGACATCAAAATTGCCTATCACAAAATGACCTGGTTTTGCAAGGGGGGTCACCTGGGTTTTTGGCCCCGTGCTTGGCGGCCAGCTAAGGAAACCTACCAAACCCACACATTTCTGAAAACTAGACACCCGGGGGATTATAGGGCGGTATGGCTTGCATGGATCCCCCAACGTTTTCTTACCCAGAATCCCCTGCAAACCTCAAATTTAGCTGAAAAAATCACTTTTTCCACACATTTTTGTGTGGGAAAGTGTGGCATCACCGGGCTGACACAAATTTCCTACCACCCAGTGTTCCCCCAGGTCTCCTGATAAAAATGATGCCTCACTCATGTGGGAGTCCCAAGTACCCGCGACAGGCAAGGGCCCAAAACATATTGAGGCGACATCAAAATTGCCTATCACAAAACAACCTGGTTTTGCAAGGGGGTTCACCTGGGTTTTTGGCCCCGTGCTCGGCGGCCAGGTAGGGAAACCTATCAAACCCACACATTTCTGAAACCTAGACACCCGGGGAATTCCAGGGATGTATGGCTTGCATGGATCCCCCAACGTTTTCTTACCCAGAATCCCCTGCAAACCTCAAATTTAGCTGAAAAAAAATCACTTTTTCCACACATTTTTGTGTGGGAAAGTTGTGGCATCACCGGGCTGACACAAATTTCCTACCACCCAGTGTTCCCCCAGGTCTCCCGATGAAAATGGTGCCTCACTCGTGTGGGAGGCCCAGTACCTGCGACAGGCAAGGGCCCAAAACATTTTGTGATAGGCAATTTTGATGCACCTCCCAGACAGGGTTTAGTGTATTGGGGCTGGGTGGGTGCACTCTTAGAGTGCTTTGAAGTCCTGCACTGGGGGAGCAGAAGGCTCCTCTGTGCATATGCCAGTTCAAACCGGCTCAGGGGCTACCTGTCCCTGCTCTGGTGCGAAACTGGACAATGGGAAGTGGGTGTAGCCACCCACTCCCCTGACCCTCCCATAGGTAGGGTCATAGAGCTAGTCCCTCCCCTCCTTTTAGTATAAGAGGGGGAACCTGTGCATTGCACCCTAGATTTCCCTGGACGACGCTCTACAAGAAGAATCCCGGACCTTCGACGTTCCACTACCTTTGGAAGACTGAAGAATCTCCCTTGGAGTCAAGGAGTGACTCCCCTGCTTGGCAGGCACCAAAAACTACAAACAACGGTCGCAAACTATGCCGCTCCCGCCGGAGTCCGAAGTCTCTGTAGCCCAAGAAGTAGATTTCCTGACTTCTCAAAGGCCATCGTGAGTCCCCAGTGAAGCTGAGGCCAGTGGACCCCAAGGGTAATGAGGAACTGTGACCCCTGGGTACCGTGCACTATTGTCAAGCGCAACCCCTTCACAACGTTCCACAAACTTGTGCTTTGGACCACGTGTGGTCCCAGCCTCCAGCAGGAAACCCTCCTAATATCAGAGGATTACCATGTCCCGAGTGACCGTGGGCCCCTGTGAGAGAATCCTCCCAAGGCGTCTTCGCGATCCCTTGCCAGCCAGCTTGTGGGTCCCCAGAAGACTTTCCAAAGAAACCAAGGGCTCCCTGGTTGCTCCAGGCCTGCCCTGACTTACCCTTGCTGGGTGAGTTCCACAGACCTTGCTGGTCTGCGCAATTGCCTCTTTACACTTTCCTCAAGACTTGCTGTTACCAAGGCTTGTTGGCTCTGATCGAGTTGCCGACACCGCAGTAAGCCGCAGACATCGTGGGACACGCCGAATCCAGCTCCTGGTTGTCGTCGACGCCTCCTGGACCTCGTGGCTGAAGAGACAAGGCAACCATGAACGACCTGAACCCTGCGACGACGGTGGGCATTCATCTTCCTTGCCCCGAGTCACTGCCAAGTGACTTTGAACACTGTCTCCTCTGCTTTCAGGTCATCCTTCCACTGAATCCAGGCTTGGATTCCACCGGACACTTCTTCAAACCATCACAAGCAGCAAGTCTTCTTTGTTCGCCATTGAAAACGATGCCGCGACCCGACACCAAAGGACACCTGTGCACCCGGCTTCCCTGGGTGAGGTAACTCCAGCACTACGGTGCTCCTGTAGGTGTGGGCCCTCGAACTACTTACCCTGTAAGTGACTTGCTTGTAGGTTCACCAGAAGTATCCTAAAACTCTTACTTTCCCCCGTGCGATTCTCGCACTGACTCGTACATGGTTCGCGTCTGTGCTAGACACACCGCGTCCAACTCCCTTGCAAATCCTATCTGTAAACCGTATCCTTCGACTCGTACTGAGTCCGATCGGTGTGTTCGCCTCGAACTAGAATGTCCTTAAAGGGTGGAACCAGTGGATCCACTCAGCCTCAGTACAAGGACATGGCTTTCTCTGACTTGAGAGCCATGTGTGTTGAAAGACACCTGAGACTAGGACAGAGTCCCTCAACCCTGCACCTGATAGATCTGCTGACAGCAGATGATCTTAGATTGGCTCTAGGAGCCAATGGGTCTGAATCAGTGGGTGGGTCAATTACAGTGTCTGGGTCAGACGATGAAAATCCGAATGACCAGGACTCTGTGATTGAAGGGCCAGGCCTCAAGGGGCCTGAAAAGGACAGAGGAATTCTCCCTAAGAGAACTGACAGAGTGGATGAGAGGCATAGGTCCCCTTCCAGGGAATCTGAGCACTCTTATCACTCTGGCAGAGAATTTGTCCACCAGAGGAACTCATACTTTCCCATAAGAGAGACCTCCTCTGAAAGAATGTGCAAACTGCTGCAGTATGAGGAAGCAAGAGTTGCCCTCAGAACCAAGCAGTTGGCACTGGATAGAGAAGCCCTGGAACTTCTCGACGAGAGGGGTTAGAACCCCTTGGTGGCAGCAACAGTGTCCCTAGAGGCAGAGAATCTATTCCAGACCATAGGAACCTGAGCAAGGTTGTTCCTCCCTACCAGAGTGGGGATGATATCCACAAGTGGATAACTGCTATGGAGAGGGCCTGTCGAGTACAGCAGGTCCCCCAGAAACAGTGGGCAGCAATCTTGTGGCTCTCCTTTTCAGATAAAGGTAGAGACAAGCTCCTCACTGTTAGAGAAGAGGATGCTGATGATTATGAAGTCCTGAAGAGTGCACTGATAGATGGGTTTGGCTTAACCACTGAACAGTACAGGTTAAAGTTCAGAGACACCCAGAAGGCACAGACTCAGGACTGGACTGACTTTGTTGATTGTGCAACCAAGGCTCTGGAGGGTTGGCTGGTTGGCAGTAGGGTTTCTGATTTTAAGGGATTGTATAATCTGATGATGAGAGAACAAATCCTTAATAATTGCCAGAACCAGTTGTTGCATCAGTACCTGGTGGACTCGGATCTGACCTCTCCCCAAGAATTGGGAAAGAAGGCAGACAAGTGGGTCAGAACCAGGGTGAGGCAGAAACCCCAGAACCAAGGGGGTGACACCAAGAAGCAAGATCCTAAGGGCTCTGAGAAAGGTGGGGAAAAGTCAAAAGACCAGAAGTCTTCACAAGGGCCCCAAAAATCTGCATCTGGTGGGGAGTCACAGTCCAACAAGGGAAAAGGCCAAAAGAAGCCCTGGTGCAAATTCTGTAAACAGAAAGGGCACTGGACTTCTGACTGTAACAAGTCCAAAGACCAAACCACCACCACTCCTGCCCCTATGGCAACTGTTCCCCCTAGTTCAGCTACTGGTGGAGGTGGTACACAGACTAAGGGTTTAGTAGGGTTGACCCTGGGTTCTGAAGTGGACTCTGACCTAGTCAGAGTGCCCACTCAGGCAATGCTGATTTGTGAGGGAGACCTTAATATGTCCTTCCTAGTGAGTCCCAGTAATCTGGGCAAATACAAGCAGCAGCCTGTAATATTTGGCAAACAGGCTTTGGCATTTAGGGACACAGGTGCTAGTGTCACCATGGTGGCAGAGGATCTTGTGGACCCTGGACAGATCATCCTGGGCGAAATGTACCAGGTGACCAATGCAAGCAACGTCCAGACCAACCATAGTCTGGCAGTTGTGAATTTCTCCTGGGGAGGGGTAACTGGCCTCAAGAAGGTTGTAGTCAGTGCAGACCTCCCTGTCGAATGTCTATTGGGCAATGATCTAGAGACTTCAGCCTGGTCTGAAGTAGAGTTATGGACTCATGCTGAGATGTTGGGCATCCCTGCAGAGGTATTTGCTGTGACCAGGTCACAAGCAAGAATGCATGACACTGAACAAGCTCTGGATCCTGGAACAATGGACCAGATGCTTCCCAAGAGAAGGAGCAGTAGGGTAAAGGCAGTGCCTTCCCCTCTGTCTCAGATCACAGATTCACCCCCAGAGGGAGGTGAAGCAGATCCTGAAGAAGGAACTGCCCCAGAGGGACTTGAGCCTGATCAGGTTGAGTTCTTGGGGGCAGGGGGCCCTTCTAGGGAAGATCTGAGGAAGGAGCAACAGTGCTGCCCCTCTCTTGAACCCCTCAGACAGCAGGCTGCTGCTGAGGCTGCTGGGAGTGCTAATGGGTCCCATAAAGTTTATTGGGATGAGGGACTCCTATATTCTGAAGGTAGAGACCCAGCCCCTGGAGCCACCAGGAGGTTGGTAATACCTCAGAAGTTTAGGGGGTTCCTCTTGACCTTAGCACATGATATCCCTTTAGCAGGACACTTGGGCCAAAACAAGACCTGGGACAGGCTTGTTCCACATTTTCATTGGCCACATATGTCAGAGGACACCAAGGAGTTTTGTCGCTGCTGTGTCACATGCCAAGCCAGTGGTAAGGCAGGTGGCACAACAAAGGCCCCCCTGATACCACTACCTGTGGTGGGGGTACCCTTTGAAAGGGTAGGGATTGACATTGTTGGTCCCCTTGACCCTCAAACTGCATCTGGGCACAGGTTTATCCTGGTGGTAGTGGATCATGCCACCAGGTACCCAGAAGCAATTCCTCTGAGGACCACCACAACCCCTGTGGTGGCAAGAGCCCTCATTGGAGTCTTCTCCAGAGTGGGTTTTCCAAAGGAGGTCATTTCTGACAGAGGTACCAACTTCATGTCAGGGTATCTAAAGGCAATGTGGAAGGAGTGTGGTGTAACTTACAAGTTCACCACCCCCTATCACCCACAATGCAATGGTTTAGTTGAACGCTTCAACAAAACCTTGAAAGGAATGATTAAAGGACTCCCAGAGAAGCTTAGGCGGAAATGGGATCTTCTTCTTCCTTGCCTGTTGTTTGCCTACAGAGAGGTCCCACAGAAGGGGGTTGGCTACAGCCCCTTTGAACTTCTGTTTGGGCATCCTGTGAGAGGTCCACTGTGTTTGGTAAAAGAGGGCTGGGAGTTACCTCTCAAGCCCCCCAAACAAGATGTGATGGACTATGTACTTGGTCTCCGCTCCCGGATGGCTGAGTACATGAAAAAGGCAACCAAAAACCTGGAGGCCAGCCAAGAATTACAAAAAGCTTGGCATGACCAAATGGCTGTACTGACTGTATACCAGCCAGGACAGAAAGTGTGGGTGTTGGAGCCTGTGGCCCCAGCAGCCCTCCAGGACAAGTGGAGTGGCCCCCATACAATAGTTGAACAGAAGGGAGAAGTCACCTATCTGGTGAATCTTGGAACTCCCAGGAGCCCCCTGAGGGTGCTCCATGTCAACAGATTAAAGCCATATGTTGACAGGGCTGACATGGGCTTGCTCATGGCAACTGATGAGGACCAGGAGGAGGAGAGTGACCCTCTCCCTGACCTGCTCTCGCAGAACCCTGATGATGGGTCAGTAGATGGTGTTGCTTTGGCAAGCAGCCTCACTGACCATCAGCAAACTGAGTGCAGACAAGTTCTGCAACAGTTTAGACATATGTTTAGCCTGACCCCTAGTCAGACTTCCTGGTGCACCCACGAGGTGGACACTGGAGACAGTCTGCCTGTCAAGAATAAAATCTACAGGCAACCTGAGCATGTCAGGGACTGTATCAGGACTGAAGTCCAGAAAATGTTGGAGCTAGGTGTAATTGAGCCTTCAGATAGCCCTTGGGCTAGTCCAGTAGTCCTGGTACCCAAGCCTCATACCCAGGGTGGTAAGAAAGAAATGAGGTTTTGTGTAGACTACAGAGGCCTCAATGCAGTCACTAGGACTGATGCCTATCCCATACCAAGGGCAGATGAGCTGATTGATACTTTGGCCTCAGCCAAGTATCTAAGCACGTTTGACCTAACAGCTGGCTACTGGCAGATCAGATTAGCTGATGATGCAAAAGCCAGGACAGCATTTTCAACCCCTGGTGGGCACTACCACTTTGTGGTGATGCCCTTTGGATTAAAAAATGCACCTGCCACTTTCCAGAGGTTGGTGAATAAAGTTCTGACAGGGATGGAAACTTATTGCTCAGCTTATCTAGATGATATTGCTGTCTTTAGTTCCTCCTTGCAGGATCACCTGGTCCACCTCAGGAATGTTTTGGAGGCCCTGCAAAAGGCAGGCCTCACTATCAAGGCCACTAAGTGCCAGATAGGGCAGAGTCAGGTTGTATACCTGGGCCACCTTGTAGGGGGAGGCCAGGTTCAGCCTTTACAGAGCAAGATCCAGACCATAATGGAATGGGTTGCTCCAACCACCCAGACACAGGTGAGAGCCTTCTTAGGCCTATCTGGGTACTATAGGAGGTTTGTCAAGGGATATGGATCTATAGTGACCCCCTTGAATGATCTGACCCCAAAGAAAATGCCAAAAAAGGTTCAGTGGACAGCTAGCTGTCAAAAGGCATTTGAAGACCTAAAGCAGGCCATGTGCACTGCCCCCATCTTACAGAGTCCAGACTACACCAAAAAGTTCATTGTCCAAACAGATGCTTCTGAGCTGGGTGTGGGAGCTGTACTGTCTCAACTGAATGATGAAGGTCAAGACCAGCCAGTAGCTTTTATTTGCAGAAGGCTGACCCCTAGAGAGAAACGTTGGTCAGCTATAGAGAGGGAGGCCTTTGCTGTGGTATGGGCCCTGAAGAAGCTGAGGCCATACTTGTTTGGTACTCACTTCATAGTTCAGACCGACCACAAGCCCCTCCTATGGCTTAAACAAATGAAAGGAGAAAACCCAAAACTTTTGAGGTGGTCCATTTCCCTACAGGGGATGGACTATACAGTGGAACATAGACCTGGGACCCAACATGCCAATGCAGATGGACTCTCAAGGTATTTCCACTTTGAACACGAAGACTCAACTGGTCAAGGTTAGTTTAGTGTCCCTGCGTTTTGGGGGGGTTGTGTAGGAGAGTAGGATCTGCCTCTTATGTTGCCCCCACTTTTTTTTCTGATGTTTACACTGGTTTCTGGCTATAGTCAGGCTGGGACCCTGCTAATCAGGGCCCCAGCCTCTCTGTTCTCTCTAAACGATTTGGAGTGCACTCTAGGTGCACTAGTGATTGGATACTGTGGTACCTTATGAGTCCCTAGTATATGGTACCCTAGGTACCAAGGGCATAGGTACTCCACAGGCCTACCAGGGGCTGCAGCATGTATTATGCCACCCCTGGGAAGCAGACTAAATCTGACACCACAGGCCTGCTACTGCAGCCTGAGTGAGGAAGTGCTAGCACCCCTCACTGAGATATAGGTTCCCTATATCTCTCCTGCACACACATATAACCCTATCAGTCACCCCTAAGGCAGGCCCTATCAACCCTGAGGGCAGGGTGCTTGGCTTCTATGTGAGGGGGTGCCTCTGCCTGAGCAGGGCCCCTCTGCGGCTCTCAGAGTCCATTCTCTGGTGCTGTTTGTGGATGCGGTTAAACCATATACTTTTAAGTGCATTATATCCTCGCGGTAAAATGCTAACTTTGGAATGGCTGCATCGAAACATGTCGTGTTTGGTGTCAAACACCTTGGAATACTACCCCCCGCCAGTCCTGGCGGCGGGGGTAGCATTCCACCCTTCTAGAGGGATAGACATGTACCTACTGTGGAAACGCGGTAGAATCCGACAGAGCCCTGGCATCACAAAATGGATGCCACCAGTCACAGACACTGGGCTGCCCTCCTGCTGATGACCAACACTCGCAGTGGAGGGAGCCCAACAATAGATATCCTGTCCCAGGGGGTGTGACCACCTCCCAGACAGGGTTTAGTGTATTGGGGCTGGGTGGGTGCACTCTTAGAGTGCTTTGAAGTCCTGCACTGGGGGAGCAGAAGGCTCCTCTGTGCATATGCCAGTTCAAACCGGCTCAGGGGCTACCTGTCCCTGCTCTGGTGCGAAACTGGACAATGGGAAGTGGGTGTAGCCACCCACTCCCCTGACCCTCCCATAGGTAGGGTCATAGAGCTAGTCCCTCCCCTCCTTTTAGTATAAGAGGGGGAACCTGTGCATTGCACCCTAGATTTCCCTGGACGACGCTCTACAAGAAGAATCCCGGACCTTCGACGTTCCACTACCTTTGGAAGACTGAAGAATCTCCCTTGGAGTCAAGGAGTGACTCCCCTGCTTGGCAGGCACCAAAAACTACAAACAACGGTCGCAAACTATGCCGCTCCCGCCGGAGTCCGAAGTCTCTGCAGCCCAAGAAGTAGATTTCCTGACTTCTCAAAGGCCATCGTGAGTCCCCAGCGAAGCTGAGGCCAGTGGACCCCAAGAGTAACGAGGAACCGTGACCCCTGGGTACCGTGCACTATTGTCAAGTGCAACCCCTTCACAACGTTCCACAAACTTGTGCTTTGGACCACGTGTGGTCCCAGCCTCCAGCAGGAAACTCTCCTAAGATCAGAGGATTACCACATCCCGAGTGACCGTGGGCCCCTGTGAGAGAATCCTCCCGAGGCGTCTTCGCAATCCCTTGCCAGCCAGCTTGTGGGTCCCCAGAAGACTTTCCAAAGAAACCAAAGGGCTCCCTGGTTGCTCCAGGCCTGCCCTGACTTACCCTTGCTGGGTGAGTTCCACAGACCTTGCTGGTCTGCGCAATTGCCTCTTTACACTTTCCTCAAGACTTGCTGTTACCAAGGCTTGTTGGCTCTGATCGAGTTGCCGACACCGCAGTAAGCCGCAGACATCGTGGGACACGCCGAATCCAGCTCCTGGTTGTCGTCGACGCCTCCTGGACCTCGTGGCTGAAGAGACAAGGCAACCATGAACGACCTGAACCCTGCGACGACGGTGGGCATTCATCTTCCTTGCCCCGAGTCACTGCCAAGTGACTTTGAACACTGTCTCCTCTGCTTTCAGGTCATCCTTCCACTGAATCCAGGCTTGGATTCCACCGGACACTTCTTCAAACCATCACAAGCAGCAAGTCTTCTTTGTTCGCCATTGAAAACGACGCCGCGACCCGACACCAAAGGACACCTATGCACCCGGCTTCCCTGGGTGAGGTAACTCCAGCACTACGGTGCTCCTGTAGGTGTGGGCCCTCGAACTACTTACCCTGTAAGTGACTTGCTTGTAGGTTCACCAGAAGTATCCTAAAACTCTTACTTTCCCCGTGCGATTCTCGCACTGACTCGTACATGGTTCGCGTCTGTGCTAGACACACCGCGTCCAACTCCCTTGCAAATCCTATCTGTAAACCGTATCCTTCGACTCGTACTGAGTCCGATCGGTGTGTTCGCCTCGAACTAGAATGTCCTTAAAGGGTGGAACCAGTGGATCCACTCAGCCTCAGTACAAGGACATGGCTTTCTCTGACTTGAGAGCCATGTGTGTTGAAAGACACCTGAGACTAGGACAGAGTCCCTCAACCCTGCACCTGATAGATCTGCTGACAGCAGATGATCTTAGATTGGCTCTAGGAGCCAATGGGTCTGAATCAGTGGGTGGGTCAATTACAGTGTCTGGGTCAGACGATGAAAATCCGAATGACCAGGACTCTGTGATTGAAGGGCCAGGCCTCAAGGGGCCTGAAAAGGACAGAGGAATTCTCCCTAAGAGAACTGACAGAGTGGATGAGAGGCATAGGTCCCCTTCCAGGGAATCTGAGCACTCTTATCACTCTGGCAGAGAATTTGTCCACCAGAGGAACTCATACTTTCCCATAAGAGAGACCTCCTCTGAAAGAATGTGCAAACTGCTGCAGTATGAGGAAGCAAGAGTTGCCCTCAGAACCAAGCAGTTGGCACTGGATAGAGAAGCCCTGGAACTTCTCGACGAGAGGGGTTAGAACCCCTTGGTGGCAGCAACAGTGTCCCTAGAGGCAGAGAATCTATTCCAGACCATAGGAACCTGAGCAAGGTTGTTCCTCCCTACCAGAGTGGGGATGATATCCACAAGTGGATAACTGCTATGGAGAGGGCCTGTCGAGTACAGCAGGTCCCCCAGAAACAGTGGGCAGCAATCTTGTGGCTCTCCTTTTCAGATAAAGGTAGAGACAAGCTCCTCACTGTTAGAGAAGAGGATGCTGATGATTATGAAGTCCTGAAGAGTGCACTGATAGATGGGTTTGGCTTAACCACTGAACAGTACAGGTTAAAGTTCAGAGACACCCAGAAGGCACAGACTCAGGACTGGACTGACTTTGTTGATTGTGCAACCAAGGCTCTGGAGGGTTGGCTGGTTGGCAGTAGGGTTTCTGATTTTAAGGGATTGTATAATCTGATGATGAGAGAACAAATCCTTAATAATTGCCAGAACCAGTTGTTGCATCAGTACCTGGTGGACTCGGATCTGACCTCTCCCCAAGAATTGGGAAAGAAGGCAGACAAGTGGGTCAGAACCAGGGTGAGGCAGAAACCCCAGAACCAAGGGGGTGACACCAAGAAGCAAGATCCTAAGGGCTCTGAGAAAGGTGGGGAAAAGTCAAAAGACCAGAAGTCTTCACAAGGGCCCCAAAAATCTGCATCTGGTGGGGAGTCACAGTCCAACAAGGGAAAAGGCCAAAAGAAGCCCTGGTGCAAATTCTGTAAACAGAAAGGGCACTGGACTTCTGACTGTAACAAGTCCAAAGACCAAACCACCACCACTCCTGCCCCTATGGCAACTGTTCCCCCTAGTTCAGCTACTGGTGGAGGTGGTACACAGACTAAGGGTTTAGTAGGGTTGACCCTGGGTTCTGAAGTGGACTCTGACCTAGTCAGAGTGCCCACTCAGGCAATGCTGATTTGTGAGGGAGACCTTAATATGTCCTTCCTAGTGAGTCCCAGTAATCTGGGCAAATACAAGCAGCAGCCTGTAATATTTGGCAAACAGGCTTTGGCATTTAGGGACACAGGTGCTAGTGTCACCATGGTGGCAGAGGATCTTGTGGACCCTGGACAGATCATCCTGGGCGAAATGTACCAGGTGACCAATGCAAGCAACGTCCAGACCAACCATAGTCTGGCAGTTGTGAATTTCTCCTGGGGAGGGGTAACTGGCCTCAAGAAGGTTGTAGTCAGTGCAGACCTCCCTGTCGAATGTCTATTGGGCAATGATCTAGAGACTTCAGCCTGGTCTGAAGTAGAGTTATGGACTCATGCTGAGATGTTGGGCATCCCTGCAGAGGTATTTGCTGTGACCAGGTCACAAGCAAGAATGCATGACACTGAACAAGCTCTGGATCCTGGAACAATGGACCAGATGCTTCCCAAGAGAAGGAGCAGTAGGGTAAAGGCAGTGCCTTCCCCTCTGTCTCAGATCACAGATTCACCCCCAGAGGGAGGTGAAGCAGATCCTGAAGAAGGAACTGCCCCAGAGGGACTTGAGCCTGATCAGGTTGAGTTCTTGGGGGCAGGGGGCCCTTCTAGGGAAGATCTGAGGAAGGAGCAACAGTGCTGCCCCTCTCTTGAACCCCTCAGACAGCAGGCTGCTGCTGAGGCTGCTGGGAGTGCTAATGGGTCCCATAAAGTTTATTGGGATGAGGGACTCCTATATTCTGAAGGTAGAGACCCAGCCCCTGGAGCCACCAGGAGGTTGGTAATACCTCAGAAGTTTAGGGGTTCCTCTTGACCTTAGCACATGATATCCCTTTAGCAGGACACTTGGGCCAAAACAAGACCTGGGACAGGCTTGTTCCACATTTTCATTGGCCACATATGTCAGAGGACACCAAGGAGTTTTGTCGCTGCTGTGTCACATGCCAAGCCAGTGGTAAGGCAGGTGGCACAACAAAGGCCCCCTGATACCACTACCTGTGGTGGGGGTACCCTTTGAAAGGGTAGGGATTGACATTGTTGGTCCCCTTGACCCTCAAACTGCATCTGGGCACAGGTTTATCCTGGTGGTAGTGGATCATGCCACCAGGTACCCAGAAGCAATTCCCCTGAGGACCACCACAACCCCTGTGGTGGCAAGAGCCCTCATTGGAGTCTTCTCCAGAGTGGGTTTTCCAAAGGAGGTCATTTCTGACAGAGGTACCAACTTCATGTCAGGGTATCTAAAGGCAATGTGGAAGGAGTGTGGTGTAACTTACAAGTTCACCACCCCCTATCACCCACAATGCAATGGTTTAGTTGAACGCTTCAACAAAACCTTGAAAGGAATGATTAAAGGACTCCCAGAGAAGCTTAGGCGGAAATGGGATCTTCTTCTTCCTTGCCTGTTGTTTGCCTACAGAGAGGTCCCACAGAAGGGGTTGGCTACAGCCCCTTTGAACTTCTGTTTGGGCATCCTGTGAGAGGTCCACTGTGTTTGGTAAAAGAGGGCTGGGAGTTACCTCTCAAGCCCCCCAAACAAGATGTGATGGACTATGTACTTGGTCTCCGCTCCCGGATGGCTGAGTACATGAAAAAGGCAACCAAAAACCTGGAGGCCAGCCAAGAATTACAAAAAGCTTGGCATGACCAAATGGCTGTACTGACTGTATACCAGCCAGGACAGAAAGTGTGGGTGTTGGAGCCTGTGGCCCCAGCAGCCCTCCAGGACAAGTGGAGTGGCCCCCATACAATAGTTGAACAGAAGGGAGAAGTCACCTATCTGGTGAATCTTGGAACTCCCAGGAGCCCCCTGAGGGTGCTCCATGTCAACAGATTAAAGCCATATGTTGACAGGGCTGACATGGGCTTGCTCATGGCAACTGATGAGGACCAGGAGGAGGAGAGTGACCCTCTCCCTGACCTGCTCTCGCAGAACCCTGATGATGGGTCAGTAGATGGTGTTGCTTTGGCAAGCAGCCTCACTGACCATCAGCAAACTGAGTGCAGACAAGTTCTGCAACAGTTTAGACATATGTTTAGCCTGACCCCTAGTCAGACTTCCTGGTGCACCCACGAGGTGGACACTGGAGACAGTCTGCCTGTCAAGAATAAAATCTACAGGCAACCTGAGCATGTCAGGGACTGTATCAGGACTGAAGTCCAGAAAATGTTGGAGCTAGGTGTAATTGAGCCTTCAGATAGCCCTTGGGCTAGTCCAGTAGTCCTGGTACCCAAGCCTCATACCCAGGGTGGTAAGAAAGAAATGAGGTTTTGTGTAGACTACAGAGGCCTCAATGCAGTCACTAGGACTGATGCCTATCCCATACCAAGGGCAGATGAGCTGATTGATACTTTGGCCTCAGCCAAGTATCTAAGCACGTTTGACCTAACAGCTGGCTACTGGCAGATCAGATTAGCTGATGATGCAAAAGCCAGGACAGCATTTTCAACCCCTGGTGGGCACTACCACTTTGTGGTGATGCCCTTTGGATTAAAAAATGCACCTGCCACTTTCCAGAGGTTGGTGAATAAAGTTCTGACAGGGATGGAAACTTATTGCTCAGCTTATCTAGATGATATTGCTGTCTTTAGTTCCTCCTTGCAGGATCACCTGGTCCACCTCAGGAATGTTTTGGAGGCCCTGCAAAAGGCAGGCCTCACTATCAAGGCCACTAAGTGCCAGATAGGGCAGAGTCAGGTTGTATACCTGGGCCACCTTGTAGGGGGAGGCCAGGTTCAGCCTTTACAGAGCAAGATCCAGACCATAATGGAATGGGTTGCTCCAACCACCCAGACACAGGTGAGAGCCTTCTTAGGCCTATCTGGGTACTATAGGAGGTTTGTCAAGGGATATGGATCTATAGTGACCCCCTTGAATGATCTGACCCCAAAGAAAATGCCAAAAAAGGTTCAGTGGACAGCTAGCTGTCAAAAGGCATTTGAAGACCTAAAGCAGGCCATGTGCACTGCCCCCATCTTACAGAGTCCAGACTACACCAAAAAGTTCATTGTCCAAACAGATGCTTCTGAGCTGGGTGTGGGAGCTGTACTGTCTCAACTGAATGATGAAGGTCAAGACCAGCCAGTAGCTTTTATTTGCAGAAGGCTGACCCCTAGAGAGAAACGTTGGTCAGCTATAGAGAGGGAGGCCTTTGCTGTGGTATGGGCCCTGAAGAAGCTGAGGCCATACTTGTTTGGTACTCACTTCATAGTTCAGACCGACCACAAGCCCCTCCTATGGCTTAAACAAATGAAAGGAGAAAACCCAA
The DNA here is from genome assembly GCA_963921515.1 of Calotriton arnoldi. NCBI lineage: Eukaryota > Metazoa > Chordata > Amphibia > Caudata > Salamandridae > Calotriton > Calotriton arnoldi. Next base: position 1,110,911 of record CAWUFW010005511.1, on the reverse strand, counting down.
AACTTTTGAGGTGGTCCATTTCCCTACAGGGGATGGACTATACAGTGGAACATAGACCTGGGACCCAACATGCCAATGCAGATGGACTCTCAAGGTATTTCCACTTTGAACACGAAGACTCAACTGGTCAAGGTTAGTTTAGTGTCCCTGCGTTTTGGGGGGGTTGTGTAGGAGAGTAGGATCTGCCTCTTATGTTGCCCCCACTTTTTTTTCTGATGTTTACACTGGTTTCTGGCTATAGTCAGGCTGGGACCCTGCTAATCAGGGCCCCAGCCTCTCTGTTCTCTCTAAACGATTTGGAGTGCACTCTAGGTGCACTAGTGATTGGATACTGTGGTACCTTATGAGTCCCTAGTATATGGTACCCTAGGTACCAAGGGCATAGGTACTCCACAGGCCTACCAGGGGCTGCAGCATGTATTATGCCACCCCTGGGAAGCAGACTAAATCTGACACCACAGGCCTGCTACTGCAGCCTGAGTGAGGAAGTGCTAGCACCCCTCACTGAGATATAGGTTCCCTATATCTCTCCTGCACACACATATAACCCTATCAGTCACCCCTAAGGCAGGCCCTATCAACCCTGAGGGCAGGGTGCTTGGCTTCTATGTGAGGGGGTGCCTCTGCCTGAGCAGGGCCCCTCTGCGGCTCTCAGAGTCCATTCTCTGGTGCTGTTTGTGGATGCGGTTAAACCATATACTTTTAAGTGCATTATATCCTCGCGGTAAAATGCTAACTTTGGAATGGCTGCATCGAAACATGTCGTGTTTGGTGTCAAACACCTTGGAATACTACCCCCCGCCAGTCCTGGCGGCGGGGGTAGCATTCCACCCTTCTAGAGGGATAGACATGTACCTACTGTGGAAACGCGGTAGAATCCGACAGAGCCCTGGCATCACAAAATGGATGCCACCAGTCACAGACACTGGGCTGCCCTCCTGCTGATGACCAACACTCGCAGTGGAGGGAGCCCAACAATAGATATCCTGTCCCAGGGGGTGTGACCACCTCCCAGACAGGGTTTAGTGTATTGGGGCTGGGTGGGTGCACTCTTAGAGTGCTTTGAAGTCCTGCACTGGGGGAGCAGAAGGCTCCTCTGTGCATATGCCAGTTCAAACCGGCTCAGGGGCTACCTGTCCCTGCTCTGGTGCGAAACTGGACAATGGGAAGTGGGTGTAGCCACCCACTCCCCTGACCCTCCCATAGGTAGGGTCATAGAGCTAGTCCCTCCCCTCCTTTTAGTATAAGAGGGGGAACCTGTGCATTGCACCCTAGATTTCCCTGGACGACGCTCTACAAGAAGAATCCCGGACCTTCGACGTTCCACTACCTTTGGAAGACTGAAGAATCTCCCTTGGAGTCAAGGAGTGACTCCCCTGCTTGGCAGGCACCAAAAACTACAAACAACGGTCGCAAACTATGCCGCTCCCGCCGGAGTCCGAAGTCTCTGCAGCCCAAGAAGTAGATTTCCTGACTTCTCAAAGGCCATCGTGAGTCCCCAGCGAAGCTGAGGCCAGTGGACCCCAAGAGTAACGAGGAACCGTGACCCCTGGGTACCGTGCACTATTGTCAAGTGCAACCCCTTCACAACGTTCCACAAACTTGTGCTTTGGACCACGTGTGGTCCCAGCCTCCAGCAGGAAACTCTCCTAAGATCAGAGGATTACCACATCCCGAGTGACCGTGGGCCCCTGTGAGAGAATCCTCCCGAGGCGTCTTCGCAATCCCTTGCCAGCCAGCTTGTGGGTCCCCAGAAGACTTTCCAAAGAAACCAAAGGGCTTCCCTGGTTGCTCCAGGCCTGCCCTGACTTACCCTTGCTGGGTGAGTTCCACAGACCTTGCTGGTCTGCGCAATTGCCTCTTTACACTTTCCTCAAGACTTGCTGTTACCAAGGCTTGTTGGCTCTGATCGAGTTGCCGACACCGCAGTAAGCCGCAGACATCGTGGGACACGCCGAATCCAGCTCCTGGTTGTCGTCGACGCCTCCTGGACCTCGTGGCTGAAGAGACAAGGCAACCATGAACGACCTGAACCCTGCGACGACGGTGGGCATTCATCTTCCTTGCCCCGAGTCACTGCCAAGTGACTTTGAACACTGTCTCCTCTGCTTTCAGGTCATCCTTCCACTGAATCCAGGCTTGGATTCCACCGGACACTTCTTCAAACCATCACAAGCAGCAAGTCTTCTTTGTTCGCCATTGAAAACGACGCCGCGACCCGACACCAAAGGACACCTATGCACCCGGCTTCCCTGGGTGAGGTAACTCCAGCACTACGGTGCTCCTGTAGGTGTGGGCCCTCGAACTACTTACCCTGTAAGTGACTTGCTTGTAGGGTTCACCAGAAGTATCCTAAAACTCTTACTTTCCCCGTGCGATTCGCGCACTGACTCGTACATGGTTCGCGTCTGTGCTAGACACACCGCGTCCAACTCCCTTGCAAATCCTATCTGTAAACCGTATCCTTCGACTCGTACTGAGTCCGATCGGTGTGTTCGCCTCGAACTAGAATGTCCTTAAAGGGTGGAACCAGTGGATCCACTCAGCCTCAGTACAAGGACATGGCTTTCTCTGACTTGAGAGCCATGTGTGTTGAAAGACACCTGAGACTAGGACAGAGTCCCTCAACCCTGCACCTGATAGATCTGCTGACAGCAGATGATCTTAGATTGGCTCTAGGAGCCAATGGGTCTGAATCAGTGGGTGGGTCAATTACAGTGTCTGGGTCAGACGATGAAAATCCGAATGACCAGGACTCTGTGATTGAAGGGCCAGGCCTCAAGGGGCCTGAAAAGGACAGAGGAATTCTCCCTAAGAGAACTGACAGAGTGGATGAGAGGCATAGGTCCCCTTCCAGGGAATCTGAGCACTCTTATCACTCTGGCAGAGAATTTGTCCACCAGAGGAACTCATACTTTCCCATAAGAGAGACCTCCTCTGAAAGAATGTGCAAACTGCTGCAGTATGAGGAAGCAAGAGTTGCCCTCAGAACCAAGCAGTTGGCACTGGATAGAGAAGCCCTGGAACTTCTCGACGAGAGGGGTTAGAACCCCTTGGTGGCAGCAACAGTGTCCCTAGAGGCAGAGAATCTATTCCAGACCATAGGAACCTGAGCAAGGTTGTTCCTCCCTACCAGAGTGGGGATGATATCCACAAGTGGATAACTGCTATGGAGAGGGCCTGTCGAGTACAGCAGGTCCCCCAGAAACAGTGGGCAGCAATCTTGTGGCTCTCCTTTTCAGATAAAGGTAGAGACAAGCTCCTCACTGTTAGAGAAGAGGATGCTGATGATTATGAAGTCCTGAAGAGTGCACTGATAGATGGGTTTGGCTTAACCACTGAACAGTACAGGTTAAAGTTCAGAGACACCCAGAAGGCACAGACTCAGGACTGGACTGACTTTGTTGATTGTGCAACCAAGGCTCTGGAGGGTTGGCTGGTTGGCAGTAGGGTTTCTGATTTTAAGGGATTGTATAATCTGATGATGAGAGAACAAATCCTTAATAATTGCCAGAACCAGTTGTTGCATCAGTACCTGGTGGACTCGGATCTGACCTCTCCCCAAGAATTGGGAAAGAAGGCAGACAAGTGGGTCAGAACCAGGGTGAGGCAGAAACCCCAGAACCAAGGGGGTGACACCAAGAAGCAAGATCCTAAGGGCTCTGAGAAAGGTGGGGAAAAGTCAAAAGACCAGAAGTCTTCACAAGGGCCCCAAAAATCTGCATCTGGTGGGGAGTCACAGTCCAACAAGGGAAAAGGCCAAAAGAAGCCCTGGTGCAAATTCTGTAAACAGAAAGGGCACTGGACTTCTGACTGTAACAAGTCCAAAGACCAAACCACCACCACTCCTGCCCCTATGGCAACTGTTCCCCCTAGTTCAGCTACTGGTGGAGGTGGTACACAGACTAAGGGTTTAGTAGGGTTGACCCTGGGTTCTGAAGTGGACTCTGACCTAGTCAGAGTGCCCACTCAGGCAATGCTGATTTGTGAGGGAGACCTTAATATGTCCTTCCTAGTGAGTCCCAGTAATCTGGGCAAATACAAGCAGCAGCCTGTAATATTTGGCAAACAGGCTTTGGCATTTAGGGACACAGGTGCTAGTGTCACCATGGTGGCAGAGGATCTTGTGGACCCTGGACAGATCATCCTGGGCGAAATGTACCAGGTGACCAATGCAAGCAACGTCCAGACCAACCATAGTCTGGCAGTTGTGAATTTCTCCTGGGGAGGGGTAACTGGCCTCAAGAAGGTTGTAGTCAGTGCAGACCTCCCTGTCGAATGTCTATTGGGCAATGATCTAGAGACTTCAGCCTGGTCTGAAGTAGAGTTATGGACTCATGCTGAGATGTTGGGCATCCCTGCAGAGGTATTTGCTGTGACCAGGTCACAAGCAAGAATGCATGACACTGAACAAGCTCTGGATCCTGGAACAATGGACCAGATGCTTCCCAAGAGAAGGAGCAGTAGGGTAAAGGCAGTGCCTTCCCCTCTGTCTCAGATCACAGATTCACCCCCAGAGGGAGGTGAAGCAGATCCTGAAGAAGGAACTGCCCCAGAGGGACTTGAGCCTGATCAGGTTGAGTTCTTGGGGGCAGGGGGCCCTTCTAGGGAAGATCTGAGGAAGGAGCAACAGTGCTGCCCCTCTCTTGAACCCCTCAGACAGCAGGCTGCTGCTGAGGCTGCTGGGAGTGCTAATGGGTCCCATAAAGTTTATTGGGATGAGGGACTCCTATATTCTGAAGGTAGAGACCCAGCCCCTGGAGCCACCAGGAGGTTGGTAATACCTCAGAAGTTTAGGGGTTCCTCTTGACCTTAGCACATGATATCCCTTTAGCAGGACACTTGGGCCAAAACAAGACCTGGGACAGGCTTGTTCCACATTTTCATTGGCCACATATGTCAGAGGACACCAAGGAGTTTTGTCGCTGCTGTGTCACATGCCAAGCCAGTGGTAAGGCAGGTGGCACAACAAAGGCCCCCTGATACCACTACCTGTGGTGGGGGTACCCTTTGAAAGGGTAGGGATTGACATTGTTGGTCCCCTTGACCCTCAAACTGCATCTGGGCACAGGTTTATCCTGGTGGTAGTGGATCATGCCACCAGGTACCCAGAAGCAATTCCCTGAGGACCACCACAACCCCTGTGGTGGCAAGAGCCCTCATTGGAGTCTTCTCCAGAGTGGGTTTTCCAAAGGAGGTCATTTCTGACAGAGGTACCAACTTCATGTCAGGGTATCTAAAGGCAATGTGGAAGGAGTGTGGTGTAACTTACAAGTTCACCACCCCCTATCACCCACAATGCAATGGTTTAGTTGAACGCTTCAACAAAACCTTGAAAGGAATGATTAAAGGACTCCCAGAGAAGCTTAGGCGGAAATGGGATCTTCTTCTTCCTTGCCTGTTGTTTGCCTACAGAGAGGTCCCACAGAAGGGGTTGGCTACAGCCCCTTTGAACTTCTGTTTGGGCATCCTGTGAGAGGTCCACTGTGTTTGGTAAAAGAGGGCTGGGAGTTACCTCTCAAGCCCCCCAAACAAGATGTGATGGACTATGTACTTGGTCTCCGCTCCCGGATGGCTGAGTACATGAAAAAGGCAACCAAAAACCTGGAGGCCAGCCAAGAATTACAAAAAGCTTGGCATGACCAAATGGCTGTACTGACTGTATACCAGCCAGGACAGAAAGTGTGGGTGTTGGAGCCTGTGGCCCCAGCAGCCCTCCAGGACAAGTGGAGTGGCCCCCATACAATAGTTGAACAGAAGGGAGAAGTCACCTATCTGGTGAATCTTGGAACTCCCAGGAGCCCCCTGAGGGTGCTCCATGTCAACAGATTAAAGCCATATGTTGACAGGGCTGACATGGGCTTGCTCATGGCAACTGATGAGGACCAGGAGGAGGAGAGTGACCCTCTCCCTGACCTGCTCTCGCAGAACCCTGATGATGGGTCAGTAGATGGTGTTGCTTTGGCAAGCAGCCTCACTGACCATCAGCAAACTGAGTGCAGACAAGTTCTGCAACAGTTTAGACATATGTTTAGCCTGACCCCTAGTCAGACTTCCTGGTGCACCCACGAGGTGGACACTGGAGACAGTCTGCCTGTCAAGAATAAAATCTACAGGCAACCTGAGCATGTCAGGGACTGTATCAGGACTGAAGTCCAGAAAATGTTGGAGCTAGGTGTAATTGAGCCTTCAGATAGCCCTTGGGCTAGTCCAGTAGTCCTGGTACCCAAGCCTCATACCCAGGGTGGTAAGAAAGAAATGAGGTTTTGTGTAGACTACAGAGGCCTCAATGCAGTCACTAGGACTGATGCCTATCCCATACCAAGGGCAGATGAGCTGATTGATACTTTGGCCTCAGCCAAGTATCTAAGCACGTTTGACCTAACAGCTGGCTACTGGCAGATCAGATTAGCTGATGATGCAAAAGCCAGGACAGCATTTTCAACCCCTGGTGGGCACTACCACTTTGTGGTGATGCCCTTTGGATTAAAAAATGCACCTGCCACTTTCCAGAGGTTGGTGAATAAAGTTCTGACAGGGATGGAAACTTATTGCTCAGCTTATCTAGATGATATTGCTGTCTTTAGTTCCTCCTTGCAGGATCACCTGGTCCACCTCAGGAATGTTTTGGAGGCCCTGCAAAAGGCAGGCCTCACTATCAAGGCCACTAAGTGCCAGATAGGGCAGAGTCAGGTTGTATACCTGGGCCACCTTGTAGGGGGAGGCCAGGTTCAGCCTTTACAGAGCAAGATCCAGACCATAATGGAATGGGTTGCTCCAACCACCCAGACACAGGTGAGAGCCTTCTTAGGCCTATCTGGGTACTATAGGAGGTTTGTCAAGGGATATGGATCTATAGTGACCCCCTTGAATGATCTGACCCCAAAGAAAATGCCAAAAAAGGTTCAGTGGACAGCTAGCTGTCAAAAGGCATTTGAAGACCTAAAGCAGGCCATGTGCACTGCCCCCATCTTACAGAGTCCAGACTACACCAAAAAGTTCATTGTCCAAACAGATGCTTCTGAGCTGGGTGTGGGAGCTGTACTGTCTCAACTGAATGATGAAGGTCAAGACCAGCCAGTAGCTTTTATTTGCAGAAGGCTGACCCCTAGAGAGAAACGTTGGTCAGCTATAGAGAGGGAGGCCTTTGCTGTGGTATGGGCCCTGAAGAAGCTGAGGCCATACTTGTTTGGTACTCACTTCATAGTTCAGACCGACCACAAGCCCCTCCTATGGCTTAAACAAATGAAAGGAGAAAACCCAAAACTTTTGAGGTGGTCCATTTCCCTACAGGGGATGGACTATACAGTGGAACATAGACCTGGGACCCAACATGCCAATGCAGATGGACTCTCAAGGTATTTCCACTTTGAACACGAAGACTCAACTGGTCAAGGTTAGTTTAGTGTCCCTGCGTTTTGGGGGGGTTGTGTAGGAGAGTAGGATCTGCCTCTTATGTTGCCCCCACTTTTTTTTCTGATGTTTACACTGGTTTCTGGCTATAGTCAGGCTGGGACCCTGCTAATCAGGGCCCCAGCCTCTCTGTTCTCTCTAAACGATTTGGAGTGCACTCTAGGTGCACTAGTGATTGGATACTGTGGTACCTTATGAGTCCCTAGTATATGGTACCCTAGGTACCAAGGGCATAGGTACTCCACAGGCCTACCAGGGGCTGCAGCATGTATTATGCCACCCCTGGGAAGCAGACTAAATCTGACACCACAGGCCTGCTACTGCAGCCTGAGTGAGGAAGTGCTAGCACCCCTCACTGAGATATAGGTTCCCTATATCTCTCCTGCACACACATATAACCCTATCAGTCACCCCTAAGGCAGGCCCTATCAACCCTGAGGGCAGGGTGCTTGGCTTCTATGTGAGGGGGTGCCTCTGCCTGAGCAGGGCCCCTCTGCGGCTCTCAGAGTCCATTCTCTGGTGCTGTTTGTGGATGCGGTTAAACCATATACTTTTAAGTGCATTATATCCTCGCGGTAAAATGTTAACTTTGGAATGGCTGCATCGAAACATGTCGTGTTTGGTGTCAAACACCTTGGAATACTACCCCCCCGCCAGTCCTGGCGGCGGGGGTAGCATTCCACCCTTCTAGAGGGATAGACATGTACCTACTGTGGAAACGCGGTAGAATCCGACAGAGCCCTGGCATCGCAAAATGGATGCCACCAGTCACAGACACTGGGCTGCCCTCCTGCTGATGACCAACACTCGCAGTGGAGGGAGCCCAACAATAGATATCCTGTCCCAGGGGGGTGTGACCACCTCCCAGACAGGGTTTAGTGTATTGGGGCTGGGTGGGTGCACTCTTAGAGTGCTTTGAAGTCCTGCACTGGGGGAGCAGAAGGCTCCTCTGTGCATATGCCAGTTCAAACTGGCTCAGGGGCTACCTGTCCCTGCTCTGGTGCGAAACTGGACAATGGGAAGTGGGTGTAGCCACCCACTCCCCTGACCCTCCCATAGGTAGGGTCATAGAGCTAGTCCCTCCCCTCCTTTTAGTATAAGAGGGGGAACCTGTGCATTGCACCCTAGATTTCCCTGGACGACGCTCTACAAGAAGAATCCCGGACCTTCGACGTTCCACTACCTTTGGAAGACTGAAGAATCTCCCTTGGAGTCAAGGAGTGACTCCCCTGCTTGGCAGGCACCAAAAACTACAAACAACGGTCGCAAACTATGCCGCTCCCGCCGGAGTCCGAAGTCTCTGCAGCCCAAGAAGTAGATTTCCTGACTTCTCAAAGGCCATCGTGAGTCCCCAGCGAAGCTGAGGCCAGTGGACCCCAAGAGTAACGAGGAACCGTGACCCCTGGGTACCGTGCACTATTGTCAAGTGCAACCCCTTCACAACGTTCCACAAACTTGTGCTTTGGACCACGTGTGGTCCCAGCCTCTAGCAGGAAACTCTCCTAAGATCAGAGGATTACCACATCCCGAGTGACCGTGGGCCCCTGTGAGAGAATCCTCCCGAGGCGTCTTCGCAATCCCTTGCCAGCCAGCTTGTGGGTCCCCAGAAGACTTTCCAAAGAAACCAAAGGGCTCCCCTGGTTGCTCCAGGCCTGCCCTGACTTACCCTTGCTGGGTGAGTTCCACAGACCTTGCTGGTCTGCGCAATTGCCTCTTTACACTTTCCTCAAGACTTGCTGTTACCAAGGCTTGTTGGCTCTGATCGAGTTGCCGACACCGCAGTAAGCCGCAGACATCGTGGGACACGCCGAATCCAGCTCCTGGTTGTCGTCGACGCCTCCTGGACCTCGTGGCTGAAGAGACAAGGCAACCATGAACGACCTGAACCCTGCGACGACGGTGGGCATTCATCTTCCTTGCCCCGAGTCACTGCCAAGTGACTTTGAACACTGTCTCCTCTGCTTTCAGGTCATCCTTCCACTGAATCCAGGCTTGGATTCCACCGGACACTTCTTCAAACCATCACAAGCAGCAAGTCTTCTTTGTTCGCCATTGAAAACGACGCCGCGACCCGACACCAAAGGACACCTATGCACCCGGCTTCCCTGGGTGAGGTAACTCCAGCACTACGGTGCTCCTGTAGGTGTGGGCCCTCGAACTACTTACCCTGTAAGTGACTTGCTTGAGGGTTCACCAGAAGTATCCTAAAACTCTTACTTTCCCCGTGCGATTCGCGCACTGACTCGTACATGGTTCGCGTCTGTGCTAGACACACCGCGTCCAACTCCCTTGCAAATCCTATCTGTAAACCGTATCCTTCGACTCGTACTGAGTCCGATCGGTGTGTTCGCCTCGAACTAGAATGTCCTTAAAGGGTGGAACCAGTGGATCCACTCAGCCTCAGTACAAGGACATGGCTTTCTCTGACTTGAGAGCCATGTGTGTTGAAAGACACCTGAGACTAGGACAGAGTCCCTCAACCCTGCACCTGATAGATCTGCTGACAGCAGATGATCTTAGATTGGCTCTAGGAGCCAATGGGTCTGAATCAGTGGGTGGGTCAATTACAGTGTCTGGGTCAGACGATGAAAATCCGAATGACCAGGACTCTGTGATTGAAGGGCCAGGCCTCAAGGGGCCTGAAAAGGACAGAGGAATTCTCCCTAAGAGAACTGACAGAGTGGATGAGAGGCATAGGTCCCCTTCCAGGGAATCTGAGCACTCTTATCACTCTGGCAGAGAATTTGTCCACCAGAGGAACTCATACTTTCCCATAAGAGAGACCTCCTCTGAAAGAATGTGCAAACTGCTGCAGTATGAGGAAGCAAGAGTTGCCCTCAGAACCAAGCAGTTGGCACTGGATAGAGAAGCCCTGGAACTTCTCGACGAGAGGGGTTAGAACCCCTTGGTGGCAGCAACAGTGTCCCTAGAGGCAGAGAATCTATTCCAGACCATAGGAACCTGAGCAAGGTTGTTCCTCCCTACCAGAGTGGGGATGATATCCACAAGTGGATAACTGCTATGGAGAGGGCCTGTCGAGTACAGCAGGTCCCCCAGAAACAGTGGGCAGCAATCTTGTGGCTCTCCTTTTCAGATAAAGGTAGAGACAAGCTCCTCACTGTTAGAGAAGAGGATGCTGATGATTATGAAGTCCTGAAGAGTGCACTGATAGATGGGTTTGGCTTAACCACTGAACAGTACAGGTTAAAGTTCAGAGACACCCAGAAGGCACAGACTCAGGACTGGACTGACTTTGTTGATTGTGCAACCAAGGCTCTGGAGGGTTGGCTGGTTGGCAGTAGGGTTTCTGATTTTAAGGGATTGTATAATCTGATGATGAGAGAACAAATCCTTAATAATTGCCAGAACCAGTTGTTGCATCAGTACCTGGTGGACTCGGATCTGACCTCTCCCCAAGAATTGGGAAAGAAGGCAGACAAGTGGGTCAGAACCAGGGTGAGGCAGAAACCCCAGAACCAAGGGGGTGACACCAAGAAGCAAGATCCTAAGGGCTCTGAGAAAGGTGGGGAAAAGTCAAAAGACCAGAAGTCTTCACAAGGGCCCCAAAAATCTGCATCTGGTGGGGAGTCACAGTCCAACAAGGGAAAAGGCCAAAAGAAGCCCTGGTGCAAATTCTGTAAACAGAAAGGGCACTGGACTTCTGACTGTAACAAGTCCAAAGACCAAACCACCACCACTCCTGCCCCTATGGCAACTGTTCCCCCTAGTTCAGCTACTGGTGGAGGTGGTACACAGACTAAGGGTTTAGTAGGGTTGACCCTGGGTTCTGAAGTGGACTCTGACCTAGTCAGAGTGCCCACTCAGGCAATGCTGATTTGTGAGGGAGACCTTAATATGTCCTTCCTAGTGAGTCCCAGTAATCTGGGCAAATACAAGCAGCAGCCTGTAATATTTGGCAAACAGGCTTTGGCATTTAGGGACACAGGTGCTAGTGTCACCATGGTGGCAGAGGATCTTGTGGACCCTGGACAGATCATCCTGGGCGAAATGTACCAGGTGACCAATGCAAGCAACGTCCAGACCAACCATAGTCTGGCAGTTGTGAATTTCTCCTGGGGAGGGGTAACTGGCCTCAAGAAGGTTGTAGTCAGTGCAGACCTCCCTGTCGAATGTCTATTGGGCAATGATCTAGAGACTTCAGCCTGGTCTGAAGTAGAGTTATGGACTCATGCTGAGATGTTGGGCATCCCTGCAGAGGTATTTGCTGTGACCAGGTCACAAGCAAGAATGCATGACACTGAACAAGCTCTGGATCCTGGAACAATGGACCAGATGCTTCCCAAGAGAAGGAGCAGTAGGGTAAAGGCAGTGCCTTCCCCTCTGTCTCAGATCACAGATTCACCCCCAGAGGGAGGTGAAGCAGATCCTGAAGAAGGAACTGCCCCAGAGGGACTTGAGCCTGATCAGGTTGAGTTCTTGGGGGCAGGGGGCCCTTCTAGGGAAGATCTGAGGAAGGAGCAACAGTGCTGCCCCTCTCTTGAACCCCTCAGACAGCAGGCTGCTGCTGAGGCTGCTGGGAGTGCTAATGGGTCCCATAAAGTTTATTGGGATGAGGGACTCCTATATTCTGAAGGTAGAGACCCAGCCCCTGGAGCCACCAGGAGGTTGGTAATACCTCAGAAGTTTAGGGGTTCCTCTTGACCTTAGCACATGATATCCCTTTAGCAGGACACTTGGGCCAAAACAAGACCTGGGACAGGCTTGTTCCACATTTTCATTGGCCACATATGTCAGAGGACACCAAGGAGTTTTGTCGCTGCTGTGTCACATGCCAAGCCAGTGGTAAGGCAGGTGGCACAACAAAGGCCCCCTGATACCACTACCTGTGGTGGGGGTACCCTTTGAAAGGGTAGGGATTGACATTGTTGGTCCCCTTGACCCTCAAACTGCATCTGGGCACAGGTTTATCCTGGTGGTAGTGGATCATGCCACCAGGTACCCAGAAGCAATTCCCCTGAGGACCACCACAACCCCTGTGGTGGCAAGAGCCCTCATTGGAGTCTTCTCCAGAGTGGGTTTTCCAAAGGAGGTCATTTCTGACAGAGGTACCAACTTCATGTCAGGGTATCTAAAGGCAATGTGGAAGGAGTGTGGTGTAACTTACAAGTTCACCACCCCCTATCACCCACAATGCAATGGTTTAGTTGAACGCTTCAACAAAACCTTGAAAGGAATGATTAAAGGACTCCCAGAGAAGCTTAGGCGGAAATGGGATCTTCTTCTTCCTTGCCTGTTGTTTGCCTACAGAGAGGTCCCACAGAAGGGGGTTGGCTACAGCCCCTTTGAACTTCTGTTTGGGCATCCTGTGAGAGGTCCACTGTGTTTGGTAAAAGAGGGCTGGGAGTTACCTCTCAAGCCCCCCAAACAAGATGTGATGGACTATGTACTTGGTCTCCGCTCCCGGATGGCTGAGTACATGAAAAAGGCAACCAAAAACCTGGAGGCCAGCCAAGAATTACAAAAAGCTTGGCATGACCAAATGGCTGTACTGACTGTATACCAGCCAGGACAGAAAGTGTGGGTGTTGGAGCCTGTGGCCCCAGCAGCCCTCCAGGACAAGTGGAGTGGCCCCCATACAATAGTTGAACAGAAGGGAGAAGTCACCTATCTGGTGAATCTTGGAACTCCCAGGAGCCCCCTGAGGGTGCTCCATGTCAACAGATTAAAGCCATATGTTGACAGGGCTGACATGGGCTTGCTCATGGCAACTGATGAGGACCAGGAGGAGGAGAGTGACCCTCTCCCTGACCTGCTCTCGCAGAACCCTGATGATGGGTCAGTAGATGGTGTTGCTTTGGCAAGCAGCCTCACTGACCATCAGCAAACTGAGTGCAGACAAGTTCTGCAACAGTTTAGACATATGTTTAGCCTGACCCCTAGTCAGACTTCCTGGTGCACCCACGAGGTGGACACTGGAGACAGTCTGCCTGTCAAGAATAAAATCTACAGGCAACCTGAGCATGTCAGGGACTGTATCAGGACTGAAGTCCAGAAAATGTTGGAGCTAGGTGTAATTGAGCCTTCAGATAGCCCTTGGGCTAGTCCAGTAGTCCTGGTACCCAAGCCTCATACCCAGGGTGGTAAGAAAGAAATGAGGTTTTGTGTAGACTACAGAGGCCTCAATGCAGTCACTAGGACTGATGCCTATCCCATACCAAGGGCAGATGAGCTGATTGATACTTTGGCCTCAGCCAAGTATCTAAGCACGTTTGACCTAACAGCTGGCTACTGGCAGATCAGATTAGCTGATGATGCAAAAGCCAGGACAGCATTTTCAACCCCTGGTGGGCACTACCACTTTGTGGTGATGCCCTTTGGATTAAAAAATGCACCTGCCACTTTCCAGAGGTTGGTGAATAAAGTTCTGACAGGGATGGAAACTTATTGCTCAGCTTATCTAGATGATATTGCTGTCTTTAGTTCCTCCTTGCAGGATCACCTGGTCCACCTCAGGAATGTTTTGGAGGCCCTGCAAAAGGCAGGCCTCACTATCAAGGCCACTAAGTGCCAGATAGGGCAGAGTCAGGTTGTATACCTGGGCCACCTTGTAGGGGGAGGCCAGGTTCAGCCTTTACAGAGCAAGATCCAGACCATAATGGAATGGGTTGCTCCAACCACCCAGACACAGGTGAGAGCCTTCTTAGGCCTATCTGGGTACTATAGGAGGTTTGTCAAGGGATATGGATCTATAGTGACCCCCTTGAATGATCTGACCCCAAAGAAAATGCCAAAAAAGGTTCAGTGGACAGCTAGCTGTCAAAAGGCATTTGAAGACCTAAAGCAGGCCATGTGCACTGCCCCCATCTTACAGAGTCCAGACTACACCAAAAAGTTCATTGTCCAAACAGATGCTTCTGAGCTGGGTGTGGGAGCTGTACTGTCTCAACTGAATGATGAAGGTCAAGACCAGCCAGTAGCTTTTATTTGCAGAAGGCTGACCCCTAGAGAGAAACGTTGGTCAGCTATAGAGAGGGAGGCCTTTGCTGTGGTATGGGCCCTGAAGAAGCTGAGGCCATACTTGTTTGGTACTCACTTCATAGTTCAGACCGACCACAAGCCCCTCCTATGGCTTAAACAAATGAAAGGAGAAAACCCAAAACTTTTGAGGTGGTCCATTTCCCTACAGGGGATGGACTATACAGTGGAACATAGACCTGGGACCCAACATGCCAATGCAGATGGACTCTCAAGGTATTTCCACTTTGAACACGAAGACTCAACTGGTCAAGGTTAGTTTAGTGTCCCTGCGTTTGTGGGGGGGTTGTGTAGGAGAGTAGGATCTGCCTCTTATGTTGCCCCCACTTTTTTTCTGATGTTTACACTGGTTTCTGGCTAAAGTCAGGCTGGGACCCTGCTAATCAGGGCCCCAGCCTCTCTGTTCTCTCTAAACGATTTGGAGTGCACTCTAGGTGCACTAGTGATTGGATACTGTGGTACCTTATGAGTCCCTAGTATATGGTACCCTAGGTACCAAGGGCATAGGTACTCCACAGGCCTACCAGGGGCTGCAGCATGTATTATGCCACCCCTGGGAAGCAGACTAAATCTGACACCACAGGCCTGCTACTGCAGCCTGAGTGAGGAAGTGCTAGCACCCCTCACTGAGATATAGGTTCCCTATATCTCTCCTGCACACACATATAACCCTATCAGTCACCCCTAAGGCAGGCCCTATCAACCCTGAGGGCAGGGTGCTTGGCTTCTATGTGAGGGGGTGCCTCTGCCTGAGCAGGGCCCCTCTGCGGCTCTCAGAGTCCATTCTCTGGTGCTGTTTGTGGATGCGGTTAAACCATATACTTTTAAGTGCATTATATCCTCGCGGTAAAATGCTAACTTTGGAATGGCTGCATCGAAACATGTCGTGTTTGGTGTCAAACACCTTGGAATACTACCCCCCGCCAGTCCTGGCGGTGGGGGTAGCATTCCACCCTTCTAGAGGGATAGACATGTACCTACTGTGGAAACGCGGTAGAATCCGACAGAGCCCTGGCATCACAAAATGGATGCCACCAGTCACAGACACTGGGCTGCCCTCCTGCTGATGACCAACACTCGCAGTGGAGGGAGCCCAACAATAGATATCCTGTCCCAGGGGGTGTGACCACCTCCCAGACAGGGTTTAGTGTATTGGGGCTGGGTGGGTGCACTCTTAGAGTGCTTTGAAGTCCTGCACTGGGGGAGCAGAAGGCTCCTCTGTGCATATGCCAGTTCAAACCGGCTCAGGGGCTACCTGTCCCTGCTCTGGTGCGAAACTGGACAATGGGAAGTGGGTGTAGCCACCCACTCCCCTGACCCTCCCATAGGTAGGGTCATAGAGCTAGTCCCTCCCCTCCTTTTAGTATAAGAGGGGGAACCTGTGCATTGCACCCTAGATTTCCCTGGACGACGCTCTACAAGAAGAATCCCGGACCTTCGACGTTCCACTACCTTTGGAAGACTGAAGAATCTCCCTTGGAGTCAAGGAGTGACTCCCCTGCTTGTCAGGCACCAAAAACTACAAACGACGGTCGCAAACTATGCCGCTCCCTCTGGAGTCCGAAGACCCTGCAGCCCAAGAAGTAGATTTCCTGACTTCTCCAAGGCCATCGTGAGTCCCCAGCGAAGCTGAGGCCAGTGAACCCCAAGAGTAACGAGGAACCGTGACCCCTGGGTACCGTGCACTATTGTCGAGTGCAACCCCTTCACAACATTCCACGAACTTGTACTTTGGACCACGTGTGGTCCCAGCCTCCAGCAGGAATCCTTCCTAAGATCAGAGGCCTACCATGTCTCGAGTGACCGTGGGCCCCTGTGAGAGAATCCTCCCAAGGCGTCTTTGCGATCCCTTGCCAGCCAGCTTGTGGGTCCCCAGAAGACTTTCCAAAGAAACTAAAGGGCTCCCCTGGTTGCTCCAGGTCTGCCCTGACTTACCCTTGCTGGGTGAGTTCCACAGACCTTGCTGGTCTGCACCATTGCCTCTTCACACTTTCCTTGAGACTTGCTGTTACCAAGGCTTGTTGGCTCCGATCGAGTTGCCGACACCGCAGTAAGCCGCAGACATTGTGGGACACGCCGAATCCAGCTCCTGGTTGTCGTCGACGCCTCCTGGACCTCGTGGCTGAAGAGACAAGGCAACCGTGAACGACCTGAACCCTGCGACGACGGTGGGCATTCATCGTCCTTGCCCCGAGTCACTGCCAAGTGACTTTGAACACTGTCCCCTCTGCTTTCAGGTCATCCTTCCACCGAATCCAGGCTTGGATTCCACCGGACACTTCTTCAAACCATCACAAGCAGCAAGTCTTCTTTGTTCGCCATTGAAAACGACGCCGCGACCCGACACCAAAGGACACCTGTGCACCCGGCTTCCCTGGGTGAGGTAACTCCAGCACTACGGTGCTCCTGTAGGTGTGGGCCCTCGAACTACTTACCCTGTAAGTGACTTGCTTGTAGGTTCACCAGAAGTATCCTAAAACTCTTACTTTCCCCGTGCGATTCTCGCACTGACTCGTACATGGTTCGCGTCTGTGTTAGACACACCGCGTCCAGCTCCCTTGCAAATCCTATCTGTAGACCGTATCCTTCGACTCGTACTGAGTCCGATCGGTGTGTTCGCCTCGAACACGCAAGGGACCTTGAACATTGATATCTCAATCGCGTCTGAGCGCATAGACTCGTACAGGATTCACATCGGTGCCAGGTCACCGCGTCCGTCCCCTGTGGGTCTCCTACAACTACCTGGGGTGGTCATTGGGGGTCCCTCGATTCTAGATGCCCTAGACCTAGGTCTAGCAAACTAAGATTGTAATATTCAATTGTGCTAAACTTATCCTGATAATATTTGACTTGTACATATGTTCCTATCCTCTAATCTCATAAAGAGATTAGTAGAGAGTGTTTATTAATAAATACATATATATTTGATATATATACCTGTGTGGTGTCTTTTCATTTGGTGATTCAAGAGATTGTGTGGTAAAACAAGCTGCTTTACATTCCTTCAAGACTTAGCCTGAAGGCTGCTCTCCACAGCTACCACTAGGATAGCTTTCTATAAAGGTTGTCTTAAACCTATCTACCATAAGAGTCGAATTGTTCTGGTGCAAGGTGTCCACTTTAATTAGTGAACAGCATATACAAGGCCAACTTCTCACACCCAGGTATCCCGATAAAAATGGTGCCTCACTTGTGTGGGAGGCCCAAGTACCCGTGACAGGCCATGGCCCAAAACGTATTGAGGCGACAACAAAATTGCCTATCGCAAAACGACCTGGTTTTGCAAGGGGGGTCACCTGGGTTTTTGGCCCCGTGCTTGGCGGGCAGCTAGGGAAACCTACCAAACCCACACATTTCTGAAAACTAGAAACCCGAGGGATTATAGGGAGGTATGGCTTGCGTGGATCCCCCAACTTTTTCTTACCCAGAATCCCCTGCAAACCTCAAATGTAGCTGAAAAAATCACTTTTTCCACAAATTTTTGTGTGGGAAAGTTGTGGCATCACCGGGCTGACACAAATTTCCTACCACCCAGCGTTCCCCCAGGTCTCCCGATAAAAATGGTGACTCACTCGTGTGGGAGGCCCAAGTACCCGCGACAGGCAAGGGCCCAAAACATATTGAGGCGACATCAAAATTGCCTATTACAAAACGACTTGGTTTTGCAAGGAGGGTCACCTGGGTTTTTGGCCCCGTTCTCGGCGGCCAGCTATGGAAACCTACCAAACCCACACATTTCTGAAAACTAGACACCCGGGGGATTCCAGGGAGGTATGGCTTGCGTGGATCCCCCAACGTTTTCTTACCCAGAATCCCCTGCAAACCTCAAATTTAGCTGAAAAAATCCCTTTTTCCACACATTATTGTGTGGGAAAGTTGTGGCATCACCGGGCTGACACAAATTTCCTACCACCCAGCATTCCCCCAGGTCTCCCGATAAAAATGGTGCCTCACTCGTGTGGGAGGCCCAAGTACCCGCGACAGTCAAGGGCCCAAAACGTATTGAGGCGACATCAAAATTGCCTATCACAAAACGACCTGGTTTTGCAAGGGGGGTCACCTGGATTTTTGGCCCCGTGCTCGGCGGCCAGTTAGGGAAACCTACCAAAGCCACACATTTCTGAAAACTAGACACCCGGGGGATTCCAGGAAAGTATAGCTTGCATGGATCCCCCAACGTTTTCTTACCCAGAATCCCCTGCAAACCTCAAATTTAGCTGAAAAAATCACTTTTGACACACATTATTGTGTGGGAAAGTTGTGGCATCACCGGGCTGACACAAATTTCCTACCACCCAGCATTCCCCCAGGTCTCCCGATAAAAATGGTGCCTCACTCGTGTGGGAGGCCCAAGTACCCGCGACAGGCAAGGGCCCAAAACGTATTGAGGCGACATCAAAATTGCCTATCACAAAACGACCTGGTTTTGCAAGGGGGTCACCTGGGTCTTTGGCCCGTGCTCGGTGGCCAGCAAGGGAAACCTACCAAACCCACACATTTCTAAAAACTAGACACCCGGGGTATTCCATGGAGGTATGGCTTGCGTGGATCCCCCAACGTTTTCTTACCCAGAATCCCCTGCAAACCTCAAATTTAGCTGAAAAAAATCACGTTTTCCACATATTTTTGTGTGGGAAAGTTGTGGCATCACCGGGCTCACACAAATTTCCTACCACCCAGCGTTTCCCCAGGTCTCCCGATAAAAATGGTGCCTCACTCGTGTGGGAGGCCTAAGTACCCGCGACAGGCAAGGGTCCAAAACATTTGTGTTAGGCAATTTTGATGTCGCCTCAATATGTTTTAGGCCCTTGCCAATCGTGGGTACTTGGGCCTCTCACACGAGTGAGGCACCATTTTTATCGGGAGACCTGGGGGAACACTGGGTGGTAGGAAATTTGTATCAGCCCGGTGACGCCAATACTTTCCCACACAAAAATATATGGAAAAAGTGATTTTTTCAGCTATATTTGAGGTTTGCAGGGGATTCTGGGTAAGAAAACGTTGGGGGATCCATGCAAGACATACCTCCCTGGAATCCCCTGGGTGTCTAGTTTTCAGAAATGTGTGGGTTTGGAAGGTTTCCCTAGCTGGCCGCCGAGCACGGGGCCAAAAACCCAGGTGACCCCCCTTGCAAAACCAGGTTGTTTTGTGATAGGCAATTTTGATGTCGCCTCAATACGTTTTGGGCCCTTGCCTGTCGCGGGTACTTGGTCCTCCCACACGAGTGAGGCACCATTTTTATCGGGAGACTTGGGGGAACCCTGGGTGGTAGGAAATTTGTGTCAGCCCGGTGACGCCAATACTTTCCCACACAAAAATATATGGAAAAAGTGATTTTTTCAGCTAAATTTGAGGTTTGCAGGGAATTCTGGGTAAGAAAATATTGGAGGATCCACGCAAGCCATACCTCCCTAGCGTCCCCCGGGTGCCTAGTTTTAAAAAATGTATAAGTTTGCTAGGTTTCCCTAGGTGCCGGCAGAGCTAGGGTTCAAAAACTACAGCTAGGCACTTTGCAAAAAAAGGGTCATTTTTCACTGTGAAAATGTGGTGTGTCCACCTTGCGTTTTGGGCCGTTTCCTGTCGCGGGAACTAGGCCTAACCACACAAGTGAGGTACCATCATTCTCGGAAGACTTTGGGGAACACGGGGTGGGTGGAAATTTGTGGATCCACGCAGATTCCAGAACTTTCCACCACAGAAATGTGAGGAAAATTTGTTTTTTTTTTTACAATTGTTTAGGTTTGCAAGGGATTCTGGGTAACAGAACCTGGCAAGAGCCAGTCAAGTCACCCCATCCTGGATTCCCCTGGGTGTCTAGTTTTCAAAAATGTATAGGTTTGCTAGGTTTCCCGAGGTGCCGGCAGAGCTAGGGTTCAAAACCTACAGTTAGGCACTTTGCAAAAAAAGGGTCATTTTTCACTGTGAAAATGTGGTGTGTCCACTTGCGTTTTGGGCCGTTTCCTGTCGCGGGCACTAGGCCTACCCACACAAGTGAGGTACCATTTTTCTCAGAAGACTTTGGGAAACGCGGAGTAGGTGGAATTTTGTGGATCCACGCAGATTCCAGAACTTTCCACCACAGAAAAGTGAGGAAAATGTGTTTTTTTGGACAATTCTTTAGGTTTGTAAAGGATTCTGGGTAACAGAACCTGGTGAGAGCCAGTCAAGTCACCCCATCCTGGATTCCCCTGGGTGTCTAGTTTTCAAAAATGTATAGGTTTGCTAGGTTTTCCTAGGTTCCGGCAGAGCTAGGGTTCAAAAACTACAGCTAGGCACTTTGCAAAAAAAGGGTCATTTTTCACTGTGAAAATGTGGTGTGTCCTCCTTGCGTTTTGGGCCGTTTCCTGTTGCGGGCACTAAGCCTACCAACAACGGTAATGGTACCATTTTTCTCGGAAGACTTTGGGAAACGCGGGGTCGGTGGAATTTTGTGGACCCACTGTTGGACTTGGCCCTTTTGGCAGTTTCGCCCCTAAACCTTTTGCATTCTCCTAGCCTTCTTCTCTGACATGGTGTTGGTGGTTTTAGGCCTCTGGGCACTTTAGCACTGTGGTCCAGTGTAAAGTGCGTGCGCTGTCTGTGTTACATTGGTGAGATTGGCCTGCCCTCCCATAGGAATGCATTGGGGATTCCCTGATCAGTGTGTGCCAGTGGTAATTCAGGATATGGGAGGAGCAGCGTGGTCAAGTTTAGTATGTATGAAATTGTGAGAATAAATGCTGCGCAATGGTGTGCGCAGATTTATTATGACTGTTGGAGAAATGCCACTTTTAGAAGTTGGCATTTCTGTGTGCTATGTGTCTGCCTGCCTGATGTGAATTGCATGTCTGGCTTGTGAGTGACAGGGGCTGAGAGGTGTGTGTGGCTCCAGGAGGGGCAGGGTGAGTCAGCGCTAGGCTGAATGGGACATCTGCAGTAGGAGTAGTAGGAGGAGTAATCCCCTGACCCTGAATAGGACTGTGCCCAGCCTGCACAATGCTGGCTCCGCCCCCTGTGGTGTGTCTGATCACCTAGCCCCCACCTGACAAAGGGGAAGAGGAGCTTGGAAAACAAAGTGCTCCAAATCCCCCCTGAACCAGTTGCATCTGGTTCCCCCATGCCCTGTACTGCAGACAAAGGAATCCTGAGTATAAGTATAGGGGCTGTGACCCCATGAGGTTGTTCAGTGCTATGCTGGTGTGCTGTACCTGACTTGGGGGCGTGCTGCTGCTGGGGCCCAGGAGGAACCGCCATGGGGGCTTACCTCCCTGCTGGAGGGCCCTGTGTGCTGGCCTCCCTGGGCCCAGCTGTGCCTCTGGACCTAGAAGAACATTTCTGCTTGGACTTATGCTTGTTGATGAAGGACTCGTGCTTCTAGCGCCTTGTGAGCACTTTATTTTGATTTGATAAAGAGAAGGAGCACGAGGGCTCCGCAGCGCTGCGTTGCGTTGCGATTTTTCGCAACGGAATCCCGATGTGGGGATTGCCCCTAATGGAGGGGAAGGAAGCGGGAGCCCACCCCGCATTTTGTCTGCTTAGCGGGAGCCTACCCCGCTTTATGGATATCGAGAAATGCGGGTGCCCAACCCGCTTATGATTTTAAATATGCGGGGGCCCACCCCGCGTTGTTGGCCTTAGCGGGAGCCCACCCCGCGGTGTCCTGTTATGAATCACCGCCGCGGCTCTATTCAGCGCCGGAAGTCAGGCGCGTCTGCCTGGCCTGGAGCGGAGCCTATGGCCGGGAGGAGGAAGTCCCGCCTGCCGAGCGAAGCCTGTCGGAGCCTCGCAGGCTCCACGCTGGAGTCCCTGGAGAGGGACCGGGTGAAGGAGAGCCTGGTCGGGGCCGGCCTGGGGCGTCAGCCGGCCCACCTTCTGCCAATCCCAGAAGAGCGGAGTCCAGATAAAGCGAGAGAGCCCCCGAGGAGTGGGGGCTCTCCTGTGAATGCTGCCCGGGACCGGAGGAGTATCCAAAGGAACTCCGGTGAGTGGGGATGCATGCGGGCACCCTACGAGTGCCAGTCCTTGTTTGTTCTTTACAAATGCACCGCAATCACGGGCAGTTGCATCTTGGGGGCATTTCTCGGCACTCGGCTGATAGTGCCCGTCAGTACCGTGCCTATTTCCTGAGTGGTCCCGCCGTTGTGGGCCGCTCCAACGATGGGGGCAATTCTTTCCTAGAGTCCCTGAGGGGAGGGGCGCATCGGGGCACATTGTCGGTGCCCGCCCTCCGTGGCCACATTGTTGTTTGAGGGCCCAGAGGGGCCCGTGTTCTCCCCAGTTTGGCCAGTTTACAGCTGCCCCGCTTGCTAGAGGGCAGCTGCACCAATGGGGGCAATTTGTTTACAGAGTCCCAGAGAGGGGCTCAGGTGGCACGTTGGTGCCAGGGCTAATTTGTACACAGCTGCCCCACCGGACAGTGGGCAGCTGCAACGTTTTGCATATTTCTTCAAAGGGCACAGGGAGTGCCCAGGCCCATGTTCTGTTCACAGCTGCACGGCAAGTAGCGTCAGCTGCTACGTTTAGGCCAATAGTTCTTTGGGGGCATTCTGGTATGAGATAGGAGTGAGATGCACTCCTCTGCCCCAGCGCAATTGCGCATGTGGATTCTGCTGTATTGGCAGCTGCCCTGACTTTATGGACATAGGGCATTCGAGCCCTCTGAGAAGGCCAGTTGGCCTGGGGGACTGTTAGTTTGATAGGGCGCCAGGCCCTAAGGTGATTCATGTGGTGCTAGGAAATGTGATTCATGTCCTGAGAGTTATGCACCGGGATTTATGCTTCTAATGTGGTTTATGTTTATGAGGTAATTTGCATTCTATGATTTATGTTTAGGAGGTTATTCCCTAATCTAAGAGTTCTGTTTATGTGCCACTGCATAATGTATTTATGCTGGTGAGGTTATTGTCTAATGCGCTTAGACTTATGAGATGATTGCATAATGTATTTATGCTGGTGAGGTTATTGTCTAATGCGTTTAGACTTATGAGATGATTGCATAATGTGTTTATGCTGGTGAGGTTGGCGCAGAATGTATTTCACGCCTAAATGTAATACTGTGCATAATATGGTTTATGTTGCAGGAGATAATGCTGAGTACAGTGTTTGCCAGTAATTACTGGTTGTGTTCTACGTTTATGATATGTTCTACATTTACTAAGTTCACTTTGTGATGGTTCTGACAGTGGCCCAGTTGGCCCTGTCCTGTGTATATAATCCCCTGTAAATATTGCATAGTGCCAGTTGGCACAGTGTGTATTGTGTGATTACTATTCTAATGTGTTTATGATAATACAAAGGCTATTTTGGATATAACCTTGTGTGGAGTTCCTTTTAAGGTGTGCCTGGTATGTTGTTGCTGTGTGTGTGTTGCGCAAACGCTTTACACATTGCCTCCGGGATAGGCCTGACTGCTCGTGCCAAGCTACCAAGGGGGTGAGCAGGGGTTATCTTCGGCGTGTAACTCCCTTGCCCTGACTAGAGGGGTGGTCTCTGCCTGGCTTTGGCGCAAGCCTTAGCCAACCAGAGATCCCATTTCTAACACCCACGCAGATTCCAGAACTTTCCACCACAGAAATGTGAGGAAAATGTGTTTTTTTTTTTACACTTTTTCAGGTTTGCAAGGGATTCTGGGTAACAGAACCTGGTGAGAGCCAGTCAAGTCACCCCATCCTGGTTTTCCCTGGGTGTCTAGTTTTCAAAAATGTATAGGTTTGCTAGGTTTCCCTAGGTGCCGGCAGAGCTAGGGTTCAAAAACTACAGCTGGGCACTTTGCAAAAAAAGGGTCATTTTTCACTGTGAAAATGTGGTGTGTCCACCTTGCATTTTAGACCGTTTCCTGTCACGGGCACTAGGCCTACCCACACAAGTGAGGTACCAGTTTTTCTCAGAAGACTTTGGGAAACGCGGGGTGGGTGGAATTTTGTGGATCCACGCAGATTCCAGAACTTTCCACCACAGAAATGTGAGGAAAATGTGTTTTTTTGACAATTGTTTAGGTTTGCAAGGGATTCTGGGTAACAGAACCTGGTGAGAGCCAGTCAAGTCACCCCATACAGGATTTTCCTGGTTGTCTAGTTTTCAAAAATGTATTGGTTTGCTAGGTTTCCCTAGGTGCAGGCAGAGCTAGGGTTCAAAAACTACAGCTAGGCACTTTGCAAGAAAAGGGTCATTTTTCATTGTGAAAATGTGGTGTGTCCACGTTGCGTTTTGAGCCATTTCCTGTCGTAGGCACAAGGCCTACCCATACAAGTGAGGTACCATTTTTATCAGGAGACTTAGGGTAACACAGAATTGTAGAGCAACTGTTATTACCTATTGACTTTCGATGCATTTCTGCCTTCCAAATGAAAGACAATGTGTAAAAAAGAAGTCATTTTGAAAAATGACCTATAATTCTCATGCTAGTATGGGTACTCCCAATTTCGGAAATGTGCAAATATCTACTGTTTCTAAACTCTACATTTTGTTCCCATCTCAGAAATACATAGGTGTCTTTCATACCGATTTTTCCATGTATACATTTTCCCAAAATACTTGCTATATACCCGGTACATAATAAAAAACCATTGCAAGACGCTGCTCAGTTATTGGCTCTGAGTTCGTCGGCTTCTTGGTGAACCTACAAGTCCTATATATCCCCACAACCAGAAAGGTCCAGCAAATGTAACGGTATATTGCTTTCAAATAGCTGTCATAATTAGAAGAAGTTACAGGTGAAAACGTTGACACAAATGGCTGTTTTTTTCAACTAATTTTCAATTTTTCCTATATTTAACTGTTAGTTTCTATGAAGAAACCTTGAAGGATCTACACAAATGACCCCTTGCTGAATTCAGAATTTTATCTACATTTCTAAAATGTATAGCTTTCCAGGATCCATTATTGCTTTCATACCCATTTCTACCATTAACTGGAAGGAGGTTGAAAGCACAAAAAATTGCAGAAATAGGCTATGTCCCAGAAAAATGCCAAAACTGTGTAAAACATTTTGGTTTTCTGACAAAAGTCTGCTTGTCCCTGAAAGCTGGGAAGATGGTGATTTCAGCACCACAACCCCTTTTTTGATACCATTTGCAGGGAAAAAGCCAGACACTTTCATCGGGAGCCCTTTTTTCCCATTTAAAAAAAAAATTGGCTAATTTCTGGGTCCCCTCCAGGAGAATCCACAAACCCTGGGTACCTTTAGAATCCCCATGATGTTGGAAAAAAAGGACGCAAATTAGGCATGGATACCTTATGTGGTGAAAAAGTTACAGGGGCCTAAGCGCGAACAACCCTAAATAGCCAAAAAAAAGGCTTAGCACAGGGGGGGGGGAAAGGCCTATCAGCGAAGGGGTTAACATACCAGTGTGTAACTAAACCAATCACAGTTTAGAAATATGGGCATTTGAAAATACATTTGTGCATACAGCTACGTGCATTTAGGTGTGCATATGTTCTTTTGTGCTCGTCTCTAAATTTTGTCTATGACTCTTTAGAGAATCAACCAACTTCTGCATAGCCTGATGTTCCCAGGCATCTTGTGCATACCTCTCCATCATTTGCAGCTACTGGGCAGGTGGGATTTCAGGATCTCGTTTTATGCGGCAGCACTTACTTTACCTGTCGACTCCCCATTTGTTTATACAGAATATGTACATTATTTTACATCTCCGAGCTTATATAAAGCCCTTCTTTTAAAGCACACAATGCTTTGATAAGTTTTTATATTGGTATTGGTTGAGTTACATTTTCTTTGTTCTCATTAGATGCATTCAGTATACAATTCTAACGAGGTATTTGTTTCCAAGAATAGATCTTTAAAACAAGGAGTCCATGCTCCTTGTTTATCTCTGACCGTAAAGCTGTGAGTATGCAGTCAGGCCAAAGCGCTCTGTTAAGTTTCACTGCCTTGGCACTGTAGGGGCAGACTGATAAACACAACAATGAGTGAGCAGGTGAGAGACCTTCCCTGGGGGGTGACTCCCGACAAAGGCGGTTGAGTTGAGGAGTAGTAGGCCTGCCTGTATTACTGTATTACTGGCACCCTGCGCAGTCTGCTCTATGAGGAAGTGAAGTAGGAACTTCTTATGCAGGCATGGCACCTATTATGTATGATTGTGCAGGTAGCTTGCACTACTGTTGCCCATTGGCCAATTGTTATCTCATTTGCCAATTGTTCTCTCTGTCTTACTGTCTATTGAGAAACCCTCATCAGCATAATGTGCTTCCCATGTGCATTATTTCTAAGAAAATTAACTTGTGAATCAGCCCCACGGAATGAACATTCACTGAAACGTACAATAACGTATGCATATTCCAAAATGGTTTCTTAAATGTGAATTTCCACAACTTCTTCCTGGCATTGCTTGTGTAATGAATTAATTTGCTAATGCAGTATTTAAGCATCTTTACACGCAGTTTAGGTTTTAATGTTCATGTGCATCACTTCATACATAAAATTATCGACGTTCCTTTAAGAGGTGTAAGGGGATAATATCATTCATGGAATAGTACATTCACAAATAACTGATGAATATATATTTAAATTTTAAAAAGAACACGCAGTGGAAAGAGCACCCCTCCATTTGTTTCATGAGCTGCATTTCTAAGAAATGCAGCATACCGGAAGAGTTGCAAGGCTATTTTCTGTCAAGGATGATTTAGTATAATCTGTGCCGGTGGATATTCTTTCACAGATCAAAGAAAACCACTCCTCTGCCTGCTGCCCCATCAATTGAAATATCTTACAATTAGGTTTAACTTCTACGGAAACCACCTCGTTTCCAGTGAATTGTATCGAGGAACTGCCAGTAGAATATAATCTAAACATCAGATATCATCAAAACTCACTGGGGCATATTCTCAAGGACTTATCGCCGAGTTAGCGGCACTTTATCGCAGCCAAAGTAGCGATAGATTTATCGCCCCATTCACAAGCTGGTGCTAACAGCCGATATCGCCAGTTTTCCTGCGATAGCAGCCGTAAAAAACATCGCCACGGATGCCACCGGCAACTAACGCTAATGAGATGCAGAGTAGGCGTTCCTGTGCAAAAAGCCGAGAAAACACCACTTCGCAATATTCTCTACGACCAGCCAGATCGGCGATAAGATCCCAAAACAGGTGATAAGGCGCGTTAGCAGCAGGGATTTAACATCTGCTCTTACCTGGTGTTAAGTCGGACGACAACCTGCATCACAAAAGGGAGCCCAGACCTGAAGAACAACAGATGCCATGGAGCTACTGATCGTGCAGCTCGGAGCCCCAAGAGGGCCACAACACCCACCGCCACCACACCCAGGCCCGCCACCCCCCCCCCGGACTACCACAGAGGCAGCGCAGACAAAGACAGCGGACCTTCAGAAAACGCACCAGCCTCACAGACTTAACACCAGAGGATGTCATTGCCCACCACAGGCTCAAAAGGACAACCATCCTCCGCATCCTGACCATCATTGCCCAAAGGCTGACGGTACCAACACAGCGGACAACCAACATCCCTCCGCAGACAAAGCTGCTGGCTGTGCTGCACCTGTTGGCCTCTGGTACCTTCCAACTAACAACTGCCAGAGTCGGAGGAGTCTCACAGCCAGCCCTATCCAGGTTCCTCACACCTGTCTTGGATGCCATCATCAGCTTGTTACCCCAGCACCTTTACTTCCCACACACTGCGCAGGAACAGCTGGAGACCAAGCAAGGCTTCTACGCCATAGCTGGCTTCCCACACGTGTTGGGGGCAATCGACTGCACACATGTACTCCTCGTGCCCCCTGCCGCCACTGCACACAATTACCGCAACAGGAAGCACACGCATTCCATCAATGTGCAGTCAATAGTGGACCACCTGGGACTCTTCACCAATGTCGTTGCCAACTACCCTTGCAGTGTGCATGATTCCTTCATCTTCCGACAGTCCATCCTCAACCAGCACTTTCAGGATGGCACCTATGGGAATGCATTGCTCGTTGGTAAGTACCAAATGAACACACCACACACCTCAACTACACAGTCATGCAACTCACGACTCTGGGAATGCACACATTACAAACTCACATACAACATGCCAAACAACATGCCCACCTACCAGACATGACAGCACAACTTACTGTGGTAACCTGGGCTAGCCATGTACACAAGCCATCAACGGCATGGCACCTCAGCCACACAATAGCAGAATGTGGGGAGAGGTGGGAACCAGGTATGTGCGAAGGAGGCAAGTGACCCATGAATGAGAATGTACACAATGCCAAGTGTGGCATGGATGTGCTGGCCAGACTGCAGTAAGCAGACCACAGCCATGTCCATGTCGACATATACTGCTGGTGTTTGGAGTGTAGTGGAGAGTGGGCGCAACCATGTCACCCCAGGTAGTGGGGAAGATAGCGGAAATGTAGCTTGCTACGTCCCCCCCTGTAAGCGTGAGCGGAGTGGGCTGGCCCGGCGAACGCCAGGCCAGCGTAGGGGTGTGAATAAAAAGCCCGTTGCTCTGGGCGTGGTTCTCTTCCGGAATGGCCAACCTGTCTGCCAGGGCAGCGCCTCTCAGCCCGCCACGAGGCCGATGCCGTGAGCGGCGGTGCCTGCGATCCTGTGCGCCTGCTGCACCCCAGGCCGCTGGTCCCCAGACCCATCTTGGCTGCCCCTGCGCAACCAGGCCTCACTGCTCACCTGCCGACACCGGCGTGTGTCAAAGAGGGCCCACCACGTGCCGGTGCAAGCTCCAAGCCCGAGGCCCACGACCTTGGCAGCCTCCTCAGACCATCACTGCCTCCGCGACACAGGCCCCCAGCACTCCTTTCTCATTGACGTACTCCACCGCTGCCTCCGGCCTACACTGCGGTCCAGTAGGTCACACATTTGGAACTGAGTCTTGATTTCATGATGGCCGAGTTCATATGTTAATGGCAGCGTTTATATCACTGTACTCCCTTCGATCTGGTGCCACCAACTCTGTGCATCGCAAGCCAACGACACGTGTCTGTGGGCCCTTGATGACTACTGCCTCCGGCCTACACTGCGGTCAAGTAGGTCACACATTTGGAACTGAGTCTTGATTTTTTCATGGCAGAGTTCATACCATTGTGCAGGCCTCATCGCAGACTGCATCCCCTTTCAGCTCTGGTACCACTAACTCTGTGCCCCGGAATTCAGGGACACTCTCTGGTTGAACTTTGGTGGCGTCTGAGTCTATGGCCTGGGGGTTGTGTTCATCATCATGTAGCTGATAGTGACTTGGTGTTAAAAATGAGTCTGTAGCATTCATCTCCTCCATATTGCCTGTTTATGCTTGGTTCTGCCCTCTGCATCATGCCCTGGAAGAACACCTTCCACTGTCCCCCAAAACACTCCCTGACATTCACCTTCGACATCGACGAGGACCCGATCAGCTCCTGTAGCCCTACCTCAGTGCACCGCAAGTCACCGTCCCGTGGCGGAGTGCCTTTGCCGGCCGCAGTGCATCCGGGCCACTAACTGTGTGCAGCTCAAGTCGTGGACCCTTGCTGTTTGAACTTTGAATTTCTGGTTGTCTGATCACTGTTGTAGTTGTTGCCAGCACCAACCACTCCCTGAGGGCTGGCTTACACTCACCCCACACCCATCCAGCACAGGCGTCACTGGACATGTGACCCTGGCAATAAAAGTGGCCGAGCGCACGTGCCCGTAGCCAGTTCCACAAACTATTTAAGTGTGTCCGTGTGGTCATTTTGTATGCATGAGGGCCCCGGGCCCTACCACATTACATTGTGCTGTGTACAGCGGACGCAACCATGTCACCTCAGGCAGTGGGGAAGACCTGGGACATGTAGCCATGTTGTACCCCCCTGTAAGCATAAGCGGAGTGTACTGGCGTACGACAGTCCAGCGTAGGGGTGTGGATAATCAGCCCAGGGCTCTGGGCATTGCTAAGTGTTGGCCTTGCCAAGGAAGTAACTAATGCGTGTGTCTCTGTTGTAGTGCCGGCGCCACCCGTCCCGCAATGGACAATGTTGCGATGTAACATGCCCCCGGAGTGCGGGCTAGGCCGAAGGGATAAATGAAGGAGCGCAAGCCCGCTCGGGGTCCGGGATCATACATGCCAACTGTTGTGTGTGTCGCTATTACAGCAGCATAGGCCAGAGGTCTACCCTCAACCGCATCGCGAGTACAGCCAGCCATGAACTCTACATCTGTGTCCGCCCTATCCTTACTGTAGGCCTACACACACGTGGCCGCCCACCTTCAACGCTCAACATCACAGTGTCGTTGTCAGGCTTGTGGACATGCGCAGACAGGCATGACAATGGTGTGCCGTAGGAGTGCAAGTGATGCAACCGCGCTGCGCACACTAGTAAATAGGCTTCGGGGAGGGAGGAGCAGCAGTGAGGCTACGTAATACACATTGATGCCGCTCATTTGCTACAAGCAGTACCTGTCAAACATGAATCACTAAGTCACACATATCACACACCAATGAACTACTGAGCCTGCCAACACATCATGCAGAACCAACTTTTGACTCATGTCTCTCTGCACTGTCACAGGTGATCAAGGATATGCACTCTGCCCTTGGATGATGACAACCCTCCGAGCCCCGAACACACAGGCCCAGAGGCAGTACAATGCGGCCCACAAACGCACCAGGGGCATCGTGGAACACACATTTGGCGTGTTGAAGTCACGTTTCAGGTGCCTGGACATCACAGGTGGAAGGCTCCTGTACAGCCCAGGCATTGTGTGCAAGATGATCGTTGCATGTTGTGTGTTGCACAACATATGTGTAC
This sequence comes from Calotriton arnoldi, assembly GCA_963921515.1. Lineage (NCBI taxonomy): Eukaryota > Metazoa > Chordata > Amphibia > Caudata > Salamandridae > Calotriton > Calotriton arnoldi. The sequence goes on along the minus strand of CAWUFW010005511.1, from coordinate 1,079,784 downwards.
ACACCAATGCCCCATGGCTACAAGTGCCAGATGCACCGGACGATGAGGCAGGTGGACCACACCCCACTGCAGCAGCAGCAGGAATAGCCCGTAGGAACACCATCATTGACAATTTCTTCACATGAGCACGTCACATTGTCACAGTCCTTAACAATCATGGGACAGTACAAAATGACCACAGGCACAGCATGTGCAAATTAACTCATTACAACACACATTCCCTGTGTGCATGTTACTCCTCTGTACAAGCACATCACTCTGACAAGTGTAAGTGCAACATGTAGTGCTAACAATCTCATAAATTGGAAATAGATGGTGGGTGTGTCACCTCAGTACAGAGAGGCTGTTTAGGGTGTCACGTATTCGAAATGCCATTTCTGTGTGTCAAAGATAGTACCGAATCCCACTCATCAGCGTTTCACATGTGTCCCAAATCATAACATATAGGCTGTCATTTGTGACCTACAATTGACAACAGGGTTTCTTTTGGGGTCAAATATGTACCAGCATGATGCAGGGATGCACCCTGTGACTCAAGTCCCACAACATGAGCTACATGGACGTAAGGGGGAATCACTGCCCCTACATTCGTCCATGCTTTCATACTTGAATAATCATAGACATGACACATCTGTGTGTAATAGAATGTATTATTCACGTTCAGTGGAGTGTTGAAGCTGTCTTAGTACTGGGCCATGCAGACAACACTTTACAATGTTGCCCCGTGGAGGGCCAGCCAGAGTCCTTTAGGGATTGACAAGTTACTCGGAAGGGGAAGAGTCCAGTCCACAGGCTGATTGCTGTGTCATTGTTGAGAATACAAAATATAGCCGTCCATGTCGAGGTCCAAGGTTAGTGTCGCAGAGTGTGTCGGGGGACAGTGGAAGGTGTTATTCCAGGGCATGATGCAGAGGGCAGACCCAAGCAGAAACAAGCCATATGGCGGAGATGAATGCTACTGCTTCCTCCTTAGCACTGAGGCAGATTCATCCTCATCTTCACCCTCTGACGTTTCATGTGCCTCACATGTGGGTGGTGGTATTTGGTTTGCAGCACTGTGTGACACTGACACATCAGGGGCCGGAGATGTGGATGTAGAAGTAGCAGCAGCATTCATCTGCGCAATGTCTTGTGGCATCACTCCCATGATGAGGATCTGCAGGGCATGGAAGATCCCATCTACAGCTTTCTCGTGTGCAGCCGTGGTAGCCATTCTTTGCGCCTGCATCCGCTCCATGTTCTCCATGACCCTCCTCATGTTTCCCAAATCACGGATGACATCGTTGTAGCCACTGTGACTAGACAGTTGTTGTCTCCGAGTCATGACTCCAGCGACGCCAGCCATGGATTGTTGGAGGGCATGGGGCGGACTGTGGGTGTCCATTAGGGAGTGTAAGTGGTCCCTGATGGGACTTAGACACCCACGTATGGCATCTAGTTTGGCTTCTATGAGGTCGAACCCCACCCGCACCTGTTCAGCCATCTCCTTCCGGCAGTCTAACACACGGCGTTGGAACGCCATGTGCTCTTCGGTGAGGTGCTGGGAGCCAGACGTGGTGGTGGGTGCTTCCTGCTGTGTGGTCTGTGCAGGGGGTGGGATCACCTCGATGGTGCTGGGCTGCCCTGCTACTGGAGGTGGGGTGCAGAGGCTGTCCATGAACCGTTGGAGTTCGTCAAAGTCGATGTCCTGGGGGTCGTCTCCATCATCGCTGACGTGATGTGGGGTCTGCTCTGCAGGAGGTGTTGATTGTCCCTCTGCAATGTAAAGGGGAGATGCAGTTTACAGTGTGTTCCATGTATGTTGACGCATTGTTCTAGTTTACATACAGACTGCATGACAATGTACATTGTGACTGTTTGTGAGGAGATGCCTATTTGATGCGGGACAGTGGACATTTGTACTACATCACGGATGTGAGGTTGTACTCGTACATTGTCATCTCACAGTTTCCTGCTATGCCAGATGTGATTGGCCATTTTGTACACATATGCGACACCAGTTGTGCCCTGTGTTCTGTTGTGAAAGTGTTGCAGTTTGTATCACATTGTTCTCAATGTTGAGGTGCTTTTATTCTTATGTGTGTGTGCTGCATTGTGGGTGAGTCGCCCCTGCAGCTCTGATTTGGCTGCCCCTTATCCCTTTCAGGCGGTGTGCCTTTGACTTCTGTGCTTCTACAGTGCTGAGATGTTGTGGACTTGGGTAAATTGGGCTCTTGGTCGAGTTGTGACTCTTGGGCATGGTTTGTCCGCAGATGTGTTGTTGACATCAGGGGTTGTTTGTGCACGTGAATGTGTCAGAGTGTGACCTGCTCCTTTCCGGATGTGGTCCACACTCAGTCACCTCAGTGTCATGGCGTGCACCATGTCATGATAATTGGACTGCAGCCATGCTAATCGTCATGCAGTGTCACTTGCATTGTCAGTGTGGCTCACGGCCCCGCAGCTTTGCTGGGTTCAGCACATGTGTATGGGTTTGTTGTGAGATTAGTGATGTGTGGGAAGGGCCCCCTCCGGGCACATTGTCGACGGGGGCCTACTTGCTGTTTCTATGTGTGCTGCAGTATGCCAAGGAGATCAGGGACATGATCCAGAGTCATTGTGGGTGTGCAGTGTGCTCTACTTAATTTTGCATGTGTGCCATTGTGCCCATCTCCCCCCGCCCCCCCAGTCCCTGGTCGGTACTCACCCTGTTGATGTTGTGTCAGGTCATGTTGAGCAGTGTCCGGATCCACTACTCCTGGCACCGTATCCTGACTGATGACTGTGGCCACCATTTTCTCCATGTCATCCAGCTCCTGGTGTGCCGCTGGACCCCCGCCTCCAATCTGCATTGCTGCTTTCATGTTGGCATCGAGTTTCTTCTTGGTTTTGCCCTTCACATCATTCCAGCGCCTCTTGACCTCTTTCATTGTCCTCCTCATCTCTGCAACTGCATTCACATGGTCCAAGATAGTCTGCCATGTTTGCGTCTTTGTTGCCAATGACACGTTGGAGGTGATGAACAGTTGTTGGCAGTGTTCTATCACCTCCGTAACGATGATCCTGTTTTCCTGTGGACTGAACCGCGTCTTACTCTTCCTCTTCTCCTTGGCCTTCCCCGACCCCGAGGTTCCTTGCTGGTCGTCTGTGGAGCTTGTGGGGTTCACGTTGTCCTCTGCATTCGGTCCGGGTGCATCCATGGTGCTGCGGTGTTTAACTTTTTTTTTTTTTCAGCTTTTATGGTGCATTTTCCCGCATGACGCGTGGGAATTGCAGGCCTGTCGCTGGTTATCGCTGATTTTTGTATCGCGATTTGGGGCATCGCAACTTTTTTCGCGTTCGTGTTTTGCATTTTTTCGGCGTCGCGTTAATTTTAACGTGGTCATTTGGCGCGTTATCGTGAGACTATCGCATGGTGCCGCCGGGTTGAGAATACAACGTTAACACAGTGTTATTTTCCCACGATGGACTGCGATGTACAAAGTTGCGTTAAGCTAATTTTGCGATAATTATCACACGTTCTTGGGAATATCCCCCACTGTGTTCTTTTTATTTAACTTTCAGGAATGGAAAGAAGATCAATGTAGCGATCGGGTATTGGTAATTAAAGTCAATGTTAGGGACTGTTTATTCATTATATGTTCAAAGAACCACAATGATTTATTATTCAGCCATATTGCCTGTACACAGATTCTGGAAATAAGCAATTTTTTGAAAGAAATGCAATACGGATTAGCATATGATGTGTCACTGAATCAGCTATATTGAGGGTTTTCGGCAGATTGCAGTCGCTTTAATCTCTTCACATGTCAAATCAGACGTCCAAAAATTAAATAACAACAGCGCTAAAATTGTGTTTCAGAAAGTGTTATAACAGTTATTTGCAAGAAAAGCATCACTATCAGGTTGATGCATGATGTATTTCGTCCCTGGTAAACGCCAGGCTTGAAGTGTAATGACTTGTGAACTAAGAGCGTAGGGTAATCAAAAAAGGCTTGTAGCAAACATATAATGATGCTGAAAATAATCGAAAATACAAGAGCCCATACATATGTACTAGTACGATTTAATAAAACCATAAACCTTTGTGTACTTTCACTTAGCGTGGACAAGTTGTCTAATTTATTTACTGAAGTGTACTTGTAGTAATCTTTGGTTATGTTGTAGCAAACATGCATCAAACAGGCAAGTAGAATGGGTAATGTGCAGGGAAGGTTTTTAAGCCCTGTTTACTAGTGTTGCAGCAAGCTGCAAAATAGGGCAAGCAGAGAAACTGGGCCACCCATAACCTAGTCTGGCAGTAAAAACGCTAACTGGGGCTAAAAAGGCTCTCACACCTCTGTACCATTCATAACTAGGCCCCTGCTGATTGCAACTGCCCTGGAGTGCTAAGTGCTAATCAACACACTCAATAAAATTCTGGGTTTGGAATCTATCATGTGCGATAATTTGCACCTATTATGAGTTTTGTTACTTACTCCACAAAAATCTACGGGGGATATTCACAAGAACGTGCGATAAACATCGCCAAAATAGGTTAACGCAAGTTTTCATATCGCCGTCTATCGCGGGAAAATAACACCGGGTTAACGTCGTATTTTCAACACGGCGGTAATATGCCATAGTCTCCCGATAACGCGTCAAATGTCCGCGATAACATTACCGGGACGGTGATGAAAATCCAAAACCAAACTACAGCGAAGCACCATGGAGGCAGCTGGAGCAGGTACAGAGGACGGCAGAACCCCACAAGCCCCCCGGAGGAGCAGCTTGGGACCTCGGGGACAGGGAAGGGCAAGGACAAGAAGAAGAGGAAGACACAGTTCAGTCCGCAGGAAAACAGGATCCTTATCACGGAGGTGATAGCACACCATCAACAACTGTTCGTCACCTCCACTGTGTCATTGGCAACAAAAAATGGAACATGGCAGTCCATCGTGGACAAGTTGAATGCAGTCGGAGTGCTGAGGAGGACAACGGACAAGGTCAAGAGGCGCTGGAATGATGTGAAGCGCAAGACAAAGCAGAAACTCGCAGTCAATCAGAAGGCAGCAATGCAGACTGGAGGTGGGAGTCCAGTGCCACAGGAGGAGCTGGATGAGATGGAGGAAATCGTGTCCACAGTCATCAGTGGGGAGACGGTGGCAGGAGTTGGGGGACCGGACACTGCTCAACATGACCCGACACAACAGCAACAAGGTGAGTAACGGCCAGGGACTGGGGAGACGGGGGGAGATGGGCACAATGGCACACATGCACAATCAAGCGGAGCACAGTGCACACCCACAATGACTCTGGATCATGTCCCTGATCCCCTTGGCACACTGCAGCACACATAGCAACAGCACATAGGCCCCCGTCGACTATGTTCCCAAGAGGAGGCCTGCCCACACATCACTTATCTCACAACCAACCCATGCACATGTGCTGAACCCAGCAAAGCTGCGGGTCCGTGAGCCACACTGACAATGCAAGTGACACTGCATGACGATTAGCATGGCTGAAGTCCGACCATCATGACATGGTGCACGCCACCACATTGAGGTGGCTGAGTGTGGACCACATCCGTAAAGGAGCAGGTCACACTCTGACACATCCACCTGCACAAACAACCCCTGACGCCAACAATTCATTTGCGGACAAACCATGCCCCAGAGTCCCAACTCCCACCAAGACCCAAATTCACCCAAGTCTGCAACATCTCAGCACTGTATGGGCACAGAAGTCAAAGGCACACCGCCTGAAAGGGACAAGGGGCAGCAAAATCAGAGCTGCAGGGGTGACTCTCCCAAAATGCAGCACACACACATGACATTCAGAGCACATCAGCATTGACAACAATGTGGTACAAACTGCAACACGTTTACAACAGGACAGAGGACACAACAGGTGCCGCTTGTGTGCAGAAACTGGCCAATCACATTTGGCATAGCAGGGAAATGTGAGATGTCAATGTATAAGTACAAACACATATCCGTGATGTTGTCGAAATGTCCACTGTCCCGCATCAAATAGGCAGCTCCTCCTAAACAGTCACAATGTACATTGTCATGCAGTCTGTTTGTGAACTTGTACAAAGCGTCAACATACATGGGAACACAATGTATTACTGCATCTCCCCTTCACATTGTAGAGGGAGCATCAACACCTCCTGCAGAGCAGCCCCAACAACTCTTCACTGATGATGATGAGGACATCGCCAACATCGACACCGAAGCCCTCCAAGTCCTCATTGACAGCTTCGGCACACCACCTCCAGGAGCTGGGCAGCCCAGCTGCATCGAGGAGACCCCACCCCCTGCACAGACCACACAGCAGGAAGCACCTACCACCCCTGCTGTCTCCCAGGACCCCCACGAACAACACATGACCTTCCAATGCCGTGTGTTAGAGGTCCAGGAGAAGATGGCTGATCAGGTGCGGGTGGGGTTCGACCTCATGGCAGCCAAACTTGATGCCATACATGGGTGTCTGATTCCCATCAGGGACCACTTACAGTCCCTAACGGACACCCACAGTCCGGTCCATGCTCTCCAACGATCCATGGCTGACATCGCTGGAGTCATGATACTGAGACAAGAACAACTGTCCAGTCAGAGTAGCTCCAGCGATGTCAGCCGGGAGTTGGGACAGATGCAGGGGCTCATGGATAACATGGAGCGGATGCAGGCAGAAAGAATGGCTGCCACGGCTGCACACCAGCGAGATGTGGCTGGGACCTTCCATGCTCTGCAGCACATCGTCATGGCATTGCTGCCTCAAGGCCTGGCGCAGATGAATGCTGCTGCTGCTTCTACATCCATATTTCCGCCCCCTGATGTGCCAGTGCTTCACAGTGCAGCAGGCAATCCACCTCCGGCCCCTGATGTGTCAGTGGCACACAGTGCGGCAGGCAATCCACCTCCTGCCCCTGATGTGTCAGTGGCACACAGTGCGGCCGACATTCCACCACCACCCACGTGTGTGGCACATGTGACATCAGAGGACGAAGATGCGGGTGAATCAACCTTACTGGTAAGGAGGAGGCAGTAGCATTCATCTCCGCCATATGGCCTGTTTCTGCTTGTTTCTGCCCTTTGGATCATCACCTTCCACTGTCCCCCGATACACTCTACGACACTGGACTGCTACATGGACTGCCATATTCTGTTTGGTTACCAATGACACAGCGATCAGACTGCAGACTGAACTCTTCCTCTTACGATGTACTTGTCATTCCCTGAAGGACTCTGGCTGGCCCTCCACGGGCCAATAATTTGAAGTGGGGTTTGCATGGCCCTGTACTGCTCCAGCTGCAACACTCCACTGGATGTGAATTAAACATTCAGAATCGCACAGATGTGTCATGTCTTTGAACAGTCAAGTATGAAAGTATGGATGGATGTAGGGTCAGTGATTCCCCCTTACGTCCATGTTGCTCATGTCGTGGGACTTGAGTCACAGGGTGCAACATTGCCGATCGCGGTCCGTGTAGCGTAGACACTACAACAGAGACACAAACATCAGTTACTTCCTTGTCCAGCCCAGAACTGAAGCACACCCAGAGCCCCGGGCTCATTGCTCACATCCCTATGATGGACTGACATACGCCAGCTCAGCCCACTCCGCTTACGCTTACAGGGGGGGGACGACAAAGCTACATGTCCCAGGTATTCCCTGTAGTGATCTGCTGATCACTGGTCTAGTTGTCAGCATGCCACAGCCACTCCCTGAGGGCTGGTTTACACCCACACCACACCCATCCGGCACAGGCATCACGGGACATGTGACCCTGCCAATAAAAGGGGCCCACCACAGCACATCCCCCACTGCCGGAGGTGACATGATGGCGTCTGCATCCACGGGGTCCGTGACTTGCGTTGCACTGAGTTAGTGGCACCCAATGGCCTGCGTCCGGCACGGGCCTACCGGCACGGGGCCATGACTTGCGTTGCACAGGGTTAGTGGCACCCACTGCACTGCAGCTGGCAGGGGCCTACTGGCATGTGACGATGACTTGCGTTGTACTGAGTTAGGCCCACCTGAAGAGCTGAGCGGGTGTGCATCCTGCGATGATGTGTTGGCCTCGATTCGGCATCCAGCGAATCAAGACTCAAATTGAACAGTGTGCCCTGCTGGACCGCAGTGTACGCGCGCAGGCAGCAGTCAGCACACACATGACTCCACGGTGCGGTGCCGCAGGGTGCGCTGGGGGCCTGTGGTGCGGAAACCAGCGACCGGCTGAGGAGGTTGCACTGGCACGTGGAGGGCCCTCTTGGAGACATGCCGGTGGCGGCAGGTGAGCATTGAGGCCTGGGTGCGCAGGGGTGGGCAGTCATCACTGGCGGCGGACCGGTCTGGGGAACAGGGTTGGGGTGCAGCAGGCGCACAGGATCGCACAGGCACCACCGGTCACGGCGGCGGCCTCATGGCTGGGTGGGGGCGCAGCCCTGGCAGACACGACCCTGCATGCGATGACGTGATGTGCGCGGGTTGGTTTGGGACATAGCCACCTCGTCTCCAGTGTGAATCTGCCCGTTGAAGGTGGTCGGCCACGTGTGTGTAGGCCTATGGACAGGTTATGGCGGAGACTGAGACACATGCAGTAGTCACTTTGGTGGTGGATTTGTGACATGTGCATTCCCACAGTTGTGAGTTGTAGGATTGTGGAGTTGAGGTGTGTGGTGTGTTCAGTTGGTACTTGCCGATGGGCAGTGCATTACCATTGGTGCCATCCTCAAAGCTCTGGTTGGTGGCGGACTTGCAGACATGTGGGAATCATGCACACTGCCTGGGGAGTTTGCAACGACATTGGTGGACAGGCCACGGTGGTCCACTTTTGTCTGCACATTGATGGCATGCGTGTGGTTGCTGTTGCGGTGATTGTGTGCAGTGTCGGCAGGGGGCACAAGTCCTACACATGTATTGTGAATTGCCCCCAACACGTGCGTGACGCCAGCTATGGCGTAGTTCCCTTGCATGGTCTCAAGTTGTTCCTGCGCAGTGTGGGGGGAGTGAGGGGCAGGGGTATTGAGCTGACACACACTGTGAGGCTTTCAGGTAGGATGAGTCCTGCATGATGTGACCGTAACAGCAGTTCGTGTGGTTGTTACCTTCCTTTTCATTCCTACGACGGTTACGTCCACGTGAACTTCTGTTACGGTCTTCTCATGCATGATTTATCAAGCCTGTGAGCATTCCGGTTTGTCCAAGTGCAGTACACTGTACCAGATTAGGCATGTGACTATACGGAAGTTTGACCATTGTCACCATTTCTCCCACAGGTTTCTGAAGACACGTTGCCCTGTTGAAGTTCCCCATTGGGAATGCATTGCGTTGGCTGAGCTTTTCGTTTTATTTGTTTGTGTATTTGTAATAAAGTTCTGTTTTTACACTACTGTTGACTACTGGACTTCATGACCTGGCGCACACACATTTCGGTTACTACGATCTTGGGTCTGGGGCACAGAGGCATCTAGCACGGCTGGCGTTGGGGTTGGTTGCGCAGGTACACTACGAAGTGGAACTATTGTGTGGTGCGGATACAGGGGCCCGCCGTTGTTTTTGTGGACATGTATCCATGACATGTGTGAGGGAGTTTGATGGGGCTGGCTGTGAGACTCCTCCGACTCTGGCAGTTGTTGGTTGGAAGGTACCAGGGGCCAACAGGTGCAGCACAGCCAGCAGCTTTGTCTTCGGGGGGATGTTGGTTGTCTGCTGTGTTGGTACCGTCAGCCTGTGGGCAATGTGGGTCAGGATGCGGAGGATGGTTGTCCTTTTGAGCCTGTGTTGGCCAATGGCTTCCTCTGGCGTTGAGTCTCTGGGGCTGGTGCGTTTTAGGGTCGTACGCTTTCCTGCGCTGCCTAGGTGGTAATCCAGGGGGGGGTGGTCCGGGGGGGGCCTGGGAGTGGTGGCGGTGGGTGTTGTGGCCCTCTTGGTTCTCTGAGCTGCATGATCAGTAGCTCCATGGCATCTGTTGGTCTTCAGATGTGGCTCTGGGCTGGGCTCCCTTTCATACTGCAGGTAGTCGTCCTGCTTAAAACCAGCAAAAGGCAGGTGTTAAATCCCTGATGCTAACGCGCCTTATCGCCTGTTCTTGGTTCGCATCGCAGATCTGACTGGTCGTTGAGAATCTCGCGAAGTGGTGTTTTCGTGTGTTTTTGCACGGGAACGCTTACTCTGCATATCATTAGCGTTAGTTGTCGCACTCATCCGTGGCAATGTTTTTTGAGGTAGCTATCGCAGGAAAACTGGCGATGTCGGCAGTTTGCACCAGCTTGTGAAAGGGGCAATAAATCTATCGGCACTTTTGCGGAGCTAAAGTGCAGATAAATCGGCGATAAGTCCTTGTGAATATGCCCCTACGTGTCACAGCTAACACTGTCCTCCTTTCCTCTATTAAATTCCAGCAGATATGACCTGCCAAAATGTTATGAAGGGTATGAACTTTATGGAATCCTAATCCTTGCACAAGCAGGAGTTTAAGAAGGAGTCATAAGATCTGGCCCACTCCAAACCGAAGATATACAATTTTAAAGATTTAAGTAAAAGTAGTGCCAAAAAGCATCAGTTGCCAACTGTCAATATCTGGTCATGCTAGACCAGTACAAAGTCACAAGTTCAGGCCGACTGCAATGGAGCGCAGGCCGGCTATAGGAACCCACTTAGGCTAGCTAAACAAGAGTACCTTAAATCCTGGTTTTGAAGTGTTGCAGAGTCCCGTTTTGAAGATGTGTTATTGTAGGAGAGTAGGATCTGCCTCTTATGTTGCCCCCACTTTTTTTCTGATGTTTACACTGGTTTCTGGCTATAGTCTGGCTGGGCCCCTGCTAATCAGGGCCCCGGCCTCTCTGTTCTCTCTAAACGATTTGGAGTGCACTCTAGGTGCACTAGTGATTGGATACTGTGGTACCTTATGAGTCCCTAGTATATGGTACCTTAGGTACCAAGGGCATAGGTACTTCACAGGCCCACCAGGGGCTGAAGCATGTATTATGCCACCCCTGGGAAGCAGACTAAATCGGACACCACAGGCCTGCTACTGCAGCCTGAGTGAGGAAGTGCTAGCACCCCTCACTGAGATATAGGCTTCCTATATCTCTCCTACACACACATATAACCCTATCAGTCACCCCTAAGGCAGGCCGTTCAATCCTGAGGGCAGGGTGCTTGGCTTCTATGTGAGGGGGTGCCTCTGCCTGAGCAGGGCCCCTCTGCAGCTCTCAGAGTCCATTCTCTGGTGCTGTTTGTGGATGCGGTTAAACCATATACGTTTAAGTGCATTATATCCTCGCGGTAAAATGCTAAATTTGGAATGGCTGCATCGAAACATGTCGTGTTTGGTGTCAAACACCTTGGAATACTACCCCCCCCGCCAGTCCTGGCGGCGGGGTAGCATTCCACCCTTCTAGAGGGATAGACATGTACCTACTGTGGAAACGCGTTAGAATCCTGCAGAGCCCTGGCATCACAAAATGGATGCCACCAGTCACAGACACTGGGCTGCCCTCCTGCTGATGACCAACACTCGCAGTGGAGGGAGCCCAACAATAGATATCCTGTCCCAAGGGGTGTGACCACCTCCCAGACAGGGTTTAGTGTATTGGGGCTGGGTGGGTGCACTCTTAGAGTGCTTTGAAGTCCTGCACTGGGGGAGCAGAAGGCTCCTCTGTGCATATGCCAGTTCAAACCGGCTCAGGGGCTACCTGTCCCTGCTCTGGCACGAAACTGGACAAAGGGAAGTGGGTGTAGCCACCCACTCCCCTGACCCTCCCATAGGTAGGGTCATAGAGCTAGTCCCTCCCCTCCTTTTAGTATAAGAGGGGGAACCTGTGCATGACACCCTAGATTTTCCTGGACGACGCTCTACAAGAAGAATCCCGGACCTTCGACGTTCCACTACCTCTGGAAGACTGAAGAATCTCCCTTGGAGTCAAGGAGTGACTCCCCTGCTTGGCAGGCACCAAAACTACAAACGACGGTTGCAAACTATGCCGCTCCCGCCGGAGTCCGAAGTCCCTGCAGCCACAAAAGTGGATTTCCTGAGTTCTTAAAGGCCATCGTGAGTCCCCAGCGAAGCTGAGGCCAGTGGACCCCAAGAGTAACGAGGAACCGCGACCCCTGGGTACTGTGCACTATTGTCGAGTGCAACCCCTCACAACGTTTCACGAACTTGTGCTTTGGACCATGTGTGGTCTTAGCCTCCAGCAGGAATCCCTCCTAAGATCAGAGGCCTACCATGTCCTGATTGACCGTGGGCCCCTGTGAGAGAATCCTCCCAAGGCGTCTTTGCAATCCCTTGCCAGCCAGCTTGAGGGTCCCCAGAAGACTTTCCAAAGAAACCAAAGGGCTCCCCTGGGTGCTCCAGGCCTGCCCTGACTTACCCTCACTGGGTGAGTTCCACAGACCTTGCTGGTCTGCGCCATCGCCTCTTCACACTTTCCCCAAGACTTGCTGTTACCAAGGCTTGTTGGCTCCGATCGAGTTGCCGACAATGCAGTAAGCCGCAAACATCATGGGAGACGCTGAATCCAGCTCCTGGTCATCATCGACGCCTCCTGGACCTCGTGGCTGAAGAGTCAAGGCAAGCATGAACGACCTGAACCCTGCGACGACGGTGGGCATTCATCTTCCTTGCCCCGAGTCACTGCCAAGTGACTTTGAACACTGTCCCCTCTGCTTTCAGGTCATCCTTCCACCGAATACAGGCTTGGATTCCACCGGACACTTCTTCAAACCATCACAAGCAGCAGGTCTTCTTTGGTCGCCATTGAAAACGACGCCGCGACCCGACACCAAAGGACACCTGTGCACCCGGCTTCCCTGGGTGAGGTAACTCCAGCACTACGGTGCTCCTGTGGGTGTGGGCCCTCGAACTACTTACCCTGTAAGTGACTTGCTTGTAGGTTCACCAGAAGTATCCTAAAACTCTTACTTTCCCCGTGCGATTCTCGCACTGACTCGTACATGGTTCGCGTCTGTGTTAGACACACCGCGTCCAACTCCCTTGCAAATCCTATCTGTAGACCGTATCCTTCGACTCGTACTGAGTCCGATCGGTGTGTTCGCCTCGAACACGCAAGGGACCTTGAACATTGATATCTCAATCGCGTCTGAGCGCATAGACTCGTACAGGATTCGCATCGGTGCCAGGTCACCGCGTCCGTCCCCTGTGGGTCTCCTACAACTACCTGGGGTGGTTCTTGGGGGTCCCTCGATTCTAGATGCCCTAGACCTAGGTCTAGCAAACTAAGATTGTAATATTCAATTGTGCTAAACTTATCCTGATAATATTTGACTTGTACATATGTTCCTGACTTCTAATCTCATAAAGAGATTAGTAGAGAGTGTTTATTAAATAAATACATATATATTTGATATATATACCTGTGTGGTGTCTTTTCATTTGGTGATTCAAGAGATTGTGTGGTAAAACAAGCTGCTTTACATTCCTTCAAGACTTAGCCTGAAGGCTGCTCTCCACAGCTACCAATAGGAAAGCTTTCTATAAAGGTTGTCTTAAACCTATCTACCATAAGAGTCGAATTGTTCTGGTGCAAGGTGTCCACTTTAATTAGTGAACAGCATATACCAGGCCAACTTCTCACATTGGTGGGCAGCGTGTGGGATTCCAGCTTGCTATTGTTTTACCAGAAAATCTCTATTTGAATTACTAACTGAAAACCACTATACGTACTCAAGGTACATATAAAGTCAAGCTTAGTATCAATAAGTTCTACTGAACTTAGAGCTGTGTGCCAAGGGATAGCACACCCTTTCTACAGCTCAAGCTAGGATCAGTAGGCCACAAACTAGTGTAGGTAGTACAACACTGCACAACACTAGAATGTCCTTAAAGGGTGGAACCAGTGGATCCACTCAGCCTCAGTATAAGGACATGGCGTTCTCTGACTTGAGAGCCATGTGTGTTGAAAGACACCTGAGACTAGGACAGAGTCCCTCAACCCTGCACCTGATAGATCTGCTGACAGCAGATGATCTTAGATTGGCTCTAGGAGCCAAAAGGTCTGAATCAGTGGGTGGGTCAATTACAGTATCTGGGTCAGACGATGAAAATCCGAATGACCAGGACTCTGTGATTGAAGGGCCAGGCCTCAAGGGGCCTGAAAAGGACAGAGGAATTCTCCCTAAGAGAACTGACAGAGTGGATGAGAGGCATAGGTCCCCTTCCAGGGAATCTGAGCACTCTTATCACTCTGGCAGAGAATTTGTCCACCAGAGGAACTCATACTTTCCCATAAGAGATACCTCCTCTGAAAGAATGTGCAAACTGCTGCAGTATGAGGAAGCAAGAGTTGCCCTCAGAACCAAGCAGTTGTCACTGGATAGAGAAGCCCTGGAGATCCAGAGAGCTTCTCGACGAGAGGGGTTAGAACCCCTTGGTGGCAGCAACAGTGTCCCTAGAGGCATAGAATCTATTCCAGACCATAGGAACCTGAGCAAGGTTGTTCCTCCCTACCAGAGTGGGGATGATATCCACAAGTGGATAACTGCTATGGAGAGGGCCTGTAGAGTACAGCAGGTCCCCCAGAAGCAGTGGGCAGCAATCTTGTGGCTCTCCTTTTCAGATAAAGGTAGAGACAAGCTCCTCACTGTTAGAGAAGAGGATGCTGATGATTATGAAGTCCTGAAGAGTGCACTGATAGATGGGTTTGGCTTAACCACTGAGCAGTACAGGTTAAAGTTCAGAGACACCCAGAAGGCACAGACTCAGGACTGGACTGACTTTGTTGATTGTGCAACCAAGGCTCTAGAGGGTTGGCTGGTTGGCAGTAGGGTTACTGATTTCAAGGGATTGTATAATCTGATGATGAGAGAACAGATCCTTAATAATTGCCAGAACCAGTTGTTGCATCAATACCTGGTGGACTCGGATCTGACCTCTCCCCAAGAATTGGGAAAGAAGGCAGACAAATGGGTCAGAACCAGGGTGAGGCAGAAACCCCAGAACCAAGGGGTGACACCAAGAAGCAAGATCCTAAGGGCTCTGAGAAAGGTGGGGATAAGTCAAAAGACCAGAAGTCTTCACAAGGGCCCCAAAAATCTGCATCTGGTGGGGAGTCACAATCCAACAAGGGAAAAGGCCAAAAGAAGCCCTGGTGCAAATTCTGTAAACAGAAAGGGCACTGGACTTCTGACTGTAACAAGTCCAAAGACCAAACCACCACCACTCCTGCCCCTAAGGCTACTGTTCCCCCTAGTTCAGCTACTGGTGGAGGTGGTACACAGAATAAGGGTGTAGTAGGGTTGACCCTGGGTTCTGAAGTGGACTCTGACCTAGTCAGAGTGCCCACTCAGGCAATGCTGATTTGTGAGGGAGACCTTAATATGTCCTTCCTGTGAGTCCCAGTAATCTGGGCAAATACAAACAGCAGCCTGTAATAAATGGCAAACAGGCTTTGGCATTTAGGGACACAGGTGCTAGTGTCACCATGGTGGCAGATGATCTTGTGGACCCTGGACAGATCATCCTGGGCGAAATGTACCAGGTGACCAATGCAAGCAACGCCAAGACCAACCATAGTCTGGCAGTTGTGAATTTCTCCTGGGGAGGGGTAACTGGCCTCAAGAAGGTTGTAGTCAGTGCAGACCTCCCTGTCGAATGTCTATTGGGCAAAGATCTAGAGACTTCAGCCTGGTCTGAAGTAGAGTTATGGACTCATGCTGAGATGTTAGGCATCCCTGCAGAGGTATTTGCTGTGACCAGGTCACAAGCAAGAATGCATGACACTGAAGCAGCTCTGGATCCTGGAACAATGGACCAGATGCTTCCCAAGAGGAGGAGCAGTAGGGTAAAGGCAGTGCCTTCCCCTCTGTCTCAGATCACAGATTCACCCCCAGAGGGAGGTGAAGCAGATCCTGAAGAAGGAACTGCCCCAGAGGGACTTGAGCCTGATCAGGTTGAGTTCTTGGGGGCAGGGGGCCCTTCTAGGGAAGATCTGAGGAAGGAGCAACAGTGCTGCCCCTCTCTTGAACCCCTCAGACAGCAGGCTGCTGCTGAGGCTGCTGGGAGTGCTAGTCGGTCCCATTAAGTTTATTGGGATGAGGGACTCCTATATTCTGAAGGTAGAGACCCAGCCCCTGGAGCCACCAGGAGGTTGGTAATACCTCAGAAGTTTAGGGGATTCCTCTTGACCTTAGCACACGACATCCCTTTAGCAGGACAATTGGGCCAAAACAAGACCTGGGACAGGCTTGTTCCACATTTTCATTGGCCACATATGTCAGAGGACACAAAGGAGTTTTGTCACTCCTGTGTCACATGCCAAGCCAGTGGTAAGGCAGGTGGCACAACAAAGGCCCCCTGATACCACTACCGGTGGTGGGGGTACCCTTTGAAAGGGTAGGGATTGACATTGTTGGTCCCCTTGACCCTCAAACTGCATCTGGGCACAGGTTTATCCTGGTGGTAGTGGATCATGCCACCAGGTACCCAGAAGCAATTCCTCTGAGGACCACCACAGCCCCTGTGGTGGCAAGAGCCCTCATTGGAGTCTTCTCCAGAGTGGGTTTTCCAAAGGAGGTCATTTCTGACAGAGGTACCAACTTCATGTCAGGATATCTAAAAGCAATGTGGAAGGAGTGTGGTGTAACTTACAAGTTCACCACCCCCTATCACCCACAATGCAATGGTTTAGTTGAACGCTTCAACAAAACCTTGAAAGGAATGATTAAAGGACTCCCAGAGAAGCTTAGGCGGAAATGGGACCTTCTTCTTCCTTGCCTGTTGTTTGCCTACAGAGAGGTTCCACAGAAGGGGGTTGGCTACAGCCCATTTGAGCTTCTGTTTGGGCATCCTGTGAGAGGTCCACTGTGTTTGGTAAAAGAGGGCTGGGAGTTACCTCTCAAGCCCCCCAAACAAGATGTGATGGACTATGTACTTGGTCTCCGCTCCCGGATGGCTGAGTACATGAAAAAGGCAACCAAAACCTGGAGGCCAGCCAAGAATTACAAAAAGCTTGGCATGACCAAAAGGCTGTACTGACTGTATACCAGCCAGGACAGAAAGTGTGGGTGTTGGAGCCTGTGGCCCCAGCAGCCCTCCAGGACAAGTGGAGTGGCCCCCATACAATAGTTGAACAGAAGGGAGAAGTCACCTATCTGGTGAATCTTGGAACTCCCAGGAGCCCCCTGAGGGTGCTCCATGTCAACCGACTAAAGCCATATGTTGACAGGGCTGACATGGGCTTGCTCATGGCAACTGATGAGGACCAGGAGGAGAGTGACCCTCTCCCCGACCTGCTCTCTCAGAACCCTGATGATGGGTCAGTAGATGGTGTTGCTTTGGAAAGCAGCCTCACTGACCATCAGCAAACTGAGTGCAGACAAGTTCTGCAACAGTTTAGACATATGTTTAGCCTGACCCCTAGTCAGACTTCCTGGTGCACCCACGAGGTGGACACTGGAGACAGTCTGCCTGTCAAGAATAAAATCTACAGGCAACCTGACCATGTCAGGGACTGTATCAGGACTGAAGTCCAGAAAATGTTGGAGCTAGGTGTAATTGAGCCTTCAGATAGCCCTTGGGCTAGTCCAGTAGTCCTGGTACCCAAGCCTCATACCCAGGGTGGTAAGAAAGAAATGAGGTTTTGTGTAGACTACAGAGGTCTCAATGCAGTCACTAGGACTGATGCCTATCCCATACCTAGGGCAGATGAGCTGATTGATACTTTGGCCTCAGCCAAGTATCTAAGCACGTCTGACCTAACAGCTGGCTACTGGCAGATCAGATTAGCTGATGATGCAAAAGCCAAGACAGCATTTTCGACTCCCTGGTGGGCACTACCACTTTGTGGTGATGCCCTTTGGATTGAAAAATGCACCTGCCACTTTCCAGAGGTTGGTGAATAAATTTCTGACAGGGATGGAGACTTATTGCTCAGCTTATCTAGATGATATTGCTGTCTTTAGTTCCTCCTGGCAGGATCACCTGGTCCACCTCAGGAATGTTTTGGAGGCCCTGCAAAAGGCAGGCCTCACTATCAAGGCCACTAAGTGCCAGATAGGGCAGAGTCAGGTTGTACACCAGGGCCACCTTGTAGGTGGAGGTCAGGTTCAGCCTTTACAGAGCAAGTTCCAGACCATAATGGAATGGGTTGCTCCAACCACCCAGACACAGGTGAGAGCCTTCTTAGGCCTATCTGGGTACTATAGGAGGTTTGTCAAGGGATATGGATCTATAGTGACCCCCTTGAATGATCTGACCTCAAAGAAAATGCCAAAAAGGTTCAGTGGACAGCTAGCTGTCAAAAGGCATTTGAAGACCTAAAGCAGGCCATGTGCACTGCCCCCATCTTACAGAGTCCAGACTACACCAAAAAGTTAATTGTCCAAACAGATGCTTCTGAGCTGGGTGTGGGAGCTGTACTGTCTCAACTGAATGATGAAGGTCAAGACCAGCCAGTAGCTTTTATTAGCAGAAGGCTGACCCCTAGAGAGAAACGTTGGTCAGCTATAGAGAGGGAGGCCTTTGCTGTGGTATGGGCCCTGAAGAAGCTGAGGCCATACTTGTTTGGTACTCACTTCATAGTTCAGACCGACCACAAGCCCCTCCTATGGCTTAAACAAATGAAAGGAGAAAACCCAAAACTTTTGAGGTGGTCCATTTCCCTACAGGGGATGGACTATACAGTGGAACATAGACCTGGGACCCAACATGCCAATGCAGATGGACTCTCAAGGTATTTCCACTTTGAACACGAAGACTCAACTGGTCAAGGTTAGTTTAGTGTCCCTGCGTTTGGGGGGGTTGTGTAGGAGAGTAGGATCTGCCTCTTATGTTGCCCCCACTTTTTTTCTGATGTTTACACTGGTTTCTGGCAATAGTCTGGCTGGGCCCCTGCTAATCAGGGCCCCGGCCTCTCTGTTCTCTCTAAACGATTTGGAGTGCACTCTAGGTGCACTAGTGATTGGATACTGTGGTACCTTATGAGTCCCTAGTATATGGTACCTTAGGTACCAAAGGCATAGGTACTTCACAGGCCTACCAGGGGCTGAAGCATGTATTATGCCACCCCTGGGAAGCAGACTAAATCGGACACCACAGGCCTGCTACTGCAGCCTGAGTGAGGAAGTGCTAGCACCGCTCACTGAGATATAGGCTTCCTATATCTCTCCTACACACACATATAACCCTATCAGTCACCCCTAAGGCAGGCCCTATCAATCCTGAGGGCAGGGTGCTTGGCTTCTATGTGAGGGGGTGCCTCTGCCTGAGCAGGGCCCCTCTGCAGCTCTCAGAGTCCATTCTCTGGTGCTGTTTGTGGATGCGGTTAAACCATATACTTTTAAGTGCATTATATCCTCGCGGTAAAATGCTAACTTTGGAATGGCTGCATCGAAACATGTCGTGTTTGGTGTCAAACACCTTGGAATACTACCCCCCCGCCAGTCCTGGCGGCGGGGGTAGCATTCCACCCTTCTAGAGGGATAGACATGTACCTACTGTGGAAACGCGGTAGAATCCTGCAGAGCCCTGGCATCACAAAATGGATGCCACCAGTCACAGACACTGGGCTGCCCTCCTGCTGATGACCAACACTCGCAGTGGAGGGAGCCCAACAATCGATATCCTGTCCCAAGGGGGTGTGACCACCTCCCAGACAGGGTTTAGTGTATTGGGGCTGGGTGGGTGCACTCTTAGAGTGCTTTGAAGTCCTGCACTGGGGGAGCAGAAGGCTCCTCTGTGCATATGCCAGTTCAAACCGGCTCAGGGGCTACCTGTCCCTGCTCTGGCGCGAAACTGGACAAAGGGAATTGGGTGTAGCCAGCCACTCCCCTGACCCTCCCATAGGTAGGGTCATAGAGCTAGTCCCTCCCCTCCTTTAAGTATAAGAGGGGGAACCTGTGCATAGCACCCTAGATTTTCCTGGACGACGCTCTACAAGAAGAATCCCGGACCTTCGACGTTCCACTACCTCTGGAAGACTGAAGAATCTCCCTTGGAGTCAAGGAGTGACTCCCCTGCTTGGCAAGCACCAAAACTACAAACGACGGTCGCAAACTATGCCGCTCCCGCTGGAGTCCGAAGTCCCTGCAGCCCAAGAAGTGGATTTCCTGACTTCTCAAAGGCCATCGTGAGTCCCCAGCGAAGCTGAGGCCAGTGGACCCCAAGAGTAATGAGGAACCGTGACCCCTGGGTACTGTGCACTATTGTCGAGTGCAACCCCTCACAACGTTCCACGAACTTGTGCTTTGGACCACGTATGATCCCAGCCTCCAGCAGGAATCCTGCCTAAGATCAGAGGCCTACCTTGTCCCGAGTGACCGTGGGCCCCTGTGAGATAATCCTCCCGAGGCGTGTTCGCAATCCCTTGCCAGCCGGCTTGAGGGTCCCCAGAAGACTTTCCAAAGAAACCAAAGGACTCCCCTGGTTGCTCCAGGCCTGCCCTGACTTACCCTCGCTGGGTAAGTTCCACAGACCTTGCTGGTCTGCACCATCACCTCTTCACACTTTCCCCGAGACTTGCTGTTACTAAGGCTTGTTGGCTCTGATCGAGTTGCCGACACCGCAGTAAGCCGCAGACATTGTGGCACATGCTGAATCCAGCTCCTGGTCATCGTCGACGCCTCCTGGACCTCGTGGCTGAAGAGTCAAGGCAAGCGTGAACGACCTGAACCCTGCGACGACGGTGGGCATTCATCTTCCTTGCCCCGAGTCACTGAGAAGTGACTTTGAACACTGTCCCCTCTGCTTTCAGGTCATCCTTCCACCGAATCCAGGCTTGGATTCCACCGGACACTTCTTCAAACCATCACAAGCAGCAAGTCTTCTTTGGTCGCCATTGAAAACGACGCCGCGACCCGACACCAAAGGACACCTATGCACCCGGCTTCCCTGGGTGAGGTAACTCCAGCACTATGGTGCTCCTGTGGGTGTGGGCCCTCGAACTACTTACCCTGTAAGTGACTTGCTTGTAGGTTCACCAGAAGTTTCCTAAAACTCTTACTTTCCCCGTGCGATTCTCGCACTGACTCGTACATGGTTCGCGTCTGTGTTAGACACACCGCGTCCAACTCCCTTGCAAATCCTGTCTGTAGACCGTATCCTTCGACTCGTACTGAGTCCGATCGGTGTGTTCGCCTCGAACACGCAAGGGACCTTGAACATTGATATCTCAATCGCGTCTGAGCGCATAGACTCGTACAGGATTCGCATTGGTGCCAGGTCACCGCGTCCGTCCCCTGTGGGTCTCCTACAACTACCTAGGGTGGTTCTTGGGGGTCCCTCGATTCTAGATGCCTAGACCTAGGTCTAGCAAACTAAGAATGTAATATTCAATTGTGCTAAACTTATCCTGATAATATTTGACTTGTACATATGTTCCTGACTTCTAATCTCATAAAGAGATTAGTAGAGAGTGTTTATTAAATAAATACATATATATTTGATATATATACCTGTGTGGTGTCTTTTCATTTGGTGATTCAAGAGATTGTGTGGTAAAACAAGCTGCTTTACATTCCTTCAAGACTTAGCCTGAAGGCTGCTCTCCACAGCTACCACTAGGATAGCTTTCTATAAAGGTTGTCTTAAACCTATCTACCATAAGAGTCGAATTGTTCTGGTGCAAGGTGTCCACTTTAATTAGTGAACAGCATATACCAGGCCAACTTCTCACAGTTTTGAAGTCGAGGCGATGGAGGTCCAGGTTGGAGTTGCGTCACACAGTGTTGATTCCGAAGACCTGCAAAGCTGAGATGAGAGGTCCTGCGTCATTGTCTAGGATGCCGTCGACGAGGGGGCTAACGAGGCAAAGTCCAATGCAGAGGATGCATTGCAATACCAGCTAGTTCTGAAGAAGATGCAGGGCTTACAATACTGATTCCTGCGTTGTTGTCAAGGCTTCTGTTGATGAGAGGTTTGCGATGCAAGGGCTTGCATGGGAGATGCATTGCATAGTGGGTGATTCTGATGTGGCTGCCAGTTGTGAATATCTTGCGCCGGGAACGTACATGTGGCAGAGGTGATGCATCGGTTCTGCTCGGGGTTGTGCTGCGCAGAAGAGCGGATGTATCAGTTCTGCTGAGTCCACAGATGGCCTGGCAGAGTGCCTTCAGGCAGACTTCCAAGGGTCCAGTACTGTGGTAGCTCTACTTGGCAGGGTAGGACTCACAGATGACACAGTCCAGGTGCTGGGTACAAGGTTGTTGGAAGCCTGGTATGTCCCTGAGGCTTATGATCAAGAGGCCAGCCAACTAGCACTTGGAGTCACTCTGGGGTGTTGGGTTCAGTGTTTCAGGCCCAGTCCTTTTCACCCAGGCAAGAACGCAGCAGGACAGCAGGGCAACACAGCAGGGCAGCAGTCTAGCAAAGTGGCAGTCCTTTCAGCTGCCCAGCAGTCCTTCGCGGCAGAGTCCACAGGTTTAGAAGTGTACTGAAGAGTTGTTGCCTGAGGTCTAATATTTATACCTGGTGCCCACTTTGAAGTGGGAGAAGCGTCAGGAGGATTTCACCCCCCAAGAGGTGCTTGGAATTTTCTGCCTCCCTGCCCTAGCCCCAGATTGTCTGGGGTCACAATAGACTGGTGTCAAACCCCTGTGTGAGAGTGCTCGGGCAGGGCCTGTGATATGCAAGTGTGATAGGTGACAGCCCCTCCCCCTCATTAACTCAGAGTGGCCCATACTGTCAACTCCTAGCTTCCCTTTGTCTCACTGTCTGGGAGCAAAACACAATGACCAACTGTCAACTACACCTAGTCATGTGATAGGATACAGGCAGCAGCTAATGCAATGTACCAGCCTTGGTACCTTTCCATAGAAGTGATTGCAATATCTAATCTAATGATGAGCACGTAGCAGTGTTATGCCAACTTTGGTATGCTCAAGCGCTTGTGGATAAGCTAGCATCATGTGCTGTTCGAATGTGATTCTTGAGCAAGCCTTGTCTTGCGAGAGCACCTTTCTTTCAGCACCATGGAAAAGTACAGGCATTTGTTTCATACATTTTTGTGTCAACGTTATGCAGGCCTGTAGATTAGATATTTGGTATCAAATTATAAGACAGTTTCCACATTACCCCATCTGATACCAAATCACTACATCTTACTTGTTATCATGTCTCATCAACATCTCTGTACCTTCGTAATTCTGATTGACCTTGAATTTGTTGTTTTCTTGTAATTTATATTTTGGCACACAGTGTGCACAGATGGATGTCAAAGCTGAAAAACATGCAGGGCAAACTTGGATCATTATGCAAAGGGTGATCAGTGCTGCTATCCCTATTATAATTATTTTCAATATCCAGGATACCCAGCCCCCCCGCAACCATGCCAGAACGTTGTCCCACATGCTTCCTGGTATATGTTGTGTCATCTTTAACCTTATTTATTTACGCATTGTTGATGGTATTATTATTATTTAGGATATAAGAACAGCAAGTCTGGTGAATGATGTGACTGACTCCACCCTCCTTAGCCAGGATGATGTCTAACGCAACCCTATTCTGTATTACCACAGCCCTCATGGCGGTAAGCTCCTCAGTGATATTTCCTAGGGCTGCTGCTGTTTAATCTGCTAGATCCTCAATCATCCTTGCTAGCTGATGTATTCTGTATGTTGTGTATACTATCGCTGCACCAGCTATCATCACTCCAATTCCTGTCATCATTTTATCTTCCCATTCTGCAGTCCTCCTAGCTCTTCCTGGGAGATACCCCTGGTGCTCAATCTGTATTAGATCAGTGACATGGGTCATTTGGGGCAGGATGGAAGCAAGGTAGCAGCTCCCATACCATCCTGGGAGCAGATAGAAGTATGCCCACTGATCACAGACAAAAAACAATCCCTTATACCCCACTGACCCTGGTGATGACCCTTGATCACTTTTCCTGACCCGTGATATCTTTATGACATGTGTGCAATTGCTTTCACCAACAAAAATAGGTGTACTGTCTGTTTCGTCTGAAATTCCTAATGCTCCTCTAACATTCCCTTCGTCCTTGCTCACCCCCTGCCATTTCCTTTAATCTACACCCAAACATACATCTCTTCCATTATTCCTTTCCTGTTACTAACTGTTGAATTGCGCATGGTTCTTTTGGTAACCCTACATGCACAGCTTGTTGCTTAGGGGGTGTTTCTTTGTCATTTTGGAAGCAGGATGGGGCAGTAAGGTGTTGTTCTATCCTGAACCTTGGTATCTTTAGCTCCATTCTCTTCACCTTTCCCGAGCTATCCCAACCTGCCCCATCCTTCCACTCCTTATTTCTGGATGTTGTGTCAAATATGTCTAGCATCACCTGGTCCCTTTTCGTTGTTTACATGTTCTTGCATGGTACTCTCTTTGTCTTAGGCATTGTTGTTGTTTGCCCAGTGGAAATTCCACCTTCCTAGGAGGTCCCAACGCTATGGACATGTTGTGCTGTCTAAGGTGCATGCCCCTCATTAAACACATCCAACATACTAAGAAAATGGTATCACATTGTAACTCATGCTATCTCCTGTACCTGTTGGCAGATGTGTGCAGACAAAACACCCTGATATGTTCATAATGCATAAATACATTTTTAGCATTTCCACATATTTGTTTCCTTCGTACTCGTCTCATATTTCTCTTTCCCCTTCTCCTCCAACCTCAACCTCTCCCATGTTATCTTGCTTAGTGCTATTTATTTTAAGTTCCCAAAATATTATCTTTGAGTTGTTCCTATCACCCACTTGGCCATTGAGTAACAGTTCTGCAATGTGTTTTGCATATATCACAACAAGTGCTGTTATTATTATTCCTGGGACTGGGGACATTATCGCTGTCAGAACCGCTGGTTACTTTCTTTCCACTCTCCTTGTTCTCAGCATTGTCCTAATCAGTGTCTGGAATTCTTGAAATTGGAAAACTTTGTAGTCTCTGGGCGAAGCAGTCAGTGTTTGTGTCTAACTAGCAGGTCTTGCGCTCCTATTGAGGCAGGTGCCAGCAACTCTTTTCAAAAGAAACCGTTGGTGCCCCTCTGGTGTACTGTCAGAGGTCACCAGTACGTGACGTCACCAGGCACTTGAAGAAAACATGAAGATCCTTGAAAGATGGTATCCAGGGGCCTGGCCTGCTGCACTCTTCTGGTCTGGTGATGACGTGCAGCAGGGATTTGCCTCTTACAGCTCTTACTTGCTGTTGATTCTTTGCTAGAGCAGTGGTTGTACTTGCAAGGTGCCTCTGATGCAGCTGATGGTGCAGTTGGAGTCTGTCCTTTTTGCTTTGGCCCTGGTGCATTCTTGGTGTCGGAGCTGTGGATCCAGGAGGTCAGTCCCTCACACTTGATGGCAGTAGCTGTCATCAGGAGGACCTGGTAAGGGCCTTTCCACCTTGGCTGGAGGCAGTGTCGTCTGGTGTGGGCTTTTATCCAAACCCAGTTGCCGGGCTGCAGGTCCTGAGCTGGTGGTGTCGCTGCTTCTGGGAGAGCCTGCAGGACCTGGCGATGAAGATAATGCATTGTCTCTGTTAGTTTCTTACAATATCACAACAATAGATAGTCTGATATTGACAGTGGAGCAGTGGACATGTGGCCTGAAATGTTAATTGGGTGGCCAAACAGAATCTCGTGGGGGCTCAACTTGGTCACCCTGTTGGGGGTGCTCCTCATTGCCAACAGGGCCAATGGTAGTGCGTCTACCCAAGATAGTTCAGTGGATGCACAAATCTTCC
Source organism: Calotriton arnoldi (assembly GCA_963921515.1). Taxonomy (NCBI): domain Eukaryota; kingdom Metazoa; phylum Chordata; class Amphibia; order Caudata; family Salamandridae; genus Calotriton; species Calotriton arnoldi. The sequence goes on along the minus strand of CAWUFW010005511.1, from coordinate 1,054,166 downwards.
CTATTTTATTTTTCAATACCCCATTTTTCCTTTCCACTGCTCCTGCTACCGGTGGGTGGTAAGCACAGTGCAATTTTTGTGTGACCCCGAGCCCTTTGCATATTCACTCTGTCACATGGGAAATGAATGCAGGTCCATTGTCTGAACTCAAAAGTGCTGGTACACCAAAACGCGGGATAAGTTCTTTCAAAAGGCATTTGGCAACAGTTTGTGTATCACAGTTCTTTGTTGAATATGCCTCAGTCTATTTGCTGAACATACACACTATTACCAACACATACTTGTTGAGGTGTACTTCTGAGTGGGGGGCATGTCAATGAAGTCCATTTGGAGACTCGCAAAAGGTCCGTGGGGAGGTGGAAAGTGGCCAGGGGCAGTTGGTGTATCCTTCCCAGTATTGTATTGTGCTCAAAAAGTACATTGTGTACAAAGGCGTTCTGCTGTCTGGCGGAACTTGGGGTTGTTCCAACAATGTCAAAATAAACGGATCATGCCATCTCATCCGACATGTGAGGGACCATGGAAAAGACGGGCCATGCAGGTGAGCACTGATGAAGGCAAACATATTTACCCTTAGGTCCTGTCCACAACTCCTCCTTTGTTTGCACACATCCTCCACTCGCCCACTCCTCCTTTTTGTGGGGAAACATCGTTTACATCGCATGCGATACATCGCATGCCATTACAATGCGGTCGTTACAACGACCGCGTTGTTATATCTCAAACCATTACAACGCAAGCCGTTACAACGACTTGCTGTAGGGGCAGAAGGTGTTGGATTTAAAATCCAACACCTTCCCTACTGTTGCACAGAGTGGAGTTGGAATACTAAATTATACTATTCCAACATCCAGCGCCCCCTACAGCAAGCTGTTGTAACGACTTGCGTTGTAATTAAGCCTGGGTGTAGTTCGCGTAGTCGCGCTACGCGAAGCTACGCGAAGACGTCGGAGCGCTACGCGAGCTACGCTTAGCTTCGCGAGCGCGCGTAGCTGCTTGCCGCGCCCGTTCGCGATGCGTTTTTCTTGCTCGGGAACGCGTTGTGGTTGCTCGGGACTCTGTTTGCGTGCTCGGGGCGCGAACTTACCCATGCGGTCGCCTATGGGCGCGGCCATTTTGTTTTTCACTTGTCCCGCCCGTTCGCGATCCCTTATTTCCTGTTCCGGGTCGCGTATAGCGTGCTCGCGATGCGCATTCCTTGTTCGGGAACGCGTTGTACGTGTTCGCGACGTTTTTGCGTGCTCGGGGACAAATATCGCGCGAACTTACCCACGCGGTCGCGATGGGCGCGGCCATCTTGTTTTACCACTCTATGCTATGGTTCTGGGCCTGCTTTTCTATCCTCCCTCAATCTTTGCAATCCTTAGTTTTTTACACTGTTTTTCAATTTTTCTTTATTTCTTATCTATCTCACTCTCTGCTTAAGTCTATATTTTGCATTTTTTTCTACTTTTTACTGTTTTTTTTACTTTTCGACTGTTTTATATAACTTTCTTCTTTAAGCTCCAACTTCTTCCCTAACTTTATTTTTCCCTTCTAACTTTTCTTTTTCACCTCCTCCCACCCCAGAACCATGGCGAAGGGTAGCAGCAGCGGCTCAAAGGGCAAGGCGCGTGCGCCCAATCGCCGCCTGCCTTGCGGCAGACTGCGCCCTGCAGGGGTGCAAGCCCGCCAGCTGTTTAATGAGGCGGAGGTGGCCGCCCTTGTTTTTTTATTCAGCGCCACCTCCCCTTGACCTTGGCAGCAGGCGGCAGGCCAGGCTCCGGGAACCCGACCCAGGAGCGTCACCGCCGGTGGGCGAAGGTGCGTCGGGCAGTGTTTCGCTGCTCCGAGGTCCGGCACACCCATAACCAGCTGGCCCACCGGTGGTCAGACATCCTTGACCGGGAGCAGGACCTGTTGGACCTGCTAGGTGTCGAGGTCGTGGGGCTTGGTGAGTAGCCAATATATATATAGTAGTATAAGTATTGTGATTTGTTTATACATTTTTACAAATAACAAGAATACTGCTGCTTACATTGCAGGTAAATTACGTTTCAAAATCTTCTGTGATTGTAGGACACAGGTGCTGGGCGGTACTCTTACTTTTTGCAACTTTGCGCTCGCTTGTCATTATGTAAGAGTTTACTTTAGAGAACTTCAGTTAGGTAATGCTATTGCTAGAGAGACTGTAGTCCTTCCTTTGTCCTCCTGTCAAATAGTGGTGGATGCATTTGATACTAGGTTTAGTTACTATTAGTTGATAATTTTTGAGCGGTCTGCGTGACGCATCCTCTGTCACTGAGTGCTGCTTACCCCAGTCCTTAGAACCTTTTGTAGTTTGTTTAGTGAGTGGTACTGGTAAGCTTAGCTTAGCAGTGTCAGTCAGCTGCAGAACATCAGACGCAACCAACCAACAATTTGGTGTATGCATTATGCACTTTATGCATGTGTCCTCCTTCTCATCTATGCATTTTTGATGTCAATAAAAAATGGAAATGCAGGCTTAATGAACAATTGGCCCGCCTGGAATAGGTGGGCTAGGTCAGGTGGTACTTAGGCTTAGTTAGTGTTCTGGATTTTATTTGAATCAATCAGAATGGAACACTGAATTAGTGTTCCCAAATAAGTAGACTGTCCGTGAATCCCGCAAGGCAGTAGTCGATCGGATTAGATAGGTAAATTTTATTGCAATTTTTGTTTCCTAAAACGTTTTTTGAGCGTTTTTTTAGATAATTTATTTGTTTCACAGCAATCATTAATGTTTGTGTCTTTCTTTTTCTTTATTATATCTTACATGATCACTGATGTGCAGCACCCAGGGGCAAGAAGACGGGGTCAGATTCGGCGGGACAACCACCAGAGGACCGCTCCTCTACCGAGGGCCCTGCTGCTGGTCCCAGTAAGTCCTCCAGTGGTTAATATTAACAATTATATTGCCCTAACTTTTACTGCACCTTATTTTTTCAGAACTATTAATTCTGGCTCCACTCCCTAATTCTATTTTTTTACAAAAGATTCTTTGATCTTGACTTGACTATCTGTTTCTAAATTCTGGTTATCCCTGCCTCTAAGTTCTAACTGCCTCTGCTATGAATGTCTGTACTCTGTACTACTAATATTAGTCTGTCGCTAAGCTTGCCCAGTTTGCATTGCCACTCTTTATTGTACGGTTTTGAATAAAACTCAGATTGACCAATACTAATAGCTCTAGCCACTGAGTCCAGTCCTTTCGGTTGTCCTCTTCTAGGCTTCTTAATCTTGAGGCTTTGACAATTACCACAAACAAAATGCCCAACCAGATATTTGACTATTTTTGATAGGATATAGTACATACTACTTGGATTATGCACAGCCCTATGCAGAACTATGCACAATGAAATAGGATGTTGGTGATGCGAGTTTGGAACTTGGACGTTCCTCACACCTCAGTCAGAAGTGAACCCACAATCCCCTGAACGACTAGCTATAGTGTCTCATTAGGTCCCCGAACCCCCACCCGAAGATACCCAATGATTATGATTACACAACCCAGAACATAACACCCTTTCGCTCACTCACTCGTGTAAGTCCACCACCACCACCACACAAAATACCACAGAGTCTATGTGTAAGTTCAAAAGGTTTATTTTCAACTAACAAGCTCTGTGTGTATGTTCTATAAAATTCAGTGTACTCCAGCCAGCTCCAACAGCAAAATGCATAAGATTAAAACAATAAACAGTGTTGCACTTGCAACAAGTGCATGATCATTGATGATATACAAGACAAAAGATCTGTGCGAATTCTGGGCGACTCCTCACCGTAGAACGTAGAATTACTGGTTACATGCATCATTCATAAGCTCTGCAAATCTCTGGTTCTTAGAAGGGAATCCTCTGCCTGAGAAAAATGGTGCGTGTTATTATAGTATAATGCAAGCATTTCTCAGTCCTGCCCAAAAAGTGTAACATGTTACCTATGGCTAAGCAATACGGACTAACCGAACTCCATAACAAAGTGGCTTGTTTTTCGACCTCTTGTACGCAACGCTCAGACAGTAGCTGTATGTGCTCAAAAAGGCGTCTTACTGTTACTGCGCAACAAGCTGCGAGGTAACATGCGCAAAAGACATGAAGCGGAAAATGGTTGCATGGCTCAGGCTAACTTTGCAAAGAGTAGAGTATAGTATAATAATGACCCTAGGGACCATAACACTACTAGTGTCTACTGACTGTACTCTAGTACCCGATTTGGACTATTGAATGTGATTTATAATAATATGTATGTATTAACTTTTTTTCAATCTTGCTAATGAAAAAGAATAAATAGGGGGAGGTGTACAGGCATCTAAAAATGTGTCATGTTTTTATCTAGGCAGACTAGCAACCACCAGTGGCGGCGGGGCCATCGGCGATTCGAGCCTTCCGGAGGGGGCAGGAGAAGATGCGGCACCTGCAGGAGCTACAGGGGGGGAGCCAGCAGCGGTGGTAAGTTATATTCATGACTTATTGACATTGCACTAGCTGGAAGGGTGTGTGGACTTCACTCACTGTACTGTTGTTGAGACTTATTAGGTATGAAGTTGTAGTGAACATTATACAACGGTTAAAGAAGACACCCTTTACTTAGCAGGAGCAATGCAGTAGCAATAGCATTACCAGCGTGACTTGATTAACCAATGGCCTCTTATATCTGACTCCAACTCAGCTGTGAAAGTTTTATGGAGGAGACTAAAAGTTAGATCAGATGACCTTGATGGATGTGTTGAACAAAAAGGGAAAGAAGGGTTGAAGGAGGAAGGGCGGGCGAGATTTAATATGATGACTGGCAGAGAAGGATACGTTAGAAGCATGGATAGGTGGCTGATAGGAATCAGATGCATGTGTTGTTGAAGGATGCGTGGAAGAAGGTGAAAGAAGCATGGATGCCTGCCTGGGTGGGCGACACAGTATGGGTGGATACTGTGGATAGCAAGAATCATCAGCGGTGTTTGGGTGAAACTCAAAGCCAAGGCAAGCAACGGAGTGAGTGGACGCATGCGTTGTTGTTGGTGAAACAAAGTAAGGTTGGTGGAGAGATTAAGAAGAATGATTGACATTTACTTAGAATGGATGGATGCCTGTATGTATTCATCATAGACAGCATAGGTGGAGACTGTCACGGGATGCACAGTTTTAGGGAATGTAAAAGAAACATCGCCAGAGTAGCAAAGCCGATGTGGGGAGGGGCAGGGTGGGGGGTAGTAGTAAACAATGTATTACGCGGGCAAATACAGGTAACTTTACTGTAGACATACAAATAAATAAAGCGAATTTCATTGTGCGCACTGCACCGCCAAATGCGATGCAGTGTGCGCAACAAAATTAGTTTCATTTATTTATATGTTTACTTACCTGTAATTGGCCGTAATCCATAGTTTACTACCCCCATCCTGCCCCTACCCACGTCACAGCCCGGCCGAACTCCCCGAGTCCCACCACTGACCGCTACTGACCTTATGTCGTTGTCCCATATAAAAGCAACGATCATTGGATCAGATATATAATCTGCCTTTTGTAGTAGCCAAGGCACTGTGAAATAAATGAGCAATTGCCCTCCATGTAACATAGAGAGTATGGCCAGTGCCACCCGTAATAGAAAAATACGAGCTTCCCCACCTGCAAACAGTAGTAAATCCAACTAACGTGAGTCTGCGTCATGACTCGTATGTTTGTCTTGGGTGCAAGCATAGATGACCGAGCTGGCAATGCCGGCTACAACCAGGTTATGTCATTTCGCTAAACTAGAGAAAAGAAGAACACTGGTGTACTGTGTACTGGTTGGAGTCCATAGTGCTAGAATAATGCCTGAAACTCCCACAAATGTTAGAGGCCGAGGAAGTGGGAGGATAGATAGATTATTACCACAAATGTTATGTACTGTGCTTCTTGCTAGTGCTACTGTGCCATTATGTGTTGAATTAATTTTGTGTTACTGTTTAGCTAAGAGTACTGGTTACAACAATATTTTTTTTCTTTCTTGATATAGATGGTACTCCTTCCCAAGACAAACCATCGCGGAAGGAGTTGGCAGCCAGGGCCCGGCGCCGGAAACTGGAGGCCATATGCCAGGAGTACCGGCGGCTGGTGGCTCAGGCGGAGGAGGAGGCGGCAGCAGCAGCTGCAGCCTCGTCCGATGCCCCGGGCCCCAGCCAGGCCACAACTCCAGCGGTACGGCGCCGCGGTCTGGTAGCCGCCCTCCGCCACCGCAATTCGCTAGCAGCCAGCACTGCTGTCCCCCACCCTGGATGCCACTGCAGGGCATTTCGCAAGAAGATTCTCCTCGGGATGGCACGTCTAGAGGAGCAAATGGAGGAGCGGGTCAAAATCATGGTGGACAAACACCTCAAAGCCCGCCGAATTTAACATTGAGGACCCTGTTGATTTGCCCCTTTTTATTCCTTGTTTTGGTGGGTGGGAATTGGGTGTTGGGGTTTCGGGACATTCTTTGGACTTTTTTCGTTTTGGACATTTGTTGGGGTTAGGGAGAAGGGTGGGTCAGGTGTGGGATAGTTTATTTTTGTTAGGGTAATAAATTATATTTATACTTAAACATACAATGTTAATGTTTTGTGGGGGTTACTGTTTTACGAATTAACGTCACATTGGTTTCCTTGCTGCTGCAGGGCCGCAGCCAGTGTTTGATTTAAATAATCTGCCGACGATGATGTAACACAAACAGATAGATGCGGTACCCCTCACTGAGTTATTTGTCCTACTAGTACTGTCAGTCTCTCCTCCTAGTCCATTTATACCTCCCACCAAACTTATCTTACCTGTGATTGATGATTACGTTCGGCACAGCGATGGCTGCATGGTTTCCAGAGAGAATGTAGAAGATGCCATGGTTGTGGTGGTAGTAGTAGAGTAGACACTGGCAGTAGCATTTGCTAAAAAATTAAAAAAGAGACAGTCACTTTCCTGAGAACCGCCTGTGGGAGGAGTAGTAGAACGAAGTAAAATACAGTACAGAAGAAGACTGCCAAACAAACAATATTGCAGTTGCAACTGCTAAAGTCAAATTAAACATAATGGTGGCGGGGACAGCCTAGTACAAGAAGTTACAAACTGTAGTTGTGTCGATTGAGTCACTTAACTTAACACAATCGTAATTCGTAACCTTTACTGCTGTGTGGTAGGAGTTTGATGATTAATCCAATCAATGACGGCAATTAATTATGATGTACTACTATTAGCCGGTGACGGCTTGCACATAGACTGAGCATGGGTGGGCAAGCAGAAGAAGCTCCTCGCCCTGCCTTGCAATTGAATTAGTGTTGCTTTCACCACATCTGCCCCAGCAAGCGTGTGATCAATTGGTGTACATTTTATGTAGTCACATCACACCTCAATATAAATCACAGCCCGGGGGAAGAGGGTTAGGGTTTGATGAATGGATGGGAAGGGGGTTTGGGGAAAGGTTTGAGAATGAAAAACAGTACGCATGGACAACAAAAGCAAAGCGCAATCTTGGCAGACGACCATGATCTTATACAAAAAATCTATAAAGGGAGAAAAGGGAAATGCATGCATGATGATGAAGATAACTTGATGGTTAATGAGTAGTACTTAATAACTCCTACTAGACAATTAGACAGTACAGGGCAGCAGTATATTCTATGCAATTTGCCTTGCCTGTAATATGCCCTCAGAGACCCAAATTCCATGTTGTACTGGGCTTACTTGTAAAGATAGCAAAGACAATTAAAAGAAAACACAGTTGTAGGGATCAATTAGCAAACAAACACACAACACACAGTCCTAATGATTGAAGAGAAAAAAGATTCAAATTAATTAAAAGATGAATGATGAATGATACTAAAGTTACTGTATTATCATGCTCAAATTGTGGAGTGGAATCTCGTTCTTCCTCTTGGTCCTATCTTCCATGGACGCTCCGCACATCAATCTTGGTGGCCTTCCTGATGCCGATTGGTAAGGTAAATGTGAGTTGTGTCTCCCAGTATAGCAAGCACAGGGTAAAGGCCGGCCTGTAACGTCTAGATGGAAAAACAAAAGGGGTATTGAAAAATCAATGAATAAAAAAAACATCAATTACGGTGGAGTCCAAGAAGAGAAGAGAGAACACTTTCAGAGTGAGGCGGCTTGGATATATTGTGTAGATTCTGTATACAGCATTAAGCTACAACAACAACAGGACAGAACAGGCCCACCACAGCACCAGCCCGTGACCCAACCTCCATTTACCTTAATTTTTGACATAGCCAGACAAAAGACATACACAGAAACTTAGCATTTTCCTAATTAAGTGAGAAAATCAATGCGCCGCTGTGAGTCATCACTACACTCGACTACACACCACTACATGGACATGTAGGTCTGCTGTGTTTACTTTCTTGTTGAATTGTTGTGTTTATGTTTACCTTATGCCACTTCATGAAATGCAGTTATTCCTTGAATCATCTCCGATCCAACTGAATGACTGCGTGCAAAGATAGTATGGTCATCATCATGGTGTGGTACGTGTTGTCCAACTACAACTCAGTCTGTAGTGACTCCGATTAAGTCCATATTCCATATTAAAAAATTGCAACAGATATTGGCCTGCACCTGCAGTAGTAGGAGTACAATTTGGTTATTAAACAACAAGAAGGGAAACATTGACTGTCACTGACTTGAGTCACTTTGTAGATTAACTAGTAGAGTAGAGTTCGACTTCATGCACAACATCAACAACAAACAACAGCAATCGCTCAGAGTCTGCAAGCATCCAATGCATTCCATCATTACCTGTCTTGCTCTTCTCTTTGGCTGTCAGATCATCAGATGCCTAGTTCTGACAGTTGTTATTTTTTTTTACGGGGCAGTGGCCTCATCATTACTCCAGTCCACATTCATTTTGAGTGTTAGTCGCTGTTTCGGTTTTCGTCTTATTCTTCTGTGGCACTTTGTCACAGTTTAAGTTGCTTCCCATGGTCAGCACTGTGATGATGGGCCGCGGCCTGGGTAGCGCTCATTGATGGTCATTTGAGTTTGCACAAATGTCAGCAAGTTTCTTCGAAGAGTCTCTTGTCTTTCTCTGCCAAGTACCTTCTGTCCTGACAGTGAGGACCTTTGGATGCCTGCTGAGGCTGTAGCCTTCGGACACTGATGAGTTTCGGCTCTAAAACAAAACGGAGGATAGCTATAGTCACGTTTCACTTCTTATGGAGGCGGGACTGGTAAAGGCAACATTTCTTGTACTAATGTCTGCCTTGATGGAAATGTACTTGTGCGAGACAGGAAGATGAAGCAGGACTCTGAAGAGTGGACAGTTAAATGCACAGACATCCAACTCCAATAGGGAAATAAAAAGAGAAGACGGTGGTGATGGATTTGTTGTGATTTGAACCAGAAAGACAGATACACAGACACATAAAGGAAGGAAGAAAGTAACAATTTGAAAGCCTAGTTGTCAGGGAAGAGGAGCTCGTTCTCAAACTCTGGTGGTTCGGACAGAAGTAGGTCCTGTAACGCACTATTTACGTCATCCAAGTCGCTCTCCTCTTCCTGCTGTGATTCACGTATTTTGTAATCCGGTGGTATAAAGTGCTGATTTATTTTGATCATGGTTAACCTCTCCACGCTTTGGGCCGAGAGACTGGTCCTTTTCGAAGTTACAATGGCACCAGCCGCACTGAAAACACGCTCAGAAGAGACACTTGCGACAGGGGAAGCCAGATACTTTATCGCCAGCCTGCTGAGCACTGTCCATTGGCTTCTTTTCCCATACCAATACACCAATGGGTTTCGATCCATGAAGACCTCTGTTGGGTCATCCAGATAGGCCTGGACCATCCGCTCAATGTTCAGGGGTGCTCCGATGTGCTCGGCCTGTTTTGCCTTTGCATCAGCACTGGACTTACCATACCCCTGCTGTAGAAACCAATCAGTTGCACATTGTGCTGTGGATGATCCTGTTCTTGATGTTATTGTTGGTGTAGGTGACTGCTGGGAGGCAAATGCACTGCATCAGGCTCCGAAGTAGAACTTGACTCTGGATGCCCTGTAGTACTGGTTATGGCCTGGGGTGGGGGGCCTGTAATTAACAGCCGTTCTCTTTCGAAAATAGTGGCTTCCTTAGCTATCAAAGTTTTGTAGTTGGCAACATCCACTTCCGAAAAAGGAATTACTGCCTTGCTGTTCAGAAATACTTTGTACCGTGGATCCAAAATTGTGGCACTAATGTAATGTGGTTGTGACAAAATTTTATTTTTAATCCTTGTATTTTCCGATAAGCGAGCGGCTAAGGTCTCCGCCAAATGATATGCGTCTTGTTTGTCATCCACACCTGCGTACGTTTCAGACACATCCTTCAGCTGTTGCTCTAGCATGTGCAACAATGGGATAGCTTGGCCCATAGTACAGTCCTCCCTGCTGACTTCCCGTGTGAAGATCTCAAAAGGAAGTAGCATCTCAGTCAGGCATTTAATGAGGTCCCATTGAGCCATCTCAACGGTCATGCCTTTCACAGTAGGTTCCCCTAATCTTTGCATGACATAAGCATTGAGTGGTATGTACAGTTCAAACAGACGATCAAGCATGTAATAAGTTGAGTTCCAACGTGTTGGCACCTCCTGGATGAGGGCTTTGACTGGCATTTTATGCTCACGTTGAATGACCCTCAGCTGCTTCCGGGCTTTAAAAGAATGGTTGAAATGTGTGCATATTCTTCTGCAGGTGACCAGTAAGTTGCTGACTTTGGATTCATTTTTCAAAAAGTCTTGAACAACAATGTTAATGCAGTGTGCCAAACACGGGACCCTGAAATAGCCACCATTGCGCATGGCCAAAACTACATTATTGCCGTTGTCCGTGGCAACAAAACCAATCGTAAGCCCTCTTGGGCGCAGCCACTCAAAGACCTTGGTGTTAAACTCTTCCAAAATGTTTGCAGCAGTATGAGATTTCTCCATGGCAAACATGGCTACAGTTGCATGTTTGCGAGTGGCATGAAAAATCTCTGCAGTATCAACACCAGCAGATATCTGTTCTCTAACCCCGCAAAACAGATCCAGTGTGCAGTGATGCACATGTAATCTGTGGCTTGGCAACTGGTCCACATGTCTGTAGTCAGGTGGATACTGTGAACAGCACTCTGCTTCAAGGCCTTTCCTAGCAATTCCAGCACGTCGTGATGTAGTGCTGGAACTGCAACTCTGGCAAAATAGTAGCGGCTGGGAACATGCCATTTTGGGCAGATGGTTGACACAAATTCCACAAAACCCACCCCTTCAACAAAAGAAAAAGGGAGAAGGTCCAGTGCTAACATTTTAGCCAGCTTCGCATTGTACAAACGTGCTATTGGGTGGTTGCGTTGGTACTGCCCCTCACCCCCAAACATGCTGATAATGGTAGGCTGCATGGTTTTCCTTTCTCTTAGGCTCAACGCACGTTTTGGTAGTGCGGACCTGGTACTTCTTGGTGTCTCCGGCTGACTCTTACTCTTGTGCCACTGAGATGTTGCTGAAGATGTGTGCAACGTTAAGACTGCACTGCTGGGGTCAGGGACACCTTGTGTACCACTACCAGAGAGAATGTCTCCCTGTCCTTCCTCTTCCACCATGATCGGATCTTCTTCTTCTACTCCTTTATCCCCACCAACACCAATGGTTGCAGTTTTTTTCTGGCGCGAAGGTGGTCCTCCCAGCTGATCAAGTGGTGTTTTTTCAGATGGGTCATTTGGCCTCCGGTACCATAGTTTGTACCAAGCTTACCACGACTAACAGAGGTATTACAAATGGAGCATATAGCAATGTTCTCCTCCTTTTCGCTAACCGTAAAGAAGTCCCAAACTGGGGAGCTTAACTTTGGCCTCCTGCTGGAGGTGCCACTTCCAATGCCGGATGATCTGTAGGGTGTGTGTTGAATTTGACTCTGTGCTGCTGTACCACTACCTACTCCTACAGAGGTGGTGGTTGTGCTGGATGTAGGTCGCTGCCGGGCCTTTGCTAATGCAAATATGGAAGCTGTAGGTCGTGTTGGTGTTACCTGTGGAGGTATGCGTGCTACATCCCTCGCAGCGATTTTGGATAGGGTAAGAATGTTGGTCTCCATCTCCTCGGGGCCGGGAGTGATGTTCGTGATGACTGGCTCGTCGTCATCATCATCATCTTGCTGTTCTACATCGACCTCCATAAGTGTAAGGCTTTCCGGAACCTTCCTTTTCCCTAGCTTGGTCTTGGAACGTGGCTCCCTCTCAGACTCAGTTTGTGGCTTCCAAGTGGCATCTAGATCATCAGAAGGGGGCTTGGCGAAGAACTTGATGGACTACCCCTCCTTTTCCTTGCTGGGGATTTGGAAGACAATGGATCTTCTGAATGAGTGGCTTCTTCTTCTACCTCTGCATGAGGCTCAATTTCCTGAACTGCCCCTACTTCAGGAGGAACAACAACTACTATTGCAGGCGGTGGTTGCGGCTGTTGTTGTTGACCACTTATCTGCTGTGTTTCCTCCTGCGTTGATTGGGTACTACTTTGAGATAGCGATAAGTTTATCTCAGGCTCACCATCACTGCTTTCCACCATTAGGCTGGCTACCTCTTCCACACTCATGTGCTTGGGCCTGGGTTGGTGGGTTGGGTCCACTGATGCGGAGGTGCTGCCCCCAGCTTGCCCCCCGGACACCGCTGCTGCAGGCGCAATTTTTTTTCCCAAAAAGGTATTGGCCAGCACACCAGACTTCAGTGTCACTTGCTTCTTCTGTTCCTTCTTCTTCTCAATAGCAACTTTCTTGGTACTGGAGGACCTGGTACCTGCTTTCTTTGGGCCCATCTTCTTCAGATGTCAGCAGCACTCAGTTGCAGAGATGTCTGGTCAGGTCACACGTCACGTTGTGTTGTGTGTACAGCAGCAGGATGTCTGTCTGGAAGAGCAACAGGCAATGATGAGAGACACACCTCCTCCTCAGTCTTTGTGCACCTAAAAGCAAAAAAGCCAGAACATCAGTCAAACATAGCACAAATCAAACAAATAGAATATAGAACTTAGTGTGTGGTGGCCTCAATTATTAAATTTCAGAAACTCTGTGAACAACAACACACAGTCTAGCCATTTATGAGACGTTGACAACAAGGCCAGGGCTTTCCTGGCTACTGTGTAGTGCTAGTGTACACTCTGGAAGAATAAGAATAGTAAAGAACAAAAACTAAAATGTACTGGAGCATGTTTGGCCTAAATTTGTGCATCACGTGGGATGTATTATATAGCAGCATCAGGGAGCTGCAGCTGGCAATGGGGATGGATTTGGAAGCAGTAAGACAAGAGGAACAATGGAAAGACACGCAGGCCTATGTGGCAAAAACAGCACACTAATAACTACCACAACAAAATGGCCCCAGAAACATGGTGACTCACAGGCACAAGGCACGGCAAACAATGAACTCAAGCAGGCCTATATATGGGCAGACAAAGGATGCCTTATAAAACACACACAGCTTTAATGCAAAAACTAAAATCCACATGGCTAAAAACACTTTGGAAAGTTAGACAACCACTACAACAACACAATTATAATTACACAGTACACATGCAAAAAAGGCATTTATTTAACACACCCAAAAAGTGAAATAGTCAGACCCTCCAAAAAAACCCACATTTTGCAATTCAATTGAATCAATTCAATGCCATCCATGGCCTAAATGATGTCAAAATTCCACAGACTACACAGAAACAGTTTTATGCACCCATGGTGACTACCTCTGGGCCTACTGGCATACTGGGCCGCAAGCTTGGAGGCCTATGGCAAAAGCACAGTGGCTGGCTTTACAAAATGGCCGACACCCACATGGCCAGGCCACCCAAAATAACAAAAAAGTGAAGACAAAGGACAGGACCAGGCAGTTGGAGACTCTGGGCAACTTGCTACCTCTTGAAAAAAATTGTAAAACAAAAAAAAGTGACTCCTTGCTCACCAAACTACATCTAAATGACAACCTGAGGAGTTTTTTGTGCAAAATGAACTAAATCAACATTTTCGAGAAGGTTTTATGATGCTCGAGAGATATTGTTCGCCAGATTGTAAATTCTGCGTGTTCGGCATCGCAATCGTCACAAAAAGTCGTTATCGCGCACGCGAAAACGTACATTGAGCGCGCGAAGAAGATAAAAAGTGTAAGTCCGCGTTGTCGCGCAGTGCGGACTTGCCCAAAGTCCGCGAGCTGAACGCCCAGGGTTACCTACTGGCTGAAAAGGCCTATTTATTTAACAAACACCCAAAAAAATAAAATACCACCCCAAAACCCACATTTTGCAAATCAATCCAATGCCATCCATTGCCTAAATTATGTTACAATTCAACAGACAACACAGAAACAGTTTTTATGCACCCATGAGGATGACTACCTCCGGGCCTACTGGCACACAAGGCCGCAAGCTTGGAGGCCTATGGCAAAAGCACAGTGGCTGTTCACACAAAATGGCCGCCAACACATGGCCAGGCCACCCAGAACAACAAGAAAAGGAACACAAGACAGACAATGCAGGCCTATGGCAAAATCACAATGCCTGGCTTTACAAAATGGCCACCACCCACATGGCCAGGCCACCCAAAATAACAAAAAAGTGAAGACAAAGGACAGGACCAGGCAGTTGGAGACTCTGGGCAACTTGCTACCTCTTGGAAAAAATTGTAAAACAAAAAAAGTGACTCCTTGCTTACCAAACTACATCTAAATGACAACCTGAGGAGTTTTTGTGCAAAATGAACTAAATCAACATTTTCGAGAAGGTTTTATGATGCTCGAGAGATATTGTTCGCCAGATTGTAAATTCTGCGTGTTCGGCATCGCGATCGTCACAAAAAGTCGTTATCGCGCGCGCAAAACGTACATTGAGCGCGCGAAGAAGATAAAAAGTGTAAGTCCGCGTTGTACGCGCAGTGCGGACTTGCCCAAAGTCCGCGAGCTGAACGCCCAGGGTTACCTACTGGCTGAAAAGGCCTATTTATTTAACAAACACCCAAAAAATAAAATACCACCCCAAAACCCACATTTTGCAAATCAATCCAATGCCATCCATGGCCTAAATTATGTTACAATTCAACAGACAGCACAGAAACTGTTTTTATGCACCCATGAGGATGACTACCTCCGGGCCTACTGGCACACTAGGCCGCAAGCTTGGAGGCCTATGGCAAAAGCACAGTGGCTGTTCACACAAAATGGCCGCCAACACATGGCCAGGCCACCCAGAACAACAAGAAAAGGAACACAAGACAGACAATGCAGGCCTATGGCAAAAGCACAATGCCTGGCTTTACAAAATGGCCGGGCCACCCAAAATAACAAAAAAGTGAAGACAAAGGACAGGACCAGGCAGTTGGAGACTCTGGGCAACTTGCTACCTCTTGGAAAAAATTGTAAAACAAAAAAAAGTGACTCCTTGCTCACCAAACTACATCTAAATGACAACCTGAGGAGTTTTTTGTGCAAAATGAACTAAATCAACATTTTCAAGAAGGTTTTATGATGCTCGAGAGATATTGTTCGCCAGATTGTAAATTCTGCGTGTTCGGCATCACGATCGTCACAAAAAGTCGTTATCGCGCGCGCGAAAACGTACATTGAGCGCGCGAAGAAGATAAAAAGTGTAAGTCCGCGTTGTCGCGCAGTGCGGACTTGCCCAAAGTCCGCGAGCTGAACGCCCAGGGTTACCTACTGGCTAAAAAGGCCTATTTATTTAACAAACACCCAAAAAATGAAATACACCCCAAAAAAACACTTTTACCAATTCAAACCAATGCCATCCATGGATGCCCGGCCTACATGATGTTTAAACTTTAAATTCAACAGACACCACAGAAACATGCACCCATGGGTACCTCTGGCTCTAGTCCGGGCCTACTGGCTGAAATTCCAATCAAAGAAAAACAACTAGGCCCCTGCCGAAACTACAGGCCACAACAATACATTTTAAAAACTATGGAAATCCCCCAAAAAATGTAGGTACAAACAAGCCCCAATCAAACAAACAAGTACACCAATTCTCCAACTTACTTGTAAAATCTCAAATCCAAGAGTCCTCAAATCCAATCCAATGATATGATGCAGCAGACAGACACAAAAAGTGATCCTTCCAGCTCCAAATCCAAATGAAAGTGAACAGCACATGGACAAAACACTGGGAGGAGCCTGCTGGACAGGAACAGGAAGTTTGAGAATCAGGGGCACTTCCTTCCTCTTGGAAAAAAAGAAAAAGGACTCCTTGCTCACCAAACTACATCTCTAAATGACAACCCGAGGAGTTTTTTGTGCAAAATGAACTAATTCATCATTTTCGAGAAGGTTTTATGATGCTCGAGATATATTCTTCGCCAGATCGTAGTTTCTTCGTGTTCGGGATCGCGATCTTACCAACACTGCCGCCGGAAGTCAGATCGCGCGTCCGAATGACGTGTTCGCGTTCGCACACTCTCGCGGGATCGTGCGGCCAGATTCCAAATCTCGTGGCGCCCGCGAACGGATTGGAAGTCGCGTCGGCAAACGCAGAATCACGGTAGGTCGTTACCGCGCGCGCGAGAACGTATATTGAGCGCGCGAAGAAGAAAAGCAGCTACGCTACGCCGCAAATTGCGTATTGCACGGTAACTTCGCGTTCTACGCGAATCGTGAAGTTACCGTAACTTCGCAAATTCCGCGAGCGTAGCGTAGTTCACCGCCCAGGGTTAGTTGTAATGGTATGCGATGTAACAACGCGGTCGTTGTAACGACTGCGTTGTAATGGCATGCGATGTATCGCATGCGTTGTAACGTGGCATATTCCTTTTTGTGTTCCTCAACCTGTCCCTGAATGTGAATAGGATCAAAATACAGTGAATCATTCTTTACTTGTATCTATTTGTTCTGTTCAATCATCTGGACCATTGTTACTTGGCAGTTTGTCAATGCTATTTTCTTTGCTTCCCAGTCAATGAATTGTTGACTTTTGACATGTAGTCCTTTGATGAAGTGTGTGCTGTGCATTTTATTATGGCTACTTTTCGAGGTAATAGCAAGGCTTGTAGGAGATCACTTATAAATGCTGCATGCTGTATTTTCTGGCCTGCTGAAGTGAGGAATCCCCTGATTGATCACAGCTGCCAAAGTCGTGGACCACCCCAACGGCATACCGGCTGTCTGTGTAGATGTTCACTCTTTCTCCCTCTGCTTAGGTGCATGCCCTTGTTAGTGCCACCAGTTCAGCTGACTTTTCACTTTTGGCAGCTGTCAGCCTTCCCCCCTGTAGGAAAGTAGGATCTGCTTCTTAAGGTTACCCCCACTTTTTGCTAAATGTGATACTGTTTTGACTAGTCTGACTGGGATCCTGCTAATCAGGACCCCAGTCTATCTGCTTTCTCCCTAAACTGTTATGTTATGTACTTATGTACACTCCAGATTGGATACTGGGGTACCCTTGTCAGTCCCTAGTATAAGTTACCCATGTACCCAGGGCATAAGTATCCCAGAGGCCTCCCATGGGCTGAAGCATGTATTATGCCACCCACGAGAGGCCATGCAAAATGGAACTACAGGCCTGCCATTACAGCCTGTGTAAGTTGGTGCATGCACCACTTACTTAAGATATAGGTTTACTATATCTAAGGGTCACTGCACTTAAAACCTATAAGTCAACCCTCTAGCAGGCATTTACAATCCTGAGGGCAGGGTGCTTGGTTCTAAGTGAGAGGGTGCAACTGCATGATCAGGACACCCCTGCAGCCTACGGAGCCCATTCTGTCGGGTTGCCAGTGCATCAGCCATTTACGACATATAGAGTGGCATTATGCGACTGCGTGATGACCAACTCTAAAACGACTGAAACTAACCCTATCGTGTTTGATGTCAAACATGTTGGAATCATAACCTCACACTGGTAACCGGTGTGGGAGGTATGATTCCACCCCTCAGAAGCCAGCTTCGTTGGGTCCCTGGTGTTCCCGGAACCAGCCTTCGAGTCCCGGGCAGCACAAAATGGTTGCTGCTGACCAGAGACACATTTCTGCCCTCCTGCTGCTGAGCCAAGCTCGAGCAAGGGAAGGCAGAACAATAGGCATCCTGTCACAGGGAGGTGTGACCACCTTCCAGACAGGATTTAGTGTATTAGGGCTGGGTGGGTGCGCTTGCCAGTGACCGAAAGTCTGCATGAGGGGCACATTTGGTGTCCCTGTGCATAGTCCAGTTCAAACCAGTCCTGGGAGCTGTTGGCTCCTGCTCTGGTGCAAAACAGGTCAAAGGACAGGGGAGTAACCTCCCCATTGTCCAGACCCTCCCCTGGGAGGGTCCCCTGAATCTTTCCAACTGTCTCCTGTGGGTACTTAAGGGCTTACCTCGCTGTAGGATCCTAGATTCGACATGGACAAGATTCTGAACCAGAAACTACTGAACTTTGACCGTCTGGACACTTTGGACTTCGCTGGACTTCGTTTGGGCCCGGCTTCATCTCCCTCTCAGGCACCGCAATACTGCTGTCTGGTCTGCTGACCCTGAGCTCCTACGGACTCCAAAGTCTTCAGCAACTCAGGGGGTGAGTTTCTACATCCCTCGAGGTCTTAGATGCCCTCTCACCAAGTTCAAGGACAGAATCCCAAGTGGGGGCTGCAATACCCAAAACCCTGTGCTCCGCATACATTTGCAAGTACATATGCTTGTTGGCATTTCCCGTACAGGTGCACTGGGCTCCAAGTAGCCCCAGCCTCTTGCACCATTTCCTACCAAGTACTCCAGCCTCCTTGCACCGAGTGCTCCGTGGGCTGCTGTTTGGTGAAATCGCTTGAGGTCCTCTTGCGACTCCTGTGCCTCTGGCCTGTGGGTCCACTTGAGGGTCAACTTTGCTTTTCTTGGGTTCCCCTGGTTGCTCCAGGCCTGCCCTGACTCCCCTTGCTGTGGTGAGTGTCCTGGACCTTGCTGATTCAAACCGTATCCATCCTTGACCTTCTGCATGGGTTGCCGTTGCCAAGGCTTGTTGGTGCTCCTGCCAGACACCGCAGCACTCAACATCCTTCGTGGGACAGCTCGTATCTAGCTCCTGGTTGTCCTCGACGTCTCCTGGTCCCCGTGGCTGCAGAGTCAAAATCTCCATCAATGCACCTGAAGCACCTTACATCGGTGGGCATTTGTCTACCGAGTCCCTGGTCACTCCTGAGTGACCCAGACTCTATCCCCTCTGCTTTCAGGTACTCTTCAACAAGAATCCACCTTTGAATTCCAACTGACACTTTTCTTCCTTCCAGCAGCGGCTCTTCTTCGAAGTCCTCCATTGGGTTCGACAGTGGTTTCCGATGCCACTTCAGACCTATGCACTCCATGGGATAGGCAACTCGGGTGCCTTGGCATCCACGGGTTGGGTGGCTCTCCAACCTCCTAACTTCCACTGGGTTTCTTCGAAGTCCACCGGGAAGGGTCCTTAAACTCTAAAACTTCAACCACGACTTTCCCATTGACTTGTACTGAGCACGCGGTCATGTTCCCACACTGCACCTGTCCTCCATGGGGTCCCTACTTACTCACCTTGGGTGGTTCCTTGGGGTCCCAGCAATTCTACGTCCTCTTGACACTGTCTTGACTTGAGTCGTGGTTCTTATACCACTATTTTAGTATATGGTTTGGTCCCCCCCGGAGGCCACTGTATATTAGTGCTATTTACTGTCATTTCTGTGCTTAAGTATTGTGTGCTTTGTGATTATCTCCATGTTGGAGATACTGTGTCATACTAGAGAGTGTTATATTAATAAATACATATTTTTATAACTACTGTGTGGTTCTCCTTTCATTTAACCAATACTATAAGGTTGCATTCTGGTAAAATAAGCTGTTTAACATTCCTTCAAGACTAAGCCTGAAGCCTGCTCTCCACAGCTACCACTTGGATAGCTTTCTAAGGTTATCTTTGACCTCTAAAATCACCATAGGGTTGTTTGGACTGGTGCAAGTTGCCCAATTTAATTAGTGGTCAGAATATACCAGGCCAACTTCTCACATTCGGGTAGCGGTGGGATTCAAGCCTGCATTGTTTTACCAGATAAATCTTTGTATTGATTAACTGGAAAAAACACTAATAATAGGTACATATAATACTAGCTTAGAATAAGTAAGTTCTACAGAACTTAGGGTTGGGTAATTCAAGGGTCTAGCACACCCTTTCTCCAACCACAGAGATTTTAGTTCCCACTAGGTTAGGTAGGTGCAACACCTCACCACAATTAGTATGTCTATTAAAGGAGATGCCAGTGGCTCTCTGCCTTCTAGATACAGTGAGATTTCATTCCAGGAATCAAAAGCCCTGCGTGCCTCTAGAAAGTTGAAGACAGGGAGAAGTGCAAACACTCAACGTCTGATAGAGATGTTACTATTAGATGACCTAAGGAAGACTCCTGGGTCAGATGAGCAGGACAGAGTGGGTGGGACAGGGAATGAAGACAGGTCAGGAGGTGACGCCTTTTATGACCTAGAATATAACCCTGACCAGGGGGAACCTGATGGTTCCTACCTGGATAACTCACATCTTCAAGAGGAGAATAGAGGACACCATGAGGGTCCCCTCTTTACTCCTCCTGGAACAGAGCAGAGTTTACCAAGGCAATCTAGATCTCCCTCTGCAGAGTCTAATCACTCTGGACAGTCTGTAGGGACCTCTGTATCTAGCAAGAAGGACCACTCTTATGATAGGGAATACCAATTGCTTGAACTTGAGAAAGCTAGGCTTAGGCTCAGGCAAGAGCAATTGACCCTTGACAAGGAGTCCCTAGAAGTCCAGAGAGCTAGAAAAAAAGTTGGGACTAGAGTCCCATGGTGGCAGTAACAGTGTCCCTAGAGTTAAGGAACATTCCTTTGATAATAGGAACCTGAGCAAGATTGTCCCTCCCTACCATGTTGGGGATGACATCCACAAATGGATAACTGCTTTAGAGAGGGCATGTAAAGTGCAGAGGGTCCCTCAAGAGCAGTTGGCAGCTATCTGGTGGCTCTCCTTTGCTGACAAAGGTAGACATAAGCTCCTCACTGTTAGAGAAGAGGATGCAGACAATTACTCAGTATTGACGAGTGCTCTCATTGATGGGTTTGGCTTAACCACTGAACAGTACAGGATTAAGTTCAGAGACACCCAAAAGACACAGAATCAGGACTGGGTAGACTTTGTGGATAGTGCCATTAAGGCTCTGGAAGGCTGGTTGCTTGGCAGCAAAGTGAATGATTTCAAGGGATTGTACAATTTGATTATGAGGGAGCAGACCCTTAATAATTGCCAAAATCAGTTATTGCATCAATACCTGGTTGACTCTGATCTGACTTCTCCCCAAGAATTGGGAAAGAAGGCAGATAAGTGGGTCAGAACCAGGGTGAAGCAGAAAAACCAGAACAATGGTGGTGACCAAAAGAAACAAGATTCTAAAACTCCAGATAAGGGTGGGGACAAGGGTAAAGATCAAAAACAGGCTTAATCAGGGCCCCAAAAACCTGTATCTGGGGGGAGTCACAATCCAACAAAGGAAAAGGCAGAAAGAAACCTTGGTGATACTTTTGTAAGGTAAAGACACATTGGACAAAAGATGCTGATTGTCCAAAAGCCAAGGAAAATCCCCCTACCACCACTGCCCCTAAGGCAACTGCGCCCCCAGCACAAGCACAAGTGGTGGTACAGGGAACAAGGGATTAGTAGGGTTAACCTTGGGCTCTGAGATGGGTTCTGGCCTAGTCAGAACTCCAGCTCAGGCTATGCTTGTCTGTGATGGTGGCATGGGTATTGACACCCTATTTTTCAGTCCTAGTAATCTGGGCAAATACAGGCAGCAGCCTTTAATCAATGGTAAGGAGGCCATGGCATACAGGGACACAGGTGCAAGTGCCACTATGGTGACACAGGGTCTTGTGGCCCCTGACCAAATCATACTTGGAGAAATGTACCAAGTGACCAATGCTAATAATGCCAGGACTGACCATTCCTTGGCAGTTGTTAATTTCAGCTGGAGAGGGGTAACTGGCCCTAAGAAAGTAAGTTGTGGTTAGCACAGACCTACCAGTAGAATGTTTATTGGGCAATGAGTTGGAGACTTCAGCCTGGGCTGAAGTAGAACTTAGGACTCATGCAGCAATGCTGGGCATCTCTGCAGATGTGTTTGCTGTGACCAGGTCACAAGCCAAACTGACTAACACTGAACAGGCCCTGGATCATGGAACAATGGACCAAGGGCCTTCCAAGAGAAGGAGCAGGAGGGGTTAGACTATGTAATCCCCCCAGACTCAGAGTGAGGATCAGTCTCTTGAGGGAGATGATCTTAGTCGCTGTGAAGGAGCTGTCTCAGATGAACTTGAACCTGATCAGGTTGAGTTCTTGGGGACAGGGGGCCCTTCCAGGGCAGACTTGAGTTTGGAGCAGTAAACCTGCCCCTCTCTTGAACCCCTCAGACAGCAAGCTGCTACTGAGGCTGCTGGGAGTATCAGTGTATCCCACAGGATCTATTGGGATGAGGGACTCCTTTCCTCAGAGGGTACAGACCCCAAGCCTGGTGCCACCAGGAGGTTGGTCATACCTCTGAAGTTTAGGGGCTTCCTACGCACCTTGGCACAGGTTATTCCCTTAGCAGGACACCTAGGCCAAAGCAAGACTTGAGACAGGCTTGTCCCTCACTTTCACTGGCCTCACATGTCAAGCCAGTGGTAAGTCAGGTGGTACCACAAAGGTCCCCCTCATACCACTACCTGTGGTGGGGGTTCCCTTTGAGAGGGTTGGGATTGATATCATTGGTCCCATGAACCCTCCAACAGCATCTGGACACAGTTAGATTCTAGTGGTGGTGGACCATGCCACTAGGTATCCAGAAGCAATACCCCTTATAACCACCACAGCCCCTGTGGTGGCCAGGGCCCTCCTGGGATTTTTTTCCAGAGTGGGTTTCCCTAAGGAGGTCTTAACTGACAGAGGTACAAACTTCATGTCAAGTTATATCACTGCAATGTGGAAGGAGTGGGGAGTGAAATATAGGTTCACCACACCCTATCACCCACAATGCAATGGGCTAGTTGAAAGGTTCAACAAAACCCTCAAGGGCATGATCATGGGCCTCCCAGAAAAGCTTAGGTGAAAATGGGATGTCCTGTTGCCCTGCCTTTTCTTTGCCTACAGAGAGGTCCCTCAGAAGGGGGTTGGCTACAGCCCGTTTGAACTTCTGTTTGGCCATCCAGTTAGGGGTCCCCTGTGTTTGGTGAAGGAGGGATGGGAGATACCTCTCAAACCTCCTAAACAAGACATTGTGGACTATGTACTTGGTCTCAGCTCCAGGATGGCTGAGTACATGAAGAAGGCCAGCAAAAACCTTAAGGCAAGTCAAAAATTACAGAAAGCTTGGCATGGCCAAAAGGCTGTTCTGACTGTTTATCAGCCAGGGCAGAAGGTATGGATGTTGGAGCCTGTGACCCCAGCAGCTCTCTAAGACAGGTGGAGTGGACCCCATACTATCCTTTAGCAGAAAGGTGAGGTCACTTACTTGGTGGACCTTGGCACTCCTAGGAGCCCCCACAGGGTGCTCCATGTGAATAGGCTCTAACCTTTTGTGGACAGGGCTGACATGGGCTTGCTCATGGCAACTGATGAGGGGCAGGAAGTAGAAAGTGACCCTCTCCCTGATCTCCTCTCTCAAAACCCTGATGATGGGTCAGTTGATGGTTTAGCCTTGGCAGGCAGCCTCACTGACAAACAGCAGATTGATTGCAGGAAGGTCCTCCATCAATACAGACACATGTTCTCTCTGACTCCTAGTCAGACCACCTGGTGTACCCATGAAGTGGACAAAGGTGAAGATTTATCTGTTGAAATTTGAAATTTGTACTTGTAAAGCGCACCCATACCCCCAAAGGGGTGTCCAGGCGCTGTACGCATACCGCTGTGGAACCCTTCCTGGCTTTTCCCTGTGAAATGTCCACTCCTGGGCACCCCCAGGGTGAAGCCAGGCATCCCAGCGCTGTTGGGGCCGTTGTGGAGATTAAGCAAGCTATTGCCCAGAGTTGCAGAGTGGGACCCATGATTAGAATAGGCACCGAGGCGAGAATTATCAGGTCCGAGGAAATTGAGCCCAAGACCCGCCGAGGCGGGAATTGAACCCTGGTCCCAGGCCAGATCTCTGCATCAGGGTCTGCCGCTCTAACCATTGAGCCACACTTCTCCAAAATAATATTTACAGGCAGCCTGAACATGTCAGAGATTGCATCAGGACTGAGGTCCAAAAGATGCTAGAGTTGGGAATAATTGAGCCTTCAGATAGCCCTTGGGCTAGTACAGTGGTCTTGGTACCAAAACCTCACACCCAGGGTGGTAAAAGAGAGATGAGGTTTTGTGTTGACTACAGGGGACTCAATGCAGTCACTAGGACTGATGTTCATCCAATTCCAAGGGCAGATGAGCTTATTGATACTTTGGCCTCAGCCAAGTTCTTGAGCACATTTGACCTCACTGCTGGATATTGGCAAATCAGACTAACTGAGGATGCAAAACCAAAAACTGCATTTTCAACCTCTAGTGGGCATTACCAATTTATTGTAATGCCCTTTGGATTGAAGAATGCACCTGCCACATTCCAAAGGCTGGTGAATAAAGTCCTTACAGGCCAGGAAACAGCGTTTACAATGCTGTCTCCACAACACGGTACTATTACAACGCGGTTGTTACAAAGACCGCGTTGTTACCACGCATACAATTACATCGCAAGTCATTACTATGACTTGCTTTAGGGGGCACACTGGTGTTGGATTCAGAGTGCAACACCTTCCCTGCTGTTGCACAAACTGGAGTAGGAATAGTAAATAATACTATTCCTAAGTCCAGCTCGCCCCCTACAGCAAGTTGTGATGGCATGCGATGTATTTGCATGCGTAGTAACAGTATATATTCTTACAGGCCTGGAAGCCTATAGTGCGCATATCTTAATGATATAGCTGTCTTTAGCTCCACCTGGGAGGATCACCTGGTCCACCTGAAGAATGTTTTGGAGGCTCTGCAGAAAGCAGGCCTCACTCTCAAGGCTACTATGTCCCAGATAGGGCAGAGTAAGGTTGTGTACCTGGGCCACTTTGTGGGTGGAGTTCAGGTTCAACCACTACAGAGCAAAATCCAGACTATAATGGACTGGGTTTCTCCCGCTACACAGACTCAGGTCAGAGCTTTCTTGTGCCTGACTGGGTACTACTGTAAGATTTGTAAAAGGATATGGGTTTATAGTGACTCCCTTGAATGATCTTACAACAAAAAGAATGCCCAAGAAGGTTCAGTGGACAGTTTGCTGTCAGAAGCATTTGATGATCTCAAGCAGGCCATGTGCACTGCTCCCATTCTGCAGAGTCCTGACTACTCCAAGCAATTTATTGTCCAAACATATGCATCTGAGTTGGGGGTAGGGGCTGTGTTGTCACAACTTAATGCAGAGGGTCAGGATCAACCATTAGCTTTTATCAGCAGAAGGATGATCCCCAGAGAGAAAACTTGGTCAGCTATAGAGAGGAAGCCTTTGCTGTGGTCTGGGCCCTGAAGAAGCTGAGGCCATACCTGTTTGGCACTCACTTCATTGTTCAGACAGACCATAAGCCCCTCCTATGGGTAAAACTGATGAAGGGTGAAAACCCCAAACTTTTGAGGTGGTCCATTTCCCTGCAGGGGATGGACTATACAGTGGAACATAGCCCTGGGAGTAACCATGCCAATGCAGGTGGACTCTCCAGATATTTCCACTTAGAAAATGAAGACTCAACTGGGCAAGGTTAGTCTCATCTCCTTACGTTTGGGGGGGGATTGTGTAGGAAAGCAGGATCTGCTTCTTATGGTTACACCCACTTTTTTCTAAATGTGATACTGTTTTTGACTAGTCTGACTGGGATCCTGCTAATCAGGATCCCAGTCTATCTGCTTTCTCTATAAACTGTTATGTTATGTACTTAGGTACACTCCAGATTGGATAATGGGGTACCCTTGTCAGTCCCTAGCATATAGTACCCATGTACCCAGGGCTTAGGTACCCCAGAGGCCTCACATAGGCTGAAGCATGTATTATGCCACTCATGAGAGGCCATGTAAAATGGAACTACAGGCGTGCTATTGCAGCCTGTGTAAGTTGGTGCATGCACCACTTACTTAAGGTATAGGTTTACTATATCTAAGGGTCACTGCACTTAAAACCTATAAGTCACCCCTCTAGCAGACCTTTACAATCCTGAGTCGAGAAAAGGACAAGGGAACCCAACTCACGAAGGAACCTGGGTAGGTAAAATATTATCAAAAACAATGGTTTCTGTGGAATAATAGACTCATATGTAGATAATGAGATGCACAATCGCAATGGAAGGGTTAAAATGATGTAAGAGGACGAAGAAACCACATACACCTATGGTTTTAGTTTGATACAATTGTATTTTATATTTTCCAAACAAAATTCTATATACATTGAAAAAGGAAATGTGCGTAGTGTCCCCAGTGAGAAACAGGAACCTAAAGTATTGGTGACATAATTGTGACAGTATTTTACAAGGTTTCCAAAGTATTCAAAAAGTCGACCATTTAACAAATCAATACATTATACACAGCAGCTATATACAATAATACGCGCTGTTAATGGTTCGCTTTCTTTAGTTGCCGACGACGTTTCGACCCTCTACGTGATCTAGGGTCTCATCAGGACCTAAGGATTTAGGGACATCTAGGAAAAGAAAAATAAAGTAAGCATATGGCCCATGTACCGGCACAAATGCGACAAAATGGATAAAAGGGCATAAAATTCAAGAGTACCTGATGGGTACAATGCGCAGCCGCGTGAGGTGTACGTGCCAACAGTGGGTGATAGAGAAAAAAAAGAAGAAAAACGAGATACTCACAAGGACACCCAGCCGGGTACTGATTATGTGAGAAGAAAAATAAAGAGAAGAATATTTAGTATAGGGACAGCAGGCAAGATGGTGGGAATGCTATAAGGGCTGCCTGTACTATTAATAATGCACACTGAGGAAACCTTACCCCAAGTGAGTGTGAAGGCTGGCACTCGGTGGATAGCTGAGCACTGTTACTGTAGTGATGATACAGAGAGGCGTGTATGAAGATGGCAGTGAGGAACTCTGTTGAGAATGGAAGTCTGTCAGGGCCTGCGCACTTAAGGTGTAATTCTATAAAGTATATCCCTCTGGAGACTGTTTTTACCTGGAGTCGGTGTTAATCACAGGCAGTGCTGTCGTGCTGACCTGTGGATCACGAGTGTTCAATGTGGTAGTCCGTACCTGAGAATAGTAGGGGTGACCGAATTACACTTGGTCTCAATACATAAGGGCATTGCGCGGTGGAGCAATGGCGAGCAAGGCCAAAGATTCTTACCTAAATGTGGTGTGAAGCCCATCTATAGGAGCGAGTATTCTTCAATGAAGATGAATCCTGTAATTTAACAGGAATCAACCGATTAGTGAGGCAACATGGAGAACGAAGCTACTAGAGGCCCTACGTGTGCGTAGCACCATCTGGTTCTTACCGTCAATTAATGCAGTCCTCACAGCGCGTGACAATCCACAGCGCGGGCAGCACGACAGCGTTCGTCTGTCTGCTGATGGCCAAATGACAGTGAGCCTGTGCTCACTCTGCCTTTAAATTCACCATCCGCCCGCCGAAAACTGGAATGACCTGCAGGCATCACAGTTGAATGCTGCAGCACCGTGTCATCCGTTTTTCGGTACAAAAAAAGGTAAACAGTAAAGAAAGACCGGGAGTAACCGGTCAAGAGATAAGTAGAGGGAAGGTGATTGCAGGTTAAAGGATAGGGTTACACTGTGGCAGAAAAACAGCTACGGCACGGAAGGGGGCATTTTAAATAAAGAATGCGTGTCCCTTGAAAGTTTATGTAAAAAACGGTTGCAAAAGCAGTTAAAAGTTACCGCAAGCATCAACCAGCAGTCATGTGGAGGATCACGTTGTAATTATAATACACCGGGCGTGTGGGAGGGCATTTCCATGTCCTAGTTGATGCACATTGTTTTTCATAATATATTTGAAGCGTGTGTCTTTGAACTAATAAAATTGTATGTAGTAATTGTCGACATTGCGCGCAGACATAATTTATGTGCTTTTTACTGAAAGTAAATGATGAAGGGTTATTACAAGGATTAATACTGCATGCTTACTTGCATCACCATGTTAATAATGTTGTAATTTGCACCGAAAATGCGCGCAGGAAGGCATTACAATGTTAAGGTTGATGCGCTTTGTATATTAATGTGGTACATACAGAGCAGATCTCTTACATTTGGCATATTTACATGAGACAGTGTGTCCAGGGAGGCGCCTACATAATTATGCATTCTCTGTTATTGATGATATCCTGCATTATATTATAGTCTGTAATTTGCAGCCACACTAGGCTTCCACTGTGACATTGGTAAGAAGGACACATTTTAACTGGCATTCAAACGGTTAACATTGAGGAAATGATGTGTTGAAAATTAATATATATCATAGAGGTATGTACTTTCGTTCATGTTTCACAATGTACACCTATTGTAAACAATCATAAGGGAAGAACAAAATAATGCTTAATAACTACAGACATGCATTGACATGTTTACATGATGCAGTGGTAGACAGGAGAACTGATAACGATATGGCCACATTAGTGTGTTAATGTGGTCACAAAACCACGACATTCTTCGGCGGAGTTCAGCCCATTGAAGATAGAGTTAATTCTTTCTATCCAGCGACATTCTAGTCGTTGTAAAATTTGTGAGATATCACCTCCTCATACAGGGACAACAGCAACGTCAATCACTTGCCACCTAATGTCCTGCGCAGTATGATTCTTTTCATCAAAATGGGACACCAGAGGGGCATTGGCAACAGAGCGTCTTATCTGGCTGCGATGTTGTCCAATGCGCGCCTTTACTGGCTGTTGTGTTTGGCCAATGTATGGTAACCTACAGGGGCACCATATGCAGTATACTACGTTTCGTGTATTGCAATTGGAAAAGAATTCCTATGTGTGCTTCAAACTTCCATGTTCAAATACGTTGGTGTTTGATGTAAAGGTGCAGGAAACACAATTCCCACACTTGTGGTGTCCTTTGATTGCAGGTAAGCCCCATGTGGATTGTAATGTATTGCTTTTGCGCAAAGTGACCTCTGTAGTGTACACCAAATGTGGTAACACAAATCAATCTGTCTACTGCTCATAAAGAAGATTATATGTTGGAGGCAGAGACACTGAAAGCCAAACTAGTGGCAAGAGGCTACCCCACAAGATTCGTGAGAAAATCTATGAAACGCGCCTGGTTCTGCCCCAGGGTAGAATTGCTAACCACTAGAGAGAAATCTACAGTAGACAGATTGATTTGTGTTACCACATTTGGTGTACAGACTAACAAATTCGGAAGCTGATAACCAAAAATTGGGACATAATCAAAAGTATCGACCCTGAGATTGACACCTCAATGTTTGCTTTTAAACCCGGTAAGAACATCAAAGATCACCTAGTTTGATAATCTACAGAGGTCACTTTGCGCAAAAGCAATACATTACAATCCACATGTGGCTTACCTGCAATCAAAGGACACCACAAGTGTGGGAATTGTGTTTCCTGCACCTTTACATCAAACACCAACGTATTTGAACATGGAAGTTTGAAGCACACATTGGAATTCTTTTCCAATTGTAATACACGAAACGTAGTATACTGCATATGGTGCCCCTGTGGATTACCATACATTGGCCAAACACAACAGCCAGTAAAGGCGCGCATTGGACAACATCGCAGCCGGATAAGACGCTCTGTTGCCAATGCCCCTCTGGTGTCCCATTTTGATGAAAAGAATCATACTGCGGAGGACATTACGTGGCAAGTGATTGACGTTGCTGTTGTCCCTGAAAGAGGAGGTGATATCTCACAAATTTTACAATGACTAGAATGTCGCTGGTAGAAAGAATTAACTCTATCTCCAATGGGCTGAACTCCGCCGAAGAATGGCGTGGTTTTGTGACCACATTAACCCACTAATGTGGCCATATCGTTATCAGTTCTCCTGTCTACCTCTGCATCATGTAAACATGTCAATGCATGTCTGTAGTTATTAAGCATTATTTTGTTCTTCCCTTATGATTGTTTACAATAGGTGTACATTGTGAAACATGAACGAAAGGACATACCTCTATGATATATATTAATTTTCAGCACATCATTTCATCAATGTTAACCGTTTGAATGCCAGTTAAAATGTGTCCTTCTTGCCAATGTCACAGTGGAAGCCTAGTGTGGCTGCAAATTACAGACTATTATATAATGCAGGATATCATCAATAACAGAGAATGCATAATTATGTAGGCGCCTACCTGGACACACTGTCTCATGTAAATATGCCAACTGTAAGAGATCCGCTCCGTATGCACCACATTAATATACAAAGCGCATCAACCTTAACATTGTAATGCCTTCCTGCGCGCATTTTCTTTGCAAATTACAACATTATTAACATGGTGATGCAAATAAGCATGCAGTATTAATCCTTGTAATAACCGCTCATCATTTACTTTCTGTAAAAAGAACATAAATTATGTCTGCGCGCAATGTCGACAATTACTACATCAAATTTTATTAGTTCAAAGACACACGCTTCAAATATATTATGAAAAACAATGTGCATCAACTCGGACATGGAAATGCCCTCCCACACGCCCGGTGTATTATAATTACAACGTGATCCTCCACATGACTTCTGGTTGATGCTTGCGGTAACTTTTAACTGCTTTTGCAACCGTTTTTTACATAAACTTTCAAGGGCCACGCATTCTTTATTTAAAATGCCCCCTTCCGTGCCGTAACTGTTTTTCTGCCACAGTGTAACCCTATCCTTTAACCTCCAATCACCTTCCCTCTACTTATCTCTTGACCGGTTACTCCCGGTCTTTCTTTACTGTTTACCTTTTTTTCTACATAAAAACGGATGACACGGTGCTGCAGTATTCAACTGTGATGCCTGCAGGTCATTCCAGTTTTCGGCGGGCGGATGGTGTATTTAAAGGCAGAGTGAGCACAGGCTCACTGTCATTTGGCCATCAGCAGACCGACGAACGCTGTCGTGCTGCCCGCGCTGTGGATTGTCACGCGCTGTGAGGACTGCATTAATTGAAGGTAAGAACCAGATGGTGCTGCGCACATGTAAGGCCTCTAGTAGCTTCATTCTCCATGTCGCCTCACTAATCGGTTGATTCCTGTTAAATTACAGGATTCATCTTCATTGAAGAATACTCACTCCTATAGATGGGCTTCACACCACATTTAGGTAAGCATCTTTGGCCTTATCCGCCATTGCTCCACCGCGCAATGCCCTTATGTATTGAGACCAAGTGTAATTCGGTCACCCCTACTATTCTCAGGTACGGACTACCACATTGAACACTCGTGATCCACAGGTCAGCGCGACAGCAGCGCCTGTGATTAACACCAACTCTAGGTAAAAACAGTCCCCAGAGGGATATACTTTATAGAATTACACCTTAAGTGCGCAGGCCCTAACAGTCTTCCATTCTCAACAGAGTTCCTCACTACCGTATTCATACACGCCTCTGTGTATCATCACTACAGTAACAGTGCTCAGCTACCCACAGAGTGCCAGCCTTCAAACTCACTTGGGGTAAGGTTTCCTCAGTGTGCATTATTAATAATACAAGCAGCCCTTATAGCATTCCCACCATCTTGCCTGCCGTCCCTATACTAAATATTCTTCTCTTTATTTTTCTTCTCACATAATCAGTACCCGGCTGGGTGTCCTTGTGAGTATCTTGTTTTTCTTCTTTTTTTTCTCTATCACCCACTGTTGGCACGTACACCTCACGCGCCTATGCATTCGACCCATCAGATACTCTTGAATTTTATGCCCTTTTATCCATTTTGTCGCATTTGTGCCAGTACATGGGCCATATGCTTACTTTATTTTTCTTTTCCTAGATGTCCCTAAATCCTTAGGTCCTGATGAGACACTAGATCACGTAGAGGGTCGAAACGTCGTCGGCAACTAAAGAAAGCGAACCGTTAACAGCGCGTATTATTGTATATAGCTGCTGTGTATAATGTATTGATTTGTTAAATGGTCGACTTTTTTTAATACTTTGGAAACCTTGTAAAATACTGTCACAATTATGTCACCAATACTTTAGGTTCCTGTTTCTCACTGGGGACACTATGCACATTTCCTTTTTCATTGTATATAGAATTTTGTTTGGAAAATATAAAATACGATTGTATCAAACTAAAACCATAGGTGTATGTGGTTTCTTCCTCCTCTGACATCATTTTAACCCTTCCATTGCGATTGTGCATCTCATTATCTACATATGATTCTATTATTCCACAGGAACGATTGTTTTTGATAATAATTTACAATCCTGAGGGCAGGGTGCTTGGTTCTAAGTGATAGGGTGCCACTGCATGAGCAAGACACCCCTGCAACCTACGGAGTCCATTCTCAGGGTTTGTTAGTGCATCAGCCATTTACGAAATATAGAGTGGCATTATGCGACTGCGTGATGACCAACTCTAAAATGGCTAAAACTAACCCAATCGTGTTTAGTGTCAAACATGTTGGAATCATACCCCCAAACCAGTAACCAGTGTGGGAGGTATGATTCCACCCCTCAGAAGCCAGCTTCGTTGGGTCCCTGGTGTTACGGATACCTGCCTTCTAGTCCCGGGAAGCACAAAATGGTTGCTGCCGACCAGAGACACATTTCTGCCCTCCTGTTGCTGAGCCAAGCTCGAGCAAGGAAAAGCAGAACAATAGGCATCCTGTCACAGGGAGGTGAGACCACCTCCCAGACAGGATTTAGTGTATTAGGGCTGGGTGGGTGCGCTTGCCAGAGACTGAAAGTCTGCATGAGGGGCACATTTGGTGTCCCTGTGCATAGTCCAGTTCAAACCAGTCCTGGGAGCCATTGGCTCCTGCTCTGGCATGAAACTGGACAAAGGACAGGGGAGTAACCTCCCCATTGTCCAGACCCTCCCCTGGGAGGGTCCCCTGAATCTGTCCAACCCTCTCCCGTGGGTACTTAAGGGCTTGCCTGGCTGTAGGAGCCTAGATTCGATGTGGACAAGATTCTGAACCAGAAACCACTGAACTTCGACCGTCTGGACATTCTGGACTTTGCTGGACTTCGTTTGGGCCTGACTTTGTCTCCCTCTCAGTCTGAAGCATCATCTGTGCCCATGCACCATACAATATCCATGCAGGACCTGTGGAGCATCAAGGACAACCGAAGATATCTCCCTTGGAGTGAAGGAATCACTCCCCTGCATTTGCAGGCACCACAACACTGCTGTCTGGTCTGCTGACCCTGAGCTACTATGGACCCTGAAGGCTTCAGCAACACAGGAGGTAAGTTTCTACATCCTGCAAGGTCTGAGCTGCCCTCTCACCAAGTTTGAGGACATAATCCCTCGTGGGGGCTGCAATACCTGAACCTCTGTGTACCGCATACATTTGCACGTGCATATGCTTGTTGGCATTTCACGAACAAGTGCACTGGGCTGCAAGTAGCCCCAACCTCTGGCACCATTTCCTACCAAGAACTCCGGACTCCCCACACCGAGTGCTCCGTGGACTGCTGTTTAGTGAAATCACTTGAGGTCCTCCTGCGACTCCTGTGCCTCTGGCCTGTGGGTCAACTTGAGGGTCAACTTTGCTTTTCTTGGGCTCCCCTGGTTCTTACAGGCCTTCCCTGACTCCCCTTGCTGTGGTGAGTCTCCTGGACCTTGCTGGTCCAATCCATGTCCATCCTCGACCTTCTGCGTTGGTTGCCGTTGCCAAGGCTTGTTGGTGCTCCCGCCAGTCACCGACCCCTCAGCACTCGACATCCTTTATGGGACAGCTTGTATCTGGCTCCAGGTTGTCCTCAACATCTCCTGGTCCCCGTGGCTGCAGAGTCAAGAACTCCATCAACGCACCTGAAGCACCCGACATC
Organism: Calotriton arnoldi; assembly: GCA_963921515.1. NCBI lineage: Eukaryota > Metazoa > Chordata > Amphibia > Caudata > Salamandridae > Calotriton > Calotriton arnoldi. Next base: position 1,020,235 of record CAWUFW010005511.1, on the reverse strand, counting down.
TGTGGGCATTCATCTACTGAGCCACTGGTCACTCCTGAGTGACCCAGACTCTGTCTTCTCTGCTTTAAGGTACTCTTCAACAAGAATCCACCTTTGGATTCCAACGGACACTTTTCTTCCTTCCAGCAGCGGCTCTTCTTCGAAGTCCTCCATTGGGTTCGACGGAGGTTTCCGACACCACTTCAGACCTATGCACCCAGCTTCCCTGGGATAGGTAACTCGGGTACCTTGGTATCCACGGGTGGGGTGGCTCTCCAACCTCCTAACTTCTATGGGGTTTCTCCATAGTTCACTGGGAAGGGTCCTTAAACTCTAAAACTTCAACCACTACTTTCCCATTGAATTGTACGGAGCATGCAGTCGTGTTCCCACACTTCACCTGTCTTCCGTGAGGTCCCTACTTACTCACCTTGGGTGGTTCCTTGGGGTCCTAGCAATTCTACGTCCTCTCGACACTGTCTTGACTCGAGTCGTGGTTCTTATACCACTATTTTAGTATATGGTTTGGTCCCCCCCGGGACCCACTGTCTATTAGTACTATTTACTGTCATTTTTGTGCTTAAGTATTGTGTGCTTTGTGATTATCTCCATGTAGGAGATACTGTGTCATACTAGAGAGTGTTATATTAATAAATACATATTTTTATTACTACTGTGTGGTTCTCCTTTCATTTAACCAATACTATAAGGTTGCATGCTGGTACAACAAGCTGCTTAACATTCCTTCAAGACTAAGCATGAAGGCTGCTCTCCACAGCTATGACTTGGATAGCTTTCTAAGGTTATCTTTGACCTCTTAAATCACCATAAAAGTTGTTTGAACTGGTGCAAGGTGCCCACTTTAATTAGTGGACAGCATATACCAGGCCAACTTCTCACACCCCCTCTAACAATTTAGTAGCTGTGCCCACTGCACAGGATGCCTGTAGTGTCCCTCTGACATCTCTGAGACACGACCCATCCACAAACAAATCTCCTTCAGCATCTGGCAATGGTATGACCCTTAGGTCTGGTCGCACTTTGGTATGCCTGTCTATAGCCAGTTCACAATTATGAAAGGCATCGCCTGCGATCATATCGTCTAGGGCATGTTCTGTGGGCAGAAGGCAAGCTGGGTTTAGGGTGGCGCCCCTTTTGATAACAATATGTGGTGCCAGGAGCGTCAGCTCGTACCTGCTGAGGCGTGCATTTGTCAAGTGCTGTGTCTTAGTGGACGTAAGGTGTGTGTCCACTGTGTGTGGGACATGCAAGACCAGAGTGTGTGCCAGCACTAAATTTTTGGACTGTTCTACCACTGGGCCACTGCCATGACAGCTCGCAGGCAAGACAGAAGTACCAATGCAACTGGGTCCAGGGTGGCAGAGTAGTATGCCACTGGGCAGTAGAAGGATCCATGCTTTTGTGCCAGAAGCCCCAGTGAACAACCCCATTTCTCATGACTGAAGAGGTGGAAATCCTTGCTGTAATCAGGGATGCCCAGAGCTGGGTCCACACTCAGTTCATTTTTAAGTGTGTGAAAGGCTCTGTTGCAGTCCTGTGACCATGGCACAATGCCTGGCACATCCTTGTGAGTCATTGCTTGTAATGGTTTGACGATCAAGGAAACATTAGGTATCCAGTGCCTGAAATATCCAGCCACCCCCGGGAAGGCCCAGAATTCCTTTTGTGTGCGGGGTCGGGGAAAGTCGGTGATGGTGGATATTCTGTCAGGCAGCACTTTTCTTGTCCCTTGGGACAATTCATGGCCCATATATTTTACCTGTGGTGAGGCAGAACTGTAATTTCTTGGGGGAGACCTTGCAACCCGTCAGCGCAAGATGGTGCAGGAGGGCAACAGCATCTGTCCCACAAGCATCCCTGGAAGGTGAAGCTAGTAGCAGGTTGTCTATGTACTGGATAAGGGTGGGACCTCCCTTTAGAACTAGGGAGTCAAAATCAGTCTTCAGTGCATTTGTGAAGATGGAGGGTGAGTTTGTGTACCCCTGGGGGAGCCTGCACCATGTAAATCTTCTTGAGGTGTAACAAAATGAGAAAAGGTATTGGCTGTCGGGTTGTAGGGGGATTGTAAAAAAGATGGAGCTAAGATCCAGCACTGTAAAATGTGTGGCTGTCACTGGAATGTTGGACAATATTGTAGCTGGGTTGGGGACCACAGAAAAGTACGGGACCACTATCTTGTTCAGTTCTCAGAGGTCTTGTGTAAAATGATATATGGGGCCCCATCCGGGCCTCTGGAGGCTTTCTTGACAGGCAGTATTGGTGGGCTTTATTATTCCCTGTTGGAGAAGGTCTTTTATGACTGGTGCTATGCCCTCCTCCCCTTCTTTTGAAGTTTTGTATTGTGGCACCCGTGGCAGTGGTGCTCCTGGTATCAATTTAATCTGTACTGGTGGGTAATTCAACACCTGTCCCACATCATTATTAGTGCGGGCCCATACGTGATGTGGCACACAATCACAAAGTTTTGGTGTTATTACTGGGTCTGTGCATGTCATAAAATACCAAAATGAAACAGCAAGCCAAAACATCTACAAAGGAATGTACATGTGATGCTCTTCCCCCAATGTAAAAATCCCCCACCAAAGTCCAATGCGTCGAGTATTATACTCGTGCGGTGTGCACCTCTACCACTCCCGCTGTTTCCAGGGAGCAGTCACCAAGACAAATGTTAAATCAATCGCAAATGTGGATTGCACCACCAGTTCCAGATTCCAAAGTGACTCAGTCCATCCAAAGTTCGTATCACAAAGTTGCTTTATTCTTTACATCACAATTTTACTTAAAAACAGCCAGCGCATTTCGTCCAACTTCCGTTGACTTCCTAAGGGCTGTGGAACATACAAAACATATAGGGGTCGATTCCGATCTCGGCCGGTAGGGCACCTAACAGCATTCGTCCGGAAAAAATACCAGCCGAATGCGTGTTCCCCGACCGATTCGTACACACGTCCGGACGAACAAGTACGATGCGTATAACAACTCATTTTCCGAGCGAGCCGTACTCACCCAATCCAGCTGCTGTTCCCCGCCCGAGCCGGATCTATGAACGCCGAATCGAGCCGCACGGAAGCAAATACACAGCACCTTCCGGCCGGACTAGTACGATGCGCAATCCGTACGCGCCGAACCCGTCGCTACGTCCGGCACATTTGAGCATCCGGGCGAGCCGTACATAAGCTCCGATTCGCGCCACAAGACGATCCACGGCTACGAGACGAACAAGCCTGCTATGAGTACGACCCGAAGACACGAGAAACCCGAACGAGACGATCCAAGCATGAATCCCATTGCGCAGGTCCTACCTATACCCTACATCTATTACCGGGACCGGCACGGACGCGTACGGCGCAGACGGTAAGTCAAACACCAACAATACAAACAAACTACACGTACCCGAAATATGTCACAAACACATAGGGATGCACAAATAACGTACACTAGCAACAGCAGAACCATAGGGGTGGGATGGCCAACACCAATGCCATACACACCCATAGGGGGATGGATGCCTACCACCAACAGCATCCTACCACCACCCCTACTCAGGGGGGCCTGGATGCTTGCCACTACTACCATCCCCACCCTTAGGGGTATGGATGCCTACCACTACCACCATCACTACTCAGGGGGGGCTGGATGCCTACCACTACCACCACCCCTACTCAGGGGGGCCTGGATGCCTGTCACTACTACCATCCCCACTCATAGGGGGATGGATGCCTACCACTACTACCATCCCCACTCATGGGGGGATGGATGCCTACCACTACTACCATCCCCACTCATGGGGGGATTGATGCCCACCCCTACTCAGGGGGGCCTGGATGCCTGTCAATACTACCATCCCCACCCTTAGGGGTATGGATGCCTACCACTACCACCATCACTACTCAGGGGGGCCTGGATGCCTACCACTACCACCACCCCTACTCAGGGGGGCCTGGATGCCTGTCACTACTACCATCCCCACTCATAGGGGATGGATGCCTACCACTACCACCATCCCCACTCATGGGGGATGGATGCCTACCACTACCACCACCCCTACCAGGGAGCCTGGGTGCCTGTCACTACTACCATCCCCACTCATGGGGGGATGGATGCCTACCACCAACACCACCCTACCACCACCCCTACCAGGGGGGCCTGGATGCCTGCCACTACTACCATCCCCACCCTTAGGGGTATGGATGCCTACCACTACTACCATCCCCACTCATGGGGGGATGGATGCCTACCACTACTACCATCCCCACTCATGGGGGATGGATGCCCACCACTACCAGCACCCCTACTCAGGGGGGCCTGGATGCCTGTCACTACTACCATCCCCACTCATGGGGGATGGATGCCTACCACTACCACCACCCCTACTCAGGGGGGCCTGGATGCCTGTCACTACTACCATCCCCACTCATAGGGGGATGGATGCCTACCACTACTACCATCCCCACTCATGGGGGAATGGATGCCTACCACTACCACCACCCCTACTCAGGGGGGCCTGGATGCCTGTTACTACTAACATCCCCACTCATAGGGGGATGGATGCCTACCACTACTACCATCCCCACTCATGGGGGTATGGATGCCTACCACTACCACCACCCCTACTCAGGGGGGCCTGGATGCCTGCCACTATTACCATCCCCACCCTGAGGGATATGGAAGCCTACCACTACCACCACCCCTACTCAGGGGGGGCTGGAGGCCTACCACTACCACCACCCCTACTCAGGGGGGCCTGGATGCCTGCCACTACTACCATCCCCACCCTTAGGGGTATGGATGCCTACCACTACTACCATCCCCACTCATGGGGGGATGGATGCCTACCACTACTACCATCCCCACTCATGGGGGGATGGATGCCCACCACTACCACCACCCCTACTCAGGGGGGCCTGGATGCCTGCCACTACTACCATCCCCACTCTTAGGGGTATGGATGCCTACCACTACTACCATCCCCACTCATGGGGGGATGGATGCCTACCACTACTACCATCCCCACTCATGGGGGGATGGATGCCCACCACTACCACCACCCCTACTCAGGGGGCCTGGATGCCTTTCACTACTACCATCCCCACTCATGGGGGATGGATGCCTACCACTACCACCACCCCTACTCAGGGGGCCTGGATGCCTGTCACTACTACCATCCCCACTCATAGGGGGATGGATGCCTACCACTACTACCATCCCCACTCATGGGGGATGGATGCCTACCACTACCACCACCCCTACTCAGGGGGCCTGGATGCCTGTCACTACTACCATCCCCACCCATAGGGGGATGGATGCCTACCACTACTACCATCCCCACTCATGGGGGTATGGATGCCTACCACTACCACCATCCCTACTCAGGGGGGCCTGGATGCCTGCCACTACTACCATCCCCACCCTTAGGGGTATGGATGCCTACCACTACCACCACCCCATCTCAGGGGGGGGCTGGAGGCCTACCACTACCACCACCCCTACTCAGGGGGGCCTGGATGCCTGCCACTACTACCATCCCCACCCTTAGGGGTATGGATGCCTACCACTACTACCATCCCCACTCATGGGGGGATGGATGCCTACCACTACTACCATCCCCACTCATGGGGGGATGGATGCCCACCACTACCACCACCCCTACTCAGGGGGCCTGGATGCCTGTCACTACTACCATCCCCACTCATGGGGGATGGATGCCTACCACTACCACCACCCCTACTCAGGGGGGCCTGGATGCCTGTCACTACTACCATCCCCACTCATAGGGGGATGGATGCCTACCACACTACCATCCCCACTCATGGGGGAATGGATGCCTACCACTACCACCATCCCTACTCAGGGGGGCCTGGATGCCTGTTACTACTAACATCCCCACTCATAGGGGGATGGATGCCTACCACTACTACCATCCCCACCCATGGGGGTATGGATTCCTACCACTACCACCACCCCTACTCAGGGGGGCCTGGATGCCTGCCACTACTAACATCCCCACCCTTAGGGGTATGGATTCCTACCACTACCACCACCCCTACTCAGGGGGGCCTGGATGCCTGCCACTACTAACATCCCCACCCTTAGGGGTATGGATGCCTACCACTACCTCCACCCCTACTCAGGGGGGGGCTGGATGCCTACCACTACCACCACCCCTACTCAGGGGGGCCTGGATGCCTGTCACTACTACCATCCCCACTCATGGGGGGATGGATGCCTACCACTAACACCACTCCTACTCATAGGACGGGTAATGCATGACACAACTAGCATACTCCCACATAAGGAATCACAGAAGATTACATCCCCCAACACCATGACAAGTGTGTGTAGTCTGTGTCAAATGCCTACAACACTGAACATGACATTGAACATACAATGTGACCCCCTAGCACATGTGTCACACATAAATGTGTGTGGCCTCCACAATGCAAGCCGACCATGGCCACTGTGGCAATGGGCTCGAACACCCCATCACCACAGTGACCAAAAGGGAAGTGTGCTGTCCATAGCTGATGCACATTTTGAACAGTGTGGCAATGTGGCCTAAAGCCCCATCACCACAGTGACCAAAAGGGAAGTGTGGTGTCCATAGCTGATGCACATTTTGAACAGTGTGGCAATGGGGCCTAAAGCCCCATCACCACAGTGACCAAAAGGGAAGTGTGGTGTCCATAGCTGATGCACATTTTGAACAGTGTGGCAATGGGGCCTAAAGCCCCATCACCACAGTGACCAAAAGGGAAGTGTGGTGTCCATAGCTGATGCACAATTTGAACAGTGTGGCAATGGGGCCTAAAGCCCCATCACCACAGTGACCAAAAGGGAAGTGTGCTGTCCATAGCTGATGCACATTTTGAACAGTGTGGCAATGTGGCCTAAAACCCCATCACCACAGTGACCAAAAGGGAAGTGTGGTGTCCATAGCCGATGCACATTTTGAACAGTGTGGCAAAGCCCCATCACCACAGTGACCAAAAGGGAAGTGTAGTCATGGTAAAAGCTGCCAAAGCCAAACTGCATGGATGAATCCTGGTCACACAACAACAAACACATCAGTGGCATAGTAGTGCTTGTGTCCCATAGCAACATAGATTGGTCGAGGGAAACAGCGCAGTGTCACTGAAACATCGTTTTGGCCATGTGCATACAAACATCACCCATGGAGGCACACATTGTCAACATTCACAAATAACACAATGACAGAAGTGACCATCATAATGCTGACCCACATATCTGCACCAATGGACACACAAATGTAGATATCCTGTGGAGACTGTAGATGTCAGGTGAACAAATACCATACCATGGCAGCAATGGGACATACAAACCATGATTATTGTGCTGACTGATGACCTAGGAGTCCCAGGGACAGCAGGGGAAAGCCACCAAACAACATACAGCCAATGGCACACTCAAGATATGCCAATGCAGTGGTGCAAAGGCACAAACACAAACAGGCAGACTCACACTGCATATCAAACACAACAGGTGATGGGGGGTGTGCCAGTGTCCCCAGGCAACCACACAACACATGAGGAGGCCTGAATTCCAACCACACAGATGTGTATACAGTGCCTTACAAAAGTTACTCATGGATCGGATACCCCTATGTGGGCAATCAGGCATTGTTAGATGAGAGGGAGCACAAATTACACATGTCACACAAGCTTGTAGGAACAGCAACTAACACAGCAAGAGACAGACCCACCACAGCACTACCCCCAGGGACCCCACATTGTGATGACACTAGCCTGCATGATAATCCCACTGTGATGACAAAGTTAGATGTCGTTCACACTGTGAACCACAGCCATGTGTCCTGAGTAACTAACTACCATCACACCTACACAAGCTCCAATCAATCAGCACGGCCTGCCAGCCAAGGCCAATATGGAGGTAGGGGTCTAGCCGTGCAACAACTCACTTTTGCACACACTCAACACCACACACCCTGATCTCCACCAATGTGCAGCAGTGAAGCTCACATGGACTGGTGACATTGGACATGCACCCATGACAATACCAGGGGTGGTGGTGGGAACTAAGGTGCAGAAACCCATCACACATGGCCAGTCAACAAGACTCGTCAATGTCTGACACACAGCACAGTATGCCGTACATGGGCATGATGTGAAATCCACCACAATCAATGGGATCCTGGCCATAGTCACACACCAACGAAGAAGCCAAGGTGACACACGAAGAACACACGTACACAACTTCCAACATTGCAGCTCTGACCCTGAGGAGTGGCAGCAGTCACACACACAACGTGTCACAATCACTGAAAGCTAACACAAACTGTAAATCACATGACTCGTGCAAACAACAAGTGCCAAGGGGAATCCTGAATGTGTCCCATCTGCGTTTGCCCACATCCCCAGCCCTGACAACAAAGACAACCTGGTATGACAACCTCATGAACATTAGTTTGCCATGCACCCACATCACGGAGAAACCAGGTCCAAGATGCTGGATGAACACAGAACAACTCAGCAAGCATCACAAACAGGAACATCCCTAGGGCACAGCCTGTGTAGGAAAAGGGAAGGGAACACGCACAGACATGCTTACACAACACACAACACAGGCCCACGCAATGTCACCGGATTACACACTGCCATGAGGGCACTCCACTCCTGTGGAAGGTCCGCTGTGCCAAAACTTGTCTGTGCACGACCCAAAAATGTCAGCAGAACACTCCGACAGTGAGTCAACAACCACAACACACAGAAGGCTCTGCTCACATCAGCCTGGGTACGGGAGTGTCACGTCAGTCATCTGCACACACACAAAACACGTGTCAAGCAAGTTGCACTGTATACACAGATGAGTCCTTCGACATTGATGTGCAAAACTGCATGTCCAGTGGAGCTGGGCACACAGTCAGGGAAATCGGAACATTGAACAGTGGTAAGCCCACCAGATGTGCATCAGTGTAAGACAAAGATGTTCATTTACAAATGCAAAAAGGACATCCCTGTGTCAAATGCTGAACATTACACCCTCAGACTGTAGCAAAGGATGCCATAGATCCAGACTACAACAGGACACATATCCCATGGACCACATGGAGTCCATCACTGCAACACTTCATTTTCCTGATGTGAACACTATTACAACTGCAAATGCAGGATGCTACTCATCCACATCATGTACATCAAAAGAAAACCCACAAGTAAACAAAAAGAGGCTTTATTCAGCAAATGTCAGGGTAAACACGGAAGTCCAAAAGAAACTAAGGCCAATGGCCAGTCCAAAATCACAGACCCAACGGGGTGAGAAGTGACAACTGGTCACACATTGCTTGCCTGCACTGGTACGGTTAGGGGACATCCCCTTGGAGGGGCATACAAGGGGCAGGCCAGGCACCGCAGGGACAGGATCAGGGGATGGCAGAGTGAGGCAGTGAAGGGGTGGTGGGTGCAGGAGTGTCACCGGCAACTGCAGTGGAGGTGTCTGACTCAGGGGGGCCGGCACCACTGTGGTACACAAGTCAGTTGGTGTGGGTGCTGCAACCACTGCAGTGGGCTGGACTGATGTAGTAGACTGGGTACCCACTGCAGTGCCCGAGTCAGACGTGGTGGTTGTGGACTCCACTGCAGTGCATGACTCCAAGGGAGTGGAAGGGTGGGCAGATGAGGTGGGCAGGACAGAGGGGGACCCGGTCTCCACAACAGTGCCACTAACAGGCAGAGCATCTGGGTTGGGGGTGGAAGAGCAAGTGGCAGGGGGAGGGCCTAAGCAGTCTGGGGATGCGGTATCGGTGTGTGGGGGAACCTGGGGCAGGGTGTGGCGGGGGAACCTGTGCAGTGGTGGCCTGGGGGATGGAGGAGAGAGACTGGGCGGTGGAGCTGCGTGGTGGTGGTGGTGGGGTCTTGCTCTTCCTGGTCCGGGGGACTTCCTAATGGAGTCCTGTGTCTGCCTGCGCCTGGGGGAGGGTGTCCGGGGGCGAGGGCACTCCCTCTGTGTGGGTGGACTTCCTCTTCCCCCGGTATGCTGGAACAGCAGGATTGGAGGGAAGAGGCCGAGGTCACACAGGAAGATCTGCTGTGTAGGTGGGGTAGCAGGCGAGGCAAGGGAAGGGGTCTTGGAGGGAGAGGATTTGGAGGACTGTGGAGTGAATGTGGATGCCTGTGTGTGTGTGTGTTCCCCATCCCCTGTGTCTGTGGTATCAGTCCCCTGAGGATGCTTGTGTGCACGTCTTGCCTTTCTCTTGGGTGTGTCTGTGCTGCTCGTGTCTGTGTGTTTGGGTGACTGTGCAGGTGTGCATGTGCTTTGGACAGGTAGGGGGCAGGAAGTGTGGATGGGGCAGAGGTGGGAGGGGTGAGGGACTGTTGGAGGAGGGACACTGCTGCCGTCAGGGAGGATTCCATGGACTTATTGCTCCTCTGTAGGGCAGACATACCCATCGAGATGCCCTCAATGAACGACACCAGCTGTGTCAACAGAGTGGTGTGTGCATGGAGGACACTCAGCATTGCTGTCTGCCCTACATGGAGCTGCCGAAGGAGGTACACAGACTCCTCACTCAGGGCAGCAGGGGACACAGGGGCAGGGGGTGCGGTGCCTGGCACGAAGGAGACACGCTCCCGAGTACGGGAGCCTCCACGGACCTCAGGAATGGGAGCCAATGGGAGGGCGGTGGTGGTGGTGGCGGGGCCAGACAGACTAGCTGGCCTTTGGTGGCTGCCGAGACCCGCCTCCACAAGGGAGTCATCCTCCGAGCTGCTGTGGTCCTCAGCTGAGGTGGATGGTGCTGAGGACTCCTCGGTGTGGCTCCCCTCGCCCTCCATGCCACTGGGTCCCTCTGACCACTCGTCCGATGCTGACCCAGTCTGGCTCCGCTGCTCCTCCTGGTCCGTGGAGCTGTCCCCTCCTGTGGCCATGGATGTATCTGCAAACAATTAGGGAAACAGACAAACATCAGTCACCTGCACTGACCGCACACACCACAGTAAGTACAGCACATTACAGAGCAAGCCCTGGCATCCTTAGTTGAACATTGCCTAAAGTCCTCACACAGATTCGGGGAAGCCAATTGTCAGTCTGATGGTCCACCATGGGACTCACACCCCTCCTGCCCTTTCACCCATCTGTCTGGTGCCTGTCTGATGGTAAGACCCCAGTGTGGACACATGCACCACCTACACAGTTGTTGGACATTGCAGGGAACACGGTGAAGTATGTGAACATGCACACATCACATCTCTTGCCACTGAGTCAGTGCAGGCATCCGGATAAAGGGATGGCCAGAGTCTAAATAGAAATGCATGTGATGCATACCAGCACCAGACACCATGATGCACCCATGTCCAGATAGTCAATTCCACAATGGGATGCATTTTGCACATGTCACTCCCCTGCAGGATCAGTCTCAGGAAGTTTAATGCCATGACACAGGAATGCGTGCAAAGTCATACATTACTGTCTCAAGTCACATGGCCATGGCAGCCAGCCAACAACAGTCTGCACTGTGTCACAATCCGAGGGCATGGGGAATGCAAGTTATGTGACTGACAAGTGCACATGTCCATCCCCCAAATACCACATCATCTGTACTACTATTTGTCCACGTCATACCAACTGGACATATGGGGACATGAAACACAACTCTCTGAACATGAGCACCTCACAGTGTGCTGTGAATGAAAATACAGCTGCCTGAAAGTCACAGTCGCAAACACCTGTGTGCACAGTCAAGTGATCAGACACCTATAAGTCACAGAAGTATCGTCTATCATGGTCACATCTCCGATGGCATGCTGAGCCCTAACCGATAAACATACCAGTAGTCCTGACAACGAAGATACAGCACAATGAGACAGAGGCAGACACCTGAGGGTACATTTCACTGATCACAACATGCCAGATGATACACGGGAGTGGGAGTACAGAGTGTATTGTATGCCCTGGAGTAGGCATGACTGTCCAGCTCCACCTGTAAGAGGGATGAGTCCTGGACAGTAGGCAGGTGGCTAAGCATGTGTGACACACTGGATACACATACTCCTGAGGCCCAAACATTGTTCCCACCAGCAGCATGGGTGTGTGCCAAATTCCCCAGGGACATGTGGTGAGTCAGAGCAGCAAGCGGACCACATATCAAAGTTACACCCAGATTACATGTCAGAACTTAGGCATTGTGTAAGCAATTGACCCACCCATGAATCGCACAACATAGTCACGGGAACAAATGCTGTCCCCCACCTTGAGCAAAGCTAAATGCAATGACACAGTCCCCAAATGACACAATTTCCTGACTATAAGGGCCACACATATGCGTATCAGAGGAGAAGTGGGCATGTCACAAATGCGGGACATGGGTCCTGGACCACATGACTGATGTACTGTGGAAGTTTAACCAGGCCAGAGGAGGGCACATAGCATGTCAGACAAAGTGCATAGTGCAGTCATGGACTCACCCCCTCCTTGCTGCTGTCTGTCCTTCAGCTGCCCATCCAGGTCAGGGAAGACCACTGCTAGGATCCGGAGCATGTGGGGGGTCAGGGTCCGGTGTCCACCCCTCCTGTGAGGAGGCGACAGCTTCAGCTGGACCCTTGCGATCCTCCGGGTCCAGCCACGAAGGTCCTGCCACCTCTTCTGGCAGTTGCGGATCCTGCGCCTGTAGACCCCCACGGATCTTACTTTCCGGGCGATGGTCAGCCAGATTTCCTGCTTCTGGTGGGCATCAACCTGTGAGGATGACAAAGTGAAAAGGCCATTACTACACATGCAACATATACGTGCATCACACAGTTCGATATACATGTCTCAATCACAGGGGCATATGATGTACACAGGCAGTGCAACAATGGCTATGAACAGTTTGCCAGCAGTCACTACATGGTATCATTGCATGGGAAGTAAACCTAGTTGGAATGCACTGTTACTGCACTGTACCAGTTCAGTGCATGTAACTACACACTTTGGGGTTTGACAACTACTCAGTGGGCATGCTAGCCAGTGGTGTGCACACTGAAAGTCCTGCTAGTCAGACAACATGCACAATTAGTGAGGCAGTGGACAGCACACTCACCTGCTCCCCTGGTTTCCCATACAGCTTGCTGTACTGTGGAAGGAGGCTGTCCAGCAGGGCCTGGTTCTCCTCAAGGCTGAAGGCTGGGGCTCTCTCCACAGTACGTGCCATTGCAGGAGCCAGAGGATGCATAAACAGCAACAGTGTTGGTGGCAGATGTCATCCTGGAGCATGTAGTGCAGGCAAGTGAGCTCTCAGGGGAACAGCCAGCATTATATGTGTGCTGCAGAGGCAGATACTGTCCCATGTGTCCAAAGTGATAGGTCCAAGTCGTTTGCATCTTCTGAATCTGACCAATCCATGGAATAGCAGCACTAATACACGCCCACAGCATCCTTCAAATCTTCAACTTCATGACACCCATGATTTTGCAACATTGTTGTGGCTGGCCAACTGAATTCACTGCATCAGACTCGTTGGAGGTTCGAAAACGTGTCCGTTGCCATGCCAGGCCCCAGCCAATGTGTGCGCACCGTTCGGTCCATTGCTGTACAACGCGTATTTCGGGATACAACGCGTACCCGCACACATCATATGCAATGGGCCGGCCGGGCACACCGATCGGTCCATTGCTGTACAGCGCGTATTTCGGGATACAACGCGTACTCGCACACATCATATGCAATGGGCCGGCCGGGCACACCGATCGGTCCATTGCTGTTCAACGCGTACCCGCTCACAACAGATGCAATGGGCCGGCCGGGCACACCGATCGGTCCATTGCTGTACAACGCGTATTTCGGGATACAACGCGTACCCGCACACATCAAATGTAATGGGCCGGCCGGGCACACCGATCGGTCCATTGCTGTACAACCCGTATTTCGGGATACAACGCGTACCCGCACACATCATATGCAATGGGCCGGCCGGGCACACCGATCGGTCCATTGCTGTTCAACGCGTATTTTGGGATACAATGCGTACCCGCTCACAACAGATGCAATGGGCCGGCCGGGCACACCGATCGGTCCATTGCTGTACAACACGTATTTCGGGATACAACGCGTACCCGCACACATCATATGCAATGGGCCGGCCAGGCACACCGATCGGTCCATTGCTGTACCACGCGTATTTCGGGATACAACGCATACCCGCACACATCATATGCAATGGGCCGATTGGTCCATTGCTGTACAACGCGTACCTGTACAGGTCAGTCGCATATGTCACCATGCTTGTCACTGGTGAACGTATGCCAGCCACATATACGTGCTAGAGACCCAGGGGCACACCTACAACACCACACCCAGTCCACACTGTTTCCTGAGGCATGTAAGGCTGCATTTCCTTCTCTGTGTATTGGGGTTAACATGTGGTTTTTGTGGTGGCACTTGTGGGCAGCCACACCCAGGCTGTGCATGTGTTCATGGGGACAGGGTACTTGGTGTGTTGTGCACATGACCACTGTGATGTGCAACAGTTCATTTTGGAGCATGTGGCATGGTCACATTTCCAGGTTGTGTATGTGTATGACATGTCACATACCCCCAGAGTCCCATGTGGGAAGGCATGTACGTCACAGGATGACCCATTGCCACAATAGTGATGTCCCTCCACAGTCTGTGTGCATGTTGTGTTTCCGATGTCACTGATTCCATGTGCACGATGGGAGACAGTCTCCACATCAATGTTGTTTGTGCATGGACTTTGATGTTGTGCGTCACTGGCGTCCATGTCTGTCCTGCGGATGCGACAGGGGCCCCTACCTGTGGGAGTCATGTTTGTTTTTCTGACGTGTACATGATACGCCATGTCATGCCAGTGGCCATGTGGCAAGACAGGATCACTGGGAATCTACCTGTCAATGATCTGTGATGCCTGTGGAGCATCTGTCCAGACATGTCACTGTGGTGTGTGTGTGGAACGTGACAGCAGTAAATGGGTACTGTGACACAGCCTAATGGTTTCCCATAGCACAACCTGGTACCTGTTGTGCACCCATGTTGTACTGAGAAGTTAGATGATGGTCATGTAGGTGCGAGTTATGTCCGACAGAACGGCACACACATCAAGTACTTGTGTCACGTAATGATGTATCATGTGAAATTGAGTATGGTGAATGGCACATATGTGGGGTGACTGACAATCTTTCTTCCTTCAACCTATGCACTGCAGGGCTCCAGCTGTCCATAGACCATTCCCTGACCTGGCAACGATGGTGGAACGTGACAGCATCCGACGGTACCGCTTCACCAGGCAGCTGATTGAGGATTTGGCAGTGCGCTTGTCACCACATTTGCAACCTGGCCGGACGTATCCTACGGTGCTGGCCCCCAAGCTGAAGGTAATGGCAGCTCTACACTTCTTTGCCACCGGTACCTTTCAACACACTGTTGCGACTGCCGGTGGGATGTCACAGACTATGTTCAGCCGTGTGCTACGCGATGTTTTGGAGGCAATGTTGAGATGCCTGAACCAGTACATCTATTTCCCAACACGTCAACAACTCACTGACGTCAAGAGTGACTTCTATGCCCTGGGGAGGATGCCACATGTCATTGGCTCCATTGATGGGACACATGTGGCTTTGATACCACCACAGGCACATGAGCAGAGCATACCGGAACCGTAAACATTACCATTCGATCAATGCTCTGGTGGTATGTTTAGCAGATATGAGCATCACACATGTGTGCGCCCGTTTCCCTGGTTCAGCACACGATGCCTACGTGATGAGGAGTAGTCGCATCCCGAGGATGATGGCACAGATGCAGAACCAGCGTGCCTGGCTTGTCGGTGTGTACTGACTTTGTACCATTGTGTGTGTTCTGATCTGTAGTATTCCACCCACTTTTCCAAATCAGCTAATGTGCACTTGTCTGTCCGTAGGTGACTCCGGATACCCCAACATGCCGTGGTTGCTGACATCCCTCAGGAGCCCTGTGACACCAGCCCAGATGCGCTACAATGAGGCACATGGTCGGACCAGGAGAGTGATAGAGCGGACCTTTGGTCTCCTGAAGAGCCGCTTCCGCTGCCTGGACAAGACAGGAGGGGCCCTCCCATATGCCCCAGCAAGGTGTGCAAGATTGTCATCGTCTGCTGCATGCTACACAACCTGGCAGTGCGGAAGGAGTTGCCTCTCATCCTGGATGACGATGACCAACGTCCGCCACCTGTGGAGGATCCTGGCCTGGACCACGATGCCAGTGATGATGATGATGATGATGGTGATGTCCGCACACAGCTCATCACCAACTTCTTCAGCTGAATGTGAGTATCCAGGGAGATGTAATGTGAATGACGTGAGTTTGCATGATATGTGTGGGTGGTGCTCTGGTGCTGTTTGGAGTGTGGCCATGTGCTACTTGACTGGATGCGTGCAGCAATCTGTCCTTCCAGGTAGTCTGAACTCCCCAACAGTTTTGATATGCTAACTTGGTTTTGTGTAGTTGTCTTGTGACATGTATTGGGCATGAGTATTGCAGTACTGTCCTGTTCTACAGTGATTTTAACTGTGTGTCATGTCTGTCCTTCACAGGGTGCTTACTGAGTACTTTGGTCAACTTGGATCCCCGACACCATGATTCAGCTTTCAGGGTGGCAGCAGTAGTTGGCCTACAAGTGATGTGCCACACACCCCTGGATTTCATATCTTCTGCACTTGTTGACTGTGTGGCCACTGCCACGTGGGTAAACCTTGCATTTGTAGTGGAAACAACATGTTGCAAATGTGTAATAAACCTGTGCTTCACTTTGGGATGTGCGTTGTCTGTGGTCACACATCTGACTGACATTTGCTTACTGCACCTGTGGGCTAGTTGACACAGACTCTGAATAGGTGTGGTGTCTGTGCATTCCACTGTATTTCCTGGCAACATCACTGTGGGCATGAGTCCGATGGCCCTGGTGTCTGTGTTGTGTAGCCCTAGTGGTGTGTCTCCCTCATATGTGTCACGTCACCATGACTCACACGACGGTGTTGTACTTGCTGTAGCAGTTAGCATACACAGTGTAATTTAGCAGAACATCATCACCATAACAGTATCCACATTTGAATAACAACAGTGGAAAGTATGGTGTACTAGTGATTTTATTTACAGAAATGTGTGTGTGTATAGTGCACAGGATGGTGGGTGCTGTACATTAGGATTGTGATCCAAAGTTCCCAGATGAGTTGGAAGTCTTGGTAGCAGAAATGTCCTGAGTGAAGTCCACAGTCATATGATACATTATTCCAACTTGAACTCCCCATGTCATGTGGGAAAGTAGTGTTGCATTCGACAGGGTGAAACGTTTGCACACAAAGGAGAATTTCCAGAACAGGTGTTGGCTTCCTGGGGATGTACGTGGCCATCAACCTCTCAGTTTTCCTTCCTCGGATGACCCCTCTTCTTTGGGGGGACCCTCACGTGCAGGCTGCGGCGGTGCAGGGACTCTCCGCCAGAGTCCTCCTCCCTCCCTGTGGCGGTGTCAGTTGTTGCAGCACCAGATGTTGTGGGCACACAGGGAGGTGTGGCCATGTTGGTCTAATCTGGCGGAGGCATGTCAATATGTCCCTATGCACCGCTGTGAGTTCTTGCAATGTGTCCCACTTGGACTCCATTCCCGACATGTGTGTCTCCACACGGGCCATGTGTGTCTCCACACGGGCCATGTGGGAGTCCAAGCGGGCATGATGGGCAGCCTGCTGCTGTTGTATGTCCTTGAGGATCCCCACTACCTGTCTGACCTCTCCGGTGCTATCCTGGTTCGCATCAGCGATGCGTGCCAGTTGTGGGTCATCATGCAGTCCAGACCCCTCTGCAAGCAGCGACCTATGTCTACCACCCCTCCCACCACCACTGGCGACACGTGCAGGACCTGCGGTGGCACGCACAGGTGACCCAAGGCCCACTTGGGGATTGTTAGTGGTGTTGTCATCCATTGCTCCACGGTGGGCCTGGGGCCCTGTGCTGTTGTCAGCGGTGGTCCTTGGTCTGTCTGTGTCGGTGGGGGTGGTCTGTATGTTGGCAGTTGTTGGAGGGGTGGGTGCAGGAGGTGCAGATGTTGGTCCAGCTGGTGCTGCATGATGACTCACACCGGAGGTGCCAGGTAGGTCTTCGCCATCCGAGGAGGGCAGAGGCTGTTCCACACCAGTGAGCTCTGTGTCCCCCGGAGCCTGGGACAGGGACTCCTCCTCGCCTGCTGCTGTGTCCCCATCATCGTCACCTGTATTTGGAAGAGACACACATTGTATGTAATGTTTCTACAGACATCAATGGTTCACACACCTGACAGTTGTGACTGTACCTCTGGATGCGGGCATGTACATTGCATTGTCCTAAGTTGTCACAGTAAGAGGTTGATATTGGTGTAGCACATTGTCATGCATACCTGGGGCATTTCAATATGAATGTTGAGGTGTGTGCATGTCCAGCATTAGTTGCATTTGGTGGACATCCGGCCATCCTTCTCCACCTGGCCCAGTTATCCCACCATGAAGCATGCCACCCTTGCAGTGGGTTCAGGTTGACTCTCAGGATGTCATTCAGTGGTGTTGTGCTGTTTGTTGGTGCACAGTTCCCAGCAGGGCCTTGTGCTCCCCACAGCAGTAGCCAGTGTCAGCCATCTTGTCAGTCCTTATCCACTCCCTGTGATGTGAGCATGGTTCAGAGTGGTGTTGATGGGCCAATTGTGAGGGTGAGCAGTATCTGTGACTACAACTCCCATCATGCTATTGCCTACACCCCCTTCCCAGCATGCCCGTACTTCCTTCCTTTGGACTCTGCTTCCCTGTGGGGTAGTGTGCCTGTGCTGACAGGAAAGCTGACAGTGTTGTCCTTGTGTTTGTTTGGCTACAAGTCCCAGGTGTGTCCCTGTGCTTCACACAGCATTACCCAGGGTGGTGGTTCTTTGTGGGATCTTCATTTGGTATGTGAGGCATTGCATTCTCCCAGGTGGGTTATGTGGAGTTTGTGTTGAGGGGTGTGTGAGGTGAGCTGCTTGTAACTATGGTCAGTGCTGTGAGTCCTCCTTCCCAGCTAGCCAGATATCCCACCATGCAACGTGCTTGCATTGCAGAGAGTGCAAGTTGGCTTTCAGGATGTCAGGCAGTGGTGTTGTGCTGTTTGTTGGTGCACAGTTCCCAGCAGGGCCTTGTGCTCCCCACAGCAGTAGCCAGTGTCAGACATCTTGTCAGTCCTTATCCACTCCCTGTGATGTGAGCATGGTTCAGAGTGGTGTTGATGGGCCAATTGTGAGGGTGAGCAGTATCTGTGACTCCAACTCCCATCATGCTATTACCTACACCCCCCGTCCCAGCATGCCCGTACTTCCTTCCTTTGGACTGTGCTTCCCTGTGGGGTAGTGTGCCTGTGCTGACAGGAAGGCTGACAGTGTTGACCTTGCGTTTGTTTGGCTACAAGTCCCAGGTGTGTCCCTGTGCTTCACACAGCATTACCCAGGGTGGTGGTTCTTTGTGGGATCTTCATTTGGTATGTGAGGCATTGCAATCTCCCAGGTGGGTTATGTGGAGTTTGTGTTGAGGGGGTGTGCGAGGTGAGCTGCTTGTAACTATGGTCAGTGCTGTGAGTCCTCCTTTCCAGCTAGCCAGATATCCCACCATGCAACGTGCTTGCATTGCAGAGAGTGCAAGTTGGCTTTCAGGATGTCAGGCAGTGGTGTTGTGCTGTTTGTTGGTGCACAGTTCCCAGCAGGGCCTTGTGCTCCCCACATCAGTAGCCAGTGTCAGCCATCTTGTCAGTCCTTATCCACTCCCTGTGATGTGAGCATGGTTCAGAGTGGTGTTGATGGGCCAATTGTGAGGGTGAGCAGTATCTGTGACTCCAACTCCCATCATGCTATTGCCTACACCCCCCTTCCCAGCATGCCCGTACTTCATTCCTTTGGACTGAGCTTCCCTGTGGGGTAGTGTGCCTGTGCTGACAGGAAGGCTGACAGTGTTGTCCTTGCGTTTGTTTGGCTACAAGTCCCAGGTGTGTCCCTGTGCTTCACACAGCATTACCCAGGGTGGTGGTTCTTTGTGGGATCTTCATTTGGTATGTGAGGCATTGCATTCTCCCAGGTGGGTTATGTGGAGTTTGTGTTGAGGGGGTGTGTGAGGTGAGCTGCTTGTAACTATGGTCAGTGCTGTGAGTCCTCCTTCCCAGCTAGCCAGATATCCCACCATGCAACGTGCTTGCATTGCAGAGAGTGCAAGTTGGCTTTCAGGATGTCAGGCAGTGGTGTTGTGCTGTTTGTTGGTGCACAGTTCCCAGCAGGGCCTTGTGCTCCCCACAGCAGTAGCCAGTGTCAGCCATCTTGTCAGTCCTTATCCACTCCCTGTGATGTGAGCATGGTTCAGAGTGGTGTTGATGGGCCAATTGTGAGGGTGAGCAGTATCTGTGACTACAACTCCCATCATGCTATTGGCTACACTAACTTCACCAGCATACACATAATTCCTTCCTTTAAGTGAGCTTCCCTGTGAGGTGGTGTTCTAGTGGTGGCAAAATATCAGGCAGTGTTTGTTGGTTATATTTGTGCCACTGCCTTGCTCTATTTGTTGTTAGGTTTGTACATGTCATGACACAGTTACATATCACTATGAGATGGCATGTATTGTGTTTATCTAACTGACATACACATCTTGGGATGATTATCTTTTGGTTGCTGTTGATTTGCTAGTGGTGGATGGTTTGACTGTCCCCTTGACAGTGATGTGTGTGTATTGGCACACAATATTGTGTATATTAGTTGTGTACTCACCAGGCTCTGGGATGTCTGTTAGTCCATATACGCTCACTGGTGGTAGGATGGCCCGCACCTTCTCCTCCCAGGGCCTGAGGTATACTGGTTTTGCAGGAGGGCCACTGCGCTGGCTCAGGAGGTAATCCTTCTTGAGTAGGTCTCTGACCCTCCTGCGCACATCATACCACCTGTTCTGGATGTCTTCCTTTGTGCGCAAACATGGTGATTGTGTGTTCACCCTGTCGACGATCCTCGCCCACATCTTGGTTTTCTGCGACATGGGGGTCTGTTGGACCAATGTGCCAAACAACTGTGGCTCTACCCTCAGGATCTCGTCTACCATGACTTCCAATTCACTATCTAGGAACTTTGGATTCTTCTTTAGGGGCATGGTGATGGGTGGTGGTGGTGGTGATTGATGTGTGTGTGTGCAAGTGAGGGTGTGTGTGTGTAGGTTTTGCTGTGTGTGTGTGAGGGTGCTATTTGTTGAGGTGCTAATGGTGTGTGGCTTTTGTGTTGGATGAGCTGTGTGTGTGTCTGTGTTTGCTGTGTGATGGTGTTCTGTGCTGGCAAGTCAGTGGGATTTGCAAAGGATCATGGTAGGGATTTGTGGGCTTTATGTAGGTGGAGTTGGGGGTGTGTCCTTGTTCCATTTCCCCCCCCCCTGTATTTATTGGCTTTGTCATTGCTTGTTTGGCCCTTTTTTTTTGTATTTTTTCATTTGTGATTATTGTGCATGTAGGAGTCGTTCTTCTGACCGAGTAGGATGTTACAGTTGTCTCGTGCACGCCTCTCCGAGTCGTTCCCACTGCGTTTCAGCTCAGTGTCATATGCGGCGTACGCGTCGGTCGCGGAGTATTGTGTTTGTTCGGCTGGGTTTGGTATGCGTGTCGGTCGTACGGCTTGGGCTCCGTACGAATCGGTCTGAATTTGCACCCATTGCATCGTACTGCGCGGGTCGGAGTTCGCGGGTACGTTTCGTTCGGATTATTTCCTGATGCGTGTCGGTCGGTTCAATTCGCGTGGTTTCCCGGCCGGATAGCTTGTTTCCGGCCGGGTCGGTCGTTCGCCTTGAGTTCCGTGCGAGTCGGTCGTGATTCCCATGCATTTCATCGTACTTCCCAGGTCGGGCAACGCCGGTACATGTCGGTCGGACTATTATCCCGTACCGAGTCGGTCGGATAGTGTATAATACAACGAATAAAAGATAATAATCATACATAAAAACACCACAATGGTTGATAGCCAGAAATACCACATAAAAGGTACCATAAAAACAACACATATAGTTATTCACATGTAGAGAGTTCACGTATGTACATTCACATATAAAGAATTTACATGTAAAAAAGTTCACATATATGAGAATCACGTGTACAAAGCCGAGTGAGTGAAGATAGTCCTAAGTAAAAGTATTAGCACAATGGCATCCTCATTGGCAAGGAAGTTCCCAGGGTTTAGAAAATACACACCAAACAATGACATACCGTATTATTTAGGTATATAGAACAAAGAACCGATGAAATTTAAGTATCACTGTATGGTAACTGTACCACAGTGTGTAGCTTTTGGTTGGAACTAATCCCCCTTTATCCAGGGAACGTTCTAGTGTTACCCGGCTCCTGTGCCTAAAAAGTAAACAATATTAAGGCTATTAGAGGATGCAAGCCCCTTGTCCAAACTATAAACCCCCCAGATACCTGGGAGGGATGTTGAAATGGTTATTTGAGACCTGTGCTTGCATCAATCTCCTGAAAACAACGTGTTGCAGTAGGGCCCCCCCCACTCTGTATAACATTGCCCCCCATTGCTCACAATAAGGTCAATGGTGTGGGTCCATAGCCATATCCATGTGAAACAGGAGTCTCCTTGATATTAATAGTGGCTATATCATCTAAACATTTATTAGGACATGGAGATGATGCAGTCACTCTCATGCACTATAGGGGGATCAATTCTTTGACCTGGGTCAGTTTCCCATGGATATGGCTATGGACCCACACCATTGACCTTATTGTGAGCAATGGGGGGCAATGTAATACAGAATGGGGGGGCCCTACTGCAACACGTTGTTTCACAGGATATTGATGCAAGCACAGGTCTCTCAAATAACCATTCCAACATCCCTCCCAAGTATCTGGGGGGTTTATAGTCCGGACGAGGGGCTTGCATCCTATAATATCCTTAATATTTTTTACTTTTAGGCACAGGAGCCGGGTAACACTAGAACGTTCCCTGGATACAGTAGGGATTAGTTCTAACCAAAAGCTACACACTGTGGTACAGTTACCAAACAGTGATACTTAAATTTCATCGGTTCTTTGTTCTATATACCTAAATAATAAGGTATGTCATCTTTTGGTGTGTATTTTCTACACCCTGGGAACTTCCTTGCCAATGAGGATGCCATTGTGCTAATACTTTTACTTTGGACTATCTTCACTCACTCGGCTTCGTATCTTCCCCAACCAGTCACGGTGTGGCATGATCCACTATCTTAGAAATATCCCTCTGTGGTTCTCTCTTGTCTATTCTTTGCACCATTCCAATCTGTTACTTAATTGTGCTACAATATTTCCTTTGTGCTGAGACTGTTCCTGTTTTGTACACGTGATTCTCATATATGTGAACCTTTTTACATGTAAATTCTTTATATGTGAATGTACATATGTGAACTCTCTACATGTGAATATCTATATGTGTTGTTTTTATGGTACCTTTTATGTGGTATTTCTGGCTATCAACCATTGTGGTGTTTTTATGTATGATTATTATATTTTATTCGTTGTATTATACACTATATGTTTTGTATGTTCTGTGCATGTCATGAATGCCTGCATCATCAAGCCATTTGCTCTGCTTTCTAGGAAGACCCCTGACAGGGAGCAATGTATAGTGCACTGTAATTTACACAGTAAGTCCCTGGCCAATAAATTAACGAGGCAGTACCTGCTGAGGATAATTTGGTGGTGGACCAGTTGTCCTGTCATGCCGACTGTCATTATTTGTGTACCCGAGAGTGGTTCTTCTGGCAGTTGTGATGCCTTCAGCATTGAACTTTGAGCTCCTGTGTCTTGAAGGAATGGAACAGTTTTGTCTAATATTGTTCATCCACATATGGACCAGCTTGATCAACTGTTATTGCTGGAGCTATCAGGCAGTCTCCCACTCCCAGGCATCCCTAGAACATTCCTTGACGGGGTGTGGGAGGTGGCAACATATTGCCATCATCCTCTGGCACCCATTCATCCAATACTACCCATTCATCCATATTTCTTCTGTTCTGTGGCGGGGTAGTGACATGTTATATCTATGCTGTACTGCGTTGTGTTCCGGATGAAAGTCAGGTCTATTGTCTCGATATTGTGTGCTCTGCTGATAATGTTTTTGGCCCTGTGTTCTGTATTGCGCTGGCCTGTTGCCCTGATTTTTGTTTTTTAGTAGTGGACAATCTGCCTTCCAGTGGTTCAGGTCCTTACAGTAGAAGCATGCTGTTCCTGGGGGAGGTAGTGAAGCTGTCCTGTTATCCCGTTGTCTGCCTGTGCCCTTTCCTCTTCCTCTTCCCCTACCTCTGTTTTGCTGACCACTGCAAAACTTTTCTTGCGCTACCATAAATCTCACTTTCTATTCCTTAATTTTCTCTGTCTTCATGGCTTGTACATGTAACTGGTAATCAGCGCAGTATTTGGCTGCTGCAGGTACTTTTTCAATTGGTTCTTGCTGCCAACATACAAAGGATGTTTCCAGGTGCGCTTTATAGGTTGCCTTAGTCCCTGAATGAAAGTGGTGACAAATGCTGGCATAGCATCTCCTATTGGGTTCTTTAATCCACTGTTCTCTTGGTAAACCCGCAGAAGGCGGTCACAGTATGAGCTTACACTTTTGTCTTTTTCCTGTTTTGTATGTGTTATTTTATTCCAGCCTACCTTGTCTTCTGAACCTTTTCTTTCAAATATTTTACTACTTCCTTGTATTTCTATTCTATCTCATCTCCAGAGATCCCTCCTTCTCCCCTGTCTAGCTCCCTCTTTGGCCACTCTATTTTTGTTTTGCAATCGTCCCAGAAGTATTTTGGCACTATCACATTGAATAGAACATCAAAATCTCTCCACAACAATCCTCCCATAACTGCCATCCTTTCTAATTCTGTGTACCACTTTCTTGGTTCTTCTCGTAATTTCGGGAAGTCGTTGGTAAAAGACATGAGATCCGCTCTGGACCATGGTACATGGACGTATGCTACTTTATTTTCTTTGTCTCCAGGCGGAGGGGGCACTTTTAGCAGGGCCATTATAAGTGTTGGTGCTGCGGGGGATGGACTGGCATGAGCACGCAGCGTCAAAGTCTGTACTAATTCTATTACTTGCATGGTGTTTGTTAATTTCTTCCACTGTTTTCTATTGCATAATTCAATGTATCCGCAACCTTAGCATCATTCATGTTGGTAACTCCGAATCTGTGAAGCTAAATTTGGCAATGTTCCAATTGTACTGTGGAGGGAGAGGTGGCTGTTCCGGAAGTCCTTCTTTGCCTATGTGTTTTATTTGCTGCGCATACGCACGCTTCACCTGTGGTCCTTTGTTCATTAGTTCAGCGCGTGCTAGTGAAAACACTTTTTGAATGAATGAATGAAATTATTTATAAAGCGCTACGTTCACTCCAAGGAGCCTCTTGGCGCTAACAGCAAGTGATCAAGAAAATCGCAGGGAGAAGTCGAGAAGTTAATTATGAAGAGATGCATTAATAACAAGTATCATATAAGGGATTTTTCCTGGTATAATCTAGTGTTTGTTGCTATGAAAGCGCCTACTTGTGATTTCCCTTCCACCAACTGATCTAAAAGTTCCCGGCATTTGTGGGTGTCACTTTTCAGTATTTTCTTCTGTATGACAGGTGATGATTCTGATGTGGTGGAACTGGAGCGACTAACACTGTGTTTGCGAGCCTGAGTGGGCAGAGCTAACAATGTTCCACTTACGGCCTATTCCAATGTGATGATATCATGTGCTGTCAGATGTGCGTAGGTGCAGATGTCCCATACACACATTTCTCTAGGCTGTGGCTGTAAATGTGCGATCTAGTGAGTTGTCGTCAAAAGTTTGTTTCCACGTATGATCAATAAGACGTGGTACTGTAATTTCTTTGTCTGTGCATAATTTTAACAGTTTATTTTTTTTTCTACAGAACTTGAAAGCTGCATAGGCTGCTTCTTGTCTCATTATTACAAGAGAAGCAATGTTTGAAACACCATCATGTTCTAGTTTGATAATTTACTCATTCACGAGTTTGTGCGCAAGAGCTTTGCAAATGGTCTGTTCCTCGTCGGACAGCTCAGTGTGTTGTGTCCAGGGGGGGGGAGTATGTCAGTGTGCCCTCTGTCTTTTGAAGGGGACCCTGTTGCCTACCTGTCATTCTACCCATTATTATGTCTTCAAAGACTGCATCTTTTCCTACTTCCCCTTCATCCTGCTGCTTTTTGTCACCCGCCACTGGAATGCATGGAAAAACTCCTACAACATCTAATTGTGTTTTTCTCCAGTTCTCAATCTTTTTCTTTCCCATCTCATTTAACAATCTGTTCTTCACCTCTAACAATTCCTTATGCACTTTGCTTTTCACATCACTTGTTGCGCGCATATCTCTCAAAACCAAATCCCACTCCCAAAACGACTCCCACTCCTTTGGCCTTATTTTCTTCCCTTTCAACTTCAACATCTGTCTCAGGTATGACAACTTGTTCAAGTCATAGGTCCTGTGGACGGGAAATTGCAAGTCCTGTCTCTTCGCTGTTAGGGCATGCCATTTGTGTATAAAAAGGATGGAACCAAGTCCTTGGCGTAGGGCCACATGATATGCTGAGGATTCCTTTGGTGAAGATGGCTGGCTACTATTTAGATCATTCTTGCTTAAAGGGTTACCCATGCTATGATTAGTGATGTTGTGTTGTGTGGTGTATTTGTGGTGTCTACAAGCGCTAGTCCTACTTGCGTTAGTGACAGTTCAGTTATACTGGACACAGAAGTGACAAGGAGTTGGGCGTTATTCATTAAACAATGCAGGTGCTACTTAATCACCAAAGCATTCACAAGTTGGAAAGGGAGAAAACGTCCTGGGTGCTGGTAGCCCGGCTGTACTGGCATCCGATGGAACAGAAGAAAAGGCGACAGGAAAGTAGGAAAGGAAATAATAGTGATTCTGTCCCCTTGCATTCCTCTGTTATTCCCCAAAGGGTGAAGTGTGCGGCAGACAGAATTGAAGACCCCTCGGGCTGAGCCGTTGGGGGCAGGGATTCAGGTCTACAGAGCAGAAATGGTGAACTCCTCTTACAGTTTAGGCATACACATGAAATACAAAAGCAGGAATTTAGTCCCTGCACCGCAGCAGTGCTCTATGACCCTTGTGTGCTATAACTGAGTGATGTATACCTATCCTAGTCCCAGAATAACAATAGGGGAAATAGAAGGAGGATCCGTGGTACTTCAAAGGTGATAAAAAGTAGTACACAGCTGGGTGGTAATGTACAGTACACAGTGAATGTCAATAAGCCTACCAGCCAGTCCATCTTTGTCATGTCACATAATTTAGTGGCATGTTTACGGTAGCAATTGTTTCTACGGGGGGCAGTCAGTCAGTCATCTAAGAATTAGCAGCCTATAAACTGTCAGTCACATAGCGTTTGTTATACCCAATCAAAATGAAAATCTCAAGAGGACTGAAAACACCCTGTAACGATTGAAACGGTAGTCATTACAATAACAGTACCCCACTACAATAATGAGAGGCACATGATAAGAACACAATAAGTACAAATAATGCAATTCAAAGCAAACCAAACAAAACCAAACCCCCTCCCTGTTGTGCATAGGTGGACACCTAGACACAGCTGGAGACCACCGTCGGCGTCCAGCAGGAGACAGTGCCCCAGAGCTGACCACTCTCTGGTGGCGCTTAAGCTGATGGCCAGCACCCAAGCACACGTTATCGGAAACAGTCAACCAGCGGCAAAAAACATGTTGCAACAAAAGGAGGCGCACACCTTGCTACCACTACCACGATATCATTCCTGCACATAAAACCTGTGCAACCCAAGGGGAGCTACTCCCACTTCCACCCTTGTTCCTGGGAGCAAGGGCCATTTGCCACTACTCTACAATGAGGGGCTATATCTGCTACTACCCAACCCTGAGGAGGGGATACCTCTGTCAGTACTCACCGAAAACATCCAATCTAGCAATGCCTACCGCCCTTCTCTCCTTTCAGGAGTTGACATCTCTGTGCCCCCCCCGGCCGGGGAGTCTCTGCAGGCAACACAGGGGACCGCTGAAGTTCGATCTCCCTGATGCACCATCAGCCAACTGCTACTCAGCACCAAAGAGTAACTGCTGGCAAGGGGAAATGTAGATGGACGCCCTCTCTGGCCTATAGGGGCGAAGGCAAAAGCTCAGCAACTAGAAGGTAGAGTGAAATGCACCTTAGTGAGGAGAGCAGGGTCTGGCAGCATCACCAGATAGGAACATCACAGACTGGAAATAGACAAGCCCTATGACACCCCAGCGGACACTACTAAGTGAGGTCTAACCTCAAACAGTGGCAAAATCCTCAGCCGAGTGATTACAGGCTGAGAAATAAATCACCAAAGCCACAAAGAGCATGCAAATGAAAGTGACCAAGATAGCTACTAGAACAGCCATTTAATATTCGCAAAGTAGGTACAGAAGTATGCCATAGAGGACAGTGAAAAGTATGAAAACAGGAAATATAATATGATAGAAAATGCCCATCAATATGTGCTGAGAGGAAGCAAGATCAGCCAGAGAAGATCCAGCACTATCTACTCACGGACGGCGAAAGCATTCAGCCCCAGAGCAGATGGAGAGAGAGAGACTTCGAAGGCAGGGAAGCGATGTGGTCAAACCTCAAACCTCGAACGAGGGCGAAAGCAGCAGTTCTGTGGCAGAAGTTAGGTATTCTGCTGCCGAAGCATTCTCCACCAACTGTAGAAGCCTAAAACAAATAATACCAACATTCTGTCAGCACATAAGATTAATAAAATGTATTATAGGTCAACAAGATAGGCAATACGTGCAACACGGAGACAGTCATCATACCCGCTGAGTGTCCGAAAAGGGGAAGTCTTTCACAGTTTTTATTGATACAAACCACAGAAGGAAGAACGTCATTATGTATGCAATACAGGTTAAGCATAGTACATTTTGTCCAATCAAAAGAGGCCTGAACTGCGTGATACCTTTTATGGCCTGAGATGTACTGCTGCTGCTCCCGTGTTTAATGTATGTGACACTTTCGGACTGTCCAGGCTAATGCAATGTATCCGCATTGGCACCTTTCCATAGAAGTGATTGCATTATCTAGTCTAATGATGAGCACGTAGCAGTGTTACTGCCAAATAAGGTATGCTCAAGCACTTGTGGCTAAGCTAGCATCATGTGCTGTTCGAATATGGTTCTTGAGCAAGCCTTGCATTGCAAGAGCATGTTTCTTTCAGCGCCATGGAAAAGTGCAAACATTTGTCTAATTCATTTTTGGGTCAACGTTATGCAGGCCTGTAGATTAGATATTTGTTATCAAATTATAAGACAGTTTCCACAGTTCTAAGAGTGGCATTTCTAAAATGGTAATGTCAAATCCAACTTTACCATTAAAGAGGATTTATCACCACCATTCCAAAGATATTAAACATGAAGTAGCTACTCCTTTCAAATCAGTAATTACAGCTTAACAGGTATATTAAGGAATCCCCAATGCTAGCCTCTGGAAGGAGTAGGTCTCACAGCAGTGAATAGCAAATTTAGCAGTTTGTCACTGCCAGGACTTGTAAAACGTAAAAGTACATGTTCTGTGTTTTAGTTACACAGCACCCCACCTTCAGGGTCACTTAGGGCATACAGTAGGGCTGACCTATGTGTAATTAAACTGGAACTTAAGGCTTGGTGGTTTTAAATGCCAAGTCGAGGTGGCATTAAACTGCACACACAGTACCTGCAATGGCAAGCCTGAGACAGGGTTAAAAAGCGAATTATGTGGGTGGAACAATCAGTGGTACAAGCCCACTAGTAGCATTTATTTTACAGGCCCTGATTATATGGTATACTACCTTACAATGGACTTACAAGTAAATTATATATTTCAATCAGGTATACACCAATTAAACACATGTTTAGGGAAGAAGCACTTGCAGTTTAGCACTGCTCAGCAGTGGGAAAGTGCTCAGAATCCTAAAGCCAACAATAATGAGGTCACAAAAAGAGGAGGAGGAAGGCAAAGAGTTTGGGGTGACTCTGCAAAAAGGGCCAATTCCAACACATACCTATCTTGGCCTAGTCGGGCTCTGACCCATTTTGACACAGTAATTCTTCTCATCATAAAATTAATCGTGAAATTGCATTGTTTCACTGTCTTCTAGGTTGTAAAAGTCAAACTGCTAAAAGCAATTTATGCCCTTCAAGTGTTCCCTGTAGGAGAGTAGGATCTGCTTCACATGGGTACCCCCACTTTTTGCTGATGCTTCACTGTTTTTCGACCTTAGTCTGGCTGGGGCCCTGCTAATCAGAACCCCAGCCTAGCTGCTTCCTCTCTAAAATGGTTTCCATGTGCCTTAGGCACATCTCTGATTGGAATCTGGAGTGCCCTTATAAGTCCCTAGTGTATGGTATACTATGTACCCAGGGCATAGGTACCTCAGAGGCCTACCAGGGGCTGCAGCATGTATTGTGCCACCCCTGGAAGGCCATCCAAACTGACACCACAGGTCTGCTACTGCAGCCTGGGTAAGGTGGTGCATGCACCCCTTACTGTGATATAGGCTACCTATATCACTACCTACATACACACATATAAACCTATAAGTCACTCCTATGGCAGGCCTTATCAATCCTGAAGGCAGAGTGCGTGGTTCCTATGTGAGAGGGTGCCCCTGCATGAGCTGGGCCCCTCTGCAGCATTCGGAGACCCTTCTCTGATGCTGTTTGTAGTGCAGCCTGACCATATACTCTTAAGCGCATTATAACCTCGCGTTAAATGCTAACTTTGGGTTGGCTGCACGGAAACATGTCGTGTTTGGTGTCAAACATCTTGGAATACTACCCCACCGCCAGTTCTGGCAGCGGGTGTAGCATTCCACCCTTCTAGAGGGAAAGACATGTACACACCGGTATACCCGGTACTGACTTCCAGAGCCCTGGCATCACAAAATGGATGCCGCTGCCACAGACACGAGTCTGGCCTCCTGCTGCTGACCGAAACTCCGGCAGGGGAGGCCTGGACAATAGGTTTCCTGTCCCAGGGAGGTGTGACCACCTCCCCAGACAGGATAGTGTGTATTGGGGCTGGGCGGGAGCACTCTCGGGTGCTGTGAAGTCCTGCACTGGGGGCACACTTGGTGTCCCTGTGCATACCCCAGTTCAAACCGGCTCAGGGGCTTCCAGCCCCTGCTCTGGCGTGAAACTGGACAAAGGGAAAGGGGTGTAACCACCCCTCTGCCCTGACCCTCCCATAGGTGGGGCCACAGAGTATGTCCAACCCCCTACCTTAGTATAAGTAGGGGACCCCAGTCCTTAGGACTTTAGATTAACCTGGACGAAACTCTGACACAGAATCCTGGACCTTCGACGCTCTACTTCAAGATTAGAGGACTGAAGAATCTCCCTTGGGGTCAAGGAGTGACTCCCCTGCTTGGCAGGCACCAAAGAAGCAATTGTCCGGTCTGCATCGCTGAAGCTCCCGTCGGACGCCGAAGTCTTTGCATCACCAGAGGTGGATTTCCAGACTTCCCCGAGGCTGCCCTGAGTCCCCAGCAAAGCTGAGGCCCGTAGCTGTTGTGGGTAACGTGGAACCGTGACCCCTGGACACCAAACGCATTTGCAAGTGCATCCTCTTCTGGGTCTCCCACGAAATCGTGCTTTGGGCTCCGAGTAGCCCCAGCCTCCAGCACCAACTGCTCCGAAGATCACTGGCCTCTACTCCACGAGTGTCCTGTGAGCCAGCTCCACATGCATCATCTCGAGGCTCCTTTGCGGTCGCTAGTCCGTTGGCTAGTAGGCCCTCCTGAAGGCCAATATTTTTCTGCTTGGGCTCCCTGGTTACTCCAGGTGTGGCCTGACTTATCCTCGCTGGGTGAGTCCCCCAGACCTTGCTGGTCTGCAACATCGTCCTTCTTCTATTTCCACAAGACTTGCCGTTGCCAAGGCTTGTTGGGTCCAATCCGGTCGCCGACACCCCTGCAATCGACAGACGTCATGGGACAGCTCGAATCCAGCTCCTGGTCATCATCGACGCTTCCTGGACCTCGTGGCTGAAGAGTCAAGACGACTGTCAACCTACCTGAAGCACTCGACATCGGTGGGCATCTGCTCATCGCCTTCCTGGTCACTGGCTAGTGACCCAGACTCTGTCCCCTCTGCTTTCAGGTTCTTCAGATCTTCGATCCACCTTTGGATCCACCCGAACACTTTCGACTTGGTCGCCAGCAGCACTTTGCAGCAGATCGCCATAGAAAGCGACGACGAAACCCGACCCCGAAAGACACCTATGCACCCGGCTCCCCTGGGTGAGGTAACTCGAGTACTCCGGTGCTCCCGTGGGTATTGACACTAGAACAGCCTAGTTCTCAAAGGGTTTGCTCCAAGTCCTCCTCTAAGTGTCCCTTTTCTTTTAAATTCTAATCGCGACTTTCCCCATAGAAGTTAACGGTGGTTCGCGGCTGTGTTCATACACTGCACGCGTCCCCCGTGGGTCCCCTGTGTCACTGCCTTGGGTGGTTCCTTGTGGTCCAAGCACTTCTACAGGCTCTAGGCCTTGTGTCTAGCTCAGTCGTGGTTCTTATACCACTTTATTGGTATATGGTTTGGTACGCCCCTGGGGCTCAAACGTGTATTTGTGCTATTACTGTAGATAACTAACTTATAATTTATGTACTTCGAACTCTAGCCTCATAAAGAGACTAGAGGGGTGTGTTTAGTAATAAATACATATATTTTGAATATATACCTGGTGTGGTCCTCTTTCATTTGGTCACTCAAGAGATTATAGACTGGTAAAACAAGCTGCTTTACATTCCTTCAAGACTTAGCCTGAAGGCTGCTCTCCATAGCTACCACTAGGATAGCTTTCAATAAAGGTTGTCTTTAACCTATCTCCAATAAGGGGTTGTTTGGACTGGTGCAAGGTGCCCACTATAATTAGTGGACAGCATATGCCAGGCCAACTTCTCACATTGGTGTGCAGCGTGTGGGATTCCAGCTTGCTATTGTTTTACCAGATAATCTCAATTGAATTGATCAACTGAAAACCACTAAGGGTACCTAAGGTACATATAAATCAAGCTTAGTAATACAGTAAGTTCTACTGAACTTAGAGTTGTGTGTTAAGGGATAGCACACCCTTTCTACAACTCAAGAGAGTTTAGTAGGCCACACTAGAGTAGGTAGTGCATACACCACACCTCACTAGTAATGTCTTCAAAGCCAGGACCCAGTGAGTCCTTGCCAGAAGCCAGTGGGCTTCTTCCCTCCAAGTATGATAAACTCCCATTCTTGGAATTGAGAGCATTATGCAATACTAGGAAGTTGAAGGCAGGCAAAAGTGCCAGCACCCAACACCTCAGGGAGGTGTTACTAGCTGATGATCTCAGCAGGCCCCTAGGGTCTGAAGGGGTAGGCAAAGAGGGTGGGGCAGAAGATGAGGAAGGGGCCAGGGGTGAAGAAACCCAGGCCCCCCTCTGAAACTGGCCAGGAAGGTGAAAATGACCTTGTCCTGGAAAATCCAATTCCTCCTGTGGAGGAGGAGGAGGGGAGGATCAGACTGACTTCCCCTTTGTCCCCCCAGGAAGAGTTCTGAGTGTGCCCAGAAGGTCTAGGTCTCCTTCTCAGGAGTCTAACCACTCTGACACCTCAATAGGGACCTCTGTCTCCTCTCATAGGAGGGAATCCTCTCATGAGAGGAGAAAGAGACTGATTCAGTATGAGCAAACTCAGCTTGAACTCAGGAAACAGCAATTGGCTATAGACAGGGAGTCCCTAGATCTCTATAGAGAGAGACAAAAGTTGGGACTAGAGTCCCATGGTGGCAGCAGTTTCCCCAAAGATAGGGAAAGGTCTTATGACCATAGAAACCTGAGCAAGATTGTCCCTCCCTACCAGAGTGGGGATGACATCCACAAATGGATAACTGCTCTAGAGAGGGCCTGTAAAGTACAGAGGGTCCCTCAGGAGCAGTGGGCAGCAATCTTGTGGCTCTCCTTTGCAGACAAAGGTAGAGACAAGCTCCTCACTGTTAGAGAGGAGGATGCTGATAATTACAAAGTCTTGAAGAGTGCTCTAATTGATGGGTTTGGCCTAACCACTGAACAATACAGGTTAAAGTTCAGGGATACCCAAAAAGCACAGACTCAAGACTGGGTGGACTTTGTTGATTGTTCTGCCAAGGCTCTGGAAGGTTGGTTATTGGGCAGTAAGGTATGTGACTTCACAGGATTGTACAATCTGATCATGAGGGAGCAGATTCTTAATAACTGTCAAAATCAGCTGTTGCATCAGCACCTGGTAGACTCTGATCTGACCTCTCCCCAAGAATTGGGAAAGAAGGCAGACAAATGGGTCAGAACCAGGGTGAAGCAGAAGGTACAGAACCAAGGTGGTGACCCTAAGAAGCAAGATTCGAAAACCTCTGATAAGGGTGGGGAGAAGGGTAAAGATCAAAAGTCTTCACAAGGCCCCCAAAAATCTTCTTCAGGTGGGGATTCACAGTCTACCAAAGGGAAAGGCCAAAGGAAACCATGGTGCAAGGTCTGTAAGCAAAAGACCCACTGGACCAGTGATTGCACCAAGTCCAAAGACTCGACTCCAGCCCCCACCAATGCCCCTAAGGCACCTGCTCCCCCTAGTGCAGTTACAGTTGGTGGTGGGACTACACAAGCCAAGGGTTTAGTAGGGTTGACCCTGGGTAAAGAGATGAGCTCTGACCTAGTCAGAGAACTCACTCAGGCTGTCCTAGTCTGTGATGGAGGCATGGATATGACCTCCTCTGTGAGTCCCAGTAATCTGGGCAAGTACAGACAACAGCCCTTAATCAATGGAAGAGAGGCTTTGGCATTTAGGGACACAGGGGCAAGTGTCACCATGGTGACACAAGACCTTGTGAATCCTGGGCAGATCATACTTGGTGAAATGTACCAAGTGACCAATGCTAGCAACGTCAGAACAGACCATACTCTGGCAGTTGTTAACTTCTCCTGGGGAGGGGTAACTGGCCTTAAGAAGGTTGTGGTAAGTGCAGACCTACCCGTTGAATGCTTGCTTGGCAATGACTTAGAAACTTCAGCTTGGGCAGAAGTGGAGCTCAGGACCCATGCAGAAATGCTGGGCATCCCTGCAGATGTGTTTGCTGTGACCAGGTCACAAGCCAAAATGTCTAGCACTGAACAGGCCTTGGATTCTGGAATAATGGACCAAGTGCCCTCCAAGAAGAGGAGTAGTAGGGTAAAGGCAGTGCCTTCCCCCTTGGCTCAGAAGGAAGATCAGTCCCTTGAGGGGGATGATCTCAGTCCTGAGGAAGGAACTGTCCCAGAGGAGCTTGAACCTGACCAGGTTGAGTTCTTGGGGACAGGGGGCCCTTCCAGGGCAGATCTGAGCCAGGAGCAGCAGAGCTGCCCCTCTCTTGAACCCCTCAGACAGCAAGCTGCTGCTGAGGCTGCTGGGAAAGCTAGTGGTCCCCATACTGTGTATTGGGATGATGGACTCTTGTACTCAGAGTGTAGAGACCCCAAGCCTGGTGCTACCAGGAGGTTGGTTATACCTCTGAAGTTCAGGGGCTTCCTATTGACCCTAGCCCATGATATTCCCTTAGCAGGTCACCTGGGCCAGAACAAGACTTGGGACAGAATTGTCCCTCACTTTCACTGGCCCCACATGTCTGAAGACACCAAGGAGTTTTGTCGCTCCTGTGTAACCTGCCAGGCCAGTGGCAAGGCAGGTGGCACTACAAAGGCCCCCTGATACCACTACCTGTGGTGGGGGTTCCCTTTGAAAGGGTGGGGATTGACATTGTTGGTCCCATGGATCCCCAAACAGCATCTGGGCACAGGTTTATCCTGGTGGTAGTGGATCATGCCACCAGGTACCCAGAGGCTATTCCCCTTAGGACCACTACAGCACCTGTGGTGGCAAGAGCCCTCCTGGGAATTTTCTCAAGAGTGGGCTTCCCTAAGGAGGTTGTATCAGACAGAGATGCAAACTTTATGTCTGGATACTTAAAAGCAATGTGGAAGGAGTGTGGAGTGACTTACAAGTTCACCACACCCTATCACCCACAATGCAATGGTTTAGTTGAGAGATTCAACAAAACCTTGAAGGGCATGATTAAAGGGCTCCCAGAAAAGCTTAGGCGAAGATGGGACATACTCTTGCCCTGCCTTTTATTTGCGTACAGGGAGGTGCCTCAAAAGGGGTTGGCTACAGCCCTTTTGAACTTTTGTTTGGTCACCCTGTCAGGGGTCCATTGTGCTTGGTGAAGGAAGGATGGGAGTTACCTCTCAAGCCCCCAAAGCAAGACATAGTGGACTATGTACTTGGTCTCCGCTCCCGGATGGCTGAGTATATGAAAAAGGCAACTAAAAACCTTGAGGCTAGCCAGGAACTTCAAAAAGCCTGGCATGACCAAAAGGCTGTACTGACTGTTTACCAGCCAGGACAGAAGGTGTGGGTGTTGGAGCCAGTGGCCCCAGCAGCTCTCCAAGACAAATGGAGTGGACCCCATACCATTGTTGAACAGAAGGGTGAGGTTACCTACTTAGTAGACCTAGGAACACCCAGGAGTCCCCACAGGGTTCTCCATGTCAACAGGTTAAAACCATATGTGGACAGGGCAGACATGGGCTTGCTCATGGCTACTGATGAGGGACAGGAGGAAGAGAGTGACCCACTCCCTGACCTGCTCTCACAGAACCCTGGTGATGGGTCAGTGGATGGTGTAGCCTTGGCAGGCAGCCTCACTACCCAGCAGCAGACTGATTGCAGACAGGTGCTCAATCAGTTCAGACACATATTCTCACTGACACCCAGTCAGACTACCTGGTGCACTCATGAAGTGGACACTGGGGACAGTCTGCCTATTAAAAATAAGATTTATAGGCAACCTGACCATGTCAGGGACTGTATCAGGACAGAAGTCCAGAAGATGTTGGATTTGGGAGTTATTGAACCCTCAGATAGCCCTTGGGCTAGTCCAGTGGTCCTTGTGCCAAAACCTCACACCAATGGTGGGAAAAGAGAGATGAGGTTTTGTGTGGACTACAGGGGTCTCAATGCAGTCACTAGGACTGATGCCCATCCAATACCAAGGGCAGATGAGCTAATAGACACTTTGGCCTCAGCCAAGTATCTAAGCACAGTTGACCTGACAGCTGGCTACTGGCAGATCAGACTAGCTGATGATGCAAAGCCAAAGACAGCATTCTCAACCCCTAGTGGGCATTATCAATTTGTGGTGATGCCCTTTGGTCTGAAGAATGCACCTGCCACTTTTCAGAGGTTGGTGAATACAGTCCTTACAGGTCTGGAAGCCTATAGTGCAGCATATCTAGATGATATTGCTGTCTTTAGCTCCACCTGGGAGGATCACCTGGTCCACCTCAGAAATGTTTTACAGGCCCTGCAGAAAGCAGGCCTGACTATCAAGGCCACCAAGTGCCAGATAGGGCAGAGTCAGGTTGTGTACCTGGGCCACCTTGTGGGTGGAGGCCAGGTTCAACCACTGCAGAGCAAGATCCAGACCATCATGGACTGGACTGCTCCAACTACCCAGACTCAGGTGAGAGCCTTCTTAGGCCTGACTGGGTACTATAGGAGATTTGTCAAGGGGTATGGATCAATAGTGACACCCCTGAATGACTTAACTTCCAAGAAAATGCCCAAAAAGGTTCAGTGGACAGTTAGCTGTCAAAAGGCATTTGATGACCTGAAGCAGGCCATGTGCACTGCTCCCATTCTACAGAGTCCTGATTACTCCAAGAAGTTCATTGTTCAAACTGATGCATCTGAATTGGGGGTAGGGGCTGTACTGTCACAATTGAATGATGAAGGTCAGGATCAGCCAGTAGCTTTTATTAGCAGAAGGCTGACCCCTAGAGAGAAACGTTGGTCAGCCATTGAGAGGGAGGCCTTTGCTGTGGTCTGGGCTCTGAAGAAGTTGAGGCCATACTTGTTTGGTACTCACTTCCTTGTTCAAACAGACCATAAGCCCCTCTTATGGCTAAAACAAATGAAGGGTGAAAACCCCAAACTGCTTAGGTGGTCCATTTCCCTACAGGGGATGGACTTCACAGTGGAACATAGACCTGGGAGTAACCATGACAACGCAGATGGACTCTCTAGGTACTTCCACTTAGAACATGAAGACTTAACTGGGCAAGGTTAGTTTAATGTCCCTACGTTTGGGGGGGTTGTGTAGGAGAGTAGGATCTGCTTCACATGGGTACCCCCACTTTTTGCTGATGCTTCACTGTTTTTCGACCTTAGTCTGGCTGGGGCCCTGCTAATCAGAACCCCAGCCTAGCTGCTTCCTCTTTAAAATGGTTTCCATGTGCCTTAGGCACATCTCTGATTGGAATCTGGAGTGCCCTTATAAGTCCCTAGTATATGGTATACTATGTACCCAGGGCATAGGTACCTCAGAGGCCTACCAGGGGCTGCAGCATGTATTGTGCCACCCCTGGAAGGCCATCCAAACTGACACCACAGGTCTGCTACTGCAGCCTGGGTAAGGTGGTGCATGCACCCC
The DNA here is from genome assembly GCA_963921515.1 of Calotriton arnoldi. NCBI lineage: Eukaryota > Metazoa > Chordata > Amphibia > Caudata > Salamandridae > Calotriton > Calotriton arnoldi. The sequence goes on along the minus strand of CAWUFW010005511.1, from coordinate 981,714 downwards.
TTACTGTGATATAGGCTACCTATATCACTACCTACATACACACATATAAACCTATAAGTCACTCCTATGGCAGGCCTTATCAATCCTGAAGGCAGAGTGCGTGGTTCCTATGTGAGAGGGTGCCCCTGCATGAGCTGGGCCCCTCTGCAGCATTCGGAGACCCTTCTCTGATGCTGTTTGTAGTGCAGCCTGACCATATACTCTTAAGCGCATTATAACCTCGCGTTAAATGCTAACTTTGGGATGGCTGCACGGAAACATGTCGTGTTTGGTGTCAAACATCTTGGAATACTACCCCCCCGCCAGTTCTGGCGGCGGGGGTAGCATTCCACCCTTCTAGAGGGAAAGACATGTACACACCGGTATACCCGGTACTGACTTTCCAGAGCCCTGGCATCACAAAATGGATGCCGCTGCCACAGACACGAGTCTGGCCTCCTGCTGCTGACCGAAACTCCGGCAGGGGAGGCCTGGACAATAGGTTTCCTGTCCCAGGGAGGTGTGACCACCTCCCCAGACAGGATAGTGTGTTTTGGGGCTGGGCGGGAGCACTCTCGGGTGCTTTGAAGTCCTGCACTGGGGGCACACTTGGTGTCCCTGTGCATACCCCAGTTCAAACCGGCTCAGGGGCTTCCAGCCCCTGCTCTGGCGCTAAACTGGACAAAGGGAAAGGGGTGTAACCACCCCTCTGCCCTGACCCTCCCATAGGTGGGGCCACAGAGTATGTCCAACCCCCTACCTTAGTATAAGTAGGGGACCCCAGTCCTTAGGACTTTAGATTAACCTGGACGAAACTCTGACACAGAATCCTGGACCTTCGACGCTCTACTTCAAGATTAGAGGACTGAAGAATCTCCCTTGGGGTCAAGGAGTGACTCCCCTGCTTGGCAGGCACCAAAGAAGCAATTGTCCGGTCTGCATCGCTGAAGCTCCCGCCGGATGCCGAAGTCTTTGCATCACCAGAGGTGGATTTCCAGACTTCCCCGAGGCTGCTCTGAGTCCCCAGAAAAGCTGAGGCCCGTAGCTGTCATGGGTAACGTGGAACCGTGACCCCTGGACACCAAACGCATTTGCAAGTGCATCCTCTTCTGGGTCTCTCACGAAGTCGTGCTTTGGGCTCCGAGTAGCCCCAGCCTCCAGAACCACCTGCACCGAAGATCACTGGCCTCCACTCTACGAGTGTCCTGTGAGCCAGCTCCACGTGCATTGTCTCGAGGCTCCTTCGCAGTCGCTAGTCCGTTGGCTAGTAGGCCCTCCTGAAGGCCAATCTTTTTTTGCTTGGGCTCAGTGGTTGCTCCAGGTGTGCCCTGACTTATCCCCACTGGGTGAGTCCTCCAGACCTTGCTGGTCTGCAACATTGTCCTTCTTCTATTTCCACAAGACTTGCCGTTGCCAAGGCTTGTTGGGTCCAATCCGGTCGCCAACACCCCTGCAATCGACAGACTTCATGGCACAGCTCGAATCCAGCTCCTGGTCATCGTCGGCACCTCCTGGACCTCGTGGCTGAAGAGTCAAGACGACTGTCAACCTACCTGAAGCACTCAACATCGGTGGGCATCTGCTCATTGCCTTCCTGGTCACTGGCTAGTGACCCAGACTCTGTCCCCTCTGCTTTCAGGTTCTTCAGATCTTCGATCCACCTTTGGATCCACCCAAACACTTTCGACTTGGTCGCCAGCAGCACTTTGCAGCAGATCGCCATAGAAAGCGACGACGAAACCCGACCCCGAAAGACACCTATGCACCCGGCTCCCCTGGGTGAGGTAACTCGAGTACTCCGGTGCTCCCGTGGGTATTGACACTAGAACAGCCTAGTTCTCAAAGGGTTTGCTCCAAGTCCTCCTCTAAGTGTCCCTTTTCTTTTAAATTCTAATCGCGACTTTCCCCATAGAAGATAACGGTGGTTCGCGGCTGTGTTCATACACTGCACACGTCCCCCGTGGGTCCCCTGTGTCACTGCCTTGGGTGGTTCCTTGTGGTCCAAGCACTTCTACAGGCTCTAGGCCTTGTGTCTAGCTCAGTCGTGGTTCTTATACCACTTTATTTCTATATGGTTTGGTACGCCCCTGGGGCTCAAACGTGTATTTGTGCTATTACTGTAGATAACTAACTTATAATTTATGTACTTCGAACTCTAGCCTCATAAAGAGACTAGAGGGGTGTGTTTAGTAATAAATACATACATTTTGAATATATACCTGGTGTGGTCCTCTTTCATTTGATCACTCAAGAGATTATAGACTGGTAAAACAAGCTGCTTTACATTCCTTCAAGACTTAGCCTGAAGGCTGCTCTCCATAGCTACCACTAGGATAGCTTTCAATAAAGGTTGTCTTTAACCTATCTCCAATAAGGGGTTGTTTGGACTGGTGCAAGGTGCCCACTATAATTAGTGGACAGCATATGCCAGGCCAACTTCTCACATTCCCTAGTACAGACGTGCCTGATTCAAGCACCCCTTGAGGCAGCCTCGATCACCATGGCCTTATGAATGCCATTGCCCTCAACAAAGCGGATATCATTAGTTAAGGGTAGAATGAGGTATAATGCAAATAAGGAAAATGCCCCACTTAGCCCTTCTTGAGTTTTAAAAGCCATCTTTAAATGGGAATGCAATATGTCCCTCACATCTCTGGGACTTGGTGCCATGGCACCTGATGCGTATATTATAGTAATATTGCTGGATCCCTTTAAAAAAAATGATTACTCTCCAAAATCTATAAAAACAAATTGTTCACCAAAAGAGCTCTAGGTTGGATCCCCTAATGGCTCTGGAAGAAATAATGCCCATATGGCACAAGTACAAGCAAGTCAAATTTACAGCAGAAAAGATTCCTTTTCGTCTTGCACTGACTTGAGAACTCATCCAGGAATCTCTTCTGGGTTTGTCAAAAGCACCTAAATTAACCCTATCTCAAACATTATGTGATGCCCTTACATATCTTTAAGCATTGCTCTCCCAGGCTTTAACAGCCCAAAGTTGCTCCCTGTCACTCCTTCAATACATTACATAGAAACCATGTATCAGTTTAACCAGTTTACCAAGATAAATAAAAGCCAATACTCTAAATAGTAGTTTCCCAGAAATTACAATATGCCTCTGAAACCCTGTTTATGAAAAAAAACCTTACAGTTGATTCTGCAAGCCTGACAAAGTATAGCTTAGGATGAAGAGTACCAGATGTTGCACTGATTCTTGAAATTGTGGCTAACACATAGTACCAGATGTTGCACTGATTCTTGAAATTGCGGTTAACACATAAGTATCTACTCATTTGGACACTCACAACCTTCTGATTTTTTTCCTGTTGAACTCAGACCATGGAAAGGCTTAAAAGCAATGTTAACGAACTTCAGTGAAGAATTGCTTGTTGCCAGTGGTCAGGTCCTTTCACAGCCTTGATCTCTGTATCTTTCAAAATTTCAGAATTGTTGGCCACAGTATACAGCCACTTAAAAAGTTATATTCTGTGCAATTAGGATCTACTTTCTGTTATGGTCCCAGGCTTTGGCATCTAAAAATAACCAGCAGGTGAATCTGGATCCTTTGTGTTTTCTCTGAGTCTTTGAAAGTGACATGAGAAGTGCCTCAGATTTTTTCTTGTCTCTGGTGCTTCTTAGCGTTTACATGGCTCCAACTTGAAGCAACACACAAATCATATCCATATCAAGATGCAGAAGTGTCAGGGTGTGGCCAAGCAGGATGGCTGGCAGCATGCACTGGCCTTAGGCTGCAGACCACCCCTACAGTATCCTGTGGTATCCTGCGCTCCTGCTGCCTAGTTGTGAACAGGTACAGCTGGTAAAAGGTTTAGCCCTTCATCAGTAGAGAGCAGAAGTAGTAGAGAGCAAAGAAAAGTCATCAGAGGTTGCTGAAATGCTGCTCACCTGGGATGCAGCTTTGTGCCTGTGGAGTGGTACTGTGACCTGTGAAGACTTGGGCAGCATTTCAACAACTCCAGATGGCTTTTCTCTGCTCTCTACTATGTTGCTCTCTACTGATAAAGGGCTAAACCAGAACCACGTATCTAGAGATAAACAGCATTACCTGCACCAACTTTGGTGAAAAACTACAGCAACTCTGAAGTAAGCATACTGCATTTACCAGAATGCAATGGGGTGAACTGTACTGGGATGAGAGGCCGTGTGCTCCATCCCCCCTTTTGTTTAAAATCACAAAGACAGTCACTGAAATATGGCCTGGCTTTCTGGACATTCCAGATACATCATGCACATTGGACATACTCTTGAATATGGGTTCCCCTAGGCTTCTAGTGTCTCTATTGCACACAACCCTCGTGCAAGATAGACGGTGTAGTGAGCTGCTAGTGGGACAGAAGTGGGATGGAGTCCTGTTGGATCAGGAGTTGAGTGCAGCATGTGCCTTGATGCAGGGGTACCCGGCAATGCCAGGTTCAACCTGGCACATTTCCATCTGTTGCACCATGCATACCTCTTGCCAGCGAGATTGAAGGGCAAATACCCGGGTACATCTGATGCATGTTCCAGATGCAGAAGGGGAGGCTTACTTTCTTCACATGTTGTGTAGCTGCATGCATATAGAGGTATATTTAAAGGAGGTGGTGCTTGAACTCCAGAGGGTCACACACATTCAATTGGAGGTGAGCATTAAGCATTGCTTCTTATATTTGTTTCATGCCCTAAAACTGGTAGGATGCAATACATGCTGGCACTCCTTGGGTTAGTTTTGGTAAAGCGCAGGATGGCCATTCAGTGTTTGTCTCTTATATCCCCTTCATTACGTATGTGGGGCAGAGATACTACTGAGTGGATGCTGGTGGAGGAAAGGCATATGTGGGAGGTCAGGACAGATGAAAATGTAGAAGAGAATTGTCAGGCATGAGCCACAATGATACAGTATTTAGTCACACCAACAGATTAGGGTGCAACATTGACCTCATTGACTGAGCCTACACAAGCACCGGGGCTGACTGTGGGAGGGATCAAATTGAGTCTGAAGGAGCTCCAAAGACCCAATAATATTAGGGGAGTCCAGGCAGGGCTGCATGAGGTTCCAGTCAACCTACTGTCTCTGCCCCCACCAATGATATGAGTCTCTTGTTACTGTAATTCACACAATGATAATATATGTTTGCTCTTCTTTTACTAGCATTTGTATCACGATTGTTGGTTGTATCTCAAAAAATGAAAATAAATACATAAAAAAAGATGCTGAAGTGTCAAGGAAATCACTTTACAGATAAAGAGTGCCTCTCTCAAGTGCAAGACAGGATGGTCCAAAACTTGATTTGCTTCAGTAGTAGAACACCTTCAGGCACTTCCTAAAAATGGGAGGCACCTTAAACACAGAGGCTTAAATAAGTTCACACCACAAGAGTTACATGAACACATACTATGGCACAATTGCAAAACAATTTACTTGAGAATGAATACAACAATAATAAGGCAATACTAGCCATTTGGTTGCCTTCATATTACCTCAACACTCTACTGCAGTACATTCCTACTGGGGACACAGTTTACCCAATAGAAAGTTGTTGAAATGTGACCTGTTTTTTTACTCAACTAAATACATAAATAAATATAAATACTAAGACCAAAGAGCACACAGGTATCAGGGAGAGTCATAGTAAGTGTGTTTTACCTAAAGAGCAGAATTAACAAGAATAATATATTATTTTTTCTGTTGAATGTAAGTAAAACAGGAAATGTGCACTAAATATGATAGCATGTAGTTCAAAATATATATGATATTTTAATAGCTTGAAACTCAAGTAGCCTACCCAGCCCATACATAAACTGGGCGAGTAAAACTTTCAATGTACAATTTTAATACATTTCCAACAATTTGGAGCCCGCTAGATCAAGAATTGTCACCCAGAATCCAGCTCTGATTTCCCATCCAATTGATGCCCACTGTTTGGTGGAATAGTGGCTGTCCTCCACATAGAAGGAGCTATCCTAACAAAACGATTCTTCAACCTATTGCTGCTATATTGAAATTGTTTGTTCTTATGTTTGAGGCTCTACGGCACCCTCTTTATTTGACTAACGTACATGCTTGGAAGGCAACGAGTCTCAAGAGTAGGAACTATCTCTTATTGGAATCTCTGAAATTCAATATTTCTCAACTTCTGATTTATAAATTAATCTTTTGAGGAGCTACAACAAACCTATGCCACTCTCTAGTGGCCCACATAAGGACTCAACAGTCTTTCCTCTCATTCAGAAAACAACTAAAAACTTTTCTGTTCCATCTCTTCTTACCATTAGCATGGGCTTGAATAATTATGATAAAATCTATATGATTTGAATACTTGTCAATTGCTCATTGTAAGATCCTAACTTTTACACATGTCTGTGTTGTATGTAAAGCAAACTAATAGCACCTTGGCATAGGTGTTTTATAAATAAATAAATAAAATACAAACAATTCCATAACTATTCATTAAAGGGTGAATGAATTAAGGCAAAAGTGAAATAAAAGAATGAGGGAATGTTGTCAAAAGTGAATGATGATATTAAAACAAAATGGATGGAATTCCATGCGGTGATTGGAGGATTTTTGAGTAGGGCATGTTAAAGTGGGCAGCAGGAATGGTACTATGAAAAGGCCATTGAACATAAAGCCAAATAAGAGGCAAGTGTGGCCCTTTAATCAGTGGGATAGTGATGAGAACTTTCCACACAGTAAAGAAAAGCCAATTCCATTAACAGTTATCTTTCTGAGTGAAGAGATGAATTTGAGAAGCCAGCATTTCTCAGACTCTAGCTACTACTAATCAGTAGATTCAAATGAAGCTGAATGAATAATGTGAAACCCACCAGTCTATTTCTCTGTTGACAGTGCAGAACACATCAAACACTGTAGTTAATACTGATGGTGGAGATTTGGGAAGCAGAATAGGGATATGAGAGAAGTCACACAGGAGACAGCACTGGCAATCAGTCTTGAAACTCTTCTCTTCAGCTAGAAGTTCTCTCTGATTTTCTGTAGTCTCTCATGAGTGACCATTTTATTATGCTAGACAGAACACAATATTGTTACTCACTGGTCTTACATCAATTGCAAGTCCATTGCATTTTTTCTTTGTACATTATTTTCACATGGAAGGTAACATTCTCTGAGAAGATTAACTCGGTGTCTAGGTTGAAGATTTCTTCAGCAGGAGAGAGAGGAACTCAGGTAAAGAGCAAAGCCTAAGCAGAGTCTTTCTCTCATCAACCAGGAAGAAAGTTAATCACGTTGTCATGCTTTGAGTGTTGCCATGTGCATCCTTGAATCTCACTATAGTTTGCCACTCAGATGAGACATACTGTAACAGGTTTTGGGTGTCTGGCTGGGGACAGGATTGGCTGTACTGGTGAGGGCAGCAATGCTTGTCAAAGGGTTTGAAATTCCAAGTCAGCCTAGCTGTACAATTGCCTGCACAGGCTCAAGTGTACTAGGTCATCAACATGTTGAAGGGATACTTTTCTGGAGGGTTATGTTGATAGTGTCACAGCTTTACTACATATATGAATAAGTGTCTCACTTCCTATCTGTTTTTTTTCTATGTGTAGTAATGTCTCTGAGTTTCATTGCTGGCTCTTTTTCTGGGTGTTTGGCTCTGTTAATCTATATGGAAAGGGTGGCATGGATTGTCTCTTTGGTGTGTTAGTCACTGTGGGGCATATTACCAAGGGCAGTATCGCCACTTTTGCGGCACTTTTTGCCGATAAAGCGGCGATATTTTCATCGCCCTATTAGCAAGCTGTCGCTAACAGCTGTTAGCGACAGCTTAATGGCGATAGCGGCCGTTTTGTTGCCGCTTTGCATCGCTAATGACACGCAAAGTAGGCGTTCCCAACTAAAAGCGACTGCAAACAGTCGCAAACACAACTTCCCCCTATTAGCAATGACCGCGAAGCGATAAAAAAAGTCGCGCTAACCACGATTATCGCTGGAATTTAACACCTGCTAAAAACTTGACTTAACCATCTTGTCAATGGGAGGTGGATTGTAAGGTTAAGTCCTCACCTGCCTATTAGCGAGCTTTTCATTAGCGCAGTGAATTTATCGCTGGATTTCTCACGCTATTGCTGGGTTTCGCCGCTATTGCTGGATTTATTATCGCCTTGGAGATAAGCGTTGATAATAACGTGTTATCTCCGCGATGAAATCCAGCGATAAAAAAAACAGCGCTAAGCGCGCTTTGCGATAATTATCGCAAATTCTTGGTAATATGCCCCTGAGTTGTTTAAGTGAGAGTGTCACTGCCTTCATTAGCACTAGATATGTAAGAGTTCTGTCTGTGCATGTGAGTGAAGGTGTAGATGCATGAAACAATGTCTAAGAAGATGTATTAGTAGCTCTGCCCTTTCATAAGTACTTACATGACATTCAACTGAATACAGAACACTGGATGTATAAGTTACCATATACGCCTAAAAGTGTGCATGTACCTGTCAAAATCTTCTAACTACATGTCTTTGCTTTTATGCACATACAGTTTACCCTATGGCCTCTCTACAAGATACCTTAGGGTTGACTTTTAAGTAGTACTACAGCAGATTAAGGCTTGTCAAGAGGTTTGAAATACCAAGTCGGCCTTGCACTAGAACTGCATGCATAGACTTAAGTGTACTTGGCCTGTGAAATGTTGAAAGGGCTACATGTCTAGTTAGTTCACAGGGTAGTGTCAGAGCTTTAGTACATAACTGGATAAGTGTCTCAGTTCCTATCTGCATGTTTTTTCCTATATGAAGTAAAATCTCTTAGTACATTGCTGGCTCTGTTTCTGGCTGTTTGGTTCTGTAAATCTATAAGTAAGGGGTAGCGTGAATTCTCTCTTGGGTGTGTCAGTCACTAATGGGTTGTATAAGTGATAGTGTCACTGTCTCCATTAGCGCTAGATACATAAGAGGTGTGTCTGTGCATGTGAGTGAAGGTGTAGATGCTTGAAACACTGTCTGAGTAGATGTATTAGTACCTCTGCCCTTTCATAGGTACTTACATGGCATTCAACTCAATGTAGAAAACTGGATGTATAAGTGAGCATATGCACCAAAAAGTGTCCATGTACCTGTCAAAAACTTCTAACTACATGTATTTGCTTTAATGCACATACAGTTTACCCTATGACCTAACTACAGGCTACCTTAAGGGTGATTTTTAAGTAGTACTACAGCGGGTTAAGGCTTGTCAAGGGGTTTGAAATACCAAGTCGGCCTAGCTGTAGAACTGCATATACAGGCTCAAGTGTACTAGGCCTGAGACATGTTGAAAGGGTTACTTCTATGGATGAGTGACTTGGTAGCGTCAGTTCTTTAGTAGATATGTGAAAGAGCGTCTTTGGGGCCTATTACAATAGTGGGCGGACTTTGTACGCCCGCCACCGTAACGGTAAACGGGACCGACTGCCAGAGGTGTGGCGGTCCCGCCATTCCCATTGGGATGCGACCGCCGGTCGCATCCCGCATCTATCACATTGCGGTGGGCGTTGCTGTGAGCAGCACCCACCGCAATGTAATATCTGCATGTTGTGCATTGGCATGCACAACGTGACAGGCACTGCGCGGTGCCTGCCACCTTGTGTATGCCAATGTAGGGGGTTACCATAGGTACCCCCAAGTGCAACCCCCACCCCCCACACCCCCGTGGGCCCGCAACGGGCCCCCAAAGTGAACACCGCATGCCTTTCCATGGCGGAGTCTCTGCGATGGAAAGGCATCCCACTGCTGGCATAGTAATATGAATGGCGGTGCCGCCACCATATTAATTGCCTTTTCCGCCCGGCCGGCAATCCGACGGGCGGAAATGCGGTGGACGGTCTTTCCGTCCGCCGCGGTGCCCCTCGCCATACTAATATGGCGGGGGTGCAACAGGGACATTTGGCGGGCAGGTCGCCACCGCCGGCCCGGCGGTGGCGATCCGCCCGTTATCCTAATGGGCCCCTTAGTCTCTACATGGGGTGTGTAACAGTGTATGTGACAATGTATTAGTAGATCTTCCCTTTCATAAGCGCTTACATGAGATTCAACTCAATGTAATACCCTCATGAATAACTGAGCATTCATGCCTAAAGTGTGCATGTAGGTCAGTAAAACTCCTAAGTACATGTCTTTGCTTTTATACACATACCAGTTTACCCTATGGCCTGGGTACAGGCTAGCTTATCACTAACTTTTAAATACTAGAATAGCAGGTTAAAGCATGTGAAGCAGTTTTAAATACCATGGCGGCCTAGCAGTAGAACTGCATGCACAGACTGAAGTGTACAGTATATTCAATGAGGTAGTAGTGGTCCCCTATGGGAGAATTACCGCACCTCAAAATTGAAGCATTTAGGTATAGTCAGTCTTTTATGTGAATCAATAGTATACCCATTTTTCAGTTAGGTTGAGGTGCTTTAAGCTCAAATCACCCACTACCAAAGGTGCTAATTACACATTAGAGGACTAATGTGTATACATATATACAAGAAATAGAGCTTATTACAGCACTCTCAGAGAAGTGCAACTTATCCAAATTGTAGTGGATATATGTAGTCAAAACCAGTAATATATTGTTCACATATAGATCTCTTACAGCAGAGGGAGAACACTCAGGAATATACTATGTCCATCCTATATTTCACAGGATAAGACAAGACAAGTACAAACCTGGTTTCCCTAAAAAAAAACCTGGGCTTCTACAGTTACACTACATGCAATGTCTGCCAATATGCTCTGAATAAAACAACAAATTTTAGCTATAATACAGGACAGACACACAAAGTACACCATTTCATGAACTGCAATACAAAGTATGTAGTGTACTGTATTATTTGCGAGTCTGACCAAATTTATGTGGGTAGCACAATCAGACTCCTAAAAGAAAGAGTGCAGGAAAATATTAGAGCGATTCGCAATGGAAACACCAACTATCCATTGGCTGTACACTACAACAATGCGCATGCTGCATCTGAAGTTATAAAACTTAGATTTCATGGAATTGCAATAGCAGAGGACAATCTACGGGGGGAGATAGAACTCTAGCACTGACAAAGCTGGAAACCAAGTGGTTAATAAAACTTAGATCTGTGGATCTAGGATTAACTGTGGACAGAGAATTACATGTTTTTCTACGAGATTAAAAATGTATGCCTTCATGTGCCAACTATTTGTGCTCCAAACAATGAAACAACTTATATATCTTATTTGAACACTAGATGGCTAAAAATATAGATTGTACTGTGATCGGAGAAATAATATTTGGTTTCTGAAGATATGTATCACTTCTCTCTCTGAATCTTCTATCCACACTCTTTGCTCTGGTGATAATTTCGACTGTTTAAACATATGCATGTATGATTGAGAAAACGTAGATGGACTGAATTACATATAAAGAATGAGGCCTCATTCTGCACATTAAGCATGTACGTTTCTGTGAGCTGATTGATCCTTTACTGGCAATCAGGCTGGATATTAACGTAATGTTACAATGGATATTGACTGACGAACTTTGTAGGAGAGTAGGATCTGCTTCACATGGGTACCCCCACTTTTGCTGATGCTTCACTGTTTTTTGACCTTAGTCTGGCTGGGGCCCTGCTAATCAGAACCCCAGCCTAGCTGCTTCCTCTCTAAAATGGTTTCCATGTGCCTTAGGCACATCTCTGATTGGAATCTGGAGTGCCCTTATAAGTCCCTAGTATATGGTATACTATGTACCCAGGGCATAGGTACCTCAGAGGCCTACCAGGGGCTGCAGCATGTATTGTGCCACCCCTGGAAGGCCATCCAAACTGACACCACAGGTCTGCTACTGCAGCCTGGGTAAGGTGGTGCATGCACCCCTTACTGTGATATAGGCTACCTATATCACTATATACATACACACATATAAACCTATAAGTCACTCCTATGGCAGGCCTTATCAATCCTGAAGGCAGAGTGCGTGGTTCCTATGTGAGAGGGTGCCCCTGCATGAGCAGGGCCCCTCTGCAGCGTTCGGAGACCCTTCTCTGATGCTGTTTGTACTGCAACCTGACCATATACTCTTAAGCGCATTATAACCTCGCGTTAAATGCTAACTTTGGGATGGCTGCACGGAAACATGTCGTGTTTGGTGTCAAACATCTTGGAATACTACCCCCCCACCAGTTCTGGCAGCGGGGGTAGCATTCCACCCTTCTAGAGGGAAAGACATGTACACACCAGTATGCCCGGTACTGACTTTCCAAGCCCTGGCATCACAAAATGGATGCCGCTGCCACAGACACGAGTCTGGCCTCCTGCTGCTGACCGAAACTCCGGTAGGGGAGGCCTGGACAATAGGTTTCTTGTCCCAGGGAGGTGTGACCACCTCCCCAGACAGGATAGTGTGTATTGGGGCTGGGCGGGAGCACTCTCTGGTGCTTTGAAGTCCTGCACTGGGGGCACACTTGGTGTCCCTGTGCATACCCCAGTTCAAACCGGCTCAGGGGCTTTCAGCCCCTGCTCTGGCGCGAAACTGGACAAAGGGAAAGGGGTGTAACCACCCCTCTGCCCTGACCCTCCCATAGGTGGGGTCACAGAGTAAGTCCAACCCCCTACCTTAGTATAAGTAGGGGAACCCAGTCCTTAGGACTTTAGATTTACCTGGACGAAACTCTGATACAGAATCCTGGACCTTCGACGCTCTACTTTAAGATTAGAGGACTGAAGAATCTCCCTTGGGGTCAAGGAGTGACTCCCCTGCTTGGCAGGCACCAAAGAAGCAATTGTCCGGTCTGCATCGCTGAAGCTCCCGTCGGACACCAAAGTCTTTGCATCACCAGAGGTGGATTTCCAGACTTCCCCGAGGCTGCCCTGAGTCTCCAGCAAAGCTGAGGCCCGTAGCTGTCGTGGGTAACGTGGAACCGTGACCCCTGGACACCAAACGCATTTGCAAGTGCATCCTCTTCTGGGTGTCCCACGAAGTCGTGCTTTGGGCTCCGAGACCCTTAGGTCTGCAACATCGTCCTTCTTCGATTTCCATGAGACTTGCCGTTGCCAAGGCTTGTTGGGTCCAATCCGGTCGCCGATACCCCTGCAATCGACAGACATTGTGAGACAGCTCGAATCCAGCTCCTGGTTGTTGTCGACACCTCCTGGACCTCGTGGCTGAAGAGTCAAGACAACCATCAACCTACCTGAAGCACTCGACATCGGTGGGCATCTGCTCATCGCCTTCCTGGTCACTGGCTAGTGACCCAGACTCTGTCCCCTCTGCTTTCAGGTTCTTCAGATCTTCGATCCACCTTTCGATCCACCACAACACTTTCGACTTGGTCGCCAGCAGCACTTTGCAGCAGATCGCCATAGAAAGCGACGACGAAACCCGACCCCGAAAGACACCTATGTACCCGGCTCCCCTGGGTGAGGTAACTCGAGTACTCCGTTGCTCCCGTGGGTATAGACACTAGAACAGCCTAGTTCTCAAAGGGTTTGCTCCAAGTCCTCCTCTAAGTGTCCCTTTTCTTTTAAATTCTAATCGCGACTTTCCCCATAGAAGTTAACGGTGGTTCGCGGTTGTGTTCATACACTGCACGCGTCCCCCGTGGGTCCCCTGTGTCACTGCCTTGGGTGGTTCCTTGTGGTCCAAGCACTTCTACAGGCTCTAGGCCTTGTGTCTAGCTCAGTCGTGGTTCTTATACCACTTTATTGGTATATGGTTTGGTACGCCCCTGGGGCTCAAACGTGTATTTGTGCTATTACTGTAGATAACTAACTCGTAACGTATGTACTTCGAACTCTAGCCTCATAAAGAGACTAGAGGGGTGTGTTTAGTAATAAATACATATATTTTGAATATATACCTGGTGTGGTCCTCTTTCATTTGGTCACTCAAGAGATTATAGACTGGTAAAACAAGCTGCTTTACATTCCTTCAAGACTTAGCCTGAAGGCTGCTCTCCATAGCTACCACTAGGATAGCTTTCAATAAAGGTTGTCTTTAACCTATCTCCAATAAGGGGTTGTTTGGACTGGTGCAAGGTGCCCACTATAATTAGTGGATAGCATATGCCAGGCCAACTTCTCACAAACTTCTACTATTTGAGTGACCCTCGTTGCACTCAACTAGACTAGGCAATGGACAATATGATAATAGACACAGAACGTTTATTTGGAACACAGCACTCCCTGGCAGCTACATCGGTCATATAACACCGTGTATACGGGATCTGTTACGATTATACAGTTCTCGTATTGACTTACTGTATTCTTACGTTATGATCACACTAATGGATATGAGTATACTTGCACGTTATATAACTCACAACCCCTCAAAGATAGCTTTGCTGTTGAGCGTACAAATATCATACACGCTTTTTTTAATTATCATAGTATATGACTGTAATAAAAACTTTTGTCTCAGGACGTTATATATTATTTTACCCTTCTAAGATGACGCCGACATTAGGAACATATCGTCGAGACTGCTAGATGGATCACGTGTAGGCGGGTCACTTGACCGCAGCTTGCAGTCCATAAAATTAACATGGCGTACTTACACGGGAACAGATTGCGGGCAGCAGAGATGTGTGTTTAGAATTGGAGACAGTTATTTTATGGTAGGTGGACGCACGGGGTGACCTTGGTCGCATATTTAAATTGAGAACGTAGTATATTACTACGGGTCTTATAATGTATATAACGGTAATGTTTACCTTTTAGTGAGGGAGCTTATCAGGGAACTCCCCATATATGGAGCGACAACCGCGGATCCGAACGCAGTGTCTCACTTCAGGCAACTTTGAATAAAGTATTTTCGTATAAAGAGTCTTGTCTTATGGGTAAGTGGGGCTCAGGGCCCCTATTTACATTTTATAAGTACAGGTTCTTATACAGGGGTGTGGCAATAGATGTTATTTCTTTATATTTTAGAGAGGAAACCTACTAGAGACCTCCCTAGGTTTGGGCTGCATTTTCCTGGAACTGAGCTTTTATTGGGCTCCAGCGGGATACTGGTACAACTTAGACGCCGTTAGTGAATACACGATAACGGTAATTATATCCACTGTTTGTAGGATACCATATTAGACATTTATCATCACTATGACTCAATACTGGTTATTCTTCATGCTTTAGAGAAGACAGCCCACTATTCTACTGATGATCGGAAGAGATTTATTTTAGGAATTGCACCACTTTATCATGCAGCACTAGGACACCGAAACTATTTGTGATAAATATATGGACTATTGGAACAGTAAAATATTATTTTTCTTATAAGCTTATGAATAGAGATGAGGTGCCGTATTGGCAGATAGGTTATAGTTTACAATTACAGAACAGGGGCCTATTTAACTATAGAGTGGGGCCTTAATAAATAGTGATCATACTTTTTCTTTTAATGGTTAATGGGACTGGTAGCTGTCAGACAATATAGAGGGCAAGATCAACATATCCCTTTGCCCAGTTTTCTCTTACAGTGCATTATGGACATATAATCATTCAAAATCCATCCTTATCACCAGGATAGTCTTCTAATAAGATTCTCTCTTATGACAATAGATCCTCTTAGAAGACTCTACTTATCACCATCATCTTAAAACGTCGCTGCGGAAATATACTTACCAATAACGTCTGGACTTCTGACTTGCAATTGGTGGTTCTTCTAACACATTATATGTGATAAAACACTATTGGGAACTATCACGCGTGATCTAACAAATCCTTATATAGATAACTTTTTTAATAAATTGTCACAACTCAGGGTGAATTTAATCTTGGCTTTTCTATTTTGGTTGGTGATGAATGAGTATATCATCTCTATCTTTGACTTACTTCTACGGTAACTTCTTCTCTACAAAATCGTGGCAACTTGAGATCTCTCTTCTTTTCAAAGTTTTTATATTAGCACTTGTAATTATCTTCTTTTTTCATGTTTTGCATTTCCTATTACATGGCTGACTTAAGGCCATAACAATATGTCACATATGTAAGTTGTAATCTCACCATCATTTGTTCATTTCTTGTTATAATTTTTATATTTTGTATAAACAACAAACAACATGTTTGGTATTTACTTTTCCAGCCTTGAAAAAGTCTATGTTTAGACGAAACACGTGTTAGCAAAATCCTTGCTGGGAATACCAAAAGAATAAAACCAACAAATTGAACACAGAATATATGGACTTTTGTGACAATTTATATCTTATGTGTTGAGAAAGGATATCATTGGTCTGTTTTGAACTATTTCTAGACAATTATGTTCAATATATAACTGGTTTTGACTACATATATCCACTATAATTTGGATAAGTTGCACTTCTCTGAGAGTGCTGTAATAAGCTCTATTTCTTGTATGCACAGACTGAAGTGTACCTGGCTTCAGACTTATTGAAAAGGCTACTTGTCTAGATGCTGCACAACAGTGTCAGAGCTTTACTATATATCTGAATAAGCATGTCAGTTCCTATCTGTTTTTTTATCTATATCTACTAAAGTCCCTTAATACATCGCTGGCTCTCTTTCTAACTGTTTGGCTCTGTAAATCTATATGTAAAGAATGCCATGGATTATGTTTTGGGTGTGTCAGTCACTAATGAGTTATTTAAATTACAGTCTCACTGCTTGCATTAGCACTAGATATATAAGAGTTGTGTCTGGGCATGTGAGTGAAGTTTTTAACAGTTTTTATGCTATGTGTGAGGTTGTATTACTAGCACTGCATGTATAAGTAAGCATAGGCGCATACAAGTGTGCATGTAGCTCACAAAAAGTTCAAACTACATAGCTTTGCTTTTAGACACGTACAGTTTACCATATGGGCTAGCTACAGGCTGCCTTAGGAGTCTATTTTAGATAGTACATCAACAGGTTGAAGCTTCTCAAACAGTTTCAAATACCATGTTCCCTAGCAGTCTAGCTTAATGTACAGGCTCAAATATACAAGGCATGACGCATGCAAGCACTAACGTGTCATGCCCTTGCTGTGTATTACCAGTTTCTACTACAAGTACACAACTGAAGAAGAACCTTACAAATAAAGAAAATATACCATTTGCGCAAAAGGTACCAAAACTGTATGTACAACATAAAAATTTACTGTAGACGGATTTATAATGGAAAAGTCTATCTATGATAGTCTTCACTTCCAATATCAGTTACTTTTCAAATACTTGACTACTTTCACAAACACTTCACTTCATCTATAAAGAAACACTTCAAATCATTTACATATATATCATACTTTATATAACTAATATTTAAAACCTAGTACTTTAGATTACCACTTATCACAGTTTATCTCTCTCTCTCTCTCTATATATATATATATATATATATATATATATAGATATATATAGATAGATAGATATATATATACATTAAAACTATGTTTCACTTGAAATTTCTTCCCAGAAAAAATGAGTAGTTTGTCTCTCTGGAACAAAGAACCAGTAATGGCACATTTTCCCTCTCTTTTTCCCCTGATACTCATATGCTAAGCAAATCAAAACGTTGTGTTCATTCTTTCCTACTGGTATTCTACTTTTCATTGGTCACTTTTTTTAAACCCTTTTTTTGCTTCTTCACACAAAGCCCGATCTAGTAGTGTCTATGGATGAAGTCCAACTCCGTTGCGGTGCCCCGCACGGCCCCCGAGTAACACCACGACTCTATCGCGACTCCATACAGGGGTCCATTTCAGCATTTAAAATAAAAGTACTACATTTTTTATGTCACATATATGTTGTAATCCCAGCAGTGAGTTAGAAAATGTATTGTTTTCAAGAACATGTTAGCTCTAAAGTAGTATACTTTAAAAAGTCAATCCACAACATACACTTTTCAACCACAGCATAGCAGATTGCAATTGCACACTAGCAGGTGTGGTTGACTGCTTGTAAACATAAGCTTATCCACAGTAGCATAACTTGTGACACATTGAAATACAGCCAATCGCACATATAGCCGCATATCTTCTTAAAACACAACTTCTTTTTATGTTTTAAATTTGTAATAGCACCCAATCAAATACGTCATTTGGTAAAACCAACTCCACTACTCCCTTTTAACTGCCTTACACTCGACCAACTCTCATATTCAGCTGCACCCTTTTCCTGATTGCTACTGCTCCTTCTTTCGAAATGGTTAGAGTGTGGATTGTGGGTCACAGCTATGTCTTCTGGGCTAGAGAGTATGCGAGAAAGAGTGGAATTGATAAGGACCTGGGTTTGGTAAATGTGTATATTAATGGTTTGGCTAGAGAGGTTTAAAGTGGCACCAATTTCAGCCTTTGGTTGAGAGTATTGCACATTGCCAACATCCAGACCTGTTAATAGTGCACTGTGGTGGTAAAAACCTAGGCATTGTTACTGGGGTTTGGATTGGAAATTGCAATGAAATAGACCTTTGGCCAATTAATGACAATTTTACCTCGCACTGTCTTGGTGAACTCCTACATATGCCAAAGGCAAAAATGGAAGTGGTCATATCAATTCTGTCCACAGATTGACAAAGCCAGGAAACATGTTAATAAAGCTGTTTCTGCATACCTCAGAGACCATAGCATGGGCTCTATCTATAACAACAACCTGCTTTTTGACATGCATAGAATCTATGAAGTGATGGAGTTCCCTTTACAGATGAAGGCAACAGAGTATTTCTCAGCAAACTCATCCTCTGCATCCACTCTTATGTGTAGCTGTCACATACTTACAATGACTACACAGGCTCTCTTCAGAGCCGCCCTATTGCCCAAGACTAAATAATATTCCTTTAAAATCCTTTTTAAAAAAAAATATTTTCCAGAGTTGTGACCCCGCCGCGGATCCACAAAGCAAAAGCATGAATTCAGTGCACATTTTAAATTTAGAACTCTGATTTTACATCTATATATTTTAGATTGATTTCCTAAATATTTTGCTGAGTGTCTAACTGTATGTGCAAGAGTGTGCATTTGTTTGAGTGGGTCTGCAACCACATATATCACTTCTCAGGCTAAGTGGGGGCATGAGAGTCTTAGTGGATGTGTAACTAGGTGCATCAATCTCTGAGTGGGTCTGTGAGTGGATGCATGAGTTTTTGATTTGGTGTGTAAGTGGGTGCATAAGTCTCTGAATAGTTCTGTCAATGGCTGCATGAGTGTCTGAGTGAGTCTGATGTGGGTCTGTCTGAGTAGGTCTCTGAGTGGATGTATGACTGCCTAACTGGGTCCGTGAGTGTGTGCATAAATGTCTGCATTAGTCTGTGAATGGATACATAAATGTCTGTGTGAGTCTGTGAGTGGGTGTATGAGTATTCCACTGGGTCTGTGAGTGGGTGTTAGAGAGTCTGAGTGGGTCTGTGAGTGACTGTTTCAGTCTCTGATAGGGCATGTAACTGGGTACATTAGTGTCTGAGTGGGTCTGTGAGTGGGTGTATGAGTCGCTGAGTTCGTCTATGAGTAGGTATGTGTGACTTAGTGAGTCTCAGAGTGCATACATGTGTCTCTGAGTGGGTGTCTGAGTAGATGAGTGACTGTCTAAGTGCTTCTGTGAGTGGAAGAATGACTCTCTAAGTGGGTCTCTGAGTCGGTGCATGAGTCTCTGAGTAAGTCTGTGAGTAAGTGTGTGAGTGTCTCAATGAGTCTCTGAGTGGGTGCATGACTCCATAATTGGAACTCTAATTCTGTGAGTGACTTATGTGACTGGTTCTGTGAGTGGATGTGTGAGTCTGACCATGGGTCTGTGAGTTGGTACGCGAGTGTCTGAATGCATTCCAGAGTGGGTGCATCACTGTCTGAGTGGGTCTGTGAGTAGGTGTGTGAGTTTCTGAATGGGTCTGTGAGTGAGTGCATACATTGCTGAGTGAGTTTGTGAATGTGTGTGCTACTTTCTGAGTGGGTCTGTGAATGGGTATATAAGTGTCTAAATGGGCCTGTGTGTGGGTGTGTGTGTCTGAGTGGGTCTGCAAGTGGATGAATCAGTGTGTGGGGGGTCTCTGACTGGATGCATGAGTTTGTGTGTGGGTTTGTGAAGGGGTGCATATGTTTCTCAGTGGATGAGTGAATGGGTGCATGAGTTTCTGACTGGGTCTTCAAGTGGGTTTGTGAGTCTCTGATTAAGTCTGTGAGTGGGTGGGTGACTGTCTAAGTGAATCTGTGAGTGGATGAATGAGTGTCTCAGTGATTGCATAAGTCTCTGAGTGGATCTGTGAGTGGATGCTTGAGTCTGTGAGTGGGTCTGTGAGTGGTTACATGAGTCTGTGAGGGGGTCTGTGTCTGAGTGCATGCATAAGTCTGTGAATGGGTCTCTGAGTGGGTGAGTGATTGCCTCAGTGGTTTTCTGAGTAAGTGTGTGAGTCTCTCAGTGGCTCTCTGCATTGGTGTATGCATCTATGAGTGGGTTTGTAAGTGGATGTGTGAATGTCTGTGTGACTGTGAGTGCATGCATTTATGAGTCAATGTGTGTTTAAATGTATATTTTTTCATTTATTTCAGCAAGATTTGTGACTCCACAGCGATGTTACATGGGGGGCCGCGCTGAGCACTGTGACAGAGTCGCAATTCCTCATGTCTGTAAAAAAAAGAACAATTTATGACATTTCATAACTCATAGGGATACTTCACAAACCCTACAATGCAGTTATGGGGTAAGGATACCCCTACCCTGAGCCCTTCCATACATTTCCAATTGACATATATTTCCTGGGATCGGCTTCATAAAATGGGGTCATGGTGCTAGTACCCTGACTCCTTCTAGTTTTCATTGTGGTTTCAACAATCCCCCGGGCTGGCTCTGCTTCATTAAATGGGTGGCGCAACATTTTGATAAGCTTGTGGCCAGCCAATAAGAGCACTCCTCCTGCTGCTTGGCTTCACATAGCCCCGTGTTGGAGCTGCGTACCTACTGCGTACCTCAGATATACAAATTTGAATTTCTTTAATAACTTTGTAACTACTGAACGGATTTACACCAATTAACAAAAAGGTCGCTTTCTGGACCAACAGCTACCTTTCTGCCAAATTTGGTATAGAGAAATTAACATGGGGAAAACGCTGTTTGGGAACCTCCCTTTTTCTCGGCCCCGCTTGATGGATCACCCCAAATGTTTCAAAACAGCAGCTGAAGTGAGTGGCAAACTAATTTTGAAAACTTTTGCTTTGCAGGTCCGTGACGGGATCACGACTCTGGAAAATATATTTTTTTAAAAGGATTCATCACAAGACTTTAAAGTTATTGGCAAATGAAAAAATGCTCTTCCTATGGAAACTAGGTCTTAACTAAAACTAGGTAATGTATATATAATATATATATATTACCTACTGGTGATCAGCCAGTAGGTAGTTATAGTTAGGACCTAGCTTCCCTAGGAAAAGCATTTTTTGACCTGGCTATAACTTTGGCGTTGTTTGACCAATCTTCATGAAACTTCCCAAAAAAGTGTCAAGGTAGATTCTGGTTGTCATGGAAAGTTTGGGGGTGATCCAGTGGGGACTGAGAGTTTGGGGCACAAAATAAGGGTGCATTTGTAATGTTAATTCCCATAGGAACATTTAGCCACACCTACAGCCCGAACCGCTGAACGGACTTACACCAAATTTGACAGGGAGGTAGATGTTGGTTCAAGTAAGTGCCTTTTGTTTATTTGGTGTAAATCCGTTCAGGAGTTTTTGAGAAATTTAAGTTTAAAATTATAGTGATAAATCTGGTTGCTAAGTCTTCTTGAACAAAGAGAGCTCGTGCAGGGAAATGCACTGCTCTGATTGGCTGCCAACATCTCAACCAGGAAGTGTTGGCAGTCATCTTGGGGCTTCAAGCCGAGTCCCAAAAAAAAATGAAAATAAAGAAAAGAGGACAGGGTAGGAAAACCCTGACCCCCAAGCCACCCAGTCATGGCACACAGCCATTAAAAAAAAAAAAAATTGCAGTGAATTTGCAATATTTGCGAATTTGCTGCCAAAATATTTTTAAAAAGCAAGCGCGGGCTCCTGCGCTTGCTTAACAATAACCCCCGAGTGGGCCAGGTCCCAGGGGGAAATAATGCATGTAGGAGGGGGGCACACAGGGCCCCCTCCTAGGGCTATAATTATTGTGGGTGGGCCCACCGGACCCACCCGCAGCCCTGGGGACCGCTAACTCACCAGGGCAAATTTAAAGAATATTATGGGGAGCCTCATGGGCCCTGCCTACCCCGGGGACCGCCACCTCCCCGGGGTTAATTTCGATAATGTGGGGGGCCTCGGGGGCCCCCCTGTCCCAGGGACTGCCACCTCCCCTGGACTAATTTAA
This sequence comes from Calotriton arnoldi, assembly GCA_963921515.1. Classification (NCBI taxonomy): domain Eukaryota; kingdom Metazoa; phylum Chordata; class Amphibia; order Caudata; family Salamandridae; genus Calotriton; species Calotriton arnoldi. The sequence goes on along the minus strand of CAWUFW010005511.1, from coordinate 959,527 downwards.
AGAATATGGGGCCTTGCGGACCCCCCTGCCCCAGGGCAAAATGCCATAGTAATGTGTGGGGGGTTCTGACTCCCCCACAGCCCCAGGGGCCACCACCTCCCCAGGGCACACATACACTAATTAAGGGGATCTGTTGTGGACCTCCAGCCCGGGGCCCACCACCTCTGCAGGGCTACATACAAGATGGGAGGGGCCCTCCAGGAGCCCTGCATGTCCCTGGATGCTTTCGCTTCCATGAAGCAGAGCAGAATTTCTTCTGTCCAAAAGCAATGCCGGGTCCCGCAGAAGGCGGGGAGCTGACAGGGACACAGGGGCCTTGAGGCTCCCCCCACAGTCCCCAACGAGCTGGCCATGCCCTGGGGGATGGGGTCCCCGGGGCAATATCGGCCTGGAGAGGGGGGCCATGCTGGCCCCCTACCCATTAAAAAAAATGTTGAAGGCCTGGGGTCCCCAGGGCTGAAATAGGCCTGAGGAGGGTGGTATGTGGCCCCCTCCTAATGATTTATAAAGCATTTTTAAATGGGGTCCCCGGGCTTAAAAACAGCTCTGGAGGGGATCCACTCAGGCCCCCTCCCTTTACAAAAAAATAAAAATAAATGCCAGGCCCCTGGAGATGGGGTCCTCAGGGCCACAATCGGCTGGGGGGGCCGCACAACCCCCCTCCTGTTTTATAAATACATTTTGGTTTAAAAGACCGGCCCCGGGGGATGGGGTCACCGAGGTCCAAAATGGTCCAGGGAAGGGGGGCACGCGTCCGCCCTTCCTAAAAAAAAAAGCCGCAACTTGCAGGAAGCCCTGCCCCTTTTCCCCACTACTCTGCAAATGCATCTCCTGGTGCCCTCCTGGTTGGGGGATGAAGGCCCCTTGGCTGCTGATGGTCCTTATGGGCCAAGAAGACCTCCTGGAAGTCCTACACAAAGGAATCCCTGAGAGCTGGTCTGAGGCCCCACCCCTTTCTCCACTACTCTGCAAACGTCACTGACTACTAGTTTAAAACCATAGAAATTCACTGAAAAAACCAAAGGATAGAGGGACATTATAGTTAGGAATTAGCATTTAAAAAACCTTAGAAATTCACTGAAAAACACAAAGGTTACATGGATGCTATAGTTAGGAATGGAATAAAATAAAAACCTTAGGAATTCACTGAAAAAAAACAAATGTTACAGAGACCTTATAGTTAGGCTCAGGTTTCACTTGTAAAAAAAGCAGAGAAATTCAGCAGTTATAGTTAGCTGAGCTAACTATAACTCCTGCCACCACAATGTACTGCTTATGACCTCATATATTACATCACTCAAGACATGGTCAGTGACATCACTGATGACATCACTGATGACATCTCAAATGACATTACTGATGAGATCACTGATGACATCATCCACATAATCTCTCACACACCCACTCACACCCCAATATAACCTTTCATTCACCAACACCAAATTCTACACTACCATTCTCAAAACCATTGACACAACCATCCCAGTACATACACATACACTCACTGATTCATAGATCTACACACACATCCATTCAGTCACACATACAACCACTCATACACCAACTCATTCACTAATTCAGCCCCTGATATATCTACTCATACACCCATACAGCCACTTACACACTGTCAGTCACCCAAAGAGCTACTCACACACCTACTCACTCACCCATAGAGTCAATCACACAGCCACTTACTCACCTATACAGTTATACATACACCAACTCACTTATTCATACAGATACTAACACATACTCACTCACTACAGTCATTGACACAAGCACACACTCATACATACAGCCACTCTCACAATCACTCACTCACACTTACAGTCACATATATACTCCAACACTCACCTATACTGCCTTTCACACATGCAGTTACTCACCCATATACCACTGACACATCCATTCACTCACCAACACAGCCATAAGCACACTCACCAGTATATAGCCCCTCACAGACTCACTCACAAACCCATAGAGCCACTGACTCACCCACTCAATCATCCATACAGGAAGTCACACACACCATCACCCATCCACACAGACACTCATACCCCCATACAGGTACTCAGACAATCAATCAATAATCCATACAGCCACTCATGTACCTACTCACCAATCCATACAGCCACTTACACACCAACTGACAGACTGATACAGACATTCACACAAACTAGTCACTCACGCATACATTCACTGAGACATGCATAAACACTCACTTATACAGTCAGACATCCACCCACTAAATCATCCATACAGGCACTCATACACCCACTGATTCATCAATACACCTTGGTGTATTTTACACTCAAAAACCTTTTAGAAACACTCACGGTCACCGGATGATGTCACTGACCATGTCATGAGTGATGAATAAAAATAAAGGTCAGGCCCCCGGAGATCATCAGCAGTGCATTGAGGTGGCGTGAGTTATTGTTAGCTCAGCTAACTATAACTGCTGAATTTCTCTGGTTTTGTACAAGTGAAACTTGAGCTTTACTATAACGCCTCTGTAACCTTTGTTTTTTCAGTGAATATATATATATATATAGATATATATAGATATATATATATATATATATATATATATATATATATATATATATTGTTCACCAAAATGCCCTGATGCTTCGGGAGGGAACTCGCCAGCAGCCCTGCCATCCGGCTTTCACTCAGAACTCTTCTCCGCATACCAAATCAATTGTCCAGGCCTAACGCGTTTCAATGCACAAGGCATCTTCGTCAGAGGCTCGCAAATTTTCACAGGAAACGCTCTCCTTTCCTTTTATTGTCCGTATGTTCCTCTTTCTATGTTTCCTTAATTAGGCTTTGCTTAGTGCAACATTGGAGCATACTGGGATATGTAGTTCCCTTTGACGAGCAGTTCATCTTCCCTAAGTGGGCTCCTGTTAATAATTTGAATTAAAATGCAAATCTTCTTCCTTCGTAGGATTTTGGATGTCGGGAAGAGTTATATTAATTTCGGGTCGCTGCGCTGTGTACGGAAGGAAAGGTTTCCCTCCTCAGCCTCTCTGCTTACTCTGAACGAGATGGTGCCTCCTCCCCACGACCGGACCGTCGTGCAAGTTATGTTGTTCACCAAAATGCCCTGATGCTTCGGGAGGGCACTCGCCAGCAGCCCTGCCATCCGGCTTTCACTCAGAACTCTTCTCCGCATACCAAATCAATTGTCCAGGCCTAACGCGTTTCAATGCACAAGGCATCTTCGTCAGAGGCTCGCAAATTTTCACAGGAAACGCTCTCCTTTCCTTTTATTGTCCGTATGTTCCTCTTTCTATGTTTCCTTAATTAGGCTTTGCTTAGTGCAACATTGGAGCATACTGGGATATGTAGTTCCCTTTGACGAGCAGTTCATCTTCCCTAAGTGGGCTCCTGTTAATAATTTGAATTAAAATGCAAATCTTCTTCCTTCGTAGGATTTTGGATGTCGGGAAGAGTTATATTAATTTCTGGTCGCTGCGCTGTGTACGGAAGGAAAGGTTTCCCTCCTCAGCCTCTCTGCTTACTCTGAACGAGATGGTGCCTCCTCCCCACGACCGGACCGTCGTGCAAGTTATGTTGTTCACCAAAATGCCCTGATGCTTCGGGAGGGCACTCGCCAGCAGCCCTGCCATCCGGCTTTCACTCAGAACTCTTCTCCGCATACCAAATCAATTGTCCAGGCCTAACGCGTTTCAATGCACAAGGCATCTTCGTCAGAGGCTCGCAAATTTTCACAGGAAACGCTCTAGAAATAAAGCCAGATTTTATGCAAGCCTCAGATGTCGTTTGTTTGCAGCCCGAGGAAGAGGTGGTGATACCTTGAAATGCGTTGGCACATCAGAGAAAGGTGAAGCAGAAAGGCAGGCAGCCAGAGAAAGCCGGATGGTTAGAGCGCTGTCGTGTGCGCTCTCAATGCTTCAGGGCAATTTGTTTATTAATGTTTGCACACGGCAGCCTGGCCGTGGGGAGCTGCACCATCACCAGCTGGATGAGAAGTGCAATCACCAGCGAGTTGAGGCTGTAATCCTGAACCTTCAGAATTACCGGCACAGCGCTCTACATGCAAATCAGCCTGCCCGAACACTTCACAACTTACTATAGGTAACAATAATTTGCTCAAATTACAAATGAACATTTGAACTGACTAACAGTGAATAATTACGCTTGCATTTGGGACTTCACATCCCAGGAGGCATCAAGAGAACCTGCGCTAAAGACACGCCCAATGGGGGCAGTTACGCATAGAAATAAAGCCAGATTTTATGCAAGCCTCAGATGTCGTTTGTTTGCAGCCCCGAGGAAGAGGTGGTGATACCTTGAAACGCGTTGGCACATCAGAGAAAGGTGAAGCAGAAAGGCAGGCAGCCAGAGAAAGCCGGATGGTTAGAGCGCTGTCGTGTGCGCTCTCAATGCTTCAGGGCAATTTGTTTATTAATGTTTGCACATGGCAGCCTGGCCGTGGGGAGCTGCACCATCACCAGCTGGATGAGAAGTGCAATCACCAGCGAGTTGAGGCTGTAATCCTGAACCTTCAGAATTACCGGCACAGCGCTCTACATGCAAATCAGCCTGCCCGAACACTTCACAACCTACTATAGGTAACAATAATTTGCTCAAATTACAAATGAACATTTGAACTGACTAACAGTGAATAATTACGCTTGCATTTGGGACTTCACATCCCAGGAGGCATCAAGAGAACCTGCGCTAAAGACACGCCCAATGGGGGCAGTTACGCATAGAAATAAAGCCAGATTTTATGCAAGCCTCAGATGTCGTTTGTTTGCAGCCCCGAGGAAGAGGTGGTGATACCTTGAAACGCGTTGGCACATCAGAGAAAGGTGAAGCAGAAAGGCAGGCAGCCAGAGAAAGCCGGATGGTTAGAGCGCTGTCGTGTGCGCTCTCAATGCTTCAGGGCAATTTGTTTATTAATGTTTGCACACAGCAGCCTGGCCGTGGGGAGCTGCACCATCACCAGCTGGATGAGAAGTGCAATCACCAGCGAGTTGAGGCTGTAATCCTGAACCTTCAGAATTACCGGCACAGCGCTCTACATGCAAATCAGCCTGCCCGAACACTTCACAACCTACTATAGGTAACAATAATTTGCTCAAATTACAAATGAACATTTGAACTGACTAACAGTGAATAATTACGCTTGCATTTGGGACTTCACATCCCAGGAGGCATCAAGAGAACCTGCGCTAAAGACACGCCCAATGGGGGCAGTTACGCATAGAAATAAAGCCAGATTTTATGCAAGCCTCAGATGTCGTTTGTTTGCAGCCCCGAGGAAGAGGTGGTGATACCTTGAAACGCGTTGGCACATCAGAGAAAGGTGAAGCAGAAAGGCAGGCAGCCAGAGAAAGCCGGATGGTTAGAGCGCTGTCGTGTGCGCTCTCAATGCTTCAGGGCAATTTGTTTATTAATGTTTGCACACGGCAGCCTGGCCGTGGGGAGCTGCACCATCACCAGCTGGATGAGAAGTGCAATCACCAGCGAGTTGAGGCTGTAATCCTGAACCTTCAGAATTACCGGCACAGCGCTCTACATGCAAATCAGCCTGCCCGAACACTTCACAACTTACTATAGGTAACAATAATTTGCTCAAATTACAAATGAACATTTGAACTGACTAACAGTGAATAATTACGCTTGCATTTGGGACTTCACATCCCAGGAGGCATCAAGAGAACCTGCGCTAAAGACACGCCCAATGGGGGCAGTTACGCATAGAAATAAAGCCAGATTTTATGCAAGCCTCAGATGTCGTTTGTTTGCAGCCCCGAGGAAGAGGTGGTGATACCTTGAAACGCGTTGGCACATCAGAGAAAGGTGAAGCAGAAAGGCAGGCAGCCAGAGAAAGCCGGATGGTTAGAGCGCTGTTGTGTGCGCTCTCAATGCTTCAGGGCAATTTGTTTATTAATGTTTGCACACGGCAGCCTGGCCGTGGGGAGCTGCACCATCACCAGCTGGATGAGAAGTGCAATCACCAGCGAGTTGAGGCTGTAATCCTGAACCTTCAGAATTACCGGCACAGCGCTCTACATGCAAATCAGCCTGCCCGAACACTTCACAACCTACTATAGGTAACAATAATTTGCTCAAATTACAAATGAACATTTGAACTGACTAACAGTGAATAATTACGCTTGCATTTGGGACTTCACATCCCAGGAGGCATCAAGAGAACCTGCGCTAAAGACACGCCCAATGGGGCAGTTACGCATAGAAATAAAGCCAGATTTTATGCAAGCCTCAGATGTCGTTTGTTTGCAGCCCCGAGGAAGAGGTGGTGATACCTTGAAACGCGATGGCACATCAGAGAAAGGTGAAGCAGAAAGGCAGGCAGCCAGAGAAGGCCGGATGGTTAGAGCGCTGTCGTGTGCGCTCTCAATGCTTCAGGGCAATTTGTTTATTAATGTTTGCACACGGCAGCCTGGCCGTGGGGAGCTGCACCATCACCAGCTGGATGAGAAGTGCAATCACCAGCGAGTTGAGGCTGTAATCCTGAACCTTCAGAATTACCGGCACAGCGCTCTACATGCAAATCAGCCTGCCCGAACACTTCACAACCTACTATAGGTAACAATAATTTGCTCAAATTACAAATGAACATTTGAACTGACTAACAGTGAATAATTACGCTTGCATTTGGGACTTCACATCCCAGGAGGCATCAAGAGAACCTGCGCTAAAGACACGCCCAATGGGGGCAGTTACGCATAGAAATAAAGCCAGATTTTATGCAAGCCTCAGATGTCGTTTGTTTGCAGCCCGAGGAAGAGGTGGTGATACCTTGAAACGCGTTGGCACATCAGAGAAAGGTGAAGCAGAAAGGCAGGCAGCCAGAGAAAGCCGGATGGTTGGAGCGCTGTCGTGTGCGCTCTCAATGCTTCAGGGCAATTTGTTTATTAATGTTTGCACACGGCAGCCTGGCCGTGGGGAGCTGCACCATCACCAGCTGGATGAGAAGTGCAATCACCAGCGAGTTGAGGCTGTAATCCTGAACCTTCAGAATTACCGGCACAGCGCTCTACATGCAAATCAGCCTGCCCGAACACTTCACAACCTACTATAGGTAACAATAATTTGCTCAAATTACAAATGAACATTTGAACTGACTAACAGTGAATAATTACGCTTGCATTTGGGACTTCACATCCCAGGAGCCATCAAGAGAACCTGCGCTAAAGACACGCCCAATGGGGGCAGTTACGCATAGAAATAAAGCCAGATTTTATGCAAGCCTCAGATGTCGTTTGTTTGCAGCCCCGAGGAAGAGGTGGTGATACCTTGAAACGCGTTGGCACATCAGAGAAAGGTGAAGCAGAAAGGCAGGCAGCCAGAGAAAGCCGGATGGTTAGAGCGCTGTCGTGTGCGCTCTCAATGCTTCAGGGCAATTTGTTTATTAATGTTTGCACACGGCAGCCTGGCCGTGGGGAGCTGCACCATCACCAGCTGGATGAGAAGTGCAATCACCAGCGAGTTGAGGCTGTAATCCTGAACCTTCAGAATTACCGGCACAGCGCTCTACATGCAAATCAGCCTGCCCGAACACTTCACAACCTACTATAGGTAACAATAATTTGCTCAAATTACAAATGAACATTTGAACTGACTAACAGTGAATAATTACGCTTGCATTTGGGACTTCACATCCCAGGAGGCATCAAGAGAACCTGCGCTAAAGACACGCCCAATGGGGGCAGTTACGCATAGAAATAAAGCCAGATTTTATGCAAGCCTCAGATGTCGTTTGTTTGCAGCCCAGAGGAAGAGGTGGTGATACCTTGAAACGCGTTGGCACATCAGAGAAAGGTGAAGCAGAAAGGCAGGCAGCCAGAGAAAGCCGGATGGTTAGAGCGCTGTTGTGTGCGCTCTCAATGCTTCAGGGCAATTTGTTTATTAATGTTTGCACACGGCAGCCTGGCCGTGGGAGCTGCACCATCACCAGCTGGATGAGAAGTGCAATCACCAGCGAGTTGAGGCTGTAATCCTGAACCTTCAGAATTACCGGCACAGCGCTCTACATGCAAATCAGCCTGCCCGAACACTTCACAACCTACTATAGGTAACAATAATTTGCTCAAATTACAAATGAACATTTGAACTGACTAACAGTGAATAATTACGCTTGCATTTGGGACTTCACATCCCAGGAGGCATCAAGAGAACCTGCGCTAAAGACACGCCCAATGGGGGCAGTTACGCATAGAAATAAAGCCAGATTTTATGCAAGCCTCAGATGTCGTTTGTTTGCAGCCCGAGGAAGAGATGGTGATACCTTGAAACGCGTTGGCACATCAGAGAAAGGTGAAGCAGAAAGGCAGGCAGCCAGAGAAAGCCGGATGGTTAGAGCGCTGTCGTGTGCGCTCTCAATGCTTCAGGGCAATTTGTTTATTAATATATATATATATATATATATATATATATATATATATATATATATATATATATATATATATATATATATATATATATAATTCAATGAGAAAAACGCAGATTTCAGAGACGTGATAGTTAGGAATTAGTATTTAAAAAACCTTAGATATTCAGTGAAAAAACTACAGGTTTAAGGGACATTATAGTTAGGCTGACATTTCACTCGTACAAAATCAGAGAAATTCATCTTTTATGGTTAGCTGAGCTAACTATACCCGCGCCTAAGCAATGCACTGCTGATGATGTCACATATTACATCACTCATGACATGGTCAGTTACATCACGGATTACATCACTGATGACATCTCAAATTACATCACTGATGACGTCACCGATGACATCATCCAGTGAGTGAGTGTTTCTAAAATGTTTAAGAATGTTATATATATATGACATGGTGTATTGAAGAATGAGTGGCTGTATGAGTGTCTGTATGGGTGATTTGTTGGGTGCGTGACTGACTGTATAAGTGAGTGATTAAACTTGTCTTAGTGAATGCATGGGTGAGTGACTAATCTGTGTGAATGTGTGTTTCAATCTGTCAGTTGGTGTGCAAGTGGCTGCATGGGTTGGTAAGTAGGTACATGAGTGTCTATATGGGTTATTGATTAGTTGTCTGACTACCTGTATGAGTGCCTGAGTGTCTGTGTGGGTCGGTGAGGGGGGGTGTGATTCCCTGCATGGATGTATGAGTGGGGGAATCCCTGGCTGTATGGGTTTATAAATGTATCAGCGAGGGGCTCTATGGGTGAGTGAGTATGCATATGGCTGTTTTGGTGAGTGAATGGATGTCTCAGTGGTATATGTGTGAGTAACTACATATGTGAAAGTTAGTATATGTGAGTGTTGGAGTATATAAGTGACTACATGTGAGAGTGAGTGATTGTGAGAGTGGCTGTATGGATGAGTGTGTGCTTGTGTCAGTGATTGTAGAAGAGAGTATGTATGTGGTAGTATCTGTATGAATAAGTGAGGTGGTGTGTGTATAAATGTGTAGGTGAGTAAATGGCAGTGTGATTGATTCTTTGGGTGACTGAGTAGGTGTGTGAGTAACTCTATGGGTGAGTGGTGGTGTGTGAGTGTCTGTATGGGTATATGAGTTCATATATCAGTGGCTGTATTGATGAGTGACTGCGTGTATGAGTAACTGTATGGGTGAGTGAGTGGATGTATGTGCAGACCTATGAATTAGTGAGTGGGTATGTACTAACTGGTAATGCTGTGTCTATGGTTTCGAGAATGGTAGTCTGTATTTCAGAGTGGGTGTATGTAAGGTTATCTTAGGGTGTGAGGAGGTGCATCAGTTATTAAGTGGATGATGTCATCAGTGATGTCATTTGAGATATCATCAGTGATGTCACCAGTGATGCAACTGACTATGTCATGAATGATGTAATATGTGACGTCATCAGCAGTGCATTGCGGGGGGGTCGAGTTATAGTTAGCTCAGCTAACTATAACAGATGAATTTCTCTGGTTTTGTATGAGTGAAATATCAGCCTAGCTATAACGTCCCTGAAACCTGTGGTTTTTTTTAGTGAATATCTAAGATTTTTTAAATGCTAATGCCTAACTATAACGTCCCGGAAACCTGTGTTTTTGTCAGTGAATTTCTAAGATTTTTTAAATGCTAATTACTAACTATAACGTGCCTGAAACCTGTGTTTTTTCCAGTGAATTTCTAAGATTTTTAAAATGCTAATCTCTAACTATGCCTACATAGGTAGGACATGTACAGAAAGTGGAAGAAAGGCGCACAAAGAAGCAAGAAAAGTGCAGAAAGAGGCAAGAGAGGTGCAGAAAGAAGAAGAAAGGTGCAGAAAGAAGCAAGGAAAATGCAGAAAGAGGCAATAGAAGTCCAGAAAGAGGAAGAAAGGTACAGAAAGAACCAAGTGAAGTGCATAAAAAAGCAACAGAGGTGCAGAAAGAGGCCTACTTCGACTGTACCTTTCCACAGACTCATACAAAGTAGCCTAATCACTAATCCTTCTCCCAAGAGGTCATAAACCTCACTTTTCTCTTGAAGCAACAGAGGTGCAGGAAGAAGCAACAGAAGTGCAGAAAGAGGCGAGAGAAGTGCAGAAAGAGGCAAGAGAGGTGCAGAAAGAGGGAAGAGGGGTGCAGAAAGAGGCAAGAGGGGTGCAGAAACAAGCAATAAAAGTGCAGAAAGAAGTAACAGAGGTGCACAAAGAGGCAAGAGGGGTGCAGAAAGAGGCAAGAGAAGTGCTGAAAGAAGGAACAGAAATGCAGAAAGAGGCGAGAGCAGTGCAGAAATAAGCAACAGAAGTACAGAAAGAGGCAACAGAAGTGCAGAAAGAGGCAAGAGAGGTGCACAAAGAGAAAAGAGAGGTGCACAAAGAGAAAACAGAGGTGGACAAAGAGACAAGAGAGGTGCAGAAAGAGGGAAAACAAGTGAGGAAAGAGGCAACAGGGGTGCAGAAAGAAGCAAGAGAGGTGTAGAAAGAAGCAAGAAAAGTTCAAAAAGAAGCAACAGAGGTGTAGAAAGAGGCAAGAGAAGTGCAGAAAGAGGGAAATGGGGTGCAGAAAGAGGCAAGAGGGGTGCAGAAAGAGGCATTAGAAGTGCAGAAAGAAGCAACAGAGGTGTAGAAAGAAGCAAGAGAACTGTAAAAAGAAGCAAGAGTGGTGCAGAAACAGGCAAGAGAGGTGCAGCAAGAGGCAAGTGAGGTGCAGAAAGAGACAAGAGAGGTACAGAAAGAGGCAAGAGAAGTGCTGAGAGAGAGGCAAGAGAGGGGCAGAAAGAATAGAGTGAGGTGCAGAAAGAGGAAAGTGAAGCACAGAAAGAGGCAAGAGAAACCCAGAAAGAAGCAATAGAAGTGCAGGAAGAAGCAACAGAAGTGCAGAATGAAGGGAAGAGAGGTGCAGAAAGAGGCAAAAGAGGTACAGAAAGAGGCAAGTGAGGTGCTGAAAGAGGCAGGAGAAGTGCAGAAAGAGGCAAGTTAGGTGCAGAAAGAAGAGAGTGAAGTGCAGAAACTGGCAAGTGAGGTGCAGAAAGAAGAATGAGGTGCATAAAGAGGAAAATGAGATACAGAAAGAGGCAAGAGAAGTGCAGAAAGAGGCAAGTGAGGTGCAGAAAGAGGCAAGAGATGTGCAGAAAGAAGAGTGAGGTACAGAAGAGGCAAGAGAAGTGCAGAAAGAAGCAAGAGAAGAACAGAAAGAGGCAAGAGAAGAGCAGAAAGAAGGAAGAGAAGTGCAGAAAGGGGCAATAGAAGTGCAGAAAAAGACAATAGAAGTGCAGAAAGAGGCAAAAAGAGTACAGAAAGAGGCAAGAGAGGTGCAGAAAGAAGCAATAATATTGCAGAAAGGAGCAAGAGAAGTACATAAAGAGGCAAGAGAGGTGCAGAAAGAAGAGGGTGAGGTGCAGAAAGAGGCAAGTGAACTGTAGAAAGAGGCAAGTGAGGTGCAGGAAGAGGCTGCAGAAGTAAAGAAAGAGGCAAGAGAAGTGCAGAAAAAAACAAGGGAGATGCAGAAAGAGTAAGAAATGTACAGAAAGAGACGAGAGAAGTGCAGAAAGAGGCAAGATAAGTACAGAAAGAGGCAAGGGAAATACAGAAAGAGGCAAGGAAAGTGCAAAAAGAAGCAACTGAGGTGCAGAAAGAGGCAGGTGAAGTGCAAAAAGACGCAAGTGAGGTGCAGAAACAGACAACAGGGGTGCATTAAGAGGCAAGAGAGTTGCAGAAAGAGGGAAGAGAGGTACAGAAAGAGGCAAGAGGGGTGCAGAAAGAAGCAAGTGAGGGGCAGAAAGAGGCAAGCGAGGTGCAGGAAGAGGCAAGAGAGTTGCAGAAACAGGCAAGACAAGTGCAGAAAGAGGCAAGAGAAGTGTTGAAAGAAGCAACAGAGGTGCAGAAAGAAGCAAGAGATGTGATGAAAGAGAAAAGAGAGTTTCAGAAAGAAACAAGAGAGGTGCAGAAAAAAGCAAGAGAAGTGCAGAAAGAGGCAAGCGAGGTGCCAAAAGAGGGAAGAGGGGTGCAGAAAGAGGCAAGAGGGGTACAGAAAGAGGGAAGAAGGGTGCAGAAAGAGGCAAGAGGGGTGCCGAAAGATGCAAGAGAGGTGCAGAAAGAAGTAATAGAAGTGCAGAAAGAAGCGACAAAGGTGCAGAAAGAGGCAAGAGGGGTGCAGAAAGAGGCAAGAGAAGTCTTGAAATAAGGAACAGAAATGCTGAAAGAGGCAAGATAAGTGCAGAAATAAGCAACAGAGGTGCAGAAACAGGCAACATAAGTGCAGTAAGAGGCAAGAGAGGTGCACAAAGAGACAAGAGAGGTGCACAAAGAGAGAAGAGAGGTGCAGAAAGAGGGAAGACGAGTGCATAAAGAGGCAACAGGGGTGCAGAAAGAAGCAAGAGAGGTGCAGAAAGAAGCAAGAAAAGTGCAGAAAGAAGCAACAGAGGTGCAGAAAGAAGCAAGAGAAGTGCAGAAAGAGGCAAGAGAGATACAGAAAGAGGCAAGATAGGTGCAGAAAGAGGGACAAGGGGTGCAGAAAGAGGCAAGAGGGGTGCAGAAAGAGGCAAGAGAAGTGCAGAAAGAAGCAACAGAAGTGCAGAAGAAGGTAAAATAACTGCAGAAAGAAGCAAGAGAGTTACAGAAACAGGGACGAGAGGTGTAGAAAGAGGGAACAGGGGTGCAGACAGAGGCAAGGGAGGTGCAGAAAGAGGCAAGAGAAGTGCAGAAATACGCAAGAGAGGTGCAGAAACAGGGAAGAGAGGTGCAGAAAGAGGCAAGAGAGGTACAGAAAGGGGGAAGAGAGGTACAGAAAGAGGCAAGAGAGGTGAAGAAAGAGGGAAGAGAGGTGCAGAAAGAGGCAAGAGGGGTGCAGAAAGAAGCAAGTGAGGTGCAGAAAGAGGCAACAGAGGTGAAGAAAGAGGCAAGAGAGGTGCAGAAACAGACAAGAGAAGTGCAGAAAGATGCAAGAGAAGTGCTGAAAGAAGCAACAGAGGTGCAGAAAGAAGAAAAAGAAGTGATGAAAGAGACAAGAGAGTTGCGGAAAGAAACAAGAAAGGTGTAGAAAAAAGCAAGAGAAGTACATAAAGAGGCAAGTGAGGTACAGAAAGAGGCAAGAGAGTTGCAGAAAGAGGGAACATGGGTGCAGAAAGAGACAATAGGGGTGCAGAAAGAGGGAAGGGGTGCAGAAAGAGGCAAGAGGAATGCAGAAAGAAACAAGAGAGGTGCAGAAAGAAGCAAGAAAGGTGCAGAAAGAAGCAACAGAGGTGCAGAAAGAGGCAAGGGGGTGCAGAAAGAGGGAAGAGAAGTGCTGAAAGAGGCAAGAGGGGTGCAGAAAGAAGCAAGTGAGGTGCAGAAAGAGGCAACAGAGGTGCAGAAAGAGGCAAGAGAGGTGCAGAAACAGACAAGAGAAGTGCATAAAGATGCAGGAGAAGTGCTGAAAGAAGCAACAGAGGTGCAGAAAGAAGAAAAAGAATGTAGGAGAGTAGGATCTGCTTCACATGGGTACCCCCACTTTTTGCTGATGCTTCACTGTTTTTCGACCTTAGTCTGGCTGGGGCCCTGCTAATCAGAACCCCAGCCTAGCTGCTTCCTCTTTAAAATGGTTTCCATGTGCCTTAGGCACATCTCTGATTGGAATCTGGAGTGCCCTTATAAGTCCCTAGTATATGGTATACTATGTACCCAGGGCATAGGTACCTCAGATGCCTACCAGGGGCTGCAGCATGTATTGTGCCACCCCTGGAAGGCCATCCAAACTGACACCACAGGTCTGCTACTGCAGCCTGGGTAAGGTGGTGCATGCAACCCTTACTGTGATATAGGCTACCTATATCACTATATACATACACACATATAAACCTATAAGTCACTCCTATGGCAGGCCTTATCAATCCTGAAGGCAGAGTGCGTGGTTCCTATGTGAGAGGGTGCCCCTGCATGAGCAGGGCCCTCTGCAGCGTTCGGAGACCCTTCTCTGATGCTGTTTGTAGTGCAGCCTGACCATATACTCTTAAGCGCATTATAACCTCGCGTTAAATGCTAACTTTGGGATGGCTGCACGGAAACATGTCGTGTTTGGTGTCAAACATCTTGGAATACTACCCCCCGCCAGTTCTGGCGGCGGGGGTAGCATTCCACCCTTCTAGAGGGAAAGACATGTACACACCGGTATGCCCGGTACTGACTTTCCAAGCCCTGGCATCACAAAATGGATGCCGCTGCCACAGACACGAGTCTGGCCTCCTGCTGCTGACCGAAACTCCGGCAGGGGAGGCCTGGACAATAGGTTTCCTGTCCCAGGGAGGTGTGACCACCTCCCCAGACAGGATAGTGTGTATTGGGGCTGGGCGGGAGCACTCTCTGGTGCTTTGAAGTCCTGCACTGGGGGCCCACTTGGTGTCCCTGTGCATACCCCAGTTCAAACCGGCTCAGGGGCTTCCAGCCCCTGCTCTGGCGCGAAACTGGACAAAGGGAAAGGGGTGTAACCACCCCTCTGCCCTGACCCTCCCATAGGTGGGGTCACAGAGTATGTCCAACCCCCTACCTTAGTATAAGTAGGGAACCCAGTCCTTAGGACTTTAGATTTACCTGGACGAAACTCTGATACAGAATCCTGGACCTTCGATGCTCTACTTTAAGATTAGAGGACTGAAGAATCTCCCTTGGGGTCAAGGAGTGACTCCCTGCTTGGCAGGCACCAAAGAAGCAATTGTCCGGTCTGCATCGCTGAAGCTCCCGTCGGACGCCGAAGTCTTTGCATCACCAGAGGTGGATTTCCAGACTTCCCCGAGGCTGCCCTGAGTCCCCAGCAAAGCTGAGGCCGGTAGCTGTCATGGGTAACGTGGAACCGTGACCCCTGGACACCAAACGCATTTGCAAGTGCATCCTCTTCTGGGTATCCCACGAACTCGTGCTTTGGGCTTCGAGTAGCCCCAGCCTCCAGCACCAACTGCACCGAAGATCACTGGCCTCCACTCCACGAGTGTCCTGTGAGCCAGCTCCACGTGCACCATCTCGAGGCTCCTTCGCGGTTGCTAGCCCATTGGCTAGTAGGCCCTCCCGAAGGCCAATCTTTTTCTGCTTGGGCTCTCTGGTTGTTCCAGGTGTGTCCTGACTTATCCTTGCTGGGTGAGTCCCCCAGACCTTGCTGGTCTGCAACATCGTCCTTCTTTGCTTTCCACGAGACTTGCCGTTGCCAAGGCTTGTTGGGTCCAATCCGGTCGCCGACACCCCTGCAATCGACAGACGTCGTTGTACAGCTCGAATCCAGCTCCTGGTTGTCGTCGATGCCTCCTGGACCTCGTGGCTGAAGAGTTAAGACGACCATCAACCTACCTGAAGCACTCGACATCGGTGGGCATCTGCTCATCGCCTTCCTGGTCACTGGCTAGTGACCCAGACTCTGTCCCCTCTGCTTTCAGGTTCTTCAGATCTTTGATCCACCTTTGGATCCAGCGGACACTTTCGACTTGGTCGCCAGCAGCACTTTGCAGCAGATCGCCATAGAAAGCGAAGACGAAACCCGACCCCGAAAGACACCTATGCACCCGGCTTCCCTGGGTGAGGTAACTCGAGTACTCCGGTGCTCCCGTGGGTATAGACACTAGAACAGCGTAGTTCTCAAAGGGTTTGCTCCAAGTCCTCCTCTAAGTGTCCCTTTTCTTTTAAATTCTAATCACGACTTTCCCCATAGAAGTTAACGGTGGTTCGCGGTTGTGTTCAAACACTGCACGCGTCCCCCGTGGGTCCCCTGTGTCACTGCCTTGGGTGGTTCCTTGTGGTCCAAGCACTTCTACAGGCTCTAGGCCTTGTGTCTAGCTCAGTCGTGGTTCTTATACCACTTTATTGGTATATGGTTTGGTACGCCCCTGGGGCTCAAACGTGTATTTGTGCTATTACTGTAGATAACTAACTCGTAACGTATGTACTTCGAACTCTAGCCTCATAAAGAGACTAGAGGGGTGTGTTTAGTAATAAATACATATATTTTGAATATATACCTAGTGTGGTCCTCTTTCATTTGGTCACTCAAGAGATTATAGACTGGTAAAAAATGTAAAACAAGCTGCTTTACATTCCTTCAAGAATTAGCCTGAAGGCTGCTCTCCATAGCTACCACTAGGATAGCTTTCAATAAAGTTTGTCTTTAACCTATCTCCAATAAGGGGTTGTTTGGACTGGTGCAAGGTGCCCACTATAATTAGTGGACAGCATATGCCAGGCCAACTTCTCACATTGGTGTGCAGCGTGTGGGATTCCAGCTTGCTATTGTTTTACCAGATAATCTCAATTGAATTGATCAACTGAAAACCACTAAGGGTACCTAAGGTACATATAATCAAGCTTAGTAATACAGTAAGTTCTACTGAACTTAGAGTTGTGTGTTAAGGGACAGCACACCCTTTCTACAACTCAAGAGAGTTTAGTAGGCCACACTAGAGTAGGTAGTGCATACACCACACCTCACTAGTGATGTCTTCAAAGCCAGGACCCAGTGAGTCCTTGCCAGAAGCCAGTGGGCTTCTTCCCTCCAAGTATGATAAACTCCCATTCTTGGAATTGAGAGCCTTATGCACTACTAGGAAGTTGAAGACAGGCAAAAGTGCCAGCACCCAACACCTCAGGGAGGTGTTACTAGCTGATGATCTCAGCAGGCCCCTAGGGTCTGAATGGGTAGGCAAGGAGGGTGGGGCAGAAGATGAGGAAGGGGCCAGGGGTGAAGAAACCCAGCCCCCCTCTGAAACTGGCCAGGAAGGTGAAAATGACCTTGTCCTGGAGAATCCAATTCCTCCTGTGGAGGAGGAGGAGGGAGAGGATCAGACTGACCTCCCCTTTGTCCCCCCAGGAAGAGTTCTGAGTGTGCCCAGAAGGTCTAGGTCTCCTTCTCAGGAGTCTAACCACTCTGACACCTCAATAGGGACCTCTGTCTCCTCTCATAGGAGGGAATCCTCTCATGAGAGGAGAAAGAGACTGATTCAATATGAGCAAGCTCAACTTGAACTCAGGAAACAGCAATTGGCTATAGACAGGGAGTCCCTAGATCTCTATAGAGAGAGACAAAAGTTGGGACTAGAGTCCCATGGTGGCAGCAGTTTCCCCAAAGATAGGGAAAGGTCTTATGACCATAGAAACCTGAGCAAGATTGTCCCTCCCTACCAGAGTGGGGATGATATCCACAAATGGATAACTGCTCTAGAGAGGGCCTGTAAAGTACAGAGGGTCCCTCAGGAGCAGTGGGCAGCAATCTTGTGGCTCTCCTTTGCAGACAAAGGTAGAGACAAGCTCCTCACTGTTAGAGAGGAGGATGCTGATAATTACAAAGTCTTGAAGAGTGCTCTAATTGATGGGTTTGGCCTAACCACTGAACAATACAGGTTAAAGTTCAGGGATACCCAAAAAGCACAGACTCAAGACTGGGTGGACTTTGTTGATTGTTCTGCCAAGGCTCTGGAAGGTTGGTTATTGGGCAGTAAGGTATGTGACTTCACAGGATTGTACAATCTGATAATGAGGGAGCAGATTCTTAATAACTGTCAAAATCAGCTGTTGCATCAGCACCTGGTAGACTCTGATCTGACCTCTCCCCAAGAATTGGGAAAGAAGGCAGACAAATGGGTCAGAACCAGGGTGAAGCAGAAGGTACAGAACCAAGGTGGTGACCCTAAGAAGCAAGATTCGAAAACCTCTGATAAGGGTGGGGAGAAGGGTAAAGATCAAAAGTCTTCACAAGGCCCCCAAAAATCTTCTTCAGGTGGGGATTCACAGTCTACCAAAGGGAAAGGCCAAAGGAAACCATGGTGCAAGGTCTGTAAGCAAAAGACCCACTGGACCAGTGATTGCACCAAGTCCAAAGACTCTACTCCAGCCCCCACCAATGCCCCTAAGGCACCTGCTCCCCCTAGTGCAGTTACAGTTGGTGGTGGGACTACACAAGCCAAGGGTTTAGTAGGGTTGACCCTGGGTAAAGAGATGAGCTCTGACCTAGTCAGAGAACTCACTCAGGCTGTCCTAGTCTGTGATGGAGGCATGGATATGACCTCCTCTGTGAGTCCCAGTAATCTGGGCAAGTACAGACAACAGCCTTTAATCAATGGAAGAGAGGCTTTGGCATTTAGGGACACAGGGGCAAGTGTCACCATGGTGACACAAGACCTTGTGAATCCTGGGCAGATAATACTTGGTGAAATGTACCAAGTGACCAATGCTAGCAACGTCAGAACAGACCATACTCTGGCAGTTGTTAACTTCTCCTGGGGAGGGGTAACTGGCCTTAAGAAGGTTGTGGTAAGTGCAGACCTACCCGTTGAATGCTTGCTTGGCAATGACTTAGAAACTTCAGCTTGGGCAGAAGTGGAGCTCAGGACCCATGCAGAAATGCTGGGGATCCCTGCAGATGTGTTTGCTGTGACCAGGTCACAAGCCAAAATGTCTAGCACTGAACAGGCCTTGGATTCTGGAATAATGGACCAAGTGCCTTCCAAGAAGAGGAGTAGTAGGGTAAAGGCAGTGCCTTCCCCTTGGCTCAGAAGGAAGATCAGTCCCTTGAGGGGGATGATCTCAGTCCTGAGGAAGGAACTGTCCCAGAGGAGCTTGAACCTGAACAGGTTGAGTTCTTGGGGACAGGGGGACCTTCCAGGGCAGATCTGAGCCAGGAGCAGCAGAGCTGCCCCTCTCTTGAACCCCTCAGACAGCAAGCTGCTGCTGAGGCTGCTGGGAAAGCTAGTGGTCCCCATACTGTGTATTGGGATGATGGACTCTTGTACTCAGAGTGTAGAGACCCCAAGCCTGGTGCTACCAGGAGGTTGGTTATACCTTTGAAGTTCAGGGGCTTCCTATTGACCCTAGCCCATGATATTCCCTTAGCAGGTCACCTGGGCCAGAACAAGACTTGGGACAGAATTGTCCCTCACTTTCACTGGCCCCACATGTCTGAAGACACCAAGGAGTTTTGTCGCTCCTGTGTAACCTGCCAGGCCAGTGGCAAGGCAGGTGGCACTACAAAGGCCCCCTGATACCACTACCTGTGGTGGGGGTTCCCTTTGAAAGGGTGGGGATTGACATTGTTGGTCCCATGGATCCCCAAACAGCATCTGGGCACAGGTTTATCCTGGTGGTAGTGGATCATGCCACCAGGTACCCAGAGGCTATTCCCCTTAGGACCACTACAGCACCTGTGGTGGCAAGGGCCCTCCTGGGAATTTTCTCAAGAGTGGGCTTCCCTAAGGAGGTTGTATCAGACAGGGATGCAAACTTTATGTCTGGATACTTAAAAGCAATGTGGAAGGAGTGTGGAGTGACTTACCAGTTCACCACACACTATCACCCACAATGCAATGGTTTAGTTGAGAGATTCAACAAAACCTTGAAGGGCATGATTAAAGGGCTCCCAGAAAAGCTTAGGCGAAGATGGGACATACTCTTGCCCTGCCTTTTATTTGCGTACAGGGAGGTGCCTCAAAAGGGGTTGGCTACAGCCCTTTTGAACTTTTGTTTGGTCACCCTGTCAGGGGTCCACTGTGCTTGGTGAAGGAAGGATGGGAGTTACCTCTCAAGCCCCCAAAGCAAGACATAGTGGACTACGTACTTGGTCTCCGCTCCCGGATGGCTGAGTATATGAAAAAGGCAACTAAAAACCTTGAGGCTAGCCAGGAACTTCAAAAGGCCTGGCATGACCAAAAGGCTGTACTGACTGTTTACCAGCCAGGACAGAAGGTGTGGGTGTTGGAGCCAGTGGCCCCAGCAGCTCTCCAAGACAAATGGAGTGGACCCCACACCATTGTTGAGCAGAAGGGTGAGGTTACCTACTTAGTAGACCTAGGAACACCCAGGAGTCCCCACAGGGTTCTCCATGTCAACAGGTTAAAACCATATGTGGACAGGGCAGACATGGGCTTGCTCATGGCTACTGATGAGGGACAGGAGGAAGAGAGTGACCCACTCCCTGACCTGCTCTCACAGAACCCTGGTGATGGGTCAGTGGATGGTGCAGCCTTGGCAGGCAGCCTCACTACCCAGCAGCAGACTGATTGCAGACAGGTGCTCAATCAGTTCAGACACATATTCTCACTGACACCCAGTCAGACTACCTGGTGCACTCATGAAGTGGACACTGGGGACAGTCTGCCTATTAAAAATAAGATTTATAGGCAACCTGACCATGTCAGGGACTGTATCAGGACAGAAGTCCAGAAGATGTTGGATTTGGGAGTTATTGAACCCTCAGATAGCCCTTGGGCTAGTCCAGTGGTCCTTGTGCCAAAACCTCACACCAGTGGTGGGAAAAGAGAGATGAGGTTTTGTGTGGACTACAGGGGTCTCAATGCAGTCACTAGGACTGATGCCCATCCAATACCAAGGGCAGATGAGCTAATAGACACTTTGGCCTCAGCCAAGTATCTAAGCACATTTGACCTGACAGCTGGCTACTGGCAGATCAGACTAGCTGATGATGCAAAGCCAAAGACAGCATTCTCAACCCCTAGTGGGCATTATCAATTTGTGGTGATGCCCTTTGGTCTGAAGAATGCACCTGCCACTTTTCAGAGGTTGGTGAATACAGTCCTTACAGGTCTGGAAGCCTATAGTGCAGCATATCTAGATGATATTGCTGTCTTTAGCTCCACCTGGGAGGATCACCTGGTCCACCTCAGAAATGTTTTACAGGCCCTGCAGAAAGCAGGCCTGACTATCAAGGCCACCAAGTGCCAGATAGGGCAGAGTCAGGTTGTGTACCTGGGCCACCTTGTGGGTGGAGGCCAGGTTCAACCACTGCAGAGCAAGATCCAGACCATCATGGACTGGACTGCTCCAACTACCCAGACTCAGGTGAGAGCCTTCTTAGGCCTGACTGGGTACTATAGGAGATTTGTCAAGGGGTATGGATCAATAGTGACACCCCTGAATGACTTAACTTCCAAGAAAATGCCCAAAAAGGTTCAGTGGACAGTTAGCTGTCAAAAGGCATTTGATGACCTGAAGCAGGCCATGTGCACTGCTCCCATTCTACAGAGTCCTGATTACTCCAAGAAGTTCATTGTTCAAACTGATGCATCTGAATTGGGGGTAGGGGCTGTACTGTCACAATTGAATGATGAAGGTCAGGATCAGCCAGTAGCTTTCATTAGCAGAAGGCTGACCCCTAGAGAGAAACGTTGGTCAGCCATTGAGAGGGAGGCCTTTGCTGTGGTCTGGGCTCTGAAGAAGTTGAGGCCATACTTGTTTGGTACTCACTTCCTTGTTCAAACAGACCATAAGCCCCTCTTATGGCTAAAACAAATGAAGGGTGAAAACCCCAAACTGCTTAGGTGGTCCATTTCCCTACAGGGGATGGACTTCACAGTGGAACATAGACCTGGGAGTAACCATGCCAATGCAGATGGACTCTCTAGGTACTTCCACTTAGAACATGAAGACTTAACTGGGCAAGGTTAGTTTAATGTCCCTACGTTTGGGGGGGTTGTGTAGGAGAGTAGGATCTGCTTCACATGGGTACCCCCACTTTTTGCTGATGCTTCACTGTTTTTCGACCTTAGTCTGGCTGGGGCCCTGCTAATCAGAACCCCAGCCTAGCTGCTTCCTCTCTAAAATGGTTTCCATGTGCCTTAGGCACATCTCTGATTGGAATCTGGAGTGCCCTTATAAGTCCCTAGTATATGGTATACTATGTACCCAGGGCATAGGTACCTCAGAGGCCTACCAGGGGCTGCAGCATGTATTGTGCCACCCCTGGAAGGCCATCCAAACTGACACCACAGGTCTGCTACTGCAGCCTGGGTAAGGTGGTGCATGCACTCCTTACTGTGATATAGGCTACCTATATCACTATATACATACACACATATAAACCTATAAGTCACTCCTATGGCAGGCCTTATCAATCCTGAAGGCAGAGTGCGTGGTTCCTATGTGAGAGGGTGCCCCTGCATGAGCAGGGCCCCTCTGCAGCGTTCGGAGACCCTTCTCTGATGCTGTTTGTAGTGCAGCCTGACCATATACTCTTAAGCGCATTATAACCTCGCGTTAAATGCTAACTTTGGGATGGCTGCACAGAAACATGTCGTGTTTGGTGTCAAACATCTTGGAATACTACCCCCCGCCAGTTCTGGCGGCGGGGGTAGCATTCCACCCTTCTAGAGGGAAAGACATGTACACACCGGTATGCCCGGTACTGACTTTCCAAGCCCTGGCATCACAAAATGGATGCCGCTGCCACAGACACGAGTCTGGCCTCCTGCTGCTGACCGAAACTCCGGCAGGGGAGGCCTGGACAATAGGTTTCCTGTCCCAGGGAGGTGTGACCACCTCCCCAGACAGGATAGTGTGTATTGGGGCTGGGCGGGAGCACTCTCTGGTGCTTTGAAGTCCTGCACTGGGGGCACACTTGGTGTCCCTGTGCATACCCCAGTTCAAACCGGCTCAGGGGCTTCCAGCCCCTGCTCTGGCGCAAAACTGGACAAAGGGAAAGGGGTGTAACCACCCCTCTGCCCTGACCCTCCCATAGGTGGGGTCACAGAGTATGTCCAACCCCTACCTTAGTATAAGTAGGGGAACCCAGTCCTTAGGACTTTAGATTTACCTGGACGAAACTCTGATACAGAATCCTGGACCTTCGACGCTCTACTTTAAGATTAGAGGACTGAAGAATCTCCCTTGGGGTCAAGGAGTGACTCCCCTGCTTGGCAGGCACCAAAGAAGCAATTGTCCGGTCTGCATCGCTGAAGCTCCCGTCGGACGCCGAAGTCTTTGCATCACCAGATGTGGATTTCCAGACTTCCCCGAGGCTGCCCTGAGTCCCCAGCAAAGCTGAGGCCCGTAGCTGTCGTGGGTAACGTGGAACCGTGACCCCTGGACACCGAACGCATTTGCAAGTGCATCCTCTTCTGGGTCTCCCACGAAGTCGTGCTTTGGGCTCCTGAGTAGCCCCAGCCTCCAGCACCAACTGCACCGAAGATCACTGGCCTCCACTCCACGAGTGTCCTGTGAGCCAGCTCCACGTGCACCGTCTCGAGGCTCCTTCGCGGTCGCTAGTCCGTTGGCTAGTAGGCACTCCCGAAGGCCAATCTTTTTCTGCTTGGGCTCCCTAGTTGCTCCAGGTGTGCCCTGACTTATCCTTGCTGGGTGAGTCCCCAGACCTTGCTGGTCTGCAACATCGTCCTTCTTCGCTTTCCACGAGACTTGCCGTTGCCAAGGCTTGTTGGGTCCAATCCGGTCGCCGACACCCCTGCAATCGACAGACGTCATGGGACAGCTCGAATCCAGCTCCTGGTTGTCGTCGACGCCTCCTGGACCTCGTGGCTGAAGAGTCAAGACGACTGTCAACCTACCTGAAGCACTCGACATCGGTGGGCATCTGCTCATCGCCTTCCTGGTCACTGGCTAGTGACCCAGACTCTGTCCCCTCTGCTTTCAGGTTCTTCAGATCTTCGATCCACCTTTGGATCCACCCGAACACTTTCGACTTGGTCGCCAGCAGCACTTTGCAGCAGATCGCCATAGAAAGCGACGACGAAACCCGACCCCGAAAGACACCTATGCACCCGGCTTCCCTGGGTGAGGTAACTCGAGTACTCCGGTGCTCCCGTGGGTATAGACACTAGAACAGCCTAGTTCTCAAAGGGTTTGCTCCAAGTCCTCCTCTAAGTGTCCCTTTTCTTTTAAATTCTAATCGCGACTTTCCCCATAGAAGTTAACGGTGGTTCGCGGTTGTGTTCAAACACTGCACGCGTCCCCCGTGGGTCCCCTGTGTCACTGCCTTGGGTGGTTCCTTGTGGTCCAAGCACTTCTACAGGCTCTAGGCCTTGTGTCTAGCTCAGTCGTGGTTCTTATACCACTTTATTGGTATATGGTTTGGTACTCCCCTGGGGCTCAAACGTGTATTTGTGCTATTACTGTAGATAACTAACTCATAACGTATGTACTTCGAACTCTAGCCTCATAAAGAGACTAGAGGGGTGTGTTTAGTAATAAATACATATATTTTGAATATATACCTGGTGTGGTCCTCTTTCATTTGGTCACTCAAGAGATTATAGACTGGTAAAACAAGCTGCTTTACATTCCTTCAAGACTTAGCCTGAAGGCTGCTCTCCATAGCTACCACTAGGATAGCTTTCAATAAAGGTTGTCTTTAACCTATCTCCAATAAGGGGTTGTTTGGACTGGTGCAAGGTGCCCACTATAATTAGTGGACAGCATATGCCAGGCCAACTTCTCACAAAGAAGTGATGAAAGAGACAAGAGAGTTGCGGAAAGAAAAAAGAAAGGTGCAGAAAAAAACAAGAGAAGTACATAAAGAGGCACGTGAGGTACAGAAAGAGGCAAGAGAGTTGCAGAAAGAGGGAACATGGGTGCAGAAAGAGACAATAGGGGTGCAGAAAGAGGGAAGGGGTGCAGAAAGAGGCAAGAGGAATGCAGAAAGAAACAAGAGAGGTGCAGAAAGAAGCAAGAAAGGTGCAGAAAGAAGCAACAGAGGTGCAGAAAGAGGCAAGGGGGTGCAGAAAGAGGGCAGAGAAGTGCTGAAAGAAGGAATAGAAATGCAGAAAAAGGCAAGAGAAGTACAGAACTAAGCAACAGAAGTGCAGAAAGAGGCAACAGAACTGCAGAGAGAGGCAAGAGAGGTGCACAAAGAGACAAGAGAGGTGCACAACGAGACAAGAGAGGTGCACAAAGAGGGAAGAAAAGTTCAGAAAGAAGCAACAGAGGTGGTAAGAGGAAACAGGGGTACAGGAAGAGGCAAGAGGGGTGCAGAAAGAGGAAAGAGAAGTGCAGAAAGAAGCAACAGAGGTGTAGAAGGAGGCAAGAGAACTGTAGAAAGAGGCAAGAGAGTTGCAGAAACAGGCATGAGAGGTGCAGAAAGAGGGAACAGGGGTGCAGACAGAGGCAAGAGAGGTGCAGAAAGAGGGAGGATGGTGCAGAAAGAGGCAAGAGGGATGCAGAAAGAAGCAAGAGAGGTGCAGAAAGAAGCAAGAGCAGTGCAGAAAGAACCAACAGAGGTGCAGAAAGAGGCAAGAGGGATGCAGAAAGATGCAAGAGAAGTGCAGAAAGAAGCAACAGAGGTGCAGATAGAGGCAAGATAACTGCAGAAATAGGAAAGAGGTGTGCAGAAAGAGGCAAGAGAGGTACAGAAAGAGGGAAGAGTGGTGCAGAAAGAGGCAAGTGGGGTGCAGAAAGAGGGAAGAGGTGTATAGAAAGAGGCAAGAGAGGTGCAGGAAGAAGCAAGCGAGGTGCAGAAAGAGGCAACAGAGGTGCACAAAGAAGCAAGAGAGGTGGAGAAACAGGTAAGAGGAATTCAGAAAGAGGCAAGAAAAGTGCTGAAAGAAGCAACAGAGGTGCAGAAAAAAGCAAGAAACTGCAGAAAGTGGCAAGTGAGGTGCAGAAAGAAACAAGAGAGATGCAGAAAGAGGCAAGTGAGGTGCAGAAACAGGGGAGAGGGGTGCAGAAAGAAGCAACAGATGGGCAGAACTAAGCAAGAGAAATGCAGAAAGAGCCAAAAGAGTTGCAGAAGCAGGCAAGAGAGGTTTATAAAGAGAAAACAGGGGTGCAGAAAGAGGCAAGAGAGGTGCAGAAAGAAGGGTGCAGAAATAAGCAAGAGAGGTGTGGAAAAAAGCAAGAGAAGTGCAGAAAGAACCAAGAGAAGTGTAAAAAGAGGCAAGAGGGGTGCAGAAAGAATCAAGAGAAGAACTGAAATAAGCAACAGAGGTGCAGAAAAAGGCAGGAGATGTGCAGAAAGAAGGAACAGAAATGCAGAAAGAGGCAAGAGACGTGCAGAAAGATGCAACAGAAATACAGAACAAGGCAAGCAAAGTGCAGAAAGAAGCAACAGAGTTGCATAACTAAACAAGAGATGTGCAGAAAAAAGCAAGAGAAGTGCAGAAAGCGGCAAGAGAACTGTAGAAAGAGGCAAGTGAGGTGCAGAAAGAGGCAAGAGGAGTACAGAAAGAGGCAACAGAAGTGCAGAAAAAAACAAGGGAGATGCAGAAAGAGTAAGAAATGTACAGAAAGAGACAAGAGAAGTGCAGAAAGAGGCAAGATAAGTGCAGAAAGAGACAAGGGAAATACAGAAAGAGGCAAGGAAAGTGCAAAAAGAAGCAACTGAGGTGCAGAAAGAGGCAGGTGAAGTGCAAAAAGACGCAAGTGAGGTGCAGAAACAGACAAGAGAGGTGCAGAAAGAGGGAACAGGGGTGCATTAAGAGGCAAGAGAGGTGCAGAAAGAGGGAAGAGAGGTACAGAAAGAGGCAAGAGGGGTGCAGAAAGAAGCAAGTGAGGTGCAGAAAGAGGCAAGAGAGGTGTAGAAAGAGGAAAGAGAGTTGCAGAAACAGGCAAGAGAAGTGCAGAAAGAGGCAAGAGAAGTGTTGAAAGAAGCAACAGAGGTGCAGAAAGAAGCAAGAGATGTGATGAAAGAGAAAAGAGAGTTTCAGAAAAAAACAAGAGAGGTGCAGAAAAAAGCAAGAGAAGTGCAGAAAGAGGCAAGCGAGGTGCCAAAAGAGGAAAGAGGGGTGCAGAGAGAGGCAAGAGGGGTACAGAAAGAGGGAAGAAGGGTGCAGAAAGAGGCAAGAGGGGTGCCGAAAGACGCAAGAGAGGTGCAGAAAGAAGTAATAGAAGTGCAGAAAGAAGTGACAGAGGTGCAGAAAGAGGCAAGAGGGGTGCAGAAAGAGGCAAGAGAAGTCTTGAAAGAAGGAACAGAAATGCTGAAAGAGGCAAGATAAGTGTAGAAATAAGCAACAGAGGTGCAGAAACAGGCAACATAAGTGCAGTAAGAGGCAAGAGAGGTGCACAGAGAGACAAGAGAGGTGCACAGAGAGAGAAGAGAAGTGCAGAAAGAGGGAAGACGAGTGAATAAAGAGGCAACAGGGGTGCAGAAAGAAGCAAGAGAGGTGCAGAAAGAAGCAAGAAAAGTGCAGAAAGAAGCAACAGAGGTGCAGAAATAAGCAAGAGAAGTGCAGAAAGAGGCAAGAGAGATACAGAAAGAGGCAAGATAGGTGCAGAAAGAGGGACAAGGGGTGCAGAAAGAGGCAAGAGAAGTGCAGAAAGAGGCAAGATAAGTGCAGAAAGAGACAAGGGAAATACAGAAAGAGGCAAGGAAAGTGTAAAAAGAAGCAACTGAGGTGCATAAAGAGGCAGGTGAAGTGCAAAAAGACGCAAGTGAGGTGCAGAAACAGACAAGAGAGGTGCAGAAAGAGGGAACAGGGGTACATTAAGAGGCAAGAGAGGTACAGAAAGAGGGAAGAGAGGTACAGAAAGAGGCAAGAGGGGTGCAGAAAGAAGCAAGTGAGGTGCAGAAAGAGGCAAGAGAGGTGTAGAAAGAGGAAAGAGAGTTGCAGAAACAGGCAAGAGAAGTGCAGAAAGAGGCAAGAGAAGTGTTGAAAGAAGCAACAGAGGTGCAGAAAGAAGCAAGAGATGTGATGAAAGAGAAAAGAGAGTTTCAGAAAGAAACAAGAGAGGTGCAGAAAAAAGCAAGAGAAGTGCAGAAAGAGGAAAGCGAGGTGCCAAAAGAGGAAAGAGGGGTGCAGAAAGAGGCAAGAGGGGTACAGAAAGAGGGAAGAAGGGTGCAGAAAGAGGCAAGAGGGGTGCCGAAAGACGCAAGAGAGGTGCAGAAAGAAGTAATAGAAGTGCAGAAAGAAGTGACAGAGGTGCAGAAAGAGGCAAGAGGGGTACAGAAAGAGGCAAGAGAAGTCTTGAAAGAAGGAACAGAAATGCTGAAAGAGGCAAGATAAGTGCAGAAATAAGCAACAGAGGTGCAGAAACAGGCAACATAAGTGCAGTAAGAGGCAAGAGAGGTGCACAAAGAGACAAGAGAGGTGCACAGAGAGAGAAGAGAGGTGCAGAAAGAGGGAAGACGAGTGAATAAAGAGGCAACAGGGGTGCAGAAAGAAGCAAGAGAGGTGCAGAAAGAAGCAAGAAAAGTGCAGAAAGAAGCAACAGAGGTGCAGAAAGAAGCAAGAGAAGTGCAGAAAGAGGCAAGAGAGATACAGAAAGAGGCAAGATAGGTGCAGAAAGAGGGACAAAGGGTGCAGAAAGAGGCAAGAGGGGTGCAGAAAGAGGCAAGAGAAGTACAGAAAGAAGCAACAGAAGTGCAGAAGAAGGTAAAATAACTGCAGAAAGAAGCAAGAGAGTTACAGAAACAGGGACGAGAGGTGTAGAAAGAGGGAACAGGGGTGCAGACAGAGGCAAGGGAGGTGCAGAAATAGGCAAGAGAAGTGCAGAAATACGCAAGAGAGGTGCAGAAACAGGGAAGAGAGGTGCAGAAAGAGGGAACAGGGGTGCAGAAAGAGGCAAGAGAGGGGCAGAAAGGGGGAAGAGAGGTACAGGAGGAGGCAAGAGAGGTGCAGAAAGAGGGAAGAGGGGTGCAGAGAGAGGCAAGAGGGGTGCAGAACGAAGCAAGTGAGGTGCAGAAAGAGGCAACAGAGGTGCAGAAAGAGGCAAGAGAGGTGCAGAAACAGGCAAGAGAAGTGCAGAAAGATGCAAGAGAAGTGCTGAAAGAAGCAACAGAAGTGCAGAAAGAAGAAAGAGAAGTGATGAAAGAGACAAGAGCGTTGCGGAAAGAAACAGGAAAGGTGCAGAAAAAAGCAAGAGAAGTACAGAAAGAGGCAAGTGAGGTACAGAAAGAGGCAAGAGAGTTGCAGAAAGAGGGAACATGGGTGCAGAAAGAGACAATAGGGGTGCAGAAAGAGGGAAGGGGTGCAGAAAGAGGCAAGAGGAATGCAGAAAGAAACAAGAGAGGTACAGAAAGAAGCAAGAAAGGTGCAGAAATAAGCAACAGAAGTGCAGAAAGAGGCAACGGAAGTGCAGAAAGAGGCAAGAGAGGTGCACAAAGAGACAAGAGAGGTGCACAAAGAGACAAGAGAGGTGCACAAAGAGGGAAGAAAAGTTCAGAAAGAAGCAACAGAGGTGCAGAAAGAGGCAAGAGAGGTATGGAAAGAGGGAAGAGGGGTACAGGAAGAGGCAAGAGAGGTGCAGAAAGAGGCAAGAGAAGTGCAGAAAGAAGCAACAGAGGTGTAGAAGGAGGCAAGAGAACTGTTGAAAGAGGCAAGAGAGTTGCAGAAACAGGCATGAGAGGTGCAGAAAGAGGGAACAGGGGTGCAGACAGAGGCAAGAGAGGTGCAGAAAGAGGGAGGATGGTGCAGAAAGAGGCAAGAGGGATGCAGAAAGAAGCAAGAGAGGTGCAGAAAGAAGCAAGAGCAGTGCAGAAAGAACCAACAGAGGTGCAGAAAGAGGCAAGAGGGATGCAGAAAGATGCAAGAGAAGTGCAGAAAGAAGCAACAGAGGTGCAGAAACAGGCAACATAAGTGCAGTAAGAGGCAAGAGAGGTGCACAAAGAGACAAGAGAGGTGCACAAAGAGAGAAGAGAGGTGCAGAAAGAGGGAAGACGAGTGCATAAAGAGGCAACAGGGGTGCAGAAAGAAGCAAGAGAGGTGCAGAAAGAAGCAAGAAAAGTGCAGAAAGAAGCAACAGAGGTGCAGAAAGAAGCAAGAGAAGTGCAGAAAGAGGCAAGAGAGATACAGAAAGAGGCAAGATAGGTGCAGAAAGAGGGATAAGGGATGCAGAAAGAGGCAAGAGGGGTGCAGAAAGAGGCAAGAGAAGTGCAGAAAGAAGCAACAGAAGTGCAGAAGAAGGTAAAATAACTGCAGAAAGAAGCAAGAGAGTTACAGAAACAGGGACGAGAGGTGTAGAAAGAGGGAACAGGGGTGCAGACAGAGGCAAGGGAGGTGCAGAAAGAGGCAAGAGAAGTGCAGAAATACGCAAGAGAGGTGCAGAAACAGGGAAGAGAGGTGCAGAAAGAGGGAACAGGGGTGCAGAAAGAGGCAAGTGGGGTGCAGAAAGAAGCAAGTGAGGTGCAGAAAGAGGCAACAGAGGTGCAGAAAGAGGCAATTGAGGTGCAGAAACAGACAAGAGAAGTGCATAAAGATGCAAGAGAAGTGCTGAAAGAAGCAACAGAGGTGCAGAAAGAAGAAAAAGAAGTGATGAAAGAGACAAGAGAGTTGCGGAAAGAAACCAGAAAGGTGCAGAAAAAAGCAAGAGAAGTACATAAAGAGGCAAGTGAGGTACAGAAAGAGGCAAGAGAGTTGCAGAAAGAGGGAACATGGGTGCAGAAAGAGACAATAGGGGTGCAGAAAGAGGGAAGGGGTGCAGAAAGAGGCAAGAGGAATGCAGAAAGAAACAAGAGAGGTGCAGAAAGAAGCAAGAAAGGTGCAGAAAGAAGCAACAGAGGTGCAGAAAGAGGCAAGGGGGTGCAGAAAGAGGGAAGAGAAGTGCTGAAAGAAGGAATAGAAATGCAGAAAAAGGCAAGAGAAGTACAGCAATAAGCAACAGAAGTGCAGAAAGAGGCAACAGAGCTGCAGAAAGAGGCAAGAGAGGTGCACAAAGAGACAAGAGAGGTGCACAACGAGACAAGAGAGGTGCACAAAGAGGGAAGAAAAGTTCAGAAAGAAGCAACAGAGGTGCAGAAAGAGGCAAGAGAAGCGCAGAAAGAGACAAGAGAGGTATGGTAAGAGGGAAGAGGGGTACAGGAAGAGGCAAGAGGTGTGCAGAAAGAGGCAAGAGAAGTGCAGAAAGAAGCAACAGAGGTGTAGAAGGAGGCAAGAGAACTGTAGAAAGAGGCAAGTGAGTTGCAGAAACAGGCATGAGAGGTGCAGAAAGAGGGAACAGGGGTGCAGACAGAGGCAAGAGAGGTGCAGAAAGAGGGAGGATGGTGCAGAAAGAGACAAGAGGGATGCAGAAAGAAGCAAGAGAGGTGCAGAAAGAAGCAAGAGCAGTGCTGAAAGAACCAACAGAGGTGCAGAAAGAAGCAAGAGGGATGCAGAAAGATGCAAGAGAAGTGCAGAAAGAAGCAACAGAGGTGCAGATAGAGGCAAGATAACTGCAGAAATAGGAAAGAGGCGTGCAGAAAGAGGGAAGAGTGGTGCAGAAAGAGGCAAGTGGGGTGCAGAAAGAGGGAAGAGGTGTATAGAAAGAGGCAAGAGAGGTGCAGGAAGAAGCAAGCGAGGTGCAGAAAGAGGCAACAGAGGTGCACAAAGAGGCAAGAGAGGTGGAGAAACAGGTAAGAGGAATGCAGAAAGAGGCAAGAAAAGTGCTGAAAGAAGCAACAGAGGTGCAGAAAAAAGCAAAAATCTGCAGAAAGAGGCAAGTGAGGTGCAGAAAGAAACAAGAGAGATGCAGAAAGAGGCAAGTGAGGTGCAGAAACAGGCAAGAGAGGTTTATAAAGAGAAAACAGGGGTGCAGAAAGAGGCAAGAGAGGTGCAGAAAGAGGGGTGCAGAAATAAGCAAGAGAGGTGTGGAAAAAAGCAAGAGAAGTGCAGAAAGAACCAAGAGAAGTGTAAAAAGAGGCAAGAGGGGTGCAGAAAGAATCAAGAGAAGAACTGAAATAAGCAACAGAGGTGCAGAAAAAGGCAGGAGATGTGCAGAAAGTAGGAACAGAAATGCAGAAAGAGGCAAGAGACGTGCAGAAAGATGCAACAGAAATACAGAACAAGGCAAGCAAAGTGCAGAAAGAAGCAACAGAGTTGCATAACTAAACAAGAGATGTGCAGAAAAAAGCAAGAGAAGTGCAGAAAGAGTGCAGCAACCAATTCCTCCTCAATCCTAGTTAGATTTTTATAAAGCGTTTCCTCCAGGAGAGACAACCTCTTATGCCTGGACACACTAAAACTCAGTGTCTCCCCTCTGACGCCCGCATTGAAAGCATCCCAGATGACACCTACAGTAGTGCTATACCTATTTATATCGAAGAAGGCCTTAATCCAACCCTTCATATGATGAACATAATCCGGATCAAATAATAGCCCTCTTTCAAAAGTCCAAATTCGCTCAATTTGTTCTCTTTTGTCGAAAGTTAGAGAGAGAACAAGAGGGTTATGGTCTGACAGTATCCGAGGGGATTTCTGACTTTCGCCTGATGAACTAGAGAATGAGAGACAAAAAATAATCTAATCTAAAAATAGCGTTATGTGGGGCAGAATAAAACGTACAGCCATTATCCCCATTAGCTAAGTGATCCCATAAGTCGATAAGTCCGTGATTATTAACTAAATTGGTGAGTGCCCTAAAGACCTTTTCTTTCGGCCAGTGTATTTATCAGCGGCAGTATCCCAGAGACCCCCAAGCCCATCGATATTAAAGTCGCCACAGACTATAAACGGAGCGGGCCAGTTAACTAATTCATCGTCCAGCAGCTCCAATATCTCCGGATCATCTGCCGTTGAGCCATACACTGAGCATACAGTGACTATCATCCCCTGAATAGAGCATTCTACTAGTGCCCAGCGCCCCCATCTATCTGATAAAACTCTTTGGCAATAATATCTTTCCTACTAGTAAGGATAGCAACCCTCTAGTTTTAGTGCCTTGCTTAGTTGCCACCAAAAGCCTAAAACCAAGTTGCTCTAAAATTCTGGACTTATCCCCTCTATGTGTGTCTCCTGAACGCACAAGATATCTGCCCGCATTGCTTTCAAAATTATAGCCGCCCGTTGTCGCTTAAGTTGGTCATTGAGCCCACATATATTAATTGAAACAAATCTGATATTTAATGCATTCATAAAGCGATATTAAGTAGATTCCCTGCCATTTCAAACGGCTTATGAATTACGTTTTTCCCCGAGATAGCCATAGCCACTCCTTCCGAGTTAGAGATAGGCAATAACCTATATCCATCAAAGCTGGTATCTGAAAAATTCCTCAAACAATGTTTTGTGCAGTGCTGAAACCTACCACCCTGAAGACCTTGCCCCGACCCTCCTCAACCCCCACCCCCAGCAGCCCAACGCCCCCACCCCCCACCCCTACCACCCAAACAGGCAAATAGGTCAACCGTGACCTATGTGTGGCTACTAATCTCACATCTCGAGCTGCCACCGAGACCCTACCCCTCTGCCGCCGATAAAGAAAAAAGTGAACAACAAAACCCGCCCCCATTTTAGCTAGGAAGGAGGCCGATCTGACCCAGCACCCCAGATTCAAAAAAAATATATACATCAATCAATCAGCAGGTACCACTACTTAAGTGATACCGAGCTCAATAGTGTTAGTCAGATAGAGAGAAATAGAAATCATTACAGCCCTCAGCCATCCTGTAGATCCCAATCAGCGTATTGTCCTGAGGCCCCCGCCCTCCTACATCCTTCAGCTCTGCCAGGAGTTCTTGAGCTTTTACCTCTGATGAAACCATTCGTATCCGCCCACTCGTAATAACTTTAAGGCGGGCAGGAAACAATAAATATGCTTCAGAGCCCAACCCCTGAAACGCTGGATATCATCTGTCGAAGCCTCCAGCGGCGTTCAACAGTAACATGACAGAAGTCAGGGCGGGCAAAGAAGGTATGTCCATCAAATGTCCGTTTGGAAATGGGTCTGGCCATATCCATTATAGCCTGTCTGAGAAGAAAGTTTCCGATATAGATCAGAATGGCTCTGGGTTGCTCATTATGCCTGCTCTCATTGTTTTTTCTCTGAATCATAGGGAAGCGATGAGCCCGTTGAACTTCCATTTCCCAATTCCAATGGGCAAGCTCCGGGAGTGCCCCTTTAGCAAAGACACTACAAAGGCCATTATGTCATTCCCTTCTGAATTTTCGGCAATGCCCAGTAGGCGGACGTTGTTCCGCCGTTGGCGGTTCTCGAAATCTTCGAGTTTCCAGGCAACATCAGTGGATTGTTTCTCCTGCAGATTAATGGACTCCTGTATTTTTGCGACCTCCTCTTCCAGCGCCACTGTTCTGTCCTCCACGTGGCTGACTCTCTCTGCCATTTCTGTGCAAAGCTTGTTGGCCTTGCGGATGAAAATTTGCAGTTTTTTGGTAGCCTGATGTGATCTTCTGCTTTCCATTCTTGCCTCCCCCTGCATCTGTTTTAATGTGGAATAAACTAGGTCCAGCGTTGGCGGGGTTGATAGACCAGGGGGAGCTGTTGAGCCACCAGATCCAACCTGCACATCAGCATCAGTATCATAAACCTGGCTAGTAGCGGCATAATCCCATTCCAGCTTTTTGCAGCAGCCACATTAGCCGGGCTCCTTCTAGATCTTGATCTATGTTTTGGAAAAACAGCCTTTGCGCGGCAGTTTTTAAGCACCGTAGAAGATCCTCCAGTATCAGTCTCTTCTGAAGAGATAGCGTCACTCGAAACCAGTGACTCTGAATCGTCATTGAGTGAGTAAAACTGATCCCCCTCGGGGGATCCATGCATCCGTTCAGGGCCCTTAGCTTTGCCTTTGCCACGACTTATAAATTCTGAAGAAGGGACACATTGAGTTAATGCAGCATGAGGGGAGTTGCTGTTTGCTCCACTAATAGCTTTAGTTCTATACTTGCCGCTCATCATTACTTTATTCATGATACCTGTAGGGGGCTCTGACAGGTTATCGCCTTCAGAGGCACCCGCGGTAACCAGATCAGGAGCATCTGAGTTTGCCAATTCAGAGCCCCCAGGATTCGCAGTCCTTGAGCTCAAGTCATTTACCTGAAGATCCATTGCAGGCAGGATCCGATCCGCTGACAAGCCCTGCTCCAGACCGGTTTCCACATGCAGCTCTACATGATGTTCGTCATCCGCGGGAGCCTCCATTCCTGCAAGCGGACGATTTGTGAAGCTTTCTGCCACCTGAATGGTGGCAGCGGGAGCGGGTGCGATGGACGAAGCCAGGGAGAAGGCTTCAATCACCGTAGTCTGCCTTAGCGGAGCGTCCACAGTTGCGGGGGGAAGCCGACTCTCATTAAAGACACTGGCGTCTTTTCCGCTGCCGTCTGCTCCCTTGGGTTGTCCGGCGCGCCGTGAATGAATCGGAGCCCTTGCTGATCGTAAAGCGGGATTAACAGCAATGTTGGCGCCCAGAGCTCCGGTCGCTCCTCCAACACCAGCACCCGCCGCCCCAGGGAGATTGGGAGCCTTAGCAGCCTTGACAGTTTTTGGAGCCATATTCCAGGCAAGCAAGCAGCGGTCCGCCCGAAGAGTACAGGAGAAGTGCCAGAAACCACGAGATAAGGAGCAGATTACGGCAGAGAGCGATCTGGTTTTAAATAAAAAGCCAATGTCCAGCAGCCTCATACCAGCCAAAAGGTAAGCGCAGATGTTTCTTTTCCCCCTTCAAATTTTCATCCTTAAACGCGAGCAGAGAGGAGAGACCCGGCAGCAGCTCTCATTGAGGTCAGTCAGCAGCCATCTTGCCCTCAGCTAACTAGGATTGAGGAGGAATTGGTTGCTGCACTAAAATCTGGCTTAGCTACTGATTATATTTTGCATCAGCTTGCATGGGCCAAAGCAGAAATTGGAGAACGCGCTGCTGTAAAAGCATCTGAATGCTTCCTAGCAAAAAGGGAGCATTGCCATGAATTTAGCGAGAGGGTAGGTCATACACTCGCAGTTAGAATTCGACAAAGGAATGTAAGGAATGACATAAATGAAATTATTGATGATGTCGGTAATTTAGTTATAGACCCTTCTGGTATCCAGGATGTATTTAGACAATTTTACTGTCGCTTATATGGTGAAGGCCCTCAGGTCTCACAGAATTTAATTCAGAACTTCCTTAGTGGCATACCGCTACATAGAATTGAACCCCAGGAGAGGGAGAAACTAGATGTAGTTTTGACACAGGAAGAAATTTCTGATGCATTAAGAGATCTCCCCTCAGGTAAGGCTACTGGACCTGACCAGATCCCTCTCGAGTTCTATAAGATTTCTGGGATGAGCTGGGAGCAGTTCTGGTGGAAACTATTCTATGTGTTCAAACTGGTGGGCTGGCCCCAGCCTCATGGGCAGGTGCCGATATTATAATTTTTTTAAAGAAAGGGAAGCCACCTCAGGAACCGGGATCATACAGGCCTATTACTCTTATAAACAGTGATGCAAATTTTTTTTTCAAAAACCCTTGCCAGCAAATTGAACAACATCATTGCAGATACCATTCACCCATGTCAGCATGGGTTTATACCTGGGAGGGGGACGACGGAACATACGCGTCGGGTAATTACTCTATTTGATGCAGCAGAAGTCTCAGGAGACCCGATGGCTTTGCTGCTTCTGGATGCAGAAAAGGCTTTTGATAGGGTCTCCTGGGGCTTCCTATGGGAGGTAATGAAATGGTTCGGAATCGGGTCAGGGTTTATCAATGCTATCCGCGCTATGTATTTGGCACCAATAGCACGCTTGAGAATAAATGGGAAGTATACTGCGCCCATTATGATAAAGCGGGGTACTCGGCAAGGTTGCCCATGTTCACCTTTGCTTTTTGCTATTTACATTGATCCACTACTACGGCTCCTTGCAGCTTGCCAGGAAATTGAACCAATGCGGTTTCATGGCATAACCACAAAAGTACTCGCTTATGCGGATGATATCGCATTGGTCACCCCCAAACCATTAGAAGCAATCGCCGCTGTTGAAGAGCTGGCATTGGTATTTGGCGAGCTCTCTGGGTATGCCCTAAATAAAGGGAAGACTCAGATAGTTACCAACTGCTTGATAAACTTATCGGATCCTCGGATGTCTGACTCAGCGGTATATTTAGGTATCACTATCACTCCTGAACTGAAAGATGTGGTTGCAATAAACATTAATCCCATAATTCAAAAGGCCAGAAAAGATTTTGACAAATTTCATAATCTGCACTTGTCACTGGTGGGGAGGTGTAATGTGATTAAAATTGTATTTTTGCCCAAAATACTCTATCTGTTTAGGGCTATACCATTAGAATTTGGGAAACAATGGTTTAATGAGCTAGAGCACTTGGTCAATCGCTTTGTGTGGGCACACGGCAAGACAAGGAGGGCTTTACGTTTTATGACTCTTCCCTTGGCAAAAGGAGGTTTGGCATTACCTGATTTTAAATTTTATTATTGGGCTGCTGCACTGCAATATATGGGGTTTTGTTTGGTGGGTGCTCCGAGACCTTAAATGTTGTAGAAAGACTTCCGGATGTTTATAATTTATTGATGGGTGAAGAGGCCCTGAATAGCTTTATGAAATTCAGTGAACCAAGCTACTACAAGAGAACGAAATTTAAAACCCTGTATGCTGCTTTTAAAATCTTGGCTGCCCTTAAAAAAAAGCTCGGTTTAGGTAGATTACATTATTATACTCATATGATTGGCAACCCAACACTGCCAGAAATTTTTCTGATCAAATTATGGTAGAATGGGGTGTGCTTGGACTGCTGAAAGTGGGTGATTTAATGGGCCAAGGGGAATTTATCAATTTCGGGATATACAAGACAAATTTAGTATTAGTTCCAAAAACTTTTTAAATACCTCCAAATAAGAAGCTTTCCTCTAAAAGGACGGGCGGTACTAGGGGCTTTGAAAAGGTCCGGATTATAGATATAATAAGAACTGGGATGGATTGCTCCATTAAAGGAGTTTACTCTGAACTTATAATACTCAAACAAGATGATTTGGCTAAACAGACCGAAAAATGGAAAAACCGGTTGGGCAATGACTCAGTTAATTTTCTAGAGTCTCTTGAGCTGGGGCATACAGTTCTGTGCTCTGCCGCACTGCAGGCTCAGCATTATAAAACAATGTTCTCGCTTTATTATACCCCAGCCAAAATAGCACAGTGGGGTGGTCTTACGGGAATTAGTTGCCCTCGCTGTAACTCATTAGATGCGGATGCAGTTCACATGTTTAGTACCTGCCCACGACTTGATATAATAAAGACATCAATAATGGCTTTCTGTGATCATACTCTTGGTCTTGAGGTTAATCTAACCCCAACGCTAATGCTCTTAGGGGTTGATAATTATCAAGGGCAGCTCCCTCATTCCCGCTTTCTATTTCTCGCTATGGTTATACTTCGGATTTGTATTGCCACGGCCTGGCGCGATCAAACTGCTCCTACATTTCAGCACTGGCTTGCCCGGCTACTAGCAACGTTTAATCTTGAAAGGAGAATTTATGAAAGACGGGGAAAAAGGGGGAAAATCTTGGGTAAAATAATTTGGGACCCTATATATAAATGGAAGGAATCACAATCTTGTTTGGCTTGAGATTAATACTTAACACCAGTTAACTTAGAATTGTAATAGCCATGCTTTTCCTTTCTTCTTTTTTTTTTTCCTTTTATTTTGCCTTTATGCGGTTACCATTGTTACTCTAATGGAAGCTAAAAACCTGTTTTTGCCTTTTATTTTTCTCCCAATTTATTATGGTCTTTTTTTCTGATTTTTTTTTCTTTTAGTTTTGATTTTTGGTTGTTTGATATACATTGATGTATGGTAAATCTAGAATGATTAATCCTCAAACAATATTGAATTGTATACTGAAAAACTGTGCTGTTTATATTAAAAATGTGCAATAAAACGTATTAAAAAAAAAAAAAAAAAAGAAGTGCAGAAAGAGGCAAGAGAACTGTAGAAAGAGGCAAGTGAGGTGCAGAAAGAGGCAAGAGGAGTACAGAAAGAGGCAACAGAAGTGCAGAAATAAACAAGGGAGATGCAGAAAGAGTAAGAAATGTACAGAAAGAGACGAGAGAAGTGCAGAAAGAGGCAAGATAAGTGCAGAAAGAGGAAAGGGAAATACAGAAAGAGGCAAGGAAAGTGCAAAAAGAAGCAACTGAGGTGGAGAAAGAGGCAGGTGAAGTGCAAAAAGACGCAAGTGAGGTGCAGAAACAGACAAGAGAGGTGCAGAAAGAGGGAACAGGGGTGCATTAAGAGGCAAGAGAGGTGCAGAAAGAGGGAAGAGAGGTACAGAAAGAGGCAAGAGGGGTGCAGAAAGAAGCAAGTGAGGTGCAGAAAGAGGCAAGAGAGGTGTAGAAAGAGGAAAGAGAGTTGCAGAAACAGGCAAGAGAAGTGCAGAAAGAGGCAAGGGAAGTGTTGAAAGAAGCAACAGAGGTGCAGAAAGAAGAAAGAGATGTGATGAAAGAGAAAAGAGAGTTTCAGAAAGAAACAAGAGAGGTGCAGAAAAAAGCAAGAGAAGTGCAGAAAGAGGCAAGCGAGGTGCCAAAAGAGGAAAGAGGGGTGCAGAAAGAGGCAAGAGGGGTGCAGAAAGAGGGTAGAAGGGTGCAGAAAGAGGCAAGAGGGGTGCCGAAAAGACGCAAGAGAGGTGCAGAAAGAAGTAATAGAAGTGCAGAAACAAGCGACAGAGGTGCAGAAAGAGGCAAGAGGGGTGCAGAAAGAGGCAAGAGAAGTCTTGAAAGAAGGAACAGAAATGCTGAAAGAGGCAAGATAAGTGCAGAAATAAGCAACAGAGGTGCAGAAACAGGCAACATAAGTGCAGTAAGAGGCAAGAGAGGTGCACAAAGAGACAAGAGAGGTGCACAGAGAGAGAAGAGAGGTGCAGAAAGAGGGAAGACGAGTGCATAAAGAGCCAACAGGGGTGCAGAAAGAAGCAAGAGAGGTGCAGAAAGAAGCAAGAAAAGTGCAGAAAGAAGCAACAGAGGTGCAGAAAGAAGCAAGAGAAGTGCAGAAAGAGGCAAGAGAGATACAGAAAGAGGCAAGATAGGTGCAGAAAGAGGGACAAGGGGTGCAGAAAGAGGCAAGAGGGGTGCAGAAAGAGGCAAGAGAAGTGCAGAAGAAGGTAAAATAACTGCAGAAAGAAGCAAGAGAGTTACAGAAACAGGGACGAGAGGTGTAGAAAGAGGGAACAGGGGTGCAGACAGAGGCAAGGGAGGTGCAGAAAGAGGCAAGAGAAGTGCAGAAATACGCAAGAGAGGTGCAGAAACAGGGAAGAGAGGTGCAGAAAGAGGGAACAGGGGTGCAGAAAGAGGCAAGAGAGGTGCAGAAAGGGGGAAGAGAGGTACAGAAAGAGGCAAGAGAGGTGCAGAAAGAGGGAAGAGAGGTGCAGAAGGAGTCAAGAGGGGTGCAGAAAGAAGCAAGTGAGGTGCAGAAAGAGGCAACAGAGGTGCAGAAAGAGGCAACAGAGGTGCATAAAGAGGCAAGAGAAGTGCAGAAAGATGCAAGAGAAGTGCTGAAAGAAGCAACAGAGGTGCAGAAAGAGAAGTGAGGAAAGAGACAAGAGAGTTGCGGAAAGAAACAAGAAAGGTGCAGAAAAAAGCAAGAGAAGTACAGAAAGAGGCAAGTGAGGTACAGAAAGAGGCAAGAGAGTTGCAGAAAGAGGGAACATGGGTGCAGAAAGAGACAATAGGGGTGCAGAAAGAGGGAAGGGGTGCAGAAAGAGGCAAGAGGAATGCAGAAAGAAACAAGAGAGGTGCAGAAAGAAGCAACAGAGGTGCAGAAAGAGGCAAGGGGGTGCAGAAAGAGGGAAGAGAAGTGCTGAAAGAAGGATTAGAAATGCAGAAAAAGGCAAGAGAAGTACAGAAATAAGCAACAGAAGTGCAGAAAGAGGCAACAGAAGTGCAGAAAGAGGCAAGAGAGGTGCACAAAGAGACAAGAGAGGTGCACAAAGAGACAAGAGAGGTGCACAAAGAGGGAAGAAAAGTTCAGAAAGAAGCAACAGAGGTGCAGAAAGAGGCAAGAGAAGTGCAGAAAGAGGCAAGAGAGGTATGGAAAGAGGGAAGAGGGGTACAGGAAGAGGCAAGAGGGGTGCAGAAAGAGGCCAGAGAAGTGCAGAAAGAAGCAACAGAGGTGTAGAAGGAGGCAAAAGAACTGTAGAAAGAGGCAAGAGAGTTGCAGAAACAGGTATGAGAGGTGCAGAAAGAGGGAACAGGGGTGCAGACAGAGGCAAGAGAGGTGCAGAAAGAGGGAGGATGGTGCAGAAAGAGGCAAGAGGGATGCAGAAAGAAGCAAGAGAGGTGCAGAAAGAAGCAAGAGCAGTGCAGAAAGAACCAGCAGAGGTGCAGAAAGAGGCAAGAGGGATGCAGAAAGATGCAAGAGAAGTGCAGAAAGAAGCAACAGAGGTGCAGATAGAGGCAAGATAACTGCAGAAATAGGAAAGAGGGGTGCAGAAAGAGAGGTGCAGAAAGAGGGAAGAGTGGTGCAGAAAGAGGGAAGAGGTGTATAGAAAGAGGCAAGTGAGGTGCAGAAAGAAACAAGAGAGATGCAGAAAGAGGCAAGTGATGTGCAGAAACAGGGAAGAGGGGTGCAGAAAGAAGCAACAGAGGGGCAGAACTAAGCAAGAGAAATGCAGAAAGAGCCAAAAGAGTTGCAGAAGCAGGCAAGAGAGGTTTATAAAGAGAGAACAGGGGTGCAGAAAGAGGCAAGAGAGGTGCAGAAAGAGGGGTGCAGAAATAAGCAAGAGAGGTGTGGAAAAAAGCAAGAGAAGTGCAGAAAGAACCAAGAGAAGTGTAAAAAGAGGCAAGAGGGGTGCAGAAAGAATCAAGAGAAGAACTGAAATAAGCAACAGAGGTGCAGAAAGA
The DNA here is from genome assembly GCA_963921515.1 of Calotriton arnoldi. Taxonomy (NCBI): domain Eukaryota; kingdom Metazoa; phylum Chordata; class Amphibia; order Caudata; family Salamandridae; genus Calotriton; species Calotriton arnoldi. The sequence continues at coordinate 917,878 of CAWUFW010005511.1, read as the reverse complement.
TGCAGGAGTGTGCAGAAAGAAGGAACAGAAATGCAGAAAGAGGCAAGAGACGTGCAGAAAGATGCAACAGAAATACAGAACAAGGCAAGCAAAGTGCAGAAAGAAGCAACAGAGTTGCATAACTAAACAAGAGATGTGCAGAAAAAAGCAAGAGAAGTGCAGAAAGAGGCATGTGAGGTGCAGAAAGAGGCAAGTGAGGTGCAGAAAGAGGCAAGAGATGTGCAGCAAGAGGGAACAGGGGTGCAGAAAGAGGAAAGAGGGGTGCAGAAATGGGCACGAGGGGTCTAGAAAGAAGCAAGAGAGGTACAGAAATAAGCAAGAGAAGTGCAGAAAGAAGCAACAGAGGTGCAGAGAGAGGCAAGAGGGGTGCCGAAATACGTAAGAGAAGTGCTAAAAGAAGAAACAGGAATGCAGAAAGACGCCAGAGAAGTGTAGAAATAAGCAACAGAGGTGCAGAAAGAGGCAACAGAAGTGCAGAAAGAGGCAACAGAAGTGCAGAAAGAGGGAAGAGAGTTATACAAAGAGACAAGAGAGGTGCACGAAGAGACAAGAAAGGTGCAGAAAGAGGGAAGACGAGTGCAGAAAGAGGCAACAGGGGTACAGAAAAAAGCAAGAGAAGTACAGAAAGAGGGATAGGGGTGCAGAAAGAGGCAAGAGGGATACAGAAAGAAGCACAAGAGGTACAGAAAAAAGCAAGAGAAGTAGAGAAAGAAGCAACAGCGGTGCAGAAAGAGGCAAGAGGGGTGCCGAAATAGGCAAGAGAAGTGCAGAAAGAAGCAACAGAGGTGTGGAAGTAGGCAAGAGAACTGCAGAAAGAGGCAAGAAATTTGCAGAAACAGGCAAACAATCAATCAATCAATCAATCAATCAATCACAGAATTTGTAGAGCGCACTACTTACCCGCGAGGGTCTCAAGGCGCTGGGGAGAGGGAAGGGGGGGGGATGCTGCTACTGGTCGAACAGCCAGGTTTTGAGTAGCCTCCTGAAGGTCAGCAGGTCTTGGGTCTGTCGTAGGCTTAGTGGAAGGGTGTTCCAGGTCTTGGCGGCGAGGTGTGAGAAGGATCTGCCGCCGGTGGTTGTTCTTCGAATGCGAGGGACGGTGGCGAGGGAGAGGTCGGCGGAGCGGAGCTGGCGGTTGGGGATGTAGAAGAAGAGTCATCTGTTGAGGTAGGCTGGGCCAGTTTTGTGGAGTGCCTTGTGTGCGTGGATGAGGAGTTTGAAGGTGATCCTCCTGTCGACGGGGAGCCAGTGCAGGTTCCTCAAGTGGGGGTGATGTGGCTGTGGCGTGGTACGTCGAGGATCAGTCGTGCGGAGGCGTTTTGTATGCGTTGCAGTCGCTTGATGAGCTTGGCCGGGCTCCCGCGTAGAGGGCGTTCCCATAGTCCAGTCTGCTACTGACGAGGGCCTGGGTGACTGTTCTTCTTGTGTCTGTCGGGATCCACCTGTAGATCTTGCGAAGCATGCGGAGGGTGTTGAAGCAGGAGGAGGAGACTGCGTTGACTTGCTTGGCCATGGAGAGCGTTGAGTCGAGGATGACTCCCAGGTTGCGTGCGTGGTCGGTGGGTGCCGGGGCTGCTCCCAGCGTCGTTGGCAACCAGGAGTCGTCCCAGGCTGAGGGGTTGGAGCCGAGGATGAGGACCTCCGTTTTGTCCGTGTTCAGCTTTAGTCGGCTGATCTTCATCCAATCGGCGACGGCCTTCATTCCTTCGTGGAGATTGGCTTTGGCGGCGAGGGGTCCTTGGTGAGGAGAGGATCAGTTGAGTGTCGTCGGCGTAGGAGATAATGTTGAGGTCGTGTTGTCTGGCGATGCGTGCGAGCGGGGCCATGTAGATGTTGAACAGTGTTGGGCTGAGGGACGATCCCTGGGGTACGCCGCAGATGATCTCGGAGGCTTCGGATTGGAAAGGTGGGAGGCGGACTCTCTGGGTTCCACAAGGATCCTCACTCAGCGTTCCACAAGGATCCTCACTCAGCCCAACCCTCTTCAACGTCTACATGAGCCCCCTCGCAGCCATCGCACGCCGACACAACCTCAACATCATCTCCTACGCCGACGACACCCAGCTGATCCTCTCCCTCACCAACGACCCCACCACCGCCAGAGCCAACCTACACGACGGGATGAGAGACGTCGCCGACTGGATGAGGAACAGCCGCCTTAAACTGAACTCAGATAAGACGGAAGTCCTCATCCTGGGCTCATCACCCTCCGCCTGGGACGACTCCTGGTGGCCCCCGGCCCTGGGCACCGCGCCCAAGCCAACGGACCACGCACGCAACCTGGGCTTCATCCTGGACTCCTCCCTGTCGATGACCAGACAAGTCAACGCCGTCTCATCTTCATGCTTCAACACCCTGCGCATGCTCCGCAAGATCTTCAGATGGATCCCCACTGAAACCAGGAAGACCGTCACCCAGGCACTCGTCACCAGCCGACTGGACTATGGGAACACCCTCTACGCCGGAACCACAGCCAAACTTCAAAAGAGACTCCAGCGCATCCAGAACGCCTCCGCACGACTCATCCTGGACATCCCCCGACACAGCCACATCACCGTGCACCTGAAAGACCTGCACTGGCTCCCCGTCAGCAAGAGAATCACGTTCAGACTCCTCACCCACGCACACAAGGCCCTCCACGACCTGGGCCCAAAGTACCTCAACGACCGCATGACCTTCTACACGTCCACACGCCAGCTACGATCAACCAGCCACGCCTCGCCACCGTACCACGCATCCGCAGAACCACCGCCGGAGGAAGATCCTTCTCCTACCTGGCAGCCAAGACCTGGAACTCCTCCCCACTCACCTTCGGCGAACCCAGGACCATCTCTCCTTCAGGAAGCAGCTCAAGACCTGGCTGTTCGAGCAGTAACTTACCCCTCCCCCAGCGCCTTGAGACCCTCCCGGGTGAGTAGCGCGCTCTATAAATGCCGTGATTGATTGATTGATTGATTGGGTTCTGCCGTCGAGGAAGGAGGTGGTCCATTCCAGGGCCTTGTCTCGGATCCCTGCATCGTGGAGGCGTGCGCGTAGAGTGCGGTGGCAGACAGTGTCGAAGGCGGCGGAGAGGTCCAGCAGGATGAGGGCTGCGGTCTCACCATTGTCCAGCAGGATCCTGATGTCATCGGTGGCGGCGATGAGGGCAGTCTCAGTGCTGTGGTTGCTGCGGAACCCCGATTGGGATGGGTCCAGGATGCTGTTTTCTTCAAGGTATCGGGTTAGCTGTTTGTTGAAAGGTGAACAAGGTGTAGAAATATGGAACAGGGGTACAGACAGAGGCAAGAGTGGTGCAGAAAGAGGGAAGAGGGGTGCAGAAAGAGTCAAAAGAGGTGTAGAAATTTGCAAGAGAGTTGAAGAAAGAAGCAATAGAAGGGCAGAAAGAAAAACAGGTGCAGAAAGAGGCAAGGGGGAGCAGAAAGAGGCAAGAGAGGTGGGGAAAGAGGCAAGAGAGCTGCAGAAAGAGGGAAGAGGGGTGTAGAAAGAGGCAAGAGGGGTACAAAAAGAAGCAAGAGAAGTGCAGAAAGAAGCAACAGAAGTGCAGAAAGAGGCACGAGTGGTGCTGAAAGAGGCAATAGAGGTGCTGAAAGGAGCAATAGAGGTGCAGAAAGAGGCAAGAGAAGTTCAGAAAGAAGCAACAGAGGTGCAGAAAGAGAAAACAGAAGTGCAGAAAAAGGCAAGAGAGGTGCACAAAGAGACAAGAGAGGTGCACAAAGAGACAAGACATGTGCAGAAAGAGGGAAGATGGGTGCAGAAAGAGGCAACAGGGGGTATAGAAAGAAGCAAGAGAGGTGTGGAAATAAGCAAGAGAACTGCAGAAAAAAACAACAGCAGTGCAGAAATAGGCAAGAGAAGGTCAGAAAGAGACAAGAGAGGTGCAGAAAGAGGCAAGAGAGGTACAGAAGAGCAAAGAGGGGTGCATAAAGAGGCAAGAGGGATGCAGAAAGAAGCAAGAGAGGTGTACAAGAAGCATGAGAAGAATCAGGGCTGCAGAAACAGGCAAGAGGGGTGCAGAAATAGGCAAGAAAAGTGCACAAGAAGCAACAAATGTGCAGAAGCAGACAAGCGAACTGTGCAAAGAGGCAAGAAAGTTGCTCAAACAGGCAAACAAGGTGCAGAAAGATGGAACAGGGGTGCAGACACAGGCAAGGGAAGTGCCAAAAGATGCAAGAGGAGTGCAGAAAGAAGCAACATAAGTGCAGAAAAGGCAAGAGGAGAGCAGAAAGAGGCAAGAGACTTGCAGAAAGAAGCAACAGAGGTGCAGAAAGAGGCAAGAGAACCGCAGAAAGAGGAAAGACGAGTGCAGAAAGAAGGAAAAGGGGTGCAGAAAGAGGCAAGAGGGGTATAGAAAGAAGCACAAGAGGTTCAGAAAGAAGCAAGAGAAGTACAGAAAGAAGCAACAGGGGTGCAGAAAGAGTCAAGAGGGGTGCAGAAAGATGCAATATATGTGCATAAAGAAGCAAGAGAGGTGCAGAAAGAGGCAAGAGTGGTGCAGAAAGAGGCAAGAGAAGTGCAGAAAGAACCAACAGAGGTACAGAAAGGGGCAAGAAATGTGCAGAAAGAGGCAAGAGGGGTGCAGAAGGAATGAACAGGGGTGCAGATAGAGGCAAGAGAGGTGCAGAAAGAGGGAAGAGGGGTGCAGAAAGAGGCAAGAGGGATGCAGAAAGAAGCAACAGAGATGCAGAAAGGGGCAAGAAAAGTGCAGAAAGAAGCAACAGAGGTGCAGAAAGAGATAACAGAAGTGCAGAAAAAGGCAAGAGAGGTGCACAAAGAGACAAGAGAGGTGCACAAAGAGACATGAGATGTGCGGAAAGACGAGTGCAGAAAGAGGCATCAGGGGTGCAGAAAGAAGCAAGAGAGGTGCAGAAATAAGCAAGAGACCTGAAGAAAAAACCAACAGCAGTGCAGAAAGAGGCAAGAGAAGGTCAGAAAGAGACAAGAGAGGTGCAGAAAGAGGCAAGAGAGGTGCGTAAATAGCGAATAGGGGTGCAGAAAGAGGCAAGGGGGTGCAGAAAGAAGCAAGAGAGGTACAGAAGGAAGCAAGAGAAGTGCAGCAAGAAGCAAAAGGGGTGCAGAAACAGGCAAGAGGGGGGCAGACATAGGCAAGAAAAGTGCACAAAGAAACAACAAAGGTGCAGAAGGAGGCAAGAGAACTGCACAAAGAGGCAAGGAAGTTGCTCAAACAGGCAAACAAGGTGCAGAAGGATGGAACAGGGGTACAGGCAGAGGCAAGAGAAGTGCTGAAAGAAGCAAGAGGAGTGCAGAAATAAGCAACAGAGGTGCAGAAAGAGGCAAGTGGAGAGCAGAAAGAGGCAAGAGACTTGCAGAAAGAAGCAACAGAGATGCAGAAAGAAGCAAGAGAAGTGATGAAAGAGACAAGAGAGTTGCAGAAACGGGCAAACGAAGTGCAAAAAGAGGCAAGAGACGTGCTGAAATAAGCAACAGAGGTGCAGAAAGAAGCAAGAGAAGTGATGAAAGAGACAAGAGAGTTGCAGAAAGAAACAAGAAAGGTGCATAAAAAAGCAAGAGAAGAAAAGAAAGAGGGAAGTGAGATGCAGAAAGAGGCAAGACAGGTGCAGAAAGTGGCAAGAGGGGTACAGAAAGAGGTAAGAGAAGTGCAGAAAGAGGGAAGTGGGGTGCAGAAAGAGGCAAGAGGGGTTCCAAAAGAAGCAAGAGAGGTGAAGAAAGAAGCAAGAGAAGTGCAGAAAGAAGCAAGAGAGGTGCAGAAAGAGGCAAGAGGGGTGCAGAAAGAGCCAAGAGAAGTGCAGAAAGAAACAACAGAGGTGCAGAAAGAGGCAAGAGAAGTGCAGAAACAGGCAAGAGAGGTGCAGAAACAGGCAAGAGAGGTGCAGAAAGAGGGAAGAGAGATGCAGAAAGCAAGAGAGGTGCAGAAAGAGGCAAGAGAGGCACAGAAAGATGCAAGAGACAAGAGAGTTGCAGAAAGAAACAGGAAAGGTGCAGAAAAAAGCAAGAGAAGAACAGAAAGAGGGAAGTGAGATGCAGAAAGAGGAAAGACAGGTGCAGAAAGAGGCAAGAGGGGTGCAGAAAGATATAAGAGAAGTGCAGAAAGAGGGAAGTGGGGTGCAGAAAGAAGCAAGAGAAGTGCAGAAAGAAGCAAGAGAGGTGCAGAAAGAGGCAAGAGGGGTGCAGAAAGAGCCAAGAGAAGTGCAGAAAGAAACAACAGAGGTTCAGAAAGAGGCAAGAGAAGTGCAGAAAAAGGCAAGAGGGGTGGAGAAAGAGCCAAGAGAGATGCAGAAAGCAAGAGAGGTGCAGAAAGAGGCAAGAGAGGCACAGAAAGATGCAAGAGTGGTTTGCGCACCATTCGTACCAATTTAACACCCACATCTAGCAATAAGTAACCCTGGGCTTTAAAATCCGCTCCGCTCGCGGAGTTTGCAGATTTTCGGCAACTCCACGTTCCGCGTAGAACGCGGAGTTACCGAAAACTCCGCGTTCGGCGGCGGAGCAGAGTTTTTTTCTTGTTCGTGCTTTCAAAATACGTTTTCACGCGTGCGGTAGCGACTTACCGGGATCCCTGCATTCGCCAATGAGATTTCCTATCCGTTCGCGCGCGCCACAAGAATTTGGTAGCCGGCCACGCGATCCCGCGTGAGTGTGCGATCGCGAACAAGTCATTCAGACGCGCCATCGGACATCCGGCGGAAGTTCCGTGAAGATCGCGATGCCGAACACGCAGAATTTGCAATCAGGAGAAGAATATCTCTCGAACAGCATAAAACCTTCTCGAAAATGGTGATTTGGATGGAAATACTCCTCAGATTGACATTTGGCTGTACTTTTTTGTGCAAGGAGTAATTTTTATTTTTTTACTTTTTTTTTTAAGGGGAAGGAAGTTCCCCAGAGTCTCCAACTTCCTGTTCCTGTCCAGCAGGCTCCTCCCAGTGCTTTGTCCATGTCCTGTTCACTTTTCATTTGGATTTGGAGCTGGAAGGATTACTCTTTGTGCCTGCTGCATCATATATCATTGGATTTGAGGACTTTTGGATTTGAGATTTTACAAGTAAGTTGGAGAATTTATGTTGTTTGTTTGATTGGGGCATTGCACCTACATTTTTTGATACTTTTCATCATTTTTTAGAATTTATTGTTGTGGGTGGTCTGTAGTTTCAGTAGGGGCCCAGTTGTTTTTCTTTGTATGTAATTTTCTACTAGTTTTGTTTTATAAAGGAAACATGTTGCAAAGTTCACTACATTTTCTCTAACTTTTGCAATCAATTTGCAATATTTATTTAATTCGCTAGTCCAGTAGTCTGGCCCAATAAATAGGCCTTTCAGCCAGTAGGCCCATAGCTACTCATGGGTGCATGAAACAACTGTTTCTGTGGTGTCTGTTGAATTTAAACATCATTTAGGGCATGGATGGCATTGGATTGAATTGCAAAAAGTCTTTTTTTGGGGGTGTTTCACTTTTTTGGTGTGTGTTAAATAAATGCCTTTGTTGGATGTGTTTGTGTGGTGTGGTTGTTGTGTAACTTGCAAACCTTTCTTAGCCCTGTGGATTTTCGTTTTTGCAATTTTGCCTTAAAGCTGTGTTGTTTAGCATGCCTCCTTTGTCTGGACATATATAGGCCTGCTTGAGTTCATTGTTTTACAGGCCTCCTGCTTGTTGTGACTGTGAGTGACCATGTGGCTGGTGGCCATTTTGTGGTGGTAGTTTAGTAGTGTGCTGCTTTTGCCATATAGGCCTGCATGTCTTTCCTTTGTTCCTCTTGGCTTTTGCTTCTTGTTGTTGTGGCCTGGCCCTGTGGCTTGCGGCCATTTTGTGAAGCCAGGCAGTGTGCTTTTGACATAGGCCTGCATTGTCTGTCTTCCCTTTCTTGTTGTTGTGGGTGGCCTGGCCATGTGGCTGGCGGCCATTTTGTGGAGCCAGCCAGTGTGCTTTTGCCATAGGCCTGCAAGCTTGTGGCCTAGTCTGCCAATAGGCTTTTCAGCCAGTAGGCCCAGAGCTACTCATGGGTGCATGAAACAAGTGTTTCTGTGGTGTCTGTTGAATTTAAACATCATTTAGGGCATGGATGGCATTGGATTGAATTGAAAAATGTGTTTTTTGGGGGTATTTCCCTTTTTTTTATGTGTGTTAAATAAATGCCTTTGTTGGATCTGTGTGTGGTGTGGTTGTACTTGTGTTGTGTAACATTCCAACCTTTTTAGCCCTGTGGATTTTCATTTTTGCATTAAAGCTGTGTTGTTTAGCAAGCGTGCCTCCTTTGTCTGGCCAGGCCTGCTTGAGTTCATTGTTTTCCAGGCCTCCTGCTTGTTGTGAATGTGAGTGACCGTGTGGCTGGTAGCCATTTTGTGGTGGTAGTTTAGTAGTGTGCTGCTTTTGCCATATAGGCCTGCATGTCTTTCCTTTGTTCCTCTTGGCTTACTGCTTCCATCCCCTTTGCCAGCTGCAGCTCCCTGAATGACGTGATGAGCAAATTAATGCCAAACAGGTACCACTTCCATTAAATTTGTATTTTTGTTTTGGTCTTCTTCTTCTTTCCTATCCTTCCTGAGTGTACACAGTTTACCATGAAAGCCCTTGTTGTCAAAGTCTCACAAATGGCTACACTGTTGGTATGTTTTTTTTAATAACTGAGTTAATAAAATTTAATATTATAACACTAACAAGTGTGACCACCACACACTAAGTTATATATTATATTTGTTTGTTTGTACTAGTATTAATTGAACCACAACAATAAATGCAACATTTCACTGATGTTCTTCTGGCTTCTTTGCTTATAGGTGCACAAAAGACTGAGGAGGAGGTGTCATCATCATCACCCGTTGTACTGACAGACAGAAGTCCTGCTGCGCAAGACGTCACGTGACGTGTGACCACAGACATCTCTGCAACTTGTGCAACTGCGTCCTGCTGCCATCTGAAGAAGATGGCCCCAAAGAAAGGTACCAGGTCCTCCAGTACCAAGAAAGTTGCCAGTGAGAAGAAGGAAGAAGTGGCACTTACCAAGACTGGTGTGCCGCCCAGGATGTTTTTTGAGAAACAAAAAAATAATCCTGCAGCAGCGGTGTCCGGGGAGCAAGCTGGGAGCAGCACCTCCGCATCAGTGGGCCCACCCCACCAACCTAGGCCCAAGCCCATGAGTGTCGCAGAGGCAACCAGTCTAATTGTACAAACGCCAACAAGCAGTGATGTTGAAGTTGACTTAGCGTTATCGCAAAGTAGTACCCAATCAATGCAGGAGGAAACTCAGCAGATAAGTGGGCAACAACAGCCGCAACAACAGCCGCAACAACAGCCGCAACCACCGCCCACAATAGTAGTTGTTCCTCCCGAAGTAGGGGCAGTTCAGGAAATCGAGCTTCCTGCAGAGGAAGAAGAAGAGCAAGCCACTCTTTCAGAAGATCCATTGTCTATCAGATCCCCAGCAAGGAAAAGGAGGGTTAGTCCATCAACTTCTTCTTCAAGCCCCCCCTTCTGATGATCTAGATGCCACTTGGACGCCACCAGCTCAGTCTGAGAGTGAGGCTCGCCACAAGACAAGGCTAGAGAAAAGGAAGGTTCCAGAAAGCCTTAGAGTTATGGAGGTAGATGTAGAAGAGGAGGATGATGACGAGCCAGTCATCATGAACATCACTCCCGCCCCAGTGGAGATGGAGACCGACATTATTACCCCATCCCAAATTGCTGTGAGGGATGTTGCACGGATACCACCAACACAGGTAACACCAACACCACCTCCAGCTTCCATATTTGCATTTGCAAAGGCCTGGCAGGGACCTACATCCAGCACAACCACCACCTCAGTAGGTAGTGGTACTGCACAGAGTCAAATTCCAGGCACACCCTCCAGTTCATCCGGCATTGCAAGTGGCACCTCCAGCAGCGCAAGAAAGTTCACCTCCCCAGTTTGGGACTTCTTTTCGGTTAGCAGTAAGGAGGAGAACGTTGCTATATGCACAATTTGTCGACATAGTGTTAGTCGGGGTAAGCTTGGTACAAACCATGGTACCGGAGGCCAAACAACCCATCTGAAAAAACACCACTTGATCCAGTGGGAGGAACACCTTAAAGGCCAAAAAAGTAAAACTGCACCCATTGCTGTTGGTGTGGATGAAGAAGTAGAAGAAGATATGATCGTGGTGGAAGGTGAACAAGAGGGAGACATTTTCTCTGGTACACAAAGTAGCTCTGTCCCCAGCAGTGCAGTGGTACCACTACCGCCCACATCGTCATCATCCTCAGCAACATCTCAGTGGCACCGTAGTAAGAGTCAGGCGGAGCCTGAGACACCAAGGCAACAGAGTACTGCAATGAAAAAAAGTGCATCGTTGAGCCTAACAAAATCTGGGTTCAAGAAGTCACCTGCATCAGCGGCACTAGAAAGGAAAAAAAATCCAGCCTACCATTGTCAGCATGCTTAGGTCGGAGGGGCAGTACGAACGCAACCATTGTTTGTACAATGCGAAGCTGGCGAAAATGTTAGCGCTGGACCTTCTCCTTTTTCTTTGTGGAAGGGTGGGTTTTCTGGAATTTGGGACAGCCATCTGCCCAAAATGGAAGGTTCCCAGCCGGTCCTATTTCGCCAGAGTTGCTGTTCCAGCACTACATCACGACGTGCTGGAATTGCTTAGACAAGCTTTGCAGCAGAGTGCTGTTCACAATATCCACCTGACAACAGACATGTGGACCAGTTGCCAAGCCACTGACTACATGTGCATCACTGCCACTGGATCTCTTTTGTGGGGGTTAGAGAAAAGATATCTGCAGCAGGTGTTGTTGACACTGATGAGATTTTTAATGCCACTCGTAAACATGCAACTGTAGCCATGGAGAAATCTCATACTGCTGCAAACATTTTGGAAGAGTTTAACAGCAAGGTCTTTGAATGGCTGCACCCAAAAGGGCTTAACATTGGTTTTGTTGCCACGGACAATGGCAGTAATATAGTTAAGGCCATGGGCGATGGTGGCTATTTCAGGGTCCTGTGTTTGGCGCACTGCATTAACATTATTGTTCAAGACTTTCTGAAAAAGAATACAGAGTCAGCAACTTACTGACCACCTGCAGAAGAATATGCACACATTTCAGCCATTCTTTTAAAGCCCAGAAGCAGCTGAGGATCATTCAACGTGAGCATAGAATGCCAGTCAAAGCACTCATCCAGGAGGTGCCAACACGTTGGAACTCAACTTATTACATGCTTGAACATCTGTTTGAGCAGTACAGACCAATCAATGACTATGTCATGCAAAGACTAAGGGATGCTACTGTGAAAGGCATGACCATTGAGATGGACCAATGGGGCCTAGTTAAATGCCTGACAGAGATGCTACTTCCTTTCGAGCTCTTCACACGTGAAGTCAGCAAGGAGGACTGTACTATGGGCCAAGATATCCCATTGTTGCACATGCTAGAGCAACAGCTGAAGGCAATGTCTGACACGTACACAGGTGTGGAGGAAAAAAATGAAGCATATGAGTTGGTGGAGAGCTTAGCCCTTCGCTTAGCTGAAAATACAAGGGTGCAAACTAAGATTGTGTCAGACAAACATTACATTTCTGCCACAATTCTGGATCCACGGTACAAATCAGCACTGAACACTAAGACATTAATTCCTTTTTCAACAGTGGATGTTGCCCAGTACAAAACTTGGATAGCTGAGGCAGCCAGTGGCTTGGAAAAAGAACGGCTGGTAATTAAAGGCCTGCTACTCCAACCCACAACAAGTACTGCAGCAGGGCATCCGGCGTCAAGTTCAACTTCAGAGCCTGAGAGCAGTGCGTTTGGCTCACAGCAGTCACCAACACTATCAACAACAGCAAGAACAGGAGCATCAGCCCCAGTAAAATCAGCACAGGATTGGTATCTACAGCAAGGGCTTGTTAGGTCCAGTGCTGCTGCAAAGGCAAAAGAGGCCCAGCAAAGCGTAGCACCCCTGAGCATTGAGCGGATGGTCCATGCCTATCTGGATGACCCAACAGAGGTCTACATTGGTCAAAACCCATTGGTGTATTGGTATGGGAAAAGGCGCCTATGGCCAGTCCTCAGCACGCTGGCGATAAACTATCTGGCTTGCCCTGTCACAAGTGTCTGTTCTGAGCGTGTTTTCAGTGCTCCTGGTGCCATTGTAACAGTGAAAAGGACCAGTTTCTTGCCCAAAAATGTGGAGCGGTTAACCATGATCAAAATGAATCAGCACTTTATACCACCGGAGTACAAAATACATGAATCACAGAAGGAAGTCCTCATGACAGCGACTTAGGTGACGAAAGTAGTGTGTTAGATGACCTACTTCTGGTTGAACCACCAGAGTTTGAGGACGAGCTCTACTTCCCTGACAACTAGGCTTTCAACTTGTTACTTTCTTTTTTCCTTATTTACTTTTATTATTTGTGTGTCTCTGTCTTTTTGGTTTGAATCACAACAAATCCATCACCACCATCTTCTCTTTTTATTGCCCTATTGGAGTTGCAGCTGAGTTGCAGAATGAGGGACAGCTTAATCAAAGGACCCCGGCGCTTTCGGCGTGGTGGCAAAGTTACAGACACACAGGTCACTGGGGTCAATTCTTCTGGACCTTTACGAAGCTGTAGTGTAGGAAAGGCACTATACATTTACCCAACGAGGTAGCACTTACCGATTAGCCAATAGAAAGTACTCCAGTTGAGTAGAGGTATTGCACAAAACGGTGGCATCTTCGTGGATAAATATGCAGGGCAGGATTCAACGGGCGCAGCAAAATCTCCGCGAGCACGCGAAATTCCGCGTGCTCGTGGAGATTTCTTGCCGTTTCGCAAATTCCGCCCACCCTTAGTGCTGATCATGTAAGATATAATCAAGAAAGAGACAAACATTGATGATTGGTGTGAAACAAATAAAATATTTTTAAAAACGCTCCAAAAAACATTTTTGGAAACAGCAATTGCAATAATTGACCTATCTAATCTGATCGACTAGTAGTATCGCATTCGCGGGATTCGCGGACCGTTTAGTTATTATTTATGAACACTAATCCAGTGTTCCATTCTGATTCCAGAATCTAAGCCTAAGTACCACCTGACCTAGCCCACCTATTCCAGACGGGCCAAAGGTTCACTAAGTCTGCATTTCCATTTATTTTAGTCCTCAAAATGCATAGATGGAGGGCGCATGCATACATTTTTGCATACACCAAATTGTTGGTTGGTTGCTGCTGACGTTCTGCTAAGCCTATTACTCACTCACTAACAAACTACAAAAGGTTCTACTAAGGACTGGAGGAAGCAGCACTCAGCAGCACGTGACGTGACAGAGGATGCGTCACGCAGACCGCCTAAACATTACCAACTAATACTAAGTAACTAAGTAACTAAACTACCTATCAATCCACCACTATCTTAGTGACAGGAGGACAAAGGAAGGACTAGAGTCTCTCTAGCATTACCTAACTTAAGTTCTCTAAAGTAAACAGCCCAGCAAGCGCAAAGTTGCAAACAAGCAAGATTAGTAGCGCCGAGCACCTGTGATTAGAAAAGAATAACAATCACAGAAGATTTTTAAACGTAATTTACCTGCAATGTAAGCAGCAGCATTCTTGCTATTCGGAAAAAAATTATATTCGCAATAACAGTAACACAGTCTAGAGAACACACAATACTACTAGTATTAGCTACTCACCAAGCCCCACGCCCTCAACACCTAGCAGGTCCAGCAGGTACTGCTCCCGGTCCAAGATGTCTGACCACCGGTGGGTCAGCTGGTTATGGGTGCGCTGGACCCCAGAGCAGCGAAACACTGCCCGGCGCACCCTCACCCACCGGCGGTGACATTCCTGGGTAGCGTACCTGGAGCCAGGCCTGCTGCCAAGGTCAAGGGGAGGTGGCGCTGCACAAAAAAAACAAGGGTGGCCACTTCCGCCTCGCTAAAAAGGGCCCGGGCCAGCACCCCTTCCGGGCGCAGTCTGCCGCAAGAAGTCAGGGGAAGAAGTAGAAGAGTAAAGAAGGAAGTAATATAAAACAGTAGAAAAGTAAAAAAAAAGCTGTAAAAGTAGAAATAAAATGCAAAATCTACACTTAGGGACAGAGAGGGATAGATAATAAATAAAAAAAGATCAGAAAAACAGTGTAAAAAACAAAGGGGCATATTATCAAGGGCAGTATCGCCACGTTAGGGGCACTTTTTGCTGATAAAGCGGCAATATTTGTATCGCCCTATTAGCAAGCTGTCGCTAACAGCTGTTAGCGACAGCTTAATGGCGATAGCGGCTGTTTTGTTGCCGCTTTGCATGTCAGCGATAATTATCGCTAATGACATGCAAAGTAGGCGTTCCCAACTAAAAGCAACTGCAAACAGTCGCAAACACAACTTCCCCTATTAGCAATGCCCGCGGAGCGATAAAAAGTCACGCTAACCGCGATTATCGCTGGAATTTAACACCTGATAAAAACTTGACTTAACCATCTTGTCAATGGGAGGTGGATTGTAAGGTTAAGTCCTCACCTGCCTATTAGCAAGCTTTTCATTAGCGCAGTGAATTTATCGCTGGATTTCTGCGCTATTGTTGGGTTTCGCCGCTATCGCTGGATTTTTTATCGCCTTGGAGATAAGCGTTGATAATAACGCGTTATCTCCGCAATGAAATCCAGCGATAGCCGGCGATAAAAAAAACAGCGCTGAGCGCGCTTTGCGATAATTATCGCAAATCCTTGGTAATATGCCCCAAAGGATTTAAAAGATTGTAGAGGGATTGAAAAACAGGCCCCAGAACCATGCAAAGAAAAGGAAAAGAAGATGGCCGCGCCCATTGGCGACCGCGTGGTGAAGTTTGCGCGATATTTCCCCCGAACACGTCATCCGTGTTGCCGAACGTCAAAAACATCTCGCGAGCATACGCGAGCACACGCGAGCATGCGGAAACAAGCAACTCCGCATGCTCGCGTAGCTACGCGTAGCGTTGCAGAGTTTTTGTGCTATTTCGCGTAGCCTCGCGTAGCGCAACTACGCGAACTTCGCCCAGGGTTAGCAATAAGTAACAGGTGACCATTCCAGCTTTGCATAGGGCCTTCCACCACGCTGTAACACTTGTTGCTGCATTTTTTGGTAACGTTTGAGCCGTTTGAGCTAGAAACAAGGTTTTTTTTGTTCAGATCTGCAGATTATGCAGCAGATGATGGATTATGTGGCAAATGGGGAAATGTATAATTATGCGGAAAAATGGTGCAGCCGAACAGTCACAAAATTCCATGGCCCTGTTCATACCTCTGACTCGGTCCAGAAGTGCTTCTCAGTGGTTCCTTCTTTTTTTTGTCTCATTGAGTTCATAGTTTAGCTTCTATGGAAGCGAGGAAGACTAAACCCGAGGTTACCACTCCACAACACAGACTACCATACCACATAATTACTCTTCATAACACATAATCCCACTCTACATAATTCCTGTACACTGAATACAACAAACTTTCTATCCACTTAATTTCACTGCACAACATACCACATAATTCCACTTCACACAACGTACATCCACGCCACTCCAAATGACATTTACAATGCCAATAGCTCTAACTCTCGCAAATGTGACACCTATTACATTGCAAATGCTTCTTTTACTAGTAGTCGCGTTTGCAGAGTGATGGAGAAAGGGGGCTGGGCCTCCGACCAGCGCTCAGGAATTCCACTGCATAGGATTTACAGGAGGACTTCTTACCCCCAAAGTCCCTCAGGAGTAAAGTGGACTTCATCCCCCAACCAGTAGTGTGCCAGGAGACGCGTTTGCAGAGTGGTGGAGAAAGGGGGGCGTGGCCTCCGAAGACCTCTTAGCAATCCCACTGTGTGGGACTTACTGGAGTTAACAGGAGGGGTAGTTGGCCCTCAAGGACATCTTTGGGGGCCAACTACCCCTCCTATTACCTCCAGTAAGTCACACACAGCAGGATTGCTAATTTCTCATTGCAGGCCACACCCCCTTTGCCCCCACTCTGCAAACGCACTTCCTGGCGCACTCTTGGATGGGGAGTGAAGACCCCTTCGCTGCTGGGGATACATAGGGGCCAACAAGCCTACCTATTACCTCCAGTAAGCCCCACACAGTGGGATTGCTGAGAGGTGGACACAGGCCATGTCCCCTTTCTCCACCACTCTGCAAATGCACCTCCTGGTGCGCTCTTGGTTAGGGGATGAAGTCCCCTTGCCTCCTGAGGGTTCCTGGGGCCAACTAGCCCTCCTGTTACCTCTAGTAAGCCATACACAGTTGGATTGCTGAGAGTGGTCAGAGGCCATGCCCCCTTTTCACACCACTCTGAAAACATGCCTCCTGGTGCACTGCTGCTTGTGGGATGTAGTCCACTTCAGTGCTGAGGTCCTCAGGACACAAGGGGACCTCATCGCCCCACCAGCAGTGCGCCAAGAGGTGCGTTTGCAGAGTGGTTCAAAATGGGGCATGGCCTCCTTACCACCTCTCAGCAATCCCACTATGAGGGGCTTACTGGAGGTACCTGGTGGGCTAGTTGGCCCCTAAGGACCCTTACCAGTGCAGGGCACTTCATTCCCAACCCAGAACACCCCACGAGGCATGTTTGCAGAGTGGTGCAGGGAGGAGGCAGGGTCTCCGTCGAGTTGCCGGTTTATTTTTTTTTATTTTAGGGAGGGGGGCTGTGTGGCCCCCCTTCCCTGGAACCTTTTGGGCCCGAGGACCCCATCCCCTGGGGCCTGAACCTGGCTGGAGCCCCCCATGCATTTTTATTCAAAAGAAAGCCCCGGGGAGGTGGTGGTCCCCAGGTCTGCGGGGTGCCGTGCACCCCTGCATATTAATAACAAAGCCCGGGGGGGCTGTGGGGGCCTCGTGGGCCCCTGCATAATAATTAAGCATTGCCCCTGGGACCTGGCCCACCCGGGGGCTTAATTAAACGAAGCGCAGGAGACCGTGCTTCATTTTTTTTGGGGGGGGGATTTGCGGATTCTACGCGAGTCCCACCGAATTTAAAAAAAAATGTTTTTCTTCTTGGCCCTTTGGGTCCCTGTGGGACCCCTGAGCAGCCCCAGGGGGTCAGAGTGTTTCTACCCTGCCCCCTTTTCTTGTTTTATTACTGTTTTTCTTGTGACTCGGTTCAACTGAGTCACAAGATGGCTGCCAACACTTCCTGGTTTGAATTGTTGTCAGCCAATCAGAGTCAAGCTCGTGATCAGGAGGGATCGTGGATCCACCGCGGTCACCCGATACTTTTATTTCTAAAAATATGAATTTCTCAGGAACTACTTAATGGATTTACACCATTCTAAACAAAGAGTGCACGCTAGACCAAGAGCTACCTTCCCGCCAAATTTGGTGTAATTCCGTTCAGCAGTTCGGGCTGTGGCTGCGACAAACGTTTCCTATGGAAATGAAAATGGAGAAAATGTGTTTTGGGACACACCTTTTTTCTCGGCCCCTGCTTGACGAATCACCCCAAAACTTTCAAGACAAGAGCTGACTGGAGCGCCCAATTAGGTTTGAAAAATTCACGAAGATTCGTCAAACGGAGCTAAAGATATTGGCAAAAGAAAAAATGCTTTTTGACCACAAACAAGGTCCTACCTATACCTACCTACTGGCGACCACCAGTAGGTAATTTATATATATCCACATCCAATTCCAGCGTTTCTAATTTCAACAACCGGATACCGATGCCACAAATTCAGTTTCGAGTAAGTTGTTTATTTATTTATCGTGCTGTAACGAGTTTCGACAGGATCTCCTGCCTTGCTCACACACTGAGCTCCACTGCTCCACTCCCTTTGTTGGGAGGGTCAGTCACATGATGCAATAGACATAAACGACATACTTTTCACATTCAACATTTGTTGCAAAATCATCATTGTTCAAACATCATGAATGTTACAGATTTTAAAATCATGTATTTAACACCATCCAACACGTAAATGTTAATCATGAAAATATCATAGTTAAAACCTAATAATTTTTACATACTGTCACTTTCTCTTTTTAAATTTGCTTATATCTTTGTTTAAGTTTTTTTTAAACTATTTTTTATTTTCTTTTTTTACTGATTAGTTTTTTATTTTTATTGACATACTTATGTGTGGAACGTGAAAAGTGATAAAGTGCTGCTCAATGATTGAACCCATATTTGTCGTAATAGTCCACCAAACACAGTTTGCTTAAATGCAACTAAGCTGTGCCCCTTAGGAAACATTCAATCCCCTATGTTGTTGGCATTGACACCTCAATTATTGTCTTTCCGCCTCATTGCACAGATATGCAGTGTTTCCAGACATAAATGTTCAATCTGTGCAATAGTGTAAGAGACCAGGAGTTTCACCTAAAAAGGGAACTGGATGTTTTTGCCACTATCCCGTTCAATTTAAAATCTGGCAGCAGGCTTGTAATAAAGTGACAAATGCAATGCTTAAAGTGCAAGTGCACTAATACTTAGCAATTACCCTGGGCAATATGTTTACATGATCCAATTGCTATTATTTGATTACTAAAGTGCAGGTGCAAATGTGCAATATTGTATGAACCTGTATGAGGACTCTGGGCTCAAAGTTCAAGTGCACTTGTGCAATATTGCATGAATATCAAAGTGCAAGTGCCTTTTTCATGTTCTCATGCAAACTTTGGGCCCAAAGTGCAAGTGCAATTGTGCAATATAGCTTGAATAGAAAGTTCAAGTGCCTTTTTCATATTCTCAAGTAAACTTTGGACTCAAAGTGCAATTGTGCAATGTTGCTTGAATATTAAAGTACAAGTGCCTTGTTCATATTCTCCTGCAAACATAACACCCAGGTTATGACTCCTACTACCTTGCGGCTAATATTCTTCAAAATCTACAGCAAGGGGAGAAACTCCCTTCTCCTGCCTTTAGGATAATTGCAAAAAGTGCCAGCGCTTACATTATCTAAAGTGCTAGTGCAGTACAGCATTTAATACTCTGATCAATGCCCAGTTACATTAGTTGTCCTGACACAGGACCTTGACCCATCCTTAAACATTCATGTTGTCTCCTGATTTTCTTTCCAATTGATTTAACTCCGCACAATGCCAAGGGTGAGGGGCACATACTTAAAACAAAATAAAATATGTCTGTTAATTTCACAAGTTTCCTAAAAGCATTTATTAAATTCATAACTTCTTCTCCTACTTAACTACAGACTGGTCATACTCACTTGTTTCTTCCTTAAAGATGGACATATATATCTTCTTCTGAATTTAAGCCTTGGGGGGGTCTTTGTATCAAGCATTAATATGTAACGTGATTCAAGTTGTCTGAGCTTTATCTCACGATTTCCTCCTCGTCTATTCTTAGGGACTGAATCTATCACATAGTAAGAAAGCTCATTCATGTTGCCTCCATGGACCTCATTTATTTGTCTGGCCACAAGATATGTTTTATCCTTGTTTTTTACAGACCTTAGGTGTTGGAGTATTCTAACGTGTGCCATGTGGATTGTGCTACCCACATAGACCTTAGGGCACATGCACTAAAGAATGTATACAACATGGTCACTCCTACAATTGAAAAAACAAGGACTTTTCCAAGGTTTACTCAGCAAGGGTGATTTGATTTCTTTTCTGTTTATACCGTGTTGGCACGCCTTGCATTTCTGGCACTTACTAAAACCTGGATTGGCTTTCAACCACCCCTCTGTCTTGACCACCTCCGGGCTGTTTACTACCAGTTGTTGCCTCATAGATTTTGCCCTACTGAAAGATATAAGGGGCCTGCGAGGGACTAGACTGCTGAGTATGGGATCTTCTTTAACTAGATACCAATGTCTAATCAAACAATCTCTCACTTTTGCATGATAGGCATTGTATCCTGTTATCATTCTAGTTTGTTCCTTCTGCAATCCAGCCTGTCTATTTTCCATGCAGTCCTTAAATAGGATTGATTCTCTAGGGAGTCCATCCACTTTATTCAAAGCTTGATTTAGTACCTGCTGGCTGTAACCCCTCTCTCTGAACCTTTGTGTCAATTCAGTCTGTGCTTCTTTTAGAGAGGACAGCTCTCTACAGTTCCTTTTAATGCAAAGATGTTCTGCATAAGGTATACTGTATTTGAGTTTTTGTGAATGGAAACTGCTTGAATGTAGAATAGAATTCCCTGCAGTGGGTTTTCTGAAAGTGCGTGTGTGCATCGTGCTTTCCTTTGTAAAAAACTTCAAAGTCTAGGAAGTGCAACTGAGTTTCACTAATGGTACTCGTGAAGTTCAAGTTCAACAGATTTGTATTTAAAGCAGATACAAAGGCATTGGCCCTCTCTAGCGACCCCCCTCCAAATAATGAACAAATCGTTCATTATTAGACATATATATAGTTATAGATATAGACATATTCACAGAGAAAGCCAAAGGTTACAGGGACAATATAGATAGGAATTACCATTTAAAAAA
The DNA here is from genome assembly GCA_963921515.1 of Calotriton arnoldi. Lineage (NCBI taxonomy): Eukaryota > Metazoa > Chordata > Amphibia > Caudata > Salamandridae > Calotriton > Calotriton arnoldi. The sequence continues at coordinate 897,540 of CAWUFW010005511.1, read as the reverse complement.
CCTTAGAAATTCACTGAAAAAACCAAAGGTTACAGGGACGTTATAGTTAGGCTCAGATTTCACTCGTTTCAAAACCAGTGAAATTCAGCAGTTATAATTAACTGAGCTAACTATAACTTGCGCCCCTCACAATGGACTGCTTAGGACCTCACATATTACATCACTCATGACATGGTCAGTGACATCACTGTTGACATCTCATATGGCATTACTGATAACATCATCCAGTGACTGTGAGCTTTTAAAAAAGTTTGTCTGTTAAATATATATACACCAAGGTGTATTGGTGAATCAGTGGGTGTATGAGCGACTGTATATATATATATATATTCTCACCACAATCCTCCACAGGGGAAGACAAACGGATCGCACTCCCGTAGTATTTTGCAATTTTTTCTTTTTATTACATCCTCATTCACATGGTTATAGGCGATATAATCATCTACGCGTTTCGGTATCTCCAAATACCTTGCTCACGATCAAGGTGGTATATATATATATATATATCTACTGGCAGTCGCCAGTAGATAGTTATAGTTAGGACCTATTTTCCATAGGAAATCCGCAACATTCTATTTGAAATAACTCTTGCGTCGGTTGACGAATGTTCAGCAAATTTTCAAACTTTGTGGCCCGCTCCGGTCCGCTCCTATCCTGAAAGTCTTGGGGTAATTCGTCAAGCGGGGGCCGAGAAAAAAGGGGGGTCCCAAAACGTGTTTTCCCCATTCATTTTCCCATAGGAAACTTTAGCCACGGCTACAGCCCGAACTGCTGAACGGAATTACACCAAATTTGGCAGAGGTAGTTCTTGGTTCAGAAAGAACCCTTTTTGTTAAATGGTGTAAATCCGTTTGGTAGTTGCTGAGAAAATCAAAAGTAAAAACACATATATATCTATGGCCGCGGAGGGTCCGCGCACCCTCCCGATGACCAGCTGTATGCTAATTGGCTGTCAACACTCCAAACCAGGAAGTGTTGGCAGGCTTCTTGTGACTCGGTTATGAGAAACAACATCAAAACCTGGTGGAGGTTTATTGATGACCTCTTTTTAATATGGCAGGGCACACAAGAGGATGCTGAAAAATGTATTGATAGCCTTAATATTAATCAACTGAACTTGCAGTTTACAGCAACTATCAGCAAGGAAAGTGTAAACTTTTTAGATGTTGAGGTCTTCATTAAAGATGGGAGATTGGAAACCAAACTCCATAGAAAGGCAACAGGCGGGCAATGCAATATTGCATGCAGGAGTGCACACCCGGTCATCTGATCCAACGCATTCCTTATGGAGAAATGCTCCGCCTTAAAAATCTGCAGTTGTGAGGAAGACCTCACACAAGCACAATCCAACTGCAGAAGCAGATTCTTAGACAGAGGCTATACATCGCACTGCATAGATAAAGCAATCAAACGCAGCAATACAGTCCCTAGAGAAACACTCCTTAATAAAAACATGGGGGAAGTCCAAGCGACCACTAATGAGACTAATGAGTTCAGGTTCATTTTGGGGTATAACAAACAACATAAACAAGTTCAAAATATCATCAATAAACACTGGCCCCTGATTCTAGGAGACCCAGCGATAGGGCATCTATTCCCCAAAAGACCGGCCATCATCCATACAGCAGGGCACCCTCAATGAGGGATGCCCTGGTACAAAATGATCCTGGTGAACAACCAAAGGGAACGTGGCTTTCACAAAGAAAGGGATTTTTCAAATGCAGGACATGCAAAGCATGCCAGTTTGGCAGTAATCGAACTACTTATGTAACTGCATTTGAAACCACTGAGAAACCTATCAAAAAGGCACTCACATGTAAATCCAACTACGTGATATATGTGCTGGAGTGCCCTTGTGGCCTACGGTACATAGGTAGTACTATACTACAGGGACACAAGAGGGTACTCCAGCACATAAGGGCAATCAAAAACAGGGATGTCACATATCCAGTGGCCAGACATTTTGACGAACTCCATAATGCAGACCCAAATATCTCAAATATTACTTGATTGACTCTGTTCCTCCACAAAAAGAGGGGAGACAGAGAGAAGGCCCTTAGATGTTTGGAGACATGGTATATTCTTAACCTCGATTCCAAACACCCCAAAGGATTAAACGCTACAGAGGAATTACATACATGTTTATAGATATACATCTTCCGCCGCACTATAGTCCCTCAAATTGTATTCACCTGGGAAAAATAGGTTTTTACATCAATTTCACATTTTCAAAAAATCTTTTTTAGCACTAAGCACTTTTTAAAAAATGTTTTGCACTAGCACGAGTCACTTATTGTCATCTGGTTTACATGGTATATGTTTACATTATATTGTACTGTATTTTGCTCACTCCTTATAGAGACATATTGATTATGAAATAAGACTTCTCTGTTTTAACACATTGTGGTATTTATACCTGAATGTTCTATGGCCAAAACCAATTGTCTAGCTATATGTGTTTTTAAAGACAACTATATGTTTCTTTTTAATGAGCATATTTCAATTTGATCAGTACTGTACAGATTCTATGGTTGTTTTTATGTGGGTTTTTAAACTTCAATCAGGTCATATATATGAAGGTAATCATACTGATATTAATCATTTATTTATTCAATTTATTTATGTCATTCTAATTGTTGTATAATCTAACAATTGGGAGAAAAAAGTAATAATCTTTTTTAAATTGAATTTTAAAATTGATTTGTGAAAATAATTTGTAATATTAATTTATGTATAGCCCAACCCCTAACAGTCTAGGAACAACCGAATATAGTATGTTTTCCATATCCATGTTTAAAACTAATGGCACCTCTCACTTTAAGAAAAATGCTAAAAAAAAGTAGAAAAAAATGGTATATAAAGGTAACCTCCTCCCGGCTAGCGTGTCATGTGATCAAGACCCTTGTGGGGTCGAAACGCGTAATGGCTGCCAGTGCTGTTTGATCTGAGTCAATAAAGAGTTAAGTTCCAGCAAAATTTTGTGGTCCGTGCTCCTGTTCGTCGACAGGCATCGAGATTCGAGCGGAGTGGTGCAGATATATATATATATATTACCTACTGGCGGTCGCCAGTAGATAGTTATAGTTAGGACCTATTTTCCTTAGGAAATCCGCAACATTCTATTTGAAATAACTCTTGCGTCGGTTGACGAATCTTCGCGAAATTTTCAAACTTTGTGGCCCGCTCCGGACCGCTCCTATCCTGAAAGTCTTGGGGTAATTCGTCAAGCGGGGGCCGAGAAAAAAGGGGGGTCCCAAAACGTGTTTTCCCTATTCATTTTCCCATAGGAAACTTTAGCCACGGCTACAGCCCGAACTGCTGAACGGAATTACACCAAATTTGGCAAAGAGGTAGTTCTTGGTTCAGAAAGAACCCTTTTGTTAAATGGTGTAAATCCGCTCGGTAGTTGCTGAGAAAATCAAAAGTAAAAACACATATATATCTATGGCCGCGGAGGGTCCGCGCACCCTCCCGATGACCAGCTGTATGCTAATTGGCTGTCAACACTCCAAACCAGGAAGTGTTGGCAGCCTTCTTGTGACTTGGGCTGGCTGGATGGGAGGGGGGCCTGGGGACCACCACCCCGAGGGCCGGCTCCTGCAGTGTCCCGGGGTGCCTACTCCCGGGACACTGCTGTTTGCAATGACAGGGCGGGAGCCTCGTGGCTCCCGTCCTGTCATTGCAAACTGCTTTGGATATTGGAAGCGAGAGCAGGGAAACCTGCTCTCTCTTCCAATATCCAAAGCACATTGCTTTTCCACACGGGGAGCTGCATGTTAGCAGCTCCCCATGTGGAAAAGCAATGCCGGCTCCCGCAGGAGGCGGGGAGCTGACATGGTCCGTGGGGGAGTTGGGGTCCCCCCACGGACCCCAAAGGATAGGGCCAGCTGCGGGGGATGGGGCCCCCAGGGCAAGTAGTGGCCCGGGAGGGGGGCCACGCAGCCCCCCTCCCCAAAAATAATTAAAAAATAAATAAATAAAGGCCGGCCCCAGGGGATGGGGTCCCCGGGGCCAATAGAGGCCTTAGGAGGGGGGCCACGCAGCCCCCTCCTCCAAAAATGTCTTAAAAAGTGGCTATGCCCCGGGGGATGGGGTCCCCGGGGCCAGAATCGGCCACGGGAGGGGGGCCACGCGGCCCCCTTCCTGTACATTATTTTTTTTTTTAAAGAAAAAAGGCATCAGGCCCAGGGGGATGGGGTCCCCAGGGCCCCAAAAAGTAAAAAAGAAGGGGGGCCACACAACCCCCCTTAAAAAAAAAACAAAAGAAAGAAAAAGACGCATTGAGCGTCAGGCCCCGCCCCTCCCTTAACCACTTCTGCAACGCGTCTCTGTGGCGCGTTTTAAATTGGGAAATAATTCCCCTTCAATACTGGGGGTCCCTGGGGGCCAACTAGCCCACCAAGAACCTCCAGTAAGCGCCAGGGAGCTGCGTTGCAGAGAGGTGTTCAGAGGCCACGACCCTTTTTACACCTCTCTGCAACGCAGCTGTGTGGCGCTTTTTGGAGGTGGATGGTGGGCTAGTTGAACTCCAGGGACCCTCAGGATTCAAGGGAACTTAATCCCCCAACTTAAAACGCGCCACGGGGCGCGTTTGCACAGTGGTGAAGGGAGGGGGCGGGGCTTCAGGTGACATGTGTGCAAACAGGCCCCGTGGCGCGTTTTAAGATGGAGAATTAAATCCCCTTCAATCCTGAGGGTCCCTGGGAGCCAACTAGCCCACCAGGTACCTCCAGTAAGCGCCACGGAGCTGCGTTGCAGAGTGTTGTAAAAAGGGGCGTGGCCTCTGAACACCTCTCTGCAACGCAGCTCTCTGGCGCATACTGGAGGTATCTGGTGGGCTAGTTGGCCCTAGGGACCCTCGGGATTGAGGAGGAATTAATTCTCCAACTTAAAACGCGGCACAGGGCGTGTTTGCAGACATGTCACCTCAGGCCCCACCCCCTTCCTTCACCATTGTGCAAATATTCCTCTAAAATCAGCCGAACTACGAATTCCGATTTACTCACCTGTTATCAGGAGAGACCTCAGTGCTGCATCTTTGAGCCCAGTACTGATCCTGAAAAGTAATTCTAACCGTACTTACCAGTAACTTGAATTTCCTTCCATAGGCTAACATTGACTGTTTTCACTTGGAAATTCGTCTAAGTGTGGAGTTTTGGAACTTTATAATATTCCTCTAAAATCAGCCGAACTACGAATTCCGATTTACTCACCTGTTATCAGGAGAGACCTCAGTGCTGCATCTTTGAGCCCAGTACTGGTCCTGAAAAGTAATTTTAACCGTACTTACCAGTAACTTGAATTTCCTTCCATAGGATATCATTGCCTGCTTTTTGCTGAAAAAGTTTCTGTGTCGATTTTTGAAACATACAAATATTCCTCTAAAATCAGCAGAACTACGAATTCCGATTTACTCACCTGTTATCAGGAGACCTCAGTGCTGCATCTTTGAGCCCAGTACTGATCCTGAAAAGTAATTTTAACCGTACTTACCAGTAACTTGAATTTCCTTCCATCGGATATCATTGACTGGTTTCACTTGGAAATTCTTCTAAGTGTGGAGTTTTGGAACTTTATAATATTCCTCTAAAATCAGCCGAACTACGAATTCCAATTTACTCACCTGTTATCAGGAGAGACCTCAGTGCTGCATCTTTCAGCCCAGTACTGATCCTGAAAAGTAATTTTAACCGTACTTACCAGTAACTTGAATTTCCTTCCATAGGATATCATTGCCTGCTTTTTGCTGAAAAAGTTTCTGTGTCGATTTTTGAAACATACAAATATTCCTCTAAAATCAGCAGAACTACGAATTCCAATTTACTCACCTGTTATCCGGAGACCTCAGTGCTGCATCTTTGAGCCCAGTACTGATCCTGAAAAGTAATTTTAACCGTACCTACCAGTAACTTGAATTTCCTTCCATAGGATATCATTGCCTGCTTTTTGCTGAAAAAGTTTCTAAGTGTCAATTTTTGAAATATACAAATATTCCTCTAAAATCAGCAGAACTACGAATTCCAATTTACTCACCTGTTATCAGGAGACCTCAGTGCTGCATCTTTGAGCCCAGTACTGATCCTGAAAAGTAATTTTAACCGTACTTACCAGTAACTTGAATTTTCTTCCATCGGATATCATTGACTGGTTTCACTTGGAAATTCTTCTAAGTGTGGAGTTTTGGAACTTTATAATATTCCTCTAAAATCAGCCGAACTACGAATTCCAATTTACTCACCTGTTATCAGGAGAGACCTCAGTGCTGCATCTTTGAGCCCAGTACTGATCCTGAAAAGTAATTTTAACCGTACCTACCAGTAACTTGAATTTCCTTCCATAGGATATCATTGCCTGCTTTTTGCTGAAAAAGTTTCTGTGTCGATTTTTGAAACATACAAATATTCCTCTAAAATCAGCAGAACTACGAATTCCGATTTACTCACCTGTTATCCAGAGACCTCAGTGCTGCATCTTTGAGCCCAGTACTGATCCTGAAAAGTAATTTTAACCGTACCTACCAGTAACTTGAATTTCCTTCCATAGGATATTATTGCCTGCTTTTTGCTGAAAAAGTTTCTAAGTGTCGATTTTTGAAACATACAAATATTCCTCTAAAATCAGCAGAACTACGAATTCCGATTTACTCACCTGTTATCAGGAGACCTCAGTGCTGCATCTTTGAGCCCAGTACTGATCCTGAAAAGTAATTTTAACCGTACTTACCAGTAACTTGAATTTCCTTCCATCGGATATCATTGACTGGTTTCACTTGGAAATTCGTCTAAGTGTGGAGTTTTGGAACTTTATAATATTCCTCTAAAATCAGCCGAACTACGAATTCCAATTTACTCACCTGTTATCAGGAGAGACCTCAGTGCTGCATCTTTCAGCCCAGTACTGATCCTGAAAAGTAATTTTAACCGTACTTACCAGTAACTTGAATTTCCTTCCATAGGATATCATTGCCTGCTTTTTGCTGAAAAAGTTTCTGTGTCGATTTTTGAAACATACAAATATTCCTCTAAAATCAGCAGAACTACGAATTCCAATTTACTCACCTGTTATCCGAGAGACCTCAGTGCTGCATCTTTGAGCCCAGTACTGATCCTGAAAAGGAATTTTAACCGTACCTACCAGTAACTTGAATTTCCTTCCATAGGATATCATTGCCTGCTTTTTGCTGAAAAAGTTTCTAAGTGTCAATTTTTGAAATATACAAATATTCCTCTAAAATCAGCAGAACTACGAATTCCGATTTACTCACCTGTTATCAGGAGACCTCAGTGCTGCATCTTTGAGCCCAGTACTGATCCTGAAAAGTAATTTTAACCGTACTTACCAGTAACTTGAATTTTCTTCCATCGGATATCATTGACTGGTTTCACTTGGAAATTCTTCTAAGTGTGGAGTTTTGGAACTTTATAATATTCCTCTAAAATCAGCCGAACTACGAATTCCAATTTACTCACCTGTTATCCAGAGACCTCAGTGCTGCATCTTTGAGCCCAGTACTGATCCTGAAAAGTAATTTTAACCGTACCTACCAGTAACTTGAATTTCCTTCCATAGGATATCATTGCCTGCTTTTGCTGAAAAAGTTTCTGTGTCGATTTTTGAAACATACAAATATTCCTCTAAAATCAGCAGAACTACGAATTCCGATTTACTCACCTGTTATCCAGATAACTCAGTGCTGCATCTTTGAGCCCAGTATTGATCCTGAAAAGTAATTTTAACCGTACCTACCAGTAACTTGAATTTCCTTCCATAGGATATTATTGCCTGCTTTTTGCTGAAAAAGTTTCTAAGTGTCGATTTTTGAAACATACAAATATTCCTCTAAAATCAGCAGAACTACGAATTCCGATTTACTCACCTGTTATCAGGAGACCTCAGTGCTGCATCTTTGAGCCCAGTACTGATCCTGAAAAGTAATTTTAACCGTACTTACCAGTAACTTGAATTTCCTTCCATCGGATATCATTGACTGGTTTCACTTGGAAATTCTTCTAAGTGTGGAGTTTTGGAACTTTATAATATTCCTCTAAAATCAGCCGAACTACGAATTCCAATTTACTCACCTGTTATCAGGAGAGACCTCAGTGCTGCATCTTTGAGCCCAGTACTGATCCTGAAAAGTAATTTTAACCATACTTACCAGTAACTTGAACTTCCTTCCGTAGGATATCATTGCCTGCTTTTTGTTGAAAAAGTTTCTGTGTCGATTTTTGAAACATACAAATATTCCTCTAAAATCAGCAGAACTACGAATTCCGATTTACTCACCTGTTATCCGGAGACCTCAGTGCTGCATCTTTGAGCCCAGTACTGACCCTGAAAATTAATTCTAACCGTACTTACCAGTAACTTGTATTTCCTTCCATAGGAATCCATTGTCTGGTTTTCAGCAGAAAAGTTTGTGTTGATTTTCACAAACTACAAATATTCCTTAAAAATCGCCTGTATGACTTAAACGCATTCTTTTAACTGTTTACAGGAGATGCACCAGTGCTGGATCCAGGATCCACCAGTGACTAAGAAAAAGTTACGATAACACTACTTACCTGCTAAGTGAATTTCCTCCCATAGGATAACATTGGTGATTCTATTTGAAGAAGTTTCTAAGTGTCAACTTTTAAAATACAATAATATTCCTTAAAAATCACTACTGTAACCAAAACGCTTTTACTCAACTGTTTACAGGAGATGTCCCAGGACTGAATCTAGGATCCAGTCCTGTGGTTAGAAAAGTAATCCATAAAGTAACTAATTGCATTTAACTAGAAATTCACATTGAGCTCAATGTTGCATTGTGTTTGAAATTGTGTTGCCCATTGCAACAACTGTAACTACTGTACTTAAAAGTCTATTGCCTATTTTCAAAGTATTTAAACTAAAGTAATTCATTCTGAGAAAGTATATTTTGTAATGTAATGTATAATGTAATTACAATGTAATTTAAAAAATAAAATATCTAAAAATAAATAGTTTAAAAAATGTAGTAAATCAGTATCAAAAAAATAAATATAACAATTAATACATTTAAAAATTGTCATTTACAAAACCTTTGAAATAAACTGAAAAAAACATAGGTTTCAGACATGTTATAGTTAGGAATTAGCATTTAAAAACCTTTGAAATTCACTGAAAAAACCATAGGTTTCAGGCACGTTATAGTTAGAAATTAGCATTTAAAAAACCTTTGAAATTCACTGAAAAAACCATAGGTTTTAGGGACAGTTATAGTTAGTTGGACATTGCACTCGTACAAAACCCGTGAAATTCCCCCGTTATAGTTAGTTCAGCTAACTATAACTCGCGCCCCGCAATGCACTGCTGATGACGTCACATATTACATCACTCATGACATGGTCAGTGACATCACTGATGACATCACAAATGACATCACTGATGACATCACTGATGACATCATCCATGTGATAATTTCATGCATCTTCTCACACCCTAATATAACTTTTGATACACCCACTCTAAATTACAGACTGCCATTCTCAAAACCATAGACACTCCAACACCAATAACTACATACCCACTCACTGATTCTTAGGTCTACACACACATCCACTCACTCACCTGTACAGTCACTCATACTTACGGTGACTCAGTACAGGACTATCATATGCACTCATACACCTACATAGACACACACACCGCCACTCATCCATAGAGGTACTCACACACCTAGTCAGTCATGCAAATAATTAATCACACTGCCATTTACTCACCTATACAGTTATACACACACCAGCTCACTTACTCATACAAATACTAGCACATTCTTACGCTCTTATACAATCACTAATACAAGTACACACTCATCATACAGCCACTCTCACAATCACACACTCTCACTTATACCCATTTATATACTCCAACACACATATATACTGCCTTTCACATATGTAGTTACTCACACATGTACCACTGAGATATACATTCACTCACTAACACACCCATACACACACTCACTCACCCATACAGTCCATCACAGATGCACTCTTGAAACCATGCACCCAGTGAATCACCCACTGATACATCTATGTGCAGTCACACACACCCCACCCACACAAACACTCAGGCACCCATACAGATACTCAGACAACCAATCAATAACTCATATAGACACTCATGTAGCTATTTACAATCCCATGCAGCCACTTACACACCAACAGACACACGGATACAGACATTCGCACAGTTTACTCACTAACCCATGCATTCAGAAAGATATGTTTAATCACTCACTTATAGAGTCAGTCACGCACCTACTAAATCATCCATTCAGACACTTATACACCCACTCATTCTTCAATACGCCTTGGCATATATATTAAACATATTTAAACTTTACAGAAACACACAGTCACTGCATGATGTCATCAGTGATGTCATTTGAGATGTTATCAGTGATGTCATCAGTGATGTCACTGACCATGTCATGAGTGATGTAATATGCGACGTCATCAGCAGTGCATTGCGGGGGCGCGAGTTATAGTTAGCTGAACTAACTATAACGGGGGAATTTCACGGGTTTTGTACGAGTGCAATGTCCAACTAACTATAACTGTCCCTAAAACCTATGGTTTTTTCAGTGAATATATATATATATATATATATATCTGATGACATAATCCACAAAATCACTAACATACCCACTAACACCCCATAGTACTTTCACACACCCACTCCCAAGCCCACACAACCATTCCTAAACCCATTCACAGACCCATACCAATACCTACACACCCACTCACTGATTCATAGGTCTACACACACACCCACTCACTCACCCATACAGCTACTCATATACCCACTGATGTACTGATAGAGCCACTGGCCTACCCACTCATACACCCATACAGCCCCTCACACACACATTCACTAACCCATACAACCACTGACTTACCCACTCACTCATCCATACATACAGTCACACACCCCCTCACCCACCCACCCACCCACACAGACATTCAGACACCCATAGAGATACTCAGAAAGCCAATTACTCACCCATAGAGAAACTCAAGTACCCACTCACACACCCTTACAGCCACTTAGACACCAACTGACACAGGCATTTACACAACCTTTGCTCACCCATTTATCACTAAGACACCTAATCACTCACTTATACAGTCACTCATGCACACACTGAATCATCCCTACAGTCGCTCATACACCCACTGATTCACCAATACACCTTGGTGTATATATATTTAACAGTCAAACCTTAAAAAAAACTCATAGTCACTGGATGATGTCATCAGTAATGCCATTTGAGATGTCAACAGTGTCAACATATATATATATCCAAAGTACTCCACCTTCACCTCGCCAGATTTCTCGCAAGAACGGAGCACAGACCACGATTTGCTGCTCATTGCATAGTCTTTATTTCCAGCTTTACAAGACCATAGTAGCCATGACGCGTTTCGACCCTGGGAGGGTCTTGATCACATGACGCGCATCACGGAAGGTAGGCTCTTTATAAACCATTTTTTTAAACGTTTTCTCTTATTTTTAAAGTGACATGTGCATTTAAATCGTCAGGTTTAACAATAGACATGGAAGAAAGATTGTCATGGTTTCAATCGGCAATAAATACAGGTTTGAAAAACACATAAAACAATAAAGGTATAAATACCAAATTAATGTAATTAAATCAAACCTCCATCACACTATTTCTAAAACTATAAAACCAATACAGTACTGCATTTAAGTAAAAAGGCATATAAAATCTGGTTGATATTAAAAAGAGAGAAGTTTTTTCTTTCTTTTTTGTTGCCATATACTAGAATCGTCCAGGTATGAATACCCTCAATGTGTTAATGATGGAATAACATTGACTTACATCACTAGAAAAAGTGCTAGTGCATATACAGTACTTATGATGTAACCTCATTGTTATAAACCATGCGACTTAAAGTGCCTTATGCTAGTGCAAAAAAGTGTGTGCAAAAGTGCTCTGTGCTACCTCCTTAACTTCTTAAAAAATGTGTTTAAAACCTCACTACCCGTGTGTATTCATAAAAAGCAGGATTTGGTTGGCGGCTACAGCTAAAAACCCTGATGTTATTAATATCATTGAGTTTGATGATGTACACTTTTTATTCAATTATTTCCTCCTGTTTATTTCAATCAATTCCCTTGTCGGCTTTATAGACATGTATATGGTTCCTCCGTTGCGTTCAAACCTCCTGAATGCTTTGTATCTAAATCCAGAATGTAACGTATCTCGAGTTGTCTGAGGGCTTTTTCCCTATCCCCCCCTCTTTTGTTGGGAGGAATGGAATCTATCAGGAAGTACTTTAGATCCTTGGGGTTACCCTCATGTACTTCACTGAAATGTCGCGCCACCGGGTAAGACTGATCTCTGTTTTTGATTGACCTTAGGTGTTGGAGTACCCTTTTGTGTCCCTGCAGAATAGTACTGCCCACATATCTCAGGCCACAAGGGCACTCCAGCACATAGACCACATGATCCGATTTGCAAGTTAGTACCTTGTTAATGGTCCTATCTTGTTCTCTACAGGGCATAGAATAGGAGGTTTTAGTTGCCCCATACTGGCAAGCCTTACACACTTTGCATTTGTAGAACCCCTTTCTCTGGCCTAGCCATGTGCCCTTTTGTGGGCCTCCAAGATCATTTTGAACCAGGGCATCCTTCATAGAAGGTGCCCTGCTATAGGTTATGGCTGGTCTGTTGGGGAGTAAATGTCCTATAACTGGGTCGCCTAAAACTAGGGGCCAGTTTCTTTTTATGATGTTTCTGACTGCCTTTTCATGTTTATTGAATCTTAAAATAAACCTGAAAGCTTCTGTGTCCTGTCCCCTTACTTCCTCAACCTTTGTTTGTGTTATGAGGAGGGTTTCCTAGGGAGTGTGTTACTTTTCTTGATTGCTGCGTCTATGCATTTTTTCGTGTAGCCCCTTTCCATAAATCTAATCTTGCTGTTTGTTTGTGCGGCCCTTAAATCATTGTCGCAACTGCCTATTCGTCTTAAACGGAGCATTTCTCCATAGGGGATACTTTGAATTAGGTGGCAGGGATGGGAACTTCCGGCATGTAAAACTGCATTCCCAGCAGTTGGTTTTCTATGGAGTTTGGTTTCTAGTTTACCGTCTCCGATGAAAATCTCTACATCAAGAAAGTTTATACTTGTTGCAATTATTGAGGCTGTGAAGTGCAAGTTAAGTTGATTAACATCAAGCCCTTCAATAAATTTCTCTGCTTCTGCTTTTGTTCCCTGCCATACAAGAAAGAGATCATCAATAAACCTCCATTAAACTTTGATGTTGTTTTTGACATACATTGTGTGCTCTTTCATTAGAACCAGCTCCTCCCACCACCCCATATGGAGGCAGGCGTAACTGGGGTAGAAGCTCGCCCCCATTGCCACCCCCCTTAGTTGTTGATAAAGGGCGTTCTGGAACATAAATATGTTATTGCACAAGCAAAATTCAACCATATTTATCAACATACTATTGTGTTTTGTGTAGTCTATTCCCCTTCGTGCTAGATAATATTGCAGTGCCCTCAAACCGTCCGGATGTTTTATGGACGTATATAGGGATGTAACATCTAGGGTGATAAGAAGATAATCATCCTGCCAATTGAAATTTAACATTTTGGTTAAAAAGTCACCCGTGTCCTTAATGTAGGAGGTCAGTTGTTGGACATGTTCTTGCAGAAAAAAATCTATGTATCTGGATGTTTTTTCAAGTAAACTATTACAGGCCGAAATGATAGGCCTTCCTGGAGGTTGCAGAGGATCCTTATGTATTTTAGGTATAAAATACAAAATTGGTGTAACCGGATTGTCATTCTTCAGATATTTATATTCATCAAGAGATAATAGTCCTGCGTTCTTCCATGCAACCAGTTTCATTTTGTAATTATTGTATACTGTTCTCAATGTTAATTGGTCACTTCGGTAGTAGCATTCTGTGTCTCTTAGTTGGCTCATGGCTTCTTTGACATAGTCATTTTTATTCCATAACACCAAATTGCCTCCTTTGTTTGCGCTTCGGATGACTAATTCATTGTTGGCTTTTAGTTTAGAAATTAGTTGGTGATATTGCAATTCCCTTTTGTTAGTCTTACGTTTATTCGTATTTTGTACTTTGCGGTTGAGGTTTTTGATGCCAGTAACAATTTGATCATGAAATATATCAATTGTGTCTTTTAGCATAATAGGATTGAAAGTAGAAGGAGGTTTGAAAGGTGTCATTTTTGTCAGTTGTTTGCCCATACTGCTTGTTTGTTGTGGGTCTTCGATGTTTGGACTAAGGGCCATATTTTCATTCATTAAGTCTTGCATATCTTGTAGCAGTGACAAATCTGATGCATTGAGATTAAATTGTGAAATTGCGTCTGTAGATTGTTGATCGTTCTTGTCTGATATTTTTGTTCTTGAATTGTTTTGTACCTAAAGTATATTTTCAATTTCAGTTTTCGAACGCTTTTATATATGTCAACTCTGGTGGCTGTATAGTTAAATGAGTTCTCAGGACAGTAGGAGAGTCCTAATGCTAACAGTTGTTTTTCTGCTTTATTGAGGACAACATCAGTTACATTTATTACTGTCTGATTATTGGATTACTCATCTTGAATTATCTCCTCCAGTTTCTTCTCGGTTGTCGTTTCTGTTGTTTTTTGTTTGTTTCTTCATCCACTGGCCCTCCGCCTTTCCCGGTGTTTTGTGGTTCTGTTCTTTGTTGTTTGTTTGATTGCTTTCTGGGGCGCAGGGATTGCATGCGTTCGAGACATAAAAAATCTACTTCATCCACTAGTGAAATTTTTGCCGGTATTTGTTTTAATATCTGTTTGCGAGTCTCTGCTTCTGACTCGCTTTCTCCAGCTGAGCTGAATTCTGAATTTGACGTTGGATCAGGCAAAGAGCTGTTATCAGTGCGACTTTGTTTGAGTGCTTGTGCTGCACCAAATTTTGAAACCTTTAGTGAATCGTATTTTTTAGCGAATGTAAAAATACGTCCACTTTCGTAGTCAGATCGGTCTCGGTGAAACTTGTATGCCTTTCTTTCTCAGATTTTGTCCTCCTCCTTTTTCAGTCTTTTGTTAATTTCTTCTTTTAGTTTTCCCAATTCCTCTGCCTGCCCCATGTTGCTTAATTCAATATTGAGTGCCTCTATTTGCTCTAGTAATTTTGCACGATCTTTTTCTGCATATTTGACCAGTATTACCAGCAATCTTCGGGATGAATCAAGATTGGTTTCCGCCCACTCTTTCATCATTTCTCTGTCAGGTGTCTCATAACTAGGGGCTATTAATATCCTAAGCCCTCGTGGCACCCTCCCAATGTCTAGATAGCGTTGGAGGGATTTGGCTTCCCATCATTTGTTTTGTTCTGTTCTCATGATTTTTTCTAGTTGTTTGATTTTTTCCTTTAGGCTTGGATTCCGTGAACCTGTTGGTGCATTGTGGGATATTGAGTCCAGTTTAGGGGCTTTGTCATCATCAAACTTTTCTGCTGCCGCCTCTTCCCTTTCTCTGAGCGCGTCGGCTGACATGTTGGTCCTTAGAGCTAATATTTCCAGTTAACTTGGAACTGGGTTTGAAGTTTTATGGCTTTGTGCTCTCTTTGCCCCGTGTTCCTCGCAAAACCTCTCAACCCAGCATTGTAATTAGTGCCAGCCTCCCCTTCGCTAAGCCCGCTGCAGGTCAGGCGCCCTCCGTGTCCTACGACCCGTGCTTGCCTACCTGTCAGTAGCTGTAGCTGTAGGGTGCCGCTCTCGTGATTTCATTTGCTGGGGGGCCTCGCCGCCGTTAATCCTCCCGGATTGTTATACGCTTGTTCCCAAGCAGTGGCTCATTTGGTGGCAGCAAAGCCCAAACTTCAGAGGGGGTGCGTGTTTAGCCGGAAGAGTCAGAACCAGCTATAGTTATCCAAAGTACTCCACCTTCACCTCGCCAGATTTCTTGCAAGAACAGAGCACGGACCACGATTTGTTGCTCATTGCATAGTCTTTATTTCCAGCTTTACAAGACCATGGCAGCCATGACGTGTTTCGACCCTGGGAGGGTCTTGATCACATGACGCGCATCACGGATGGTAGGCTCTTTATAAACAATTTTTTTAAACGTTTTCTCTTATTTTTAAAGTGACATGTGCATTTAAATCATCAGGTTTAACAATAGACATGGAAGAAAGATTGTCATGGTTTCAATCGGCAATAAATACAGGTTTGAAAAACACATAAAACAATAAAGGTATAAATACCAAATTAATGTAATTAAATCAAACCTCCATCACACTATTTCTAAAACCATAAAACCAATACAGTACTGCGTTTAAGTAAAAAGGCATATAAAATCTGGTTGATATTAAAAAGAGAGAAGTTTTTTCTTTCTTTTTTGTTGCCATATACTAGAATCGTTCAGGTATGAATACCCTCAATTTGTTAATGATGGAATAACATTGACTTACATCACTAGAAAAAGTGCTAGTGCATATACAGTACTTATGATGTAATCTCATTGTTATACACACGGTCGCCTCCTCTGGAAAAGCAAACAAGAGGACACAGCGGGGTCACAGGAACAGGCTTTATTCCACTGTTGGCATGACGCGTTTCGGAGAATATGCCTTTCTCAAATGCCATAACATCGGGGCTTCTCTTTGCAACACAATTTAAATTTGCATCCTCACTCTGATTGGCGGGAGCACAGCTGATCATAGTCCGTAGATAAGAGCATTCTGCAGCACCTCCTTCCCGGCTGCATTTCCCATCATGCATCTTCACCAGAGAAAGAAAAATGTCTCTTGTTAACCCGTTCGTAATCCTCAGGTGAGTTTGGGCTAATACATCTTGGACACAGCTTTTAACAAGTTCGTTGTAGCGCCCCGATCAGTATTTCAAGCATTAAAGCCATTTGCTGTTCCCCTACATCCTGCCACAATACCATCTTAGAAGCACACCTGGAAACGCCAATATAGTGATCAACGCTTCTCCGTGAAGTAACAGACTGATTTGCCAGCAGTACCATGCTCCTCTTTAGGTTGCGGCGGTCACAAGGTTTTCCAATAACTTGGAAGTAGTTAATTTGCTGATTGCCAATGAATACCGCAGACTCTTTCAGGACGGGTCCTCTGCGTGTCTTGGCTACACGCAAATATAGCACACGGTCGCCTCCTCTGGAAAAGCAAACAAGAGGACACAGCGGGGTCACAGGAACAGGCTTTATTCCACTGTTGGCATGAAGCTGTTGAAGCCATCTTTGCTATATGATACCAAATGCTGGAAGCCTTGGGCCCTGTTAAGTTGACATAAGGGTCACTGCACATTATGCCCGCATTCTCCACCAAATGTAGGATCTGAAAATAAGAATAAGAAATAATACCACAAATACGAATTTCTGTGTTCTTGTCATATGCCTCTCATACATGGTGATTAAATACGGTTAGGTTTAAAGGGCGCTGTCGGTACTTGTCAGGTTGTCGTTTTTTTCTTTTGGGTATTGTGACGCTACATGACTGACATTCGACGCTGCTAGACTTCCTGACAACGTACTTGGTACCCCTCAAATACTACTTATTAACGTATATGATGTCCCTTACTACTGCTGCCCTCCCCCTAAAATGTACTGGCTGACTGACTTATTAATATTTGTCCTATACTGTACAATACCTCCTATTTGCATTTTGTTCCTTAAGTCCTTTAACATTCCAATAATATTGTTCCTATTTCCTCTGTTACTCTTCTAGGATTAGTATAATCACACTGCACACATTCACAGCACACAGACTCTCATACAGCGCTGTTGCGCAGGGCCGCCAGAGATTGCTTATTTGTTTTATGTGTTTGTCTGAACTACACGAGGAGTTCACCGCTTCTGCCCTGTTTATTTGAATGTCTGGGCCTTTTGGCACCATCCATAGGGTCTTAAATTCCATCTAGCCGCCCCTCCTGCCCATTTAAGGAACAACAGGAGATTGCAAGGAGACAGAAACACTAATCTTTCTTATAAATACTTTCCTGTCATCTTTTGTTCTGTCCATGAAGCACCAGTAAAATGCTACAAAGCACCCAGGACATTTTCTCCTTCCTACTTGTGAACGCTTGGTGAACTGGTATCAATCGAACTGTCTGTTTGCCTGATGAATGGCTTCCTCTGCTGCTGCAAAAGCTGGGGTCTGGCTGAAAAGCGTATGATAACGTTTGTTCACCCATTGTGTTGTCTGTTTATAGCATAGCGCGACACCCCAACCCCCATCTGTCTGGTGTAACTGAACTGTCGTCGCAAAGCAGGGAAGGTTAGCGCCTGCACTTCGCGCACTTCCACACTCTCATCTCACACCATGGGCACCCTCTACATAAAAATTATTTAGACAGCAGTCAGCCAGCTCCACCAAAAGACTCCCCAGCATACAATGTGGCCTTACGCCAAGGACTGAGTTCCATACTATTTATACATAAATGGCATGACCTGACAGCTAGGAGACCGGACTTAGAATTTCCGTGTCAGGGGACGTACGACATAAATAAGTTGTCATATTTGAGACAAATGTTGACATTAAAAGGCAAGAAGATAAGGCCGGCCGAGTGGGAATCGTTTTTTCAGTGGGATCTGGTCCTGCGCGACATGTGCGCAACTAATGACGTGAAATCGAAGGTCCACAAGGAATTGTTAGACGTTAAGAACAGAATGCTAAATGAGATGTCAAAACAGAAGCTAAA
This sequence comes from Calotriton arnoldi, assembly GCA_963921515.1. NCBI lineage: Eukaryota > Metazoa > Chordata > Amphibia > Caudata > Salamandridae > Calotriton > Calotriton arnoldi. The sequence continues at coordinate 878,820 of CAWUFW010005511.1, read as the reverse complement.
TGAGAATTGGAGGAAAGTGCAAATGGATGTGGTGGGGGTATACCCATGCATCCCTGTTACCAAAGAGGGAGGGGGAGAAGAGGACTCACTACTTGAGGAACTTTTGATGGGACGAATGACAGGTGCACCACAAACTCCTGTCCCAAAAATAGACGATGACACTTCACCCTCCTCTTCCCTGCCACTACCCACTGACCTAACTCCACTACAGCAGACAGCTGCTATAGCTTTAACACACAGGCTTCTCAACGAAGATGCTACCAAAATAGACTTGGACATCGTACAAGACGTTGCCGTCTTGGAACTAAAGAGGACAGAAGCTGTCCATGCTGCCAACAAATATTCTGATTAGAAAAAACAGCTGCTGGCTCAATGCGCACACAGAGACATAACGCCACCAAAACTAATAGATCGTGCAAGGCTACAAATGTTCGACGACAGGATGACAGACGACCTTCTAATATTAAGCCAGTGGTAATACCTGGTATGAGACGCTTGTACATACAAAGCGATACCAAAGGGGATGATGGACGGAGCGTTAGAGCAAATCAAACACTCACCCCCAGTCAACTGATCTGGGTTTAATCCATCATCATTCTTTAGCTCACTCCACCACCAGTTCAGACATGGCCATATGCAAATCAGTCTGACCCTGTGCCTCATGGGAACAGTCCATCATCCCCTTTGGTAACGCTTGTACATACACACTACAGACGGCCCATGACATTGCACCAATAGAGCAGGCTCTAGAAGGGACTAAACAGCCTCCAGCACAGGCTAGGCGACAGAGTCTGAGTAAAACAAGTAGCGCATCTTCATCCCCACACGGCTCGCCCACACTACAAAAGAAGCTGCTGAAATCAGACATGATTAAATGCCAGGATTTATTACAACAGATGGTGGAAGGAACGCTACCAATAGACGCCTTCACAGAACACCAGAGCAGACAATACTTAGAAAAAGTACTGTCATTGGCACGTGCACAGTTAATGGAAAAAGGTCCCCAAGCACACAACGCATATGTCCAGCAAGCAAAGAACAAATGCTCAGACCCTACCGGTGTCCCTCCACGACTACCTACACAATATGACTGGGACATATCAAGGTTCAGCTTCACAGACACAGAACTGCCAACATGCGATGAGGACAGAATAAAAGACACACTCAAATATGCGGTAGAAAAATTGCAACAATGGAAGCAGCTGCTGCACACATTTGCAGTGTTAGACGTAGTTCAGACCCTCACCCCTTACACTGGGACACCAGCCCCTGCAACAGCAGCAATACCGGCACTCATTATGCCCCTACGAGAGGTACCACCTCCGCCAGGTAGTAAGGACAACGAATTGGCATATATCTATGTCCCCTGGTCCAGACAAGATATCATGTGCTTTACTAAAGACTTCCCAAAGCTCAGGGAAGAACCAAGGAAGTGGTACGCCGAGTTAGACAGAATGGCAGTGTTGGGAGGACTGTTATGGAGAGACTTTGACACTCTATTTAATATAATAGTGCCAAAGGATCTGTGGGAAGACTGTAAAAGGAAAGTGGAGTGGCCAAAACAGGAGCCAGCGAGGGGAAGGGGAGGAGTGCCAGGAGATGAGGTTGATGAGAAATACAGAGAAGTAGTGAAATGTTTAAAAGAGAAAATACCGGGAGAAAAGGTAGATTGGAACAAGATTACACACACCAAACAAGAAAAAGATGAGAGTGTGAACTCCTACTTTGACTGCCTTCTGCAAGTCTATCAGCAGAACAGCGGGCTAAAGAATCCAATGGGGGATGCTATGCCAGCATTTGTCACCACCTTTGTTCAAGGTCTGAGACCACCTATTAAGGCACACCTGCAAACATCTTTTGTCTGCTGGCAACAGGAGCCAATAGAAATGGTGCTGGCAGCAGCCAGATACTGCTCTGATTATCAGTCCAAAGCGCAGACAATGGAAGCAGAGAAAATAAAGAAAGAAAAAGTAAGACTGATGGTAGCACAAGAAAGATTCTACACAAGTCAGCAAGGAAGAGGCAGGGGCCGGGGGAGAGGGAAGGGTACAGGAAGACCACAGAATGACAGGTCAGCTTCCCTACCTCCACCAGGAACAGCTTGCTTCTACTGCACAGACCCCAACCACTGAAAGGCAGACTGCCCAATATTAAAAAAGAAAAATGCGGAAAACAGGCCCACACAGAATAGGGGACAAGGCCAACAACAATACCAGCATAACACCCAGCGTACAGGGTATAGAGAAAATAACCAGCAAGGATATATGTCAAATGACATGCCTCCAGCACAGCAGGACTGGACAGGGAGGGACGGGTGGGGGAAGCAGGGCAACGACTTCCCACCGCCGCCCCATGATTTATTCTAGGGATGCCTGAAAGTGGAAGACTGCCTAATAGCTCCAGCAATAGCAGTGGATCAATCCGGCCCATATGTAGAGGGAACAGTTTTGGGCAAAATAGTACTATTCTTGATTGACACAGGAGCTCAAAGATCAATGCTTAAGGCGTCTTTGATGCCTGAGGCGCCACTTTTGGAACACAGGTGACGGCAGTCAGAATGACAGGACAACCAATAGATGAATATCTCACACAGCCACTGCAACTAGTCGTAGGCACCATAACAGTAAGCCATCAGTTTATCCTTAGCATATTCTGCCCCGTGAACTTACTAGGCAGGGACTTGCTCTGTAAATTACAATTAGGGCTCCCGGTTTTATGGTATTTATTTTTTTGCCATTTCCGTCTGTATTTATCCATATTTATTTTGTGGGCATTTTTTTCTGTATTTATCCACATTTATTTTTGCCACAAGCAAAAGACGACGCTACAGCTAGTATTTTTCCACATTTATTTAAATTGACAATGCACACATGCGCTCACTTAAACTAGCGATTTGTTGTGGCTTTAGCAGTGCTTTAAATGGTCCGGTACTGAGTAATTTGAAAAGTAGAGTACCTGTGCTTCTCAGTTCTGCTATAAAACACTTTAGAATAGAGTACAAGCACTTATCAGGAGCAAACATGTGCCAGCGCTTCTGTATTTCCATCTAAAGCCCTGGGGTGGAGGTTGGTTGAGATGCGTGGAATCCAGGGCGCCTGCCGTGAGCTTGAACTGCCGGGATCTGCAGGCTGTGGGATTACACGTCATTATGACATGAACATGCGGAGTGGTAACACAGAAAGGGGGGGGAGTGAGCAACCAAGGGCGCCAGGTGGGAGTGGGCGATAGTGATGGACACTCGAGGCAGAGACAACACATCTGTCTGAGGGGCGGGTGGGCTAAAGGCATCAGTGGGCAGAGCTGGGCAACTGTATGGGGCCTGGGACAGGAGGAGTCAGGGGCGTTGGGGGAGGCTACAACATGATGTTGGTGCACCTAGGTGGAGAAGGGGCAGGTGAGAGCCCGGACAGCACCGATGTGGGAGTGCGAATTTTGGGGACTAGTTACCGTAATAAGGTAGTACTGGAGAGGAAGTACCGATCTGCCAGGCCCCGATGAGTGGGTGGTGGTGTGCCCTGGTTCTTTTGGAGTCTCAGATATTTACTTTTTACATAGGGGAAATACACGTACCTTTCGAGTTGAAATGGTGGAGGGCTGGCGCAGAGCTCACTAGCGAGGCAGAGCCTTGGAGATGGTGAATTCTCCGAAGGGCCGGGGCAGCAACAAATGCTGACTGTGGCGACACGGAGGCGTCTGTCTGGAAACACGGTGGCCCGGTGCTGGTCATAGTCAGAGGCGCATCTAGAGTGAAATTTCGGGGGAGGAGAGGCCTAATAAAAATTTCGGGGGGGAGGCTAATTCTTCCAGCAATCGGCAGAGTGAAGAAGCAGGGGCTCTAAGAAGGGTTGAAAGAACAATAAAGCCTCGTTAACAAGTAAATGGTCTTTCAAAAGACCTGTGAAGTACTCGGGTGCGGCTGTGTGTGTGCCCGGGAAGTTGTCTCAGCCCGGGCTGACACACACAACAGGGGGGGGGTGGCTGAAGCCCTGTGACCCCAATTTGCGTTGCGCGCATGGTATTAACCATTGTGCAAGATACTTGTCCCACGTTCAATCTCTGTGCTGACTCGGTTTTTAACCCTTCCACAGCTCGGCACATTATCCCATTTGCAGTGCTATGAATCCTTAAGAATCTGGCAGCAAGCACTACACAAAAAACTGTAGTTTGCCGTTTTAACTTCCTTTTATTGTTCCAATGCCCAGGTGGAAATAGTTGGCTGAAAATCGGTTTGGTTCCCGAGTAGCGCTATATGGCATATGGGTGGAATCTATGCGCTATGTAATTATTTATAATTTGCACCATTGTTGCCCTTAATCAGATCTTCAGCAGAGGTGTGTGTGAGTATGTGTGCATCTGTGTGTGTGTCTGTGTGTGTGTCGCCACAAGTCTGCTCTTGTCCTGAAAAGCTGGTGATTTCTGTTGCCTTTCACACTCTAAATCCAAGACTAGAAAGTTGAGTAAAAACCCGGTCAGAGTGACGCGTTTCCTTTTTTTATTAAATAAAATGATTTTATCCGGGACCTTCTGTTGATAAGGTGTTCGTATGAAGAACAGAAGGTCACAAATCCTTGTTATAAAATGTTCAGCCATGTAGGGTTGTTTAATATGGGGGTGCAAGCCTCGGGCAGCGACTCAGTGCCGCTCAGAGCCCACTCAGTGACGCTTCAATCTGACCAGGATTGGTTCAGGGGCACGGCAGTAGGTCACTAAAAGACCCTGGTTGGAAGGATTAGAAGGAATTTCCAGCAGCAGGAAGGGGGCGTGGCGAGATAACTCTGGATTTGAGCACGGCAGCACCGCAACATTTTCTAGTATTTTGCCGTTTTTACATATAAATACAGACAAAGGAAAAATTGTTTTCCGTCTGTATTTATATGTAAAAATCCGTTTAAACGGAAAACTGGGAGCCCTAATTACAATGCACCATACACTGCTCACCGACAGGGATCTTTCTAGAAAGCAGGCCAAATGGCCTGATGTTGCAGGCTTTCATGACATGCACCGACCCCGCCATACCCTCAGAACTGCGCAACTGTGTGCCACCTCAAGTCTGGGCTACCAGTGCTAATGATGTAGGACAGGTGCTAAATTATCCACCGGTACAGATCAAATTGAAGCCAGGAGCCCGCCTCCCAAGAGTACCACAATACAAGATTTACATGGAGGGGGAGGGCATAGCACCAGTAATACAAGACCTTCTGAAGCAGGGAATAATAAAGGAGATACGTTCTAGCCCATGCAACACACCAATACTCCCCATAAAGAAAGCATCTAAGGGCCCGGATGGGGCCCCTGTATATCGTTTCACACAAGACCTAAGAGAATTAAACAAGATAGTGGTACCTTCCTTCCTAGTGGTTCCAAACCCAGCAACAATATTGTCCAATATCCCATTCACAGCCACACACTTCACGGTGCTGGATCTGAGCTCCACCTTCTTTTCCATCCCCTTGCATCCAGACAGTCATTCCTACTTCAGTTTCTGTTTTAAATTGAGAAGATTCACCTGGTGTCGTCTTCCACAAGGCTATACAGAGTCCCCCTCCATCTTCACGAATGCATTAAAGACAGATTTAGACTCCCTGGTACTAAAGGAAGGCTCCACACTCATCCAGTACATAGATGATTTGCTACTGGCCTCACCTTCAAAGGATTCTTGCGAAAAGGACACTATTGCCATCCTGCGCCATCTAGCACTGAAAGGTTACAAGGTTTCCCCCAAGAAATTACAGTTCTGGCTCACTGCTGTAAAATATTTAGGCCACGAACTGTCCGAAGGGACCAGGAAATTACTCCCTGACAGGATATCTACCATCACCCACTTTCCCCGACCACGCACACAAAAAGAGGTTCGGGCATTCTTGGGGGTGGCGGGATACTGTCTGCACTGAATCCCAAACTTCTCCCTGATTGCCAAGCCATTACAAGCACTAACAAACAAAGAGGTCCCAGACGTGGTACCTTGGTCACCGGACTGTGACAAGGCATTCCACAAGCTCAAGAGTGAACTCAGGGGAGCACCAGCGCTAGGCCTCCCAGATTACAGCAAAGACTTCCACTTGTTCTGTCATGAGAAGGGAGGGTGCTCATTGGGGGTATTAAGTCAAAAGCACGGATCATTTTACCGCCCAGTGGCATACTATTCCGCCACACTAGACCCAGTGGCCTCCGCGCTCCCGCCTTGCCTCCGAGCAGTGGCGGCAGCAGCACTGGCGGTAGAACAGTCTGAAAATATAGTGCTGGCACACGCCATGGTTTTGCACGTTCCCCATGCATTGGGCACACTCCTCACATCCACTAAGACCCAGCACCTAACAAATGCATGCCTCACTAGGTATGAGCTGATACTATTAGCACCACACATTGTCATCAAGAGATGCACCACTTTGAGCCCAGCATGCCTTTTGCCAACGGAGCATAATCTAGATGATTTAAACTCAGATGATGCATTTCACGATTGTGCACTAGCTATAGACAGGCACACAAAGGTGTGCCCTGACTTGAGGGACACACCACTGCCAGATGCCCAAGGGGATTTGTTTGTAGATGGGTCATGTCTGAGAGACGACAAAGGAACACTGCAGGCATCTTATGCAGTGGGCACCGCTGGCAAGTTACTGGAAGGGGGAAGGTTGACGGCTGCCAAAAGGGCACAGGTGGCCGAACTCGTGGCACTAACGAGGGCATGCACATTAGCAAAAGGGAAAAGAGCGAACATATACACAGACAGCCAGTATGCCTTCGGGGTGGTCCATGACTTCGGCCAGCTGTGGTCAATGAGGGGATTCCTCACATCAGCAGGCCAACAAATACAACACGCACAATTGATCAGTGACCTTCTCCAAGCATTGTTGCTGCCATCAAAAGTGGCTATCATAAAATGTGCAGCACACACTTCATTAAAAGACTACGTATCAAAAGGCAACGCATTTATTGATGGAGAAGCAAAGAGAATAGCTCTGACAGGCTGCCATCTAGCAATGGTTCAAATAATAAGTGACAACAAGGACACTGACGCTAGCACTGAATCACTGCGTTTTGACCCTGTACACATTCAGGGAAAAGTAGAGGAACATGAAAAGGAGGAATGGGTAAAAGGAGGGTGTGTGCAAACAGAGGAGGGGTTCTGGACAGGGCCGAATGGAAGAATATGCCTGCCTTCATCAATGCTTCCATCCATGGCATGCCTCTTTCATGGTCCCTCACACGTTGGCCGAGACGGCATGATCAGATTGTTTTCACAATGTTGGTACAAATGCAAATTACATCAAATAGCTGAGAGACTTTGTAAGCAATGCACCGTTTGTGCACAATATAATACTGGGAAGGGTACACCAACTGCACCTGGTCATTTCCCATCGCCCCACGGACCCTTTGAAAGTCTCCAGCTAGACTTCATCGACATGCTCCCCACCCACAAGTACAAATATGTGTTGGTAATTGTATGTATGTTCAGCAAGTGGACAGAGGCCTATCCAACAAAGAACTGTGATGCACATACTGTTGCTAAATGCCTTTTGAAAGAACTTATCCCTTGTTTTGGAATTCCAGCACTTCTGAGCTCCGACAACGGACCTGCGTTCATTTCCCATGTAATAGGGGGAATATGCAATGGGCTTGGGGTCACACAAAAACTACATTGTGCCTATCACCCACCAGCAGCGGGTGCTGTGGAGAGGAAGAATGGGGTGTTGAAAAATAAAATTGGAAAAATTTGTGCATCAACTGAACTTTCATGGGTGGATGCGCTACCACTAGCCCTGCTGGCAATGAGAAGTACACCAGATAGGGTAACGAAGCTCAGCCCCCACGAAATAGTCTTTGGCCGCCCCATGAACATTGCAGGCCACATGTCAACTGCTCCACTCTCAATAGCAGACGATTTACTTTTGTGCTATTGTAAGAAATTAACAGAGACATTACGTTATCTTCATCGCCAGGTTCTGCAGGCTCTTCCAGAAGCAGCAACTCCGCCATCACATGACCTGCAGCCTGGTGACCGGATCTGGGTCAAAGCTCACACCAGACGACACTGCCCCCAGCCAAGGTGGAAAGGCCCTCATCAAGTCCTACTGATGACAGCAACAGCCGTCAAGTGTGAGGGGCTGACATCTTGGATACACAGCTCCCACACCAAGAAAGCAACAGGGCCGGACAACGGAGAGCAGCTTCCACCAGCACCACCAGTGACATCTGAGGCATCTCGCAGGTACAACGTTCGCTCCACCGGACCAGAAGCAACAGAGAAGAGGTGAAAAGTGTGGCACTTCCCTGCTTGCTGCAGGCCATGCCACCAACAGAGGAAGGAAAGTCCTGAGGAATTTCCCGGCTGCGCAAGGCAGGCCAGGCGTCTGGGTACCATCCTTCCTAAGCGACCTACTCTCTTCAATGTGCCGAATGACGTCACGTGCTGGTAACCTCTGACGGTACATGATAAAGGCACCAACAATCTCCTTTTGTTGCTGGCGTCTACACCAATATGTTGATAGGGGTGTAGGACCTGCTAGTTAGATACCAAAAGACAATTTCTTCAACTACAACTCCAAGTGAACATTGTCATCTGGACACTAGATGCAAGTAATAACGACTAAAAAACACCGGTTCGTAAACATACAAGTGGAGGAAACACGGCTGCTACTAACTATAAGATCAGTTTTACTCTTTTTTTAATTATATTTTTATTAAATCATCACCAATACTTAGAGTACAAGAGGATTTCATGAAAATAAATATTGACCCGCCACAAAACATGTCGCCAAAATACATAATAACAGCTTCATCGTTATTATTATTGTTGTAGGGGATACATAAAAAAATAACAAAATTTATGATCACAACAATAAGAAAACAAAGGAAAAAGAAAACTAAAAAGAAAACTAAAAAGAAGCCGATTAATTTCAAATAATCACATAACATACCAATGCCTCTTTTATACCTCCTTGTTACCCTCCTTCCATCTTTTAAGAGGGACCCATATTTTTTCACCTATTCTTCTTGCTTTTTGACCCTTTTTTTCATATATCCCTTTTTCTAAATTATATGTAGCTAATAATCTACCCAACCATTGTTGAAATCCAGGAGCCAGAGAATCTAGCCAGGCTGATGCAATGCAAATTCTTACCACTGCCATTGCTATAAAGAAAAAGGGACGGTGATCCTCTGGGGCATCGTTGTTACTTATTCCCAGAAGTATATGTTGGGGTGTTAGACTTGTTCTTATTTTTAGTGCATTATTCATACATTTTTCAATTTCGCCTAACCATGTGGCTAAAATAGGACAAGTCACAAACATATGTGTTAAGTCAGCTTCCGTACTGATACACCGAGGGCAAGTAATCCCATCCTGACCCCCCCATTGGGCAATTCTAGCTGGAGTATGATATAGTGAAAACAGTGTTTTGTAGTGTTGAGCCTGCAACCCTGCTGACCGAAGCACCGTCCTCCCCAATTCAAGGGACTCTAAGAATATATTTTGTGCTATACCCAACTTCTGTTCCCATTTAGACCCATGTTTCAGTAGGTCATCCTGGATAAGCGCAATCAGCTTAGAGTATATCTGACTAATTGTGCACCCTTCATCAGAGCGAACCACATCCACAATATCACTGTTATTAAAGCCCATTGGACCCCCTTTTTTTTGAGTTAGGTAGCTCCTAACTTGCAAATACTTGAAAAAGTCTCTGGTCTGTATCCCAAATCTGGTTTGTATATCCCTAAATGTTATTATGCCTGATATGTCTGAAAGATCTCCTATTAAAGGAATTCCTGCTACCTCCCATCTTGACATGATGTTATCTTGGAAGATCTCTGGCATAGTTGGGTTTTAAAAAGTTGTGTATAATAGTTCAGCCGGCCAAGTCCGACTTTCCGTTTAAAGGATGCCCAGATCTTAAAGGCTGCATACAAAGTTTTGAACCTAACTTTTTTATAGTAGCTTGGCTCACTATAGTTCAAAAAGCAGCCTCTTGCGGCCTCCGCTATTAATAATTCATACACATCCTCTGATCCTGGGCGGTTCCTCTGCTCTTCTGTTTTACCTCCCAACAACACCCGCATATATTGAAAGGCGGCTGCCCAATAATAAAATTTTAGATCGGGAACCCCCTATCCTCCCTTCTCCCTTGTTAATGTCATGAACCTAAGTGCCCTTCTCGTCTTGCCTTGTGACCAAATAAACCGATTGAACATACTTTCCATTTCTTTGAACCAGGAATTTCCAAACTCCAGGGGTATTGCCCTAAAGAGGTATAATATCTTGGGGAGAAACAACATCTTTATTACATTGCACCTCCCTACAATACTAAGGTGAAGATTATGCCACCTATCAAAATCACTTTTCCCTTGCTTTATTATTGGAACAATATTATCCTCTACTAGTTGCTCCAGATCTGATGTTATTTTTACCCCTAGATATGTGGCCATGTTTGTGACCCTTGCATCCCCAAAGGCGGACACACTATTGACAACAATTTGGGTTTTCTGCTGGTTGAGCTTATACCCTGAGACCAGCCCAAACGCTGCTGCTTCTTTACCTATTTCATCAAGTGCCGTTTGTGGGTCTGGTGAGACGACTGCCAAGTCATCCGCGTAAGCTAGGATTTTTGTCTCCCGCTCCTGAATTCTCATTGGCAGGATTTCACAATTTCCTTCTATTCTACGTATCAAGGGATCAATATAGATGGCGAAAAGCAAAGGAGAGCAGGGACACCCCTGTCGGGTTCCCCTTGAAATCTGTATTGGTTCTGTATACTCCCCATTAACTCTAACGCGAGCCACCGGGTTCTTATATAGACCACTAATTGCCGTTATGAATCCTTTTCTTAGCCCATGTCGTTCGAGGGAGCCCCACAGATTGTCCCAGGAGACCCTATCAAACGCCTTCTCAGCATCGAGTAAAATAAGTGCCATAGGGTCTCCTGAGACTGCTGCTGCATCAAAGAGTGATATTACCCTGCGAACATGTTCAGTGGTTCCCCTTCCGGGTATGAACCCATGCTGGCGTGGGTGAACTACATTACTAATGATAGAACTTAAACGTGTAGCAAATATCTTAGAATTTTTTTTAGAATCACTGTTCATAAGAGTAATAGGTCTATACGATCCAGGTTCTGTCGGGGGTTTACCTTTTTTTAGGAAAACGACTATTATCGCCTGGGCCCAGGATTCTGGTATTGAATTCCCGCCTTGCGCTTTTCTAAATGTTCCTATCATGTCCCTTTTTAGCAAATGATAAAAATGTTTGTAGAACTCCAGAGGGATCTGATCAGGCCCCACCGCCTTACCGGATGGAAGACTCATCAGGGCATTATATATTTCCTCTTCTGATACAGTCATATCCATGAGATCAACATCCTGAATAGCAAATTGTTCTATTTGGATATCGTTCAGATATTCACTAACTGAATGACGGGGCAACTCACTTTCCTCCTGGTACAGATCACTATAATATTTATGAAATACTTCTTTTATGGCAGTACCTTCTTTAATCATATTTCCATCTTTGTCCTGTATCTCTACTATCTGCTCCAACACCCTTTTATGTCTCGTCCGAACTGCTAGCATGTGCCCTACTTGCTCACTAAATTCATAGCACCCTCGCGCCATGCCAGATATTTTTCCGCCGCCTTGTTGGACGAAATTGCCCCAATCTCAGCTTTAGTCACCGCAATTTTATGCGTCAATAACTCTAATGATATACCTTGTGCTATTGCCCTAGTCAACTCCGCTTCTAAAGCAGCCATTGTTTCATACAGTATGTTAACCCGCTCTATTTCATTTTTCCTCTTTCTAGCACTATAACTAAGTGTCTCTCCTCTGACCCCAGCTTTGAATGCGTCCCATACCACCCTGCTGCTAGTACTGTCCCTGTTTATTTCCAAAAACCCTTTATCCAGATATTCATATGTGCTATATAGTCTGAGTCTTTTAACAACCCCCTCTCAAATGTCCAAGATGACTTTTTTTCCCCCTCTCTACCCCACTGAGCTTAAGGGTTAATACTAAAGGATTATGATCTGAAAACACTCTGGGGTACTTTTCTACAGTACAATCTACTGCCAAATGGGCTGAGGTAAAAAAGTAATCCAGTCGTGCTTCCAGTTTATGCAGTGCGGAGTAGTACGTGCTCCCAAGATCAAATGCTCTGGTCAGGGCCCATATGTCTATCAGGCCGTTATCTTGAATCAATGCCAACAAAGCCCTACAAACCTTATTTTTGCGGCCTGAATATTTTCTGATGCCCCCATCCCATCTCATGCCCAATCCGTTAATGTTTACGTCACCACATAGTATGATTGGCACTCCTCGTGAAGCCAACTCTGAGTTTACCTCCAGTAGCACCTCCGGGTCATCACCCGTGGATCTGTATACTGAACAGAGGGTGAACCTAGCTTCACGACAGCACCCCTCTACCATCACCCATCGTCCAAGTTTGTCAGCCTGGTAATTTTTCCATTTTATATCACTCCTCTTTGACAATATAGCAACCCCTTTGGTCCTGGCCCCCTGCAGTGTATTCACAACTAAATTATAACCTAACTGTTCCATTAATTTAGCCCTAGAACCCTCGATGTGTGTCTCCTGTAGACACAAAATATCAGCCCTAAGCCTTTTCAGTTCTATTGCAATCCTTTGCCTTTTGCTTGGGTCGTTCAAACCACATACATTAATTGATGCTATTCGTATTTCCATCATTTGGTATTCTAAAAAACGTTTCCTGTTCTATATCTCCCCAAATTACCATTAATTCCATTTGTTTCGTACCTGTGCTGTTTATTACTGAATTATATCCTCTATGATCCTCATGAACCCGATTTTTCCTTCCTGTTTTCCTCCCCTCCCTCCCTGCCCCCCACCCAACCCCTCCCAAAATTGAACAAATGGGTCGCTATGAGACCCATGTGATGTCGCCTGTATGGCCGCCCGAGGTGCCCCCGTGCCCCGTCTCCCCGCTCCAGTACATTAAACGACTTCTAGTTCATATACCGTCTACCCCCACTTGTGAAACCCAAAAAATAAATGCATAATAATAGTTCAAAGAAAGGCAAAACAAAAAACCCTCACCCCTTATTTTTCTTCTTCTTTCTGCTATTTCCTACTATTTTCTACCAATGATTGCTTAACCCTACCCACGTTCCATTTAGTTCAGGCGATACCCACATGTGTACCCTCAGCCCCTAGTCACTGAATATTAAAACCAGCCCACTTTATCTTTCTGTCTCCCCAATCGCCCCCTGTCCTCTTGACTCCTGTAACTCCTTCAGGTACTCTTGATCTTTAATTTCTGATGTCAGCACCCTGATTTTTCCTCTATATATAATTTTGATCCGTGCAGGGCTCAGTAAATAGGCTTCAGCGCCAAGTGCCTGAAATGGGGAAATTAGTTGCCGTAATCTCCACCGCCTTTCCACCGTAGTGTGGCAAACGTCTGGGCGTGCGAAAAAAGTGTGGCTGTTGTAAGATCTTTTTGCATCCGGTCTTGCCTTATCTGAAATGAACTGCCGAAGAAGAAAATTACCAAAAAAACTAGGATCGCTCTGGGGCGTTCCAATTGCCCGGGCGTGGCATTTTTCCTCAGGGTCAGTGGGAAGCGGTGAGCCCTCTGAATCTCAGTGTCCCAATTCCAATTTGACAACTCGGGGAAGGCTCCTTTCAGCAAGTTTACCATAAAAGTTCTTATATCGCTGCCTTCACTATTTTCCTCGATCCCTAAAAATCGTAAATTGTTTCGGCGCTGGCGGTTTTCAAAGTCTTCAAGCTTCCACATCATGTCGCCTGTCTGTTTCTCTTGGAGCTCCTTATGTTCCTGTATCTTCCCTAGTGCACCTTCGAGAGTCACTGTTCTTTCTTCGACCTGTGATACCCTCGCTTGGATTTCTGAGCACATTTTGCTCACCTTTCAAATGGAGCCCTGTAGCTTCTTTGTAGCCTGGTGCGCTCTGCGATGTTCTTGATGGGCTTCCCCTTGCATTTGTTTGAGGGTAGCGTATATTAACTCCATCGAGGGAGCAACGTTAGTTGCAGGAAAGTCACTTGATTGCATTTGGGTCTTATCGAGCGGGCCCTCACTATAAACCAGACTTGTGGCAGAGTAGTCCCATTTTAGTTTATGTGTGGATTCAGCGTTACCATCCAATCGCGAGCCTTTCCCCCTAGCTTTGGATCTGCATTTTAGGGTAGCTACCCTATCGCGGCTTATGTTGGTTGTTGAATCATCAGTCCCAGATTCCTCTTCCGTAAGCCCAGGGGAAGACGTTGAAAGTTCAGACCCATCTGTGAGGGAAAAAAACTTTTCCCCCCCTCCATAATCCGGGGTAACCACTGTATTCCTCAGCCAAGCCTCACCCATCTCCTCCTGGCATGCCATTGCCCCATTCTGATAGATAGATGTTGCCACAGTCACAACAATAGCCCCATTCATAATGCTAGGTCTGATAATAGGCTCTATTTCAATTTCAATTAATTCATCCAATTTATTTGCATCACTCATAAAAGTCACAGTACCTGTCTGCCTAGCTGGGGTGTCTCCTCTTAATTTCTGGGTCTGTGGACTCGAATCCTGGCCTTGTTCCTGCTGGCTGGATTGACATTGCTCTGGCTGATCCTCACTCTGATCTCCAGGCTGCTCTGTTACCGGAGACTGTACCAGCACATCTGTGGCTGGGGCTGAGGTCACAAGTTCAAGATTGGAGGAGTCAGCTCCAACAGCCTCCGTCCCTATTGAAGCGGATACATGCAAAGGCACCGCCTGAAGTGTAGGTTGTGGGGGCTTCCTCACCGCAGCATTCCCAGTAAACACCTCTGAGATAAGAGGCTGACCAGCGCGATTTTTCGGGGTTTTTACTCTTATTGTCCCCTGGAATAGAGATAACAGGAGTTCTGAGAATAGCTGTGCCGAACCCTCCACGATTGAGCAGGTTAACGAGCCTGATATTGTACGAGATTGCATTACCAACTTTCGGATACCAACAATCAACGCAAGACATAGCAGCAACACGCCTTGATGTTTTAGAGTGTGTAGTATAGGCAATAGAGAACAGCGGATTAACTATCATCAGAGACATCCCAATGTGAACAAGACGCAATTTTGCCAGGTGCAGTCCCACAAGTTTGACTTCCTTACGAAGCCTACTTGACAGGTTGTTATGGACTACGTAAGCGGCTGGGCTAGGCCTAGTGCGGTTTGTGGTCCGAAACGCCTGATAGTGCACCTCTATTGCCCTTCAGAATTGATGGTTTATTACTACCACGCAGATGAATAGAATATTGAGCTATACAGTGAACAAAACACCAAATAAAATTCATGTGCATATCACCTTCATAGCTCCAGGCTTTGAAACACCTACCATATTATCTAGCTCTTGGCCGAGGTATCCATTTCAAAGTCAAATAGCCTTTACCTGCCTGGGAGGCCAACTCCAGTTCCCCGATTTTTCCCCTACAGGTTTGTACACAGGTACATACGCCATAGGACTCAAGATAGGGATCTACCTTACCATACTCCAAGCAGTAGGAGACGAGATAGTTAGAGATCTTAATTCCAGCAATTGCGGGGACACCGATCAGCACAATGCCACGTCCTAGGGAAGAAGGACGTAAATGGCCAGCAGTACTACTGGCAATATTATCACCCATCCCAGGAATAATAGTAACTGCAATAATAATAATATATGCAAAGGACATTGAAATACCGTACCTCAACGGCCGGGTGGGGGATGGGAGCGATAAAAATGTGACAAATGATGAGGGGAAAATGAACATGCCAGGACAGGATATGATGGGGGAGGGTGAAATTAAAGAAGGAGGGGAACAAGAGTTATGGGATGAATACGATGGAAATAGATACGTTGAAATGTTAAGAATGTATGTAAGCATTATGAACATATCTGGATGTTATGTTTGCACACACCTGCCAACAGACACAGAGAACAGCATGAGCTACAATGTGCTACCAGTCTCCAAATATATGGGATGTATCTTAATGCGCGATTTGCTCTTCAATCAGCACAGCATGTCAGTTGCGGTTGCACCGCCTGAGAGTAGTAAGGTTGCAATGAGACTGGGTACAGAGGTACCTGGGAAAAGGAGGAGGCCATGCATGAATATGCAACCAGCTAAAAGGGACAAGGAAATGCTAGACACATTTGATAGGACATCCAGAAATGAGGGATGGAGAGGAAGGGCAGGTTGGGACAACTTGGGAACAGAGAAGGAAGGAGAGTTGAAAGTACCGAGATTTAGAATAGAACAACTCCTTTCCGCCTCTTCCTGTATCCAGAATGACAAAGTGACACCGCCAAAAAGAATACCAAAATTACCACCGGAGGGGAAAAGCTGCTCCATACAAAAATTAATGCAGAAGGACGCCTGGAAGGATTGCATTTCATTTGGGTGCACTATAGCGGAAATGGCACAAGGAGAACAGGGATTCATAGAATGTGAAGATAGGATAAGCAAAATAAAGGGAATTCCAGAAGAAAAGAAAGTGGCACAAATTTTCGTTGGCAAGAGTAACTGCACACACATGACAATGCTATCGCGGATTAGGAACAGTGGTCAGCGGTCCTCACCTGGACTAGTGGGGTACAAGGGACTGTTCTTTGTCTGCGGCCAGTGGGCATACTTCTACCTGCCCCCAGGATGGTATGGTAGCTGTTACCTTGCCTCCATTTTACCCCGAATGACCCATTTTTCTGACCTAGTACAGATCACGCACCAAGGCAAACAGCCAAGGAGAGTTAGGAGAACGCCAGAATGGGTGGACAATTTCATGACAGGTATCGGGGTGATGATCCCAGGTGCAGGAGTGGTATACACCACACAAAGGATACATCAGCTAGAAAGGATGATTGAGGACCTGGCTGACTCAACAGCAGCAGGACTGGGAAATGTCACTGAAGAAATCACTGCCATGAGGGCAGTAGTGATACAGAATAGAGTTGCATTAGACATGATTCTGGCCAAGGAGGGTGGAGTATGCAGAGCCATCCACCAGGTGTGCTTTTCGTGGATACCTGACAACAGCCGCAATATAGACAAGGCGATCCATGACATAAACAACATTAAAGACGAAGCACACGGCATACACACAGGTGAAATGTGGGAAAATTTGATGCTATGGCTGGGCAGCTGGGGATCATGGTTATTGGAGGTGGTGATTGTAATAATAACAGTATTGATAACTTTGTGTATAATGATCCAGGTTTGTCCAGCATGCTGTGCAGCCTTCACCTCCTGCTGTGCACATTGTGTGCCACAACACCAAAGACGCAACGGTCACAATCATGAGCCCGACCACAGGGAGGCAGGACTGGAGATGGTGCAAAGACAGGATACGAAGTAGTGATTTGGTATCAGATGGTGCAATGTTTAAGCCATCTTTGCTATATGATACCAAATGCTGGAAGCCTTGGGCCCTGTTAAGTTGACATAAGGGTCACTGCACATTATGCTTGCATTCTTTCCTTTTACAGTAGAACTGCTTTTGTAACGCAAGGCTTGCTCAACACAGATACTGGAACAGAGGAAGACGCAAGCTTATTTCCGCATATCACATTTAGCATTATATCTGGTTTATGTTGATATTGCAAATTGCTACATGGAAAAGTACCAAAAGCTAATACATTGCATTACAGTGGAAAGTCCCCAGAGCTGCCTACTTGGGACACGTGGTCAGCAACAGTATATTTCGGACCATAACTGGTATAGCGCAGCCTTGGCCTTTTGCTAATTGGTCAGATAACCCATGATTAATTTGTGCTACGTACATTATGATGTTGCAATCTTTTGTGGTTTGTGCCTATAAAAACTGTCAGAAACATCACATCTTTGGACATTCAGTGACTTTGCTGTCTGTCTCCGTGCTGCACGTAGTTGTGTTATTGTTGGTCTCCAATAAATTGTGCTATCTTTTGTGCTGACAGAAATTCGTATTTGTGGCATTATTTCTTATTCTTATTTTCAGATCCTAAAACGCGTTTCGGCGAATATGCCTTTCTCAAATGCCATAACATCGGGGCTTCTCTTTGCAACACAATTTAAATTTGCATTGATTGGCGGGAGCACACCTGATCGTAGTCCGTAGATATATATATATATATATATATATATATATATACACACCAAGGTGTATTGGTGCATCTGTGGGTATATGAGTGCCTTAATGGATGATTCAGTGAGTGTGTGACTGACTGTATAAGTGAGTGATTAGGTGTAACAGTGAATGAATGGGTGAGTGACTGGTTGTGTGAATGTCTGTATCAGTCTGTCAGTTGGTGTCTAAGTGACTGTATGGGTGTGTGAGTGGGTACGTGAGTTGCTGTATTGGTGAGTGATTGGTTGTCTGAGTACCTGTATGGTAGTCTGAGTATCTGTGTGGGTAGGTGAGAGGTTGTGTGACTGCCTGTATGGATGAGTAAGTGGGTGAGGCAGTGCCTGTATGGGTTAGTGAGTGTGTGTTAGGGGCTGTATGGGTGCGTGTGTATGGCTGTGTGGGTGAGTAAGTGGATGTGTCAGTGGTATATGGGTGAGTAACTGGTATGTGAAAGGCAGTATAGGTGAGTGATGGGGTATATGAGTGACTGTATGGGTGAGTGAGTGAATGTGAGAGTGGCTGTATGGGTGAGTGTGTGCTTATGTCAGTGACTGTATAGGTGAGTGAGAATGTGTTAGTATCTGTATGAGTAAGTGAGTGGGTTTGTGTATCTGTATGGGTGAGCAAGTGGCTGTGTGATTGACTGTATGGGTGAGTGACTAGGTGTGTGAGTAGCTCTATGGGTGACTGACTCCGTGTGTGAGTGGCTGTATGGGTGTATGAGTGGATATGTCAGTGGCTGTATGAGTGAGTGAGTGGAGGTTTGTGTAGATATCTGCCAGTGAGTGGGTGTGTAAGTACTGGTATGGGTCTGTGAATGGGTTTGTGAATGGTTGTGTGGGAGTGGGAGTGGGTATATGAAAAGTTCTATGGGGGTGTGAGTGGGTGCATCAGTGATTATGTGGATGATGTCATCAGTGGGAGATGTGTGGGAGTGGGAATGGCTGTATGAAAGGTTCTTTGGGGGTGTGAGTGGGTGTGTCAGTGATTCTGTGGATGTTGTCATCAGTGATGTCATTTGAGATGTCATAAGTGATGTCATCAGTGTTGTAACTGATTGTGTCATGAGTGATGTATTTGTGAGGTCATAAGCAGTGCATTGCAGGGGCACCAGTTATAGTTAGCTCTGCTAACTGTATCTGCTAAATTTCATGGGTTTTTTGTGAAATCTGAGCCTAACTATAACATCCCTGTAACTTTTAGATTTTTTAGGTGAATTTCTAAGATTTTTTAAATGCTAATTCCTAAATATAATGTCCTTGTAACCTTTGTTTTTTTCTGTGAATTTCCTAGGTTTTTTAAATGCTAATTTCTAATTATAATGACCCTATAACTTTTAGTTTTTTCAGTGTATTTCTATGGTTTTTTAACTAGTAGTCACACTTGCAGAGTGGAGGAGAAAGGGGGTGGGCCTCCGACCAGCTCTCAGGATTTCCAATGTGTAGGACTTACAGGAGGTACCAGGATGGCTTCTTGCCCCCAAGGTTCCTCAGGATTAAAGTGGACTTCACCCCCCAACCAGTAGTGAGCCAGGAGCCATGATTGCAGAGTGGTGGAGAAAGGGGGTGTGGCCTCTGAAGACCTCTTAGCAATCCTGCTGTGTGGGACTTACTGGAGGTATCAGGAGAGGTAGTTGGCCCCCAAGGATGCCCTCCCCTCCTGTTACCTGTTACCTCCTCCAGGGCATGCCCCTTTTTTAATTCATTTTTTTTAAAAGGTAGGAGGCGGCATGGGCCCCCCTCAAGGACTGATTTCAGCCCCAGGGACCCCATACCCTGGGGCCCGAGCTTTATTTTTTTTCTATTTTTTATTTTTTTTAAATTAAGGAAGGGTGGCTGCATGGCCCCTCCTTCCATTGGCCAATTTCGGCCATGGGACCTCATCCCCCGGGGCCTGGTCACAATGCTGGGTGCCTTTGTCCCCTCCATGCAACCCAGTTTCTTACGTTGGGGACCGTGGGGGAACCTCAAGGCCGCCGGGGTCCGTCGGCTCCCTGCATCCTCCGGGAACCTGTATTGCTTTTGGACAGAGGGAGCTGCTAACATGCAGAGCAGTGCTTGCTATTGCTTGGCAGGAGCGGTGCTCCCGCCAAGAAAGAGCAAACTGCAATGTCCCGGGGGTGGGCACCCCGGGACATTGCTCTAGCCGACCCTGGGGGGGAGGCTGTCCCCAGGGCCATCTATGTCTCCAGGAGGTGTGCCGCATGGCCCCCTCCTTTCTTTATATATGCCCGGGGTGGTGGTGGTCCCTGAGGCTGCGGGGGGCCTCACAGCCCACCACAATAATTAAATTTGATTCCCGAGGAGGTGGCGGTCCCTGGGGCATGGGGTGCCACATGGACAACCCTCACATTACTATAAAAACTGCCTCAGGGACTTGGCCCACCCAGGGGCCTATATTTAATTTCGGCAGGAGTCACAGATCCAGCGCGACTCCTGCATGATTTTTTAAAATGCTTTTTTGACCCTGGGGGTCCCTGTGGGACCCATCCCATGAGGCCCCAAGAGACCTAGGGAGTCAGGGTGTTTCTACCCTGCCCCCTTTTCTTTATTTTTTATGTTTTTTCCTGAGACTCGGTTCAACCGAGTCACAAGATGGCTGCCAACACTGGTTTGAAGTGTTGGCAGCCAATCAGATCTGAGCACGGGATATTCAGAGGGGTCGTGCAGCCTCCGCATCCCGAGTTGTATATCTGAAAAACCTTTAAATAACTCCACAAATCCTGAACTGATTTACATCAAATTACAAAAAGGCACTTCCATGGACTAACATATACCTTCCTGCCAAATGTGATGTAATTCCGTTCAGCAGTTCAGGCTGTAGCTGTGTCTAAAGGTCCTCTGGAAATTAACATGGGGAAAACACACTTTTAAGCACCCCCTGGTTCTAGGCCCCCACTTGACGGATCACCCCGAAACCTGCAATATAGCAGCTGAAGTGAGCGTCATATCAGTTTCGAAAATTGCTTGAAGATTCGGCAAACGGCGCCAAAGTTATTGGCACATGAACACAGTTCTTCCTATGGAAACTAGGCCTAACTATAACTACCTACTGTCTACCGCCGGTAGGTTATATATAACCTACTGGCTTTACATGAGTAATGAACAGGGAACATGGGAGTTTATTTTGGCACATTACTGTGTCTGATTGAGAGCTTAGGTCACAATATTATATGCACGGGATTGGTCTGAAAGATGATTACAGTGTATTTTTCTGCCCCACACTGCAGGTGACAGGTCCTTATAGGTGAAGACATACCTATTCTTGTACTCAGATTTATTGTGATGCTGCTGCTATTATTTTAATTTGAGGGTACAGTGTACTGACTTCAGGTAGGTGTACGTGGTACTCTAGACACCAAATAGTTTATTTGTGCTAGGATGGAACAAGCTCTTATTATGGCACATTCTCTTCTATCCCCTAGAGTACACCTGTGGATTATAGGTATTTTGACAGAAGGGTGATGGTTACTGACACTTGAAGATGGATAGACCTTACACGGTCCTCTGTTTTACTTAACACTGGGTTTGCCTGTAGTTGTACTTCTCAAAAAAACGATTTCACATGACTCATTGAATTGATTGACGTACCTTTATGCAGTTATTGCCTGCAATATTATTGTCACACACTAATCACGGATTTTGCACATTACCATTAAGATATACAGCTCTTTTGACAAATTTAAATCTCACTGACCTTTAACCAGGTTGTAGTGGCAACCAAAATAGAAGGTGCTTTGAAGCACTGAAGCATGTAACATGAAGACTGTTTGCGGTAATAACAGCTCTTCAAATGTAAAGAAGCATGTTTCCACCAGTAACTGCACTAAAGAAATATTGATACAAACGACCAACATGAACATTGAGCACAATGTTTCAAATGTAAGTACATGATGATTATGTAAGATTAGTTTCAATTTGGTTTTCTAGCCCTGAGGAAGTAGTAGTGTGACACACCCACTGACTAAACACTTGTTGGCTGGCAGAGGAATCAAAACCCAAATAAAGAAAGATTTGCAGAACTCATGGAGGACTGGATGATTCACTTGTGTTAACACACTCTTACGTGTGCTGAGGGACTTGTTTCAATATATGACTATTATGCGTAGGTGGGTGAGTGGATCTGGCATGGGCTATTGCTCAGGCAAGAGAAGATCCCTTGGTGTCACTTCCATCACATCTGCCCCACCAAGCAAGTGATCCATTTATGGAATAAATTAATAAGTGGCACCTCAATATATCACACAGCATGGGGGACGAGGGTCGTGGTTTGATGAATGGATGGGAAGAGGGAGTTGGTAAAAGGTATAACTAAGACAAGCAGAAATATTCATCAGGTCGATGCGCAGCACTTCACCATCCCAAAAAAAAATTCAATGCAAAAAAATAACTAGGCCCTTACTGAAACTCCAAACAACCCACAATAACCAAAATCAAATTTAAAAATCGAATTAAAGGACAAAGAAATACCCTCTATCAAACAAACAACACACTGATATAAATGTTTTTAAATTTACTTGTGATATCACAAAAACAAAGTCCTAAAAATCCAATGGTATATATGCAGCAGGAATTGCAGACAAAATGTAAAGTGACCAGGAGATGGACAAAGCACTGGGTGGAGCCTGCTGGACAGGAAGATGGAGTTGGAGTCTCTGGGGCACTTTCTTCTTGTTCCAAAATTATTATTTTTTTTAATGCTTTTTGCACTAAAAAACAATCTAAATGGTCAGTTGGAGTAGAACATTCACTCAAAAACGTCTTTTCAATTTCGCTGCTTCTTGAGCAGAAAATCTGCTCTAGAAGCAGCCGTGGCTGCTCGCGCTCGCCAGCATCATAAAAATGTCTCAGGAAGGCTCTGTGGCAACCGGAATCCGTACTAGCAGCCAGCAAATCTTGTGCGCACTCACTAGTGGCGGCAAATCTCATCGCGCTGTCGAGTACACGCTAAAACCAGTTTTGTGTGCACCAACAGAATTATAATTCCGAGATGCACCGGCAGGTGGAATATAGCAGGAACTTTGCATTAAAAGCGTAGCGTGGAGTTACCGAATCTTGCCAACTCCACAGGCGGAATTATAATTCTGCCCGGGCCTAAATGAAATATGGATCAGAAGTGGTGAGAGAATCTTGGATGGAAAGACTATATGAATTTAAGTAGTATTTACAAAGGGCAAATAGTTTACTGGACCTAAAAAAGGAGAGAACAGCTGTTTGAATGTTGCAGGAATAATAATTTTCTACCTAATACCTATCTTTGGAGAGTACTGTTTCACTAGGATTTTTTAAGTATGAGCTGAGCTGATGCTCTCAACACCTGAGAAGCTTTCCACTTGCTTTCTCTCAAGTACAGAGGTGCATAGGCCCTGGCAGTGGAGTGTGGTTACTTCGTAAAACTTGCAGAAACTTCTGAAGTAATTTAGCCTGTGTGTTTTTTGTCTGGCTCTTCACTTAAATTTGCTTCTAGGTTAATTGGTGGCTTTGGCAGGGAAAGCATTACTCTTGCCTTTTCTTTATATCCTTCTTGATGCATCTATCTTCAGAGATGGGTATACCTGTGGGTACTCTTTTTCCTTTGTGGGACTCCCATGCACATTGAGAGGAAGAGCATGATAGTGCCTTCGCATCTTCCTTTTCACCTCCACCCAGCAATCTATCTATTGTTCTGAGTGGGAAAGAAGCTGCCTTTCACATTCCTGTGCTTTAGTATTCCTCGCAAATGCGGTAGATGGAAGTCTATGCATTGGTTCAACCTGTACATGGGGGGTCGCATCCTCAAATGGCCAATGTATTCAGATCTTAGGACTCTCCAGGCAGGAGTGTTGTAAGCGTGGTTCCACCACCTCTAATTTGTGGGCAAGCTTAGATAAGATGATAGCTTACCTAGCCCAATCAGGGAATCAGATAAATACAGGCTCTCCAGGCATGATATTTTGATCATGTTTGAGATCTAATGACATGACCGGTGATCAAATGCCCTAGTGCACTCACTGCAGACTCCTTAGGCACTGTACATAGGCAACTACATCTATTGTGGATATTTTCAGCCCCATTCAGCAAATTAGGTGGGGTTTGCAAAATGTTGTTGTTGGCTCCAGCTACCACAAGTATCTTGAGAGAGATTCCAGAGGGGAAAAGTGGGGTGACCCTGATAAGGCTGCCGTTCTAAGGTTCCTGAGGCCACACAACGCCATGTGCCCAAGGAATACTGAAGCAAACACAAGTTGGGAAACTATATCAAGATTTGTCCAACACTGGGACAACCATTATTCAGATGCTCCATATAGATGGAATCGCTCCTATACCTTGCACACATCATTATTGAAGAGACTGTAAGAATAGAAGAAACTGTAAGAACAGTACGGACTTGTCTCTGTAGCCTTTAAAAAGTCCAGGAGGATGAAACACGTGTCAGTTGCGGTGTTTGTTGGACATTACTGTATGAACATTTGCCTTTGAAGTAAAAAAAAACGATGTGGAAGAATTTGACTTATGTGGACTGGATTTGATCATTACAACAGAACCTTGCAAAGAAGAGATCTACCTGTACAACTGGACTGTGTGTGCTTGAGTGCACTTTCTCTTTTGGATATACTCACATCATCATGGGTCACATTCTCCAGAGCCTGCTTATTACTGATTGCAGGACTGAGCAGGGAATACACTTGTATTCCTCGACCGGTCCAAACAGCCTTCCTGGAGCGAGCATGACAAAACACTAGATCACACACCTTACAATATTGCAGACCATGATGGAACCACTTCCCGAATCCCGGGAGGGCCTGCCATAATGTTATATAGTACTAGAGGCATTGGTTTCAAAAACTGAAACACATTGGTTATCAAGGAGTCTGAAGGGCACATAAAATGCCTAAAACACCTAAATGTAAAAACATTATAAAATGTTACAAGTGCACAAAAACATCAAGACACACCAAACAAACCTAAACTATAAGGAATTTCGGGTAGAGGAGATGGCACATTGAGGTTTTGGCTAAATGGCAGCCTATAGCATTCAGCACATAATTGGCAAATTAAAACGGATGAGATTAGTCAAATAATGGATAAAAATTAATAAAAACATGTTATAATGAGTAAAGACATTGGTGAATAGAATGTTTGAGGTCTTGGGTGGCAATGCTGAGTACCTGAGGTAGCGGATAAAGCCACTGGTCCTGCTAGGTAATGGAAATCCATTGGAAATCCATGGGATCTCATCATTGAGACCCGTCTAACATATCTGTAGTCTATACCTCCAGCGCTGTTCTCTTTCAAAGAGGTTACTCTCTGAGTTGCTACTGTTTTCCAATTGTTCCAAAACAACCCAGTTCAAATCATCAGTTGTGTGAGGGTTTCTAATGAAATGTGTAGCCAGTTTTGTGGTTTCTCTTTTACATTGTATGTTACTGCAATGTTCACAGATTCTGTTTTTCACCTTCCTACAGGTCATGCGACTGTAACAGAGTTCACATGGGCATGTAAACATGTAAACTACTCTCTCTGAATTGCAATTTCTCAAGCTACATAATTCCCATTTGTAAGGCTGACCCCAGTCTAGGTCTTTGGTTACTTTTGTCAAGTTACAGACACTGCATGACCTGACAGACTTGTGACTAGACTGTCTTTGAGGCTTGGCACCCTTTTATTTGAAAAAATGTTTGCCCAAACCTCAATGCGCCTGCACTTAGTACACACCAGTCTTTGTTGACAATTTTTCTAACTGCGTTGGTGGTTATATTGTAGGTGGTTACACAGATCAGGCATAGGTCTTCCTTGATCCTGACAGGTGGTTCTTAAAAGGGCTCCACTGTTGTTGTTGTGGACCCTTTTGTTAGCTTTAGCAATGATGGGGTGTGAGGAGTGCCTGTTCTTCAATTTCATAGAGGAAGCCTCTGCCTGTGATTTATAATCAGTGATGTTACTACAGCTCCATCACAATCTCAGGAACTGGATGTACGGGAGATTCTCCCATTGAGGGCGTGGGTGAACACTATCAAAACAGAGTAGGTTGTTTTTGGATTTGGGCTTAAAGTGTTTAGTGGTCTGTAGCCCTCCCTGATCTGCAGTTACATTAAGGTGCAGGAAAACTATGCTCTCACGGGAGATGGAGTGGGTGAATTTAAGATACTGGTTTTGGTGGTTCAGCCAAATAAAAAAATCCTCCACTGTTTCTTGTGCCCCTTCCCAGATGATTAAGACGTCAACTATATAACGCATCCAGGTCTTAATATGGATGACAAAGGGATTATCAGGTGTCAGGATTTTGCTTGTTTCCAAATTGTTGAATTAAAGGCCATGCTGGTCCAGCGTGTCTGGAGGTATAGGATGTCCTTTAATTTAAAGTAGTTTTCTGTTAAGGCTAACTTTGCGCAGGACAGTACAAAATGTTGTGGAATATTGTAATCCCAATTGTTTTGAAACAAGATTTCCTCCAGAACCTCCAGTATCTCATCATGGGGCAGACTAGTATAAAGGCTTTCACTGTCCATGCTGATAAATAGCTGTTTCTCTGGATTGAAAGTGAGGTCTCTCAACGGTACGAAGACATCTTTTGTATCCTTAAGGTACATGTTTTTTTTTTTGACCGAGTGGACGCAGAAGCACGTCACAAAACTTTGATAATGGCTCTAATGCAGAGTCAATGCCCAACATAAAAGGTTTGTCCT
The DNA here is from genome assembly GCA_963921515.1 of Calotriton arnoldi. Classification (NCBI taxonomy): domain Eukaryota; kingdom Metazoa; phylum Chordata; class Amphibia; order Caudata; family Salamandridae; genus Calotriton; species Calotriton arnoldi. The sequence goes on along the minus strand of CAWUFW010005511.1, from coordinate 852,064 downwards.
GGGGGCAGTGTAACATTTTTATGCACCTTCGGAAGGGTATAGAATTATAGTAATCTGGACTGGTGTTACCCAAAAAATAGGCCTCCCTTTTGGACACCCAAAGATTCCCATTTGCCTCCTCTACCATCATTTTTATCTCGCTAACCAAGCTTGCAGTAGGGTCATAATGGAATACTTGATAGTTCTGTGTGTCCCCCAACAGTCGTAAGCACTCTGCCCTGTAATCTGTGGAATTCTGGAGGATGATTCCTCCCCCTTTATCAGCTAGGTTAAAAGTTATTGTTTGTTTCTGTTTGAGCTCATGGAGAGCCTGTTTCTCCTGCCTTGGCATGTTTTTGAGCGTCTTTTATTTATCTTTTATGTTAAGGTTGTCAATGTCCTTTCGCACTGCCTTTTCAAATATCAGAATCTCTACCGGGATGGTCGAGATAGGGGTACAGACTTGGACTTGTTACGCAGTCCAGTGTCTCGTCTGTTTGATCTGGTATGTTGGGGTTCATGAAGAAAGTGCATAAACTCTGACAGCTCACTCAACAGTTGTAATTTATCAAAATGGGGTGTCAGGACAAAAGTCAGACCTTTCTCTAGGACACTCTGTTGTGTAGATGAAATCTCACAGTTTGTTAGATTAAAAACTAGGTTTGATTGCTCACCCCTGAGGTTGATTCCTTTGTCATGCTTTGTGTAGTCACCCTCTAAGGGTTCTCATCTTCCTCCCATTGAACAGCCCCACCTGTCTTGCGTCTCAATCCCTGGGGTCCCTGGCTCCTCCCTAAAAAAGACTGAACTTGTTGTTGGTGAAAGCATGGGGGTCTGTAAGGCATATGATTGTAACCCCAGTTTCTGTAGTGTGGGGCAGTCATGGGTGGTGGTGCTTGCGGTATGTATGCATTGGGGGTCCCACGGGTGGTCCATAATTGAACCATGGTTGGCCTCTCCTACCTCTTTGGAAACCCCTGGAGTTTTCCTATCTGCTTGAATTTCTATTGGGGCCACTCCCTCTTTCAGAGCTTGAAGACCAATCTAAGGCACTACCATCATTGCCACTTACTTTAGTGCCTGCTCCCAGAACTTAGTCATCCCTGGTGTAGGGGTATACTCTCTCATGCAAGAACCTTTTTACATCTTTATTCAGTTGTTCTCTTTTTGATTTCTTTAGGTATTCACCAAAGTCATTGATTTATTTGTTCAGTACTTATAATTTCTTTTGTATATGCCGATAGACACATCGAGTTTATGTTTTTGTACACGTGCTTCTATTTCTACCAATAGTTCCTCTTACAATCTTGTGGCATTCTTGAGTATTATAATTAGCCAATCCTGTGGACAGTGCCACAATATGAGGGACCAGTCTTTTGTAAAGGTCTTGTCACGTAGGAAGATGAATGGTTCGTTACTAACTAACAGGGCCTGTGGTGCCTTGCTCTCCCTCAGATTTCAGTCAGTACCAGACAGTGAATTAATGTTTTGATTTGGGGTTTTTTCAGATCAGAAAGAGAATCCCAATCCTTGCTGGATGTGGTTACATCTGCTCTGCTCAGTTCCTGTAAAACTGGTATTTAGGCCAGTATTTGTTCTAGATCCTTGGCCAAGAATGTCAGACCTCTAATTTTTGACATACTTATTCAGAAGATCTGGTGATAGCCATACTACTGCACTCTGCGACAGTACACTATTTTTGACTGAAGAGTTCAGAGTTCTAATTTGAAAAACAACACCCACAGCTGTACGCTGCATAACATTGTAAAAATCGAGAAGAGGGAAGGAAGAGGAAAACAGAGGTCGCTACTCACCCTCCTCATATACAGTGTCACAATCAAGAGAGAGACTCAACCTCGAGTCATCCAGAGTGGGCCCACTGACAATAGGGGAAAGACCTTTTTCTTAAAGGAACTCTCACTCACTGAAAGTTATCCAGTGACATACTTCATCATCAAGTTCTTCTTGACCATCTAAGAGTCAGGGCATGCTGTGACCTCTTTCCTTACAAGGGAGCACTTTTGAAGGAAAAAGGATGAGGGATTTCTACGAGGTAATCTTTAAAATTGTCTAGGCAGTGCCCAAATCAGTATTTATACACGGGTCCATCTGACAAAGTTAAAAACTGGGCAAAACGGGTAAGTTGGAGTAACTATCACTCCTTGGCCCTTAAAATGTGATCAACTAGTTTCTGCCACGTACCCCAATCCAATGACATTCAGCAGGATTAGTATGTCCCAATTAATAACCTTTTAGGAAAGGGTGGCTGGTTATTTATTTAATAAGAAAGTGGGGGAGATACTCTTATGTTAGAAGAAGGGACAGGGTGAATTCACAGTAAAAAGCAGAGGTCCCTACTCAGTGTGTAGACTTATTTGGATCAAATGGATTTAGACTTATATTAGAGTTAGAAATACATATAATAATACCCTTATCAGTGGAAATAGACAATAATATAACTTGCGATTGGAGTCAGAAAGAAATATCTTAGAGAATATGAACACACACATGCAAGAGTCAGTATTAAATGATGAGTATTGACAAACTATATGGGACATATAGAAATTTATTACATAGGTATATATCGTTGCAATTAAAAACATTACATGATAAAATAAATTTACAATCATATATATTACATTGTGCAAGAAAAACAGAAAGTCGACGTTGCGTTTCGGTGAGTAGCTTATTATTCACCTTCTTCAGGACAGCCGATAGCTTGGGGAGACTGGTGGTGCTCCTCACCTTTCAGCACCGTTACAAATACAAAACAATCTTACTGATCTGGATGGTATTCTCCTGAGTGGCGCCATTATTCCTATACTCCAAACCACTGCCCTTTATTTCGCATTAAGTCCGGTTAGGAGGCAGCCCAGGAGTCATCATGACGACGTTTACTAAAGAAAGACTAAATAGAGATAGAGAGGCAGATGACCTTTTCAATAATCTGTCGGGAAACAGTACAAATACTACAGCAGCGCAAGGTGGACAACCCTCCAGACAGGAGGGATTAAGAGAGAAATTTATTAGACTAGAGAGATTAAGGAGAAGCGAGATGTCTAGATGGTGGGACGCCGCCACCCTTAAACAATACATTCGAGTCAAGGCTGTCTGAAGAAATAGAGAATAAAGAAAGAAAACTACAAGAATCCACTTACTTGTGTTAATTTTATGCTCACAACGTGCATTTTAAATTTCTGCATTACTCCTTACGTGTGCTGGGGACATTTCTTTGTCTAACCAATTGGCACAGGCCGATAGCTTGGGGAGACTGGTGGTGCTCCTCACCTTTCAGCACCGTTACAAATACAAAACAATCTTACTGATCTGGATGGTATTCTCCTGAGTGGCGCCATTATTCCTATACTCCAAACCACTGCCCTTTATTTCGCATTAAGTCCGGTTAGGAGGCAGCCCAGGAGTCATCATGACGACGTTTACTAAAGAAAGACTAAATAGAGATAGAGAGGCAGATGACCTTTTCAATAATCTGTCGGCAAACAGTACAAATACTACAGCAGCGCAAGGTGGACAACCCTCCAGACAGGAGGGATTAAGAGAGAAATTTATTAGACTAGAGAGATTAAGGAGAAGCGAGATGTCTAGATGGTGGGACGCCGCCACCCTTAAACAATACATTCGAGTCAAGGCTGTCTGAAGAAATAGAGAATAAAGAAAGAAAACTACAAGAATCCACTTACTTGTGTATATTTTATGCTCACAACGTGCATTTTAAATTTCTGCATTACTCCTTACGTGTGGTGGAGACATTTCTTTGTCTAACCAATTGGCACAGGCCGATAGCTTGGGGAGACTGGTGGTGCTCCTCACCTTTCAGCACCGTTACAAATACAAAACAATCTTACTGATCTGGATGGTATTCTCCTGAGTGGCGCCATTATTCCTATACTCCAAACCACTGCCCTTTATTTCGCATTAAGTCCGGTTAGGAGGCAGCCCAGGAGTCATCATGACGACGTTTACTAAAGAAAGACTAAATAGAGATAGAGAGGCAGATGACCTTTTCAATAATCTGTCGGGAAACAGTACAAATACTACAGCAGCGCAAGGTGGACAACCCTCCAGACAGGAGGGATTAAGAGAGAAATGTATTAGACTAGAGAGATTAAGGAGAAGCGAGATGTCTAGATGGTGGGACGCCGCCACCCTTAAACAATACATTCGAGTCAAGGCTGTCTGAAGAAATAGAGAATAAAGAAAGAAAACTACAAGAATCCACTTACTTGTGTATATTTTATGCTCACAACGTGCATTTTAAATTTCTGAATTACTCCTTACGTGTGCTGGGGACATTTCTTTGTCTAACCAATTGGCACAGGCCGATAGCTTGGGGAGACTGGTGGTGCTCCTCACCTTTCAGCACCGTTACAAATACAAAACAATCTTACTGATCTGGATGGTATTCTCCTGAGTGGCGCCATTATTCCTATACTCCAAACCACTGCCCTTTATTTCGCATTAAGTCCGGTTAGGAGGCAGCCCAGGAGTCATCCTGACGACGTTTACTAAAGAAAGACTAAATAGAGATAGAGAGGCAGATGACCTTTTCAATAATCTGTCGGGAAACAGTACAAATACTACAGCAGCGCAAGGTGGACAACCCTCCAGACAGGAGGGATTAAGAGAGAAATTTATTAGACTAGAGAGATTAAGGAGAAGCGAGATGTCTAGATGGTGGGACGCCGCCACCCTTAAACAATACATTCGAGTCAAGGCTGTCTGAAGAAATAGAGAATAAAGAAAGAAAACTACAAGAATCCACTTACTTGTGTATATTTTATGCTCACAACGTGCATTTTACATTTCTGCATTACTCCTTACGTGTGCTGGGGACATTTCTTTGTCTAACCAATTGGCACAGGCCGATAGCTTGGGGAGACTGGTGGTGCTCCTCACCTTTCAGCACCGTTACAAATACAAAACAATCTTACTGATCTGGATGGTATTCTCCTGAGTGGCGCCATTATTCCTATACTCCAAACCACTGCCCTTTATTTCGCATTAAGTCCGGTTAGGAGGCAGCCCAGGAGTCATCATGACGACGTTTACTAAAGAAAGACTAAATAGAGATAGAGAGGCAGATGACCTTTTCAATAATCTGTCGGGAAACAGTACAAATACTACAGCAGCGCAAGGTGGACAACCATCCAGACAGGAGGGATTAAGAGAGAAATTTATTAGACTAGAGAGATTAAGGAGAAGCGAGATATCTAGATGGTGGGACGCCGCCACCCTTAAACAATACATTCGAGTCAAGGCTGTCTGAAGAAATAGAGAATAAAGAAAGAAAACTACAAGAATCCACTTACTTGTGTATATTTTATGCTCACAACGTGCATTTTAAATTTCTGCATTACTCCTTACGTGTGCTGGGGACATTTCTTTGTCTAACCAATTGGCACAGGCCGATAGCTTGGGGAGACTGGTGGTGCTCCTCACCTTTCAGCACCGTTACAAATACAAAACAATCTTACTGATCTGGATGGTATTCTCCTGAGTGGCGCCATTATTCCTATACTCCAAACCACTGCCCTTTATTTCGCATTACGTCCGGTTAGGAGGCAGCCCAGGAGTCATCATGACGACGTTTACTAAAGAAAGACTAAATAGAGATAGAGAGGCAGATGACCTTTTCAATAATCTGTCGGGAAACAGTACAAATACTACAGCAGCGCAAGGTGGACAACCCTCCAGACAGGAGGGATTAAGAGAGAAATTTATTAGACTAGAGAGATTAAGGAGAAGCGAGATGTCTAGATGGTGGGACGCCGCCACCCTTAAACAATACATTCGAGTCAAGGCTGTCTGAAGAAATAGAGAATAAAGAAAGAAAACTACAAGAATCCACTTACTTGTGTATATTTTATGCTCACAACGTGCATTTTAAATTTCTGCATTACTCCTTACGTGTGCTGGGGACATTTCTTTGTCTAACCAATTGGCACAGGCCGATAGCTTGGGGAGACTGGTGGTGCTCCTCACCTTTCAGCACCGTTACAAATACAAAACAATCTTACTGATCTGGATGGTATTCTCCTGAGTGGCGCCATTATTCCTATACTCCAAACCACTGCCCTTTATTTCGCATTAAGTCCGGTTAGGAGGCAGCCCAGGAGTCATCATGACGACGTTTACTAAAGAAAGACTAAATAGAGATAGAGAGGCAGATGACCTTTTCAATAATCTGTCGGCAAACAGTACAAATACTACAGCAGCGCAAGGTGGACAACCCTCCAGACAGGAGGGATTAAGAGAGAAATTTATTAGACTAGAGAGATTAAGGAGAAGCGAGATGTCTAGATGGTGGGACGCCGCCACTCTTAAACAATACATTCGAGTCAAGGCTGTCTGAAGAAATAGAGAATAAAGAAAGAAAACTACAAGAATCCACTTACTTGTGTATATTTTATGCTCACAACGTGCATTTTAAATTTCTGCATTACTCCTTACGTGTGCTGGGGACATTTCTTTGTCTAACCAATTGGCACAGGCCGATAGCTTGGGGAGACTGGTGGTGCTCCTCACCTTTCAGCACCGTTACAAATACAAAACAATCTTACTGATCTGGATGGTATTCTCCTGAGTGGCGCCATTATTCCTATACTCCAAACCACTGCCCTTTATTTCGCATTAAGTCCGGTTAGGAGGCAGCCCAGGAGTCATCATGACGACGTTTACTAAAGAAAGACTAAATAGAGATAGAGAGGCAGATGACCTTTTCAATAATCTGTCGGGAAACAGTACAAATACTACAGCAGCGCAAGGTGGACAACCCTCCAGACAGGAGGGATTAAGAGAGAAATTTATTAGACTAGAGAGATTAAGGAGAAGCGAGATGTCTAGATGGTGGGACGCCGCCACCCTTAAACAATACATTCGAGTCAAGGCTGTCTGAAGAAATAGAGAATAAAGAAAGAAAACTACAAGAATCCACTTACTTGTGTATATTTTATGCTCACAACGTGCATTTTAAATTTCTGCATTACTCCTTACGTGTGCTGGGGACATTTCTTTGTCTAACCAATTGGCACAGGCCGATAGCTTGGGGAGACTGGTGGTGCTCCTCACCTTTCAGCACCGTTACAAATACAAAACAATCTTACTGATCTGGATGGTATTCTCCTGAGTGGCGCCATTATTCCTATACTCCAAACCACTGCCCTTTATTTCGCATTAAGTCCGGTTAGGAGGCAGCCCAGGAGTCATCATGACGACGTTTACTAAAGAAAGACTAAATAGAGATAGAGAGGCAGATGACCTTTTCAATAATCTGTCGGGAAACAGTACAAATACTACAGCAGCGCAAGGTGGACAACCCTCCAGACAGGAGGGATTAAGAGAGAAATTTATTAGACTAGAGAGATTAAGGAGAAGCGAGATGTCTAGATGGTGGGACGCCGCCACCCTTAAACAATACATTCGAGTCAAGGCTGTCTGAAGAAATAGAGAATAAAGATAGAAAACTACAAGAATCCACTTACTTGTGTATATTTTATGCTCACAACGTGCATTTTAAATTTCTGCATTACTCCTTACGTGTGCTGGAGACATTTCTTTGTCTAACCAATTGGCACAGGCCGATAGCTTGGGGAGACTGGTGGTGCTCCTCACCTTTCAGCACCGTTACAAATACAAAACAATCTTACTGATCTGGATGGTATTCTCCTGAGTGGCGCCATTATTCCTATACTCCAAACCACTGCCCTTTATTTCGCATTAAGTCCGGTTAGGAGGCAGCCCAGGAGTCATCATGACAACGTTTACTAAAGAAAGACTAAATAGAGATAGAGAGGCAGATGACCTTTTCAATAATCTGTCGGGAAACAGTACAAATACTACAGCAGCGCAAGGTGGACAACCCTCCAGACAGGAGGGATTAAGAGAGAAATTTATTAGACTAGAGAGATTAAGGAGAAGCGAGATGTCTAGATGGTGGGACGCCGCCACCCTTAAACAATACATTCGAGTCAAGGCTGTCTGAAGAAATAGAGAATAAAGAAAGAAAACTACAAGAATCCACTTACTTGTGTATATTTTATGCTCACAACGTGCATTTTAAATTTCTGCATTACTCCTTACGTGTGCTGGGGACATTTCTTTGTCTAACCAATTGGCACAGGCCGATAGCTTGGGGAGACTGGTGGTGCTCCTCACCTTTCAGCACCGTTACAAATACAAAACAATCTTACTGATCTGGATGGTATTCTCCTGAGTGGCGCCATTATTCCTATACTCCAAACCACTGCCCTTTATTTTGCATTAAGTCCGGTTAGGAGGCAGCCCAGGAGTCATCATGACGACGTTTACTAAAGAAAGACTAAATAGAGATAGAGAGGCAGATGACCTTTTCAATAATCTGTCGGGAAACAGTACAAATACTACAGCAACGCAAGGTGGACAACCCTCCAGACAGGAGGGATTAAGAGAGAAATTTATTAGACTAGAGAGATTAAGGAGAAGCGAGATGTCTAGATGGTGGGACGCCGCCATCCTTAAACAATACATTCGAGTCAAGGCTGTCTGAAAAAATAGAGAATAAAGAAAGAAAACTACAAGAATCCACTTACTTGTGTATATTTTATGCTCACAACGTGCATTTTAAATTTCTGCATTACTCCTTACGTGTGCTGGGGACATTTCTTTGTCTAACCAATTGGCACAGGCCGATAGCTTGGGGAGACTGGTGGTGCTCCTCACCTTTCAGCACCGTTACAAATACAAAACAATCTTACTGATCTGGATGGTATTCTCCTGAGTGGCGCCATTATTCCTATACTCCAAACCACTGCCCTTTATTTCGCATTAAGTCCGGTTAGGAGGCAGCCCAGGAGTCATCATGACGACGTTTACTAAAGAAAGACTAAATAGAGATAGAGAGGCAGATGACCTTTTCAATAATCTGTCGGGAAACAGTACAAATACTACAGCAGCGCAAGGTGGACAACCCTCCAGACAGGAGGGATTAAGAGAGAAATGTATTAGACTAGAGAGATTAAGGAGAAGCGAGATGTCTAGATGGTGGGACGCCGCCACCCTTAAACAATACATTCGAGTCAAGGCTGTCTGAAGAAATAGAGAATAAAGAAAGAAAACTACAAGAATCCACTTACTTGTGTATATTTTATGCTCACAACGTGCATTTTAAATTTCTGCATTACTCCTTACGTGTGCTGGGGACATTTCTTTGTCTAACCAATTGGCACAGGCCGATAGCTTGGGGAGACTGGTGGTGCTCCTCACCTTTCAGCACCGTTACAAATACAAAACAATCTTACTGATCTGGATGGTATTCTCCTGAGTGGCGCCATTATTCCTATACTCCAAACCACTGCCCTTTATTTCGCATTAAGTCCGGTTAGGAGGCAGCCCAGGAGTCATCATGACGACGTTTACTAAAGAAAGACTAAATAGAGATAGAGAGGCAGATGACCTTTTCAATAATCTGTCGGGAAACAGTACAAATACTACAGCAGCGCAAGGTGGACAACCCTCCAGACAGGAGGGATTAAGAGAGAAATTTATTAGACTAGAGAGATTAAGGAGAAGCGAGATGTCTAGATGGTGGGACGCCGCCACCCTTAAACAATACATTCGAGTCAAGGCTGTCTGAAGAAATAGAGAATAAAGAAAGAAAACTACAAGAATCCACTTACTTGTGTATATTTTATGCTCACAACGTGCATTTTAAATTTCTGCATTACTCCTTACGTGTGCTGGGGACATTTCTTTGTCTAACCAATTGGCACAGGCCGATAGCTTGGGGAGACTGGTGGTGCTCCTCACCTTTCAGCACCGTTACAAATACAAAACAATCTTACTGATCTGGATGGTATTCTCCTGAGTGGCGCCATTATTCCTATACTCCAAACCACTGCCCTTTATTTCGCAGTTTTCTGTATAACAAAAACATTATGTTATTTACATTCTCATGTGGTTTGTCCCCACATAATTCGTGCCCTATTGTTCCTCATTATCAATATGTATCTGACTCTTGCAAAACACATGTGTACATTAATCAATATAAAACTCGATTCCTATATTATTTCCATTTAGTTACTATACAGTGTTCAAAGATATTAAAAAACAAAACCTCATTAACATAGAGTGGTTTATTAAACCTTACAAGCCATAATCAACATTGTAATATAATCTATATCCATGATCCATGTCAGTTCAAAACAATAAAGTAAAAGGTGTTATTTACACCTACCTAAAATATGAAATTGCTGGGATTCAATTTCACTAGTTGTTGGTTAATTATTAAAATGCATTTAGGCGTTTGTTGATATCCCTTTTCGCACTTCGGTTTCCTTAAAACCAGATATACCGACTCTAAATTGGGGATAAGTGGAAGAGGTTCTTTTATGGTTATAATAATCTAAATATGTCTATACTTATATATACATATCTCTCCTCCTAATGGCCATCTATATTTGTACATACCTCACTCTATAAATCAATAGTCATTTGATAGGTTCGTTGGTGCCACCGATGTATAGTTATTCATGGATATGTATAATACCTAATAGGGGAAATTGAAAAAAAGAACATTTTTCCAACTATAGAGGATCTGTTGCACGATCAATTTCCCTAAGATAAGAGAACTGGTACATACATGACAGCAGGTGTGCCGTAATTGGAGGCATTAGTTAAAAACCATAGTCATCCGCCGTTTTCTCGTAAGTACGGATGATGGGCTGTTTGGTTAGAGAGAAAGAAAAGAAAGAAAGAAAGAAGGGAGACAATCACCTTAATCCTCTCGCCCCACTATAGTTAATCTTTATAGTTATATCTTTGATGCTATGTGCAACTGACGATCTGCTGAAAAACTTTGATTTTACCTGATGGTGTTGCTGTAGTGTTCGTGCAACAAAATAGATTAAAAACCTATAAAGATAAAGGTACCGTGTTACTATTCAATGCGGTACAAAATCGAGTAATCCGCAACGCGGAGATATTCTTTGTTGGTTTTTATTTAAGGATTATCCTTAATTCAAATACATGTATATTTATTTCAATTGTGGACATTGGGGAGTTCATATTTATAGTTTGATAACGTAACTTAGAAGATTGTCTATTCCCTCGGCCGTTTTGGCGTGGAGGACGTATAAAGCCTGTTTAGCCTGCAGTTTAAACCTTTTATTTTTATTTTCAGGCCGAGTAATAAGGTTGCTTCCAGGAGTTAGCCCCGATGTGACACTCATATATATGCTTCACTAGTACGCTAACACCTATTGGTGTAGCATGAAATTATATGTCTTATTTCTATCCCGCTTTTTATCAGTATATGCGGTATTATTTACCTTATTACACGTTTAGTCAAGAGTATAGGTTCTTCACTCATTTTTGTTAATCTTTTACGCTATTGTTAAATAGTCACTAGATTACGAGTACTCTGTACATCACATTATTGTCTATTGTATCTAGTATTATAAGTTACATAGCGACATAGAGGCAACACGCTTACCTGTTAAAGATACTCTGGCCTCCCTGCCCCAACGAACAGTTTCCGGGTCACAATACACGTTTGAGTCAGATCCGGAAGTCCTTTATATATGTTTTTTAGCGGTCACGTGACCTCAATTGAATCGCGCGTTATTCAGTTTTAATGTATATTTTAATTTCAACAAAATTTTATCCCATTTAGTGGTTAGTTTTAAAAAAATCACATATTTCATTTGTGGACAAAGGAAAATGCAATTAATTGGTTTCATTACCGTATGTACTGAGCAATAGTATTACCACACACGGGCCGTGAATAAGTCGGCCATCTTGGAGTGGTGTACGTACCTTCCGTCCAAGGCATACATTCTCATCTCAATTTTATAGTATATATGATGTACACTAATAGTCGCGGTGTGCCTACAAGGAAACGTAATGATTACCACAATACTTAGCAAAAACTATATTAGAGAGGGAAAGATCTAAAAATTGTTAAAAAAGAAAAATTTGTTAAAAAATATGACAAAAATTAATAGTTCCATCTCTTGAAACAATAACTCGATAAGTAAAACCCTGTTTGATTTGGACACATTCTATGTCTGGTTCCCATAATCTCATTTATATGTGGTTTAGTGGTATTACGTTAGTTGAGTCTTCTCCTATATTTTCATATATTTCCAAGGTGTAACCCCTTATTCGCTTAAAGAAAAGACTTTGAATTTTAATTGGTATACAGATTATATTGTTATACCCCAGTGATAAAGACTATTGGGTTTTGAGGAGGAATCAAATGAGTCTCTCCCAGTCTTCCTTGCTATTCTTAAAGGAACTCTCACTCACTGAAAGTTATCCAGTGACATACTTCATCATCAAGTTCTTCTTGACCATCTAAGAGTCAGGGCATGCTGTGACCTCTTTCCTTACAAGGGAGCACTTTTGAAGGAAAAAGGGGGAGGGACTTCTATGAGGTAATCTTTAAAATTGTCTAGGCAGTGCCCAAATCAGTATTTATACACGGGTCCATCTGACAAGGTTAAAAACTGGGCAAAACGGGTAAGTTGGAGTAACTATCACTCCTTGGCCCTTAAAATGTGATCAACTAGTTTCTGCCACGTACCCCAATCCAATGACATTCATCAGGATTAGTATGTCCCAATTAATAACCTTTTAGGAAAGGGTGGCTGGTTATTTATTTAATCATTCATACCATGCCACACACAAACACTGTACACTACTGTAATAACCTTTAAGGGTTCTTTAGGACACACCCCGCTAGCCTTTAGGGACCTTTAGAGGAAGTTGCTATTGTTTTTTTTGCTCCTGCCATTTTGGACACATTTGCAATTTTGAGAGTAGTATTTTGTTTTGCACACATTAAAGTACTTTTTCTTTTTAAAGAAAATGCATTGCCTCAGCAATAATTTATTAAATGTTATTTGTTGCATTGCTGAAAGCTGAGTTACTATCCCATATCACTTTCCTGGGTAAACCGTTGTTTGTTCTAACTTGTTATGCTGTGAGTCAAGTGCTAATAGGTACTTTGGCCCATATTTATCAAGGTACTATGCAAGGGGGCGCAGGGCGATGCAAAACCTAAGTGAGATTTGTCAAGCCACACAAGTCCACCTTGCATGACCCTGCAAGGCTTGATAAATCTAGAGTAACACAAAGCAGCGCAAATCGCTTACTTGCGTTACTCTGCGCCAGGGAGGTGTTCCATTGGTGAAGCATGGGTGTTCCCAGGCAACCACCCATGGATTTTGGCACATTCCCAGATTTATCATTACTGGTAGACCTGGGAATGTGTCAAAATGCCACGCTTCCCCAGGTGAGGTATAACAAGGAGAAATATCTTTATTTCTCCTAATTGATTCCTCTTTCTACGTGTGTAGCATTCTGAAGCACGCATTGAAAGAGGAAAATGACTCTCATGATTTTTTTTGTTCAGGAAGGTGTACCTTCCTGCACAAAAAACATCCTGCCTAAAACGCAGGCACCATTGTAACATGAAGCAAGGGTGCCTGCATTAGCGCTAGGCAGCTAAAAGTGTGCCACGCTAGGAAATGGCTGGAATGCCCCTTATAATGGTAAATACAGTGCCTTCCTGCCCGTTCACGCAGTGCAGCGGAGCAACGTGGCTTTCTACATTGCATTGCGTGAAAGATGATTAATCTGCCCCTTAGTTCCTAGTTTGAGGATCCACAGTACCAGGCCATAACAGGCCAATAGAGATAGACCTTTTTTGACACAATCGGGGCTCAGTAACTTCTCATTGCCTTCGGAGCCAAGGAAATTAATTTCTAAGAGCAGATATATCTGCTGTGAACATTTATGAGGAAGCCTATCATCATCATCATCTTCATCATAAAAGCATGTTTATTTCAGATGTAATAATTCATAAAACACATTGAGACAAGTAAAAAATATAAAACAAACAATATAGTTTAAAAAACAATAAACACATAGATCACATGCAAAGTGCCAGTGCCATAGTGGTAAGAATGCATGATAAATAGGACACAGAGCAGAACAGACATATTTAAAAACAGCATTCAGCGAAAATACAAGTGGAGTACGTCTATGATAAAAGAGCTCATATGAATAAAAAGAAAGAAGGAAAATACCATTAAAACATTTCAATACTTCATCACTTTTGCACTAAGAATACAGATGAACCAAGCAGCACGCAAAAATGTTGTCATTCCAACAACATACACCTCTCTAGTGTCAGAGTGTAAAGTGCGTAGTGCAGGCACATAATATGGAAACCCAAGAGTTTACACACAGGTTTTAACCATTGTTTGCATGACCTAGCATATGCAGGACAAAACAAGGCAAAATGATAGAGAGTTTCCTCCGCTATATTACAGGAGGGGCACTTGCTGGAACTACACTATTTCACACCCCATTTCTCACAAAAGCTATTCCCCAGCAGGACCCCATACCTCCATTTTAAATACAGTTGCAGTGGGGTAGATCCTGGGAAGATGTCAAAACACAATTCATAGGCAGAGGTGACCTTTATATCTAGGAACTGGTCTGTTAGGCTCCCCACGTTGTCACATTTCAATTCTCTCGGCCACAAATGCTCCTTTAAACGATCTTTAATCAAGGAGCGAGGAACTAGCTTTTCTGTGTCTGGGGTATCCCACAATGAAGACAGGCCATTTTCATATAACACAGACTTAATATAGGCAAACTAGGCAATCTTATCACAAACTGGAAATTTTAGCAGTGCCTTAATCGACAATCTATAGGTTTCATTTCATCTGTTGTCCAAAGTCTGTGGCAATACATAATAGGTCACGACCTAATGAGGTGGTTAATAGGAGGGATACCCACAGCCAAAAGTTGGGGGAGACCGGGGTACTCTGTGGGAGATTAAAGATACTCCTCATAAACCTGTTTTCAGTTTTACACACATCTTCAATCCTGGCGTATCCCCACACTTCTGCACCATACATAGCTGTACTTTTTGCTTTAAAATCATATATCTACACCGCTGGTGCAAGAGAGCATGTATGGGCTTTCTTATGCAATTTTGACACAGCATCAGCTTCTTGTTGGAGCTTCAATGTACATTTTCTAATGAGTGTAGACTAGCTCATACTATGAGTTAAACAGGCCTCCAAATACACAAACTCCTGCACTTGTTCAAGAGGAATGCCCTGTACCCTATTATTTACTCTTGCAGTTTTATAAGGGTTAAATGCCATAAATTTATGTTTATTGATGTTGAGCTCGAGGCTCGAACACTGCAAAAAGCTAAGAAGTGGTCATCTATTGCCAGCAGACCATACAGAGTTTTAGAAATTAAAAGCGTGTCATCTGAAATGAGTAGCGTCGCAATTTTGTGAGGGCCTGATTAGGAGCATCATTTCCAGGGAAATAAAGTGTTTGGACTAAGTCATTTATATAAAGTGCAAACAGTATCAGGTCCAACACACAGCCCTGCCAGATACCAGTTTCAATATTAAAAGGGTCTGTAAGCTCGCTATTGGTGCCAAATCTAACTTGAGCTGTGTTGTGGACATGCACTCTGACTAAGAATGACAAGAGATTGGAGGGGAACACCAATCTTTTTCAAAACTTCCCACAGCTTAACTCTGGGAATAGAGTCAAAGACTGACCTTAAGTGGACAAAGACCATATACAAGTGGCCTTTGTTGAGCCTAACAGTTTTCCAGTAAAGGCCACAGAAGCGAAGGATTTGACCCACCGTACTAACCCTTTTTCTAAACACTGCCTGCATCTCAGAAAGAATGGAATTGTCCTTAACCCGATCCAACAACTGACTTAAAATAAGACCGGAGAAGAGTTTCTGGGATGTGTTAGGTAAGGCTGATGGGCCTATAATTCCATGGGTCATTTTTACGGACTTTGTTATAAATCGGAACAATCTTAGTGGTCAGACAAGACCAGGGTTTCGGACCACCTTCCAGTAGGGAGAGAAAAAGCAGCTGAAAAAAGGAGGCCTAGATCATGAGTTCAGTTCTAAAAAGATTCCAGGGGACGGAGTCAGGGCCTGGTGCTTTATGTGCCGGGAGCGCTGTGATTGCCTTCACGATGTCTTTATACTGTAGAATCAGAGGGGTACCTTCACCTAAAAAGGGGCAAGTGACATTTTCCAATTCTCACAGTAGGGGTTGGCTGCATAGATTTTTTGGAAATCATCCACCCAGGCCTGTGGTTGGAGACTGTAATTGACACAGGTGGCTGCAATGGGTTTATCATGGACCACTATCACCCAAAACGATTTAGGGGCAGATTACGATGTCGGTCCGAAAGCCTCCAACCGCTAATCAGAAGCTTTCCGAGCGTGGCCAGAGACTTTCCAACCAACACGTCATTTTGCGGTCCAACTACCGAATTGCGGTGTTGCTGGTAGGAGCGTGAACTGGACGGTCATTACAACGCGGTTACGACTGGCTATCGGAGTCTTACAGCCGGTCGAAACTGCACTGTAATCCCCTATGGTCAGCGTTTCCACCTTCGGAATTACGATGTTGGTTTCCCACAGCCTTTCCGTGCCGGCCTTTCCGACACAAAAAGACTGTCAGAAAGTGTGAGAAGTTGGCCTGGTATATGCTGTTCACTAATTAAAGTGGACACCTTGCACCAGAACAATTCGACTCTTATGGTAGATAGGTTTAAGACAACCTTTATAGAAAGCTATCCTAGTGGTAGCTGTGGAGAGCAGCCTTCAGGCTAAGTCTTGAAGGAATGTAAAGCAGCTTGTTTTACCACACAATCTCTTGAATCACCAAATGAAAAGACACCACACAGGTATATATATCAAATATATATGTATTTATTAATAAACACTCTCTACTAATCTCTTTATGAGATTAGAGGATAGGAACATATGTACAAGTCAAATATTATCAGGATAAGTTTAGCACAATTGAATATTACAATCTTAGTTTGCTAGACCTAGGTCTAGGGCATCTAGAATCGAGGGACCCCCAAGAACCACCCCAAGTAGTTGTAGGAGACCCACAGGGGACGGACGCGGTGACCTGGCACCGATGCGAATCCTGTACGAGTCTATGCACTCAGACGCGATTGAAATATCAATGTTACAGGCCCTTTGTGTGTTCGAGGCGAACACCGATCGGACTCAGTACGAGTCGAAGGATACAGTTTTAGATAGTGTTACAAAGGAGATGGACGCGGTGTGTCTAACACAGACGCGAACCCTGTACGAGTCAGCGCAATGGTCGCACTTGGAAAGTTAGAGTTTTAGGACACTTCTAGGGAAGCTACAAGCAAGTCACTTACAGGGTAAGTAGTTCTAGGGCCCACACCCACAGGAGCACCGTAGTGCTGAAGTTACCTCACCCAGGGAGCTGGGTGCATAGGTGTTCTTTGGTGTCGGGTCGCGGCGTCGTTTTCAATGGGAGCCAGTGAAGACTTGCTGCTTGAGGCGACAGGAGAAGTGTCCGGAGGAATCCAAGCCTGGATTCGGAAGATGGAAGACCTGAAAGCAGAGGGGACAGTGTTCAAAGTCACTTGGCAGTGACTCGGGGCAAGGAAGATGGATGCCCACCGTCGTCGCAAGATTCAGGTCATCCGCGGTTGCCTTGACTCTTCAGCCACGAGGTCCAGGAGGCGTCGTCAATGACCAAGAGCTGGATTCAGCGTGTCCCACGATGTCTGCAGCTTACGGCGGTATCAGTGACTCGATTGGAGCCACCAAGCCTTGGTAACATCAAGTCTCAGGGAAAGTGTGAAGAGACAATGGCACAGACCAGCAAGGTCTGTCGGACTCACCCAGCGAAGGTAAGTCAGGGCAGGCCTGGAGCAACCAGAGGAGCCCTTCGTTTTTTTTATAGAGTCTTCTGGGGACCCACAAGCCGGCTGGCAAGGGATCGCAAAGACACCTCGGGAGGATCCACTCACAGGGGCCCACGGTCACTCGGGATGTGGTAGGCCTCTGATCTTAGAAGGGATTCCTGCTGGAGGCTGGGACCACACATGATCCAAAGCACAAGTTCGTGGAATGTTGTGAAGGGGTTGCACTCGACAATAGTGCACGGTACCCAGGGGTCGTGGTTCCTCATTACTCTTGGGGTCCACTGGCCTCAGCTTCACTGGGGACTCACGATGGCCTTGGAGAAGTCAGGAAATCCACTTCTTGGGCTGCAGGGACTTCGGACTCCAGCGGGAGCGGCGTAGTTTGCGACCGTCGTTTGTAGTTTTTGGTGCCTGCCAAGCAGGGGAGTCACTCCTTGACTCCAAGGGAGATTCTTCAGTCTTCCAAAGGTAGTGGAACGTCGAAGGTCCGGGATTCTTCTTGTAGAGCGTCGTCCAGGGAAATCTGAGGTGCTATGCACAGGTTCCCCCTCTTATACCAAAAGAAGGGGAGGGACTAGCTCTATGACCCTACCTATGGGAGGGTCAGGGAGTGGGTGGCTACACCCACTTCCCTTTGTCCAGTTTCGCACCAGAGCAGGGACAGGTAGCCCCTGAGCCGGTTTGAACTGGCATATGCACAGAGGAGCCTTCTGCTCCCCAGTGCAGGACTTCAAAGCACTCTAAGAGTGCACCCACCCAGCCCCAATACACTAAACCCTGTCTGGAAGGTGCTCACACCCCTTGGGACAGGATATCTATTGTTGGGCTTCCTCCACTGCGAGTGTTGGTCATCAGCAGGAGGGCAGCCCAGTGTCTGTGACTGGTGGCATCCATTTTGTGATGCCAGGGCTCTGCAAGATTCTACCGCGTTTCCACAGTAGGTACATGTCTATCCCTCTAGAAGGGTGGAATGCTACCCCCGCCGCCAGGACTGGCGGGGGGGTAGTATTCCAAGATGTTTGACACCAAACACGACATGTTTCGATGCAGCCATTCCAACGTTAGCATTTTACCGCGAGGATATAATGCACTTAAAAGTATATGGTTTAACCGCATCCACAAACAGCACCAGAGAATGGACTCTGAGAGCTGCAGAGGGGCCCTGCTCAGGCAGAGGCACCCCCTCACATAGAAGGTAAGCACCCTGCCCTCGGAATTGATAGGGCCTGCCTTAGGGGTGACTGATAGGGTTATATGTGTGTGCAGGAGAGTTATAGGGAACCTATATCTCAGTGAGGGGTGCTAGCACTTCCTCACTCAGGCTGCAGTAGCAGGCCTGTGGTGTCAGATTTAGTCTGCTTCCCAGGGGTGGCATAATACATGCTGCAGCCCCTGGTAGGCCTGTGAAGTACCTATGCCCTTGGTACCTAAGGTACCATATACTAGGGACTCATAAGGTACCACAGTATCCAATCACTAGTGCACCTAGAGTGCACTCCAAGTCGTTTAGAGAGAACAGAGAGGCTCGGGCCCTGATTAGCAGGGGCCCAGCCAGACTATAGCCAGAAACCAGTGTAAACATCAGAAAAAAAAGTGGGGGCAACATAAGAGGCAGATCCTACTCTCCTACAGAAAGTGACTTTGGGGGCCCTGTTGCCTCAGCAGCCTACGATTGGTGGCCAAGTGGGTACCTAGGGTGCCCCCCTGTAAATCCATGCACTGTGTGGCAGGCACCATGGGGGGCCTGCCACAGGGTGCAGGGTTTTACACACACACCCATTTCTTTATGGGAGCCTGTATTATGGCCGTAACACAAGCTCCTATGGAGAAATGGGAGTATACGACTGAACAGTGTTCAGTCACATCATAATCAGGTGCTTGGAACCGCCGACCGGAGGTCGGTCGGTCCCGAGACCAAGACGGTGTCGGCCGGATTCGACATTGTAATAAGCCCCTTAGTGTCCTCTGCCCTGACAGCTGCAACCAAAATCTCCCACAGCTATCATTCCCAATCTAATTTGGCCTGCAAGAGTGCCTCTTTATAGTACTTTCTGGCTCTAGAAATGTCTTGCCTATGGCCAGCTTTTAGGCTCTGTATGAGAATGAGCCTTGACCAATGGCGTAAAGAAACTTGTGGGGTCCCACCTGTAAATTACATGGAGGGGGCCCCCAATAAATCAATCAATCAGGGAATAGTAAGCGCGCAACTCACCCGTGAGGGTCTCAAGGCGCTGGGGGGGAGATTCTGCGGTTCCGTTCAGTCGAAGAGCCAGGTCTTAAGAGCCTACCTGAAGATGTTCAGAGAGAGGGCGCGTCTGATGTTGAGTGGGAGCTCGTTCCAGGTCTTGGCCGCGATGTAGGAGAAAGCTCTTCCCCCTGATTTGGCTCTGCGGATACATGGGGTTTCGGCGAGGACAAGGTTGGCAGATCGGAGGTTTCTTTTGAGTACGTGGAAGTTGATTCTATCGTTGAGGTATTGGGGTCCGGTGTTGTGGAGGCATTTGTAGGCGTGGGTGAGTATCTTGAAAGTGATTCTATTCTCGACGGGGAGCCAGTGGAGATTCCGTAGGTGGTGGCTGATGTGCTCGTGTCGAGGGATGCCGAGGACGGGTCTGGCGGCGGCGTTCTGTATCATCTAGAGTTCACGGAGTAGTGACTTGTTTATGCCGGCGTAGAGGGAGTTTCCATAGTCAAGTCTGCTGGTTACGAGTGCGTGGGTGACTGTCTTCCTTGACTCAGGGGGATCCATTTAAAAGTCTTATAGAGGATGCGGAGGGAGTTTTAGCAGCTGGATGCGACAGCGTTGATCTGTCTGTTCATGGAGAGGGAGGAGTTGAGTATGAAGCCGAGGTTTCTGGCGTGGTCTGTGGGTGTGGGGGGGTGCCGAGGGCGTCGGGCCACCAGGTGCTGTTCCATGCTGATGGGGTGGTTCCGAGGACAAGGACTTCTGTCTTCTCTGAGTTGAGCTTCAGGCAGCTGTTGCTCATCCAGGATGCGACGTCCTGCATTCCTTTCTGGAAGTTGAGTCTGGTGGTGGTGGGGTCTTTGGTGAGTGAGAGGATGAGCTGGGTGTCATCGGCATAGGATACTATGCTGAGGCCGTGCTGTCTGACGATGGTGGCGAGGGGGGCCATGCAGATGTTGAAGAGGGTTGGGCTCAGTGACGATCCCTGGGGCACTCCGCAGTTGATTTCTGTAGGTTCGGAGAGGAAGGGTGGTAGTCTGATTCTTTGGCTTCTGCCGGTGAGAAATGAGTGGATCCAGTTGAGGGCAGTTCCTCGTATGCCGGCGTCGTGTAGTCTGGCAGCGAGTGTGCGGTGGGACATGGTGTTGAATGCTGCTGACAGGTCTTGTAGGATCAGGGCTGCAGTGTGGCCTTGGTCGAGGAGGGTGCGGATGTCATCTGTGGAGGCGAGTAGGGCGGTCTCGGTGCTGTGGTTGCTGCGGAATCCAGATTGGGAGGGGTCGAGGATGGAGTTGTCTTCGATGAACCTTGTAAGTTCTATGTTGACGGTCTTTTCAGCGACTTTCGCCACGAAGGGGAGGAGCGAGATGGGCCTGTAGTTCTTGAGGTCCGTGGGATATGCTGAGGGCTTCTTGAGCAGGGGTCTGACTTCTGCGCATTTCCAGTCATTGGGGAAGGTGCCAGTGTCGAAGGTGATGTTGATTGTGTGTTGTAACTGTGGCGCTATGGCGTGGTGGCTCTGTGGTAGATGTGTGGTGGGCAGGGGTCCGTGGGGGCCCCCGAGTGGATGCCTTTCATGGTCGTGGCGGTCTCTTCAGTCGTGACTGGTGTCCAGGAGGAGATTGTGGGCTGGCTGGCGTTGCCGGAGGGCGGGATGGTTGCGGAGTCAGGTGTTTGGGCGTTGAAGTTGTCGTAGAGGTTTTTGATCTTCAGGTGGAAGTATGATCCAAGCTTGTTGCAAAGGTCCTGGGAAGGGGTGATGTCCGTGGCTTCGCTGGGGGGCTTGGTGAGATCCTGGATGACGCTGAGGAGTTCCTTGGAGTTGCTGGAGTTGGCGAGGATTTTGTTGTGGATGAAGGTCCTTTTGGTGGTTCTGATGCGTTGGTGGTATTCCGTCATGGCGTTTTTGCAGGTGGTTTGGTTTTCGGGTGTCTTACTGCTTCTCGAGTTCTTCTCAAGTCGTCTGCAGGTGCGTCTGACTTCTTGGAGGTCAGTGGTGAACCAGGCAACTTTTCTGAGGCGCTGTCTGTCGGAGTTGTGTAGTGGGGCGAGCTTGTCTGTGCAGTTGGAGATCCATGTGTGAAATTCCCTGGCTGCGAGGTTGGCGTCTGTTGCAGCAGTGGGGGTGTCATGTTTGAGGGTGGCGTTGAGCTGCTCCTCGGTGACTCTGCTCCAGTTCCTTCGCGGAGGGTCTCAGAGCGGGTTTGGGCAGCTTGGGTTTGTCGACGAGGAAGTGTACACAGTTGTGGTCAGTCCATGGGGGTTGCGTGGTGTGGCTGAAATGGACGCTGTTTCCTCCTGTGAAGACGGGGTCGAGGGTGTGTCCTGCCTTGTGGGTCGGCGTAGTGACGAGTTGTTTCAGTCCGATGTTGGCGAGGTTGTCTAGGAGGGTGTGGAGTTGGGGTCACTGGGGTTGTCGAGGTGAAAGTTCAGATCTCCGATGAGTATGTAGTCCATGGAGGCGATGGCGTGGGGTGCGATGAGGTCGTTGATGGTGTCGGCGAAGAAGGCCCAGGGGCCGGGTGGTCTGTAGGCGAGGGTGCCGCGGAGTGTGGAGTTGGGGCTGGTCTGGACCTGGAAGTGCAGGTGTTCAGCGGCGGGCAAGTTGTCGCTCGAGGTGGAGAGGCGGAGGGAGTTTTTGTGCGTGATGGCGAGCCCTCCTCCCAGGAGGTTGGGCTGGTCCTTCCTCTGGATCTTTTATCCGTCTGGGATGGCGATGTCATGGGCGGAGGAGGAGGCGTTGGTCCAGGTTTCTGTAAAGAAGGCGACGTCAGGTGAGAGGGTGTCCAGGAGGTTCCAGATCTCTACGGCGTGTGTGTGCATGGAGCACACTTTGAGGAGGATGCATCTTAGGGTGTCGGCGGTGTTGGCGCCGGGGGCGGTGGTGAAGGTCTGGCGACAGTGGCGGCAGGAGAACTGTCCGTGGGTCGAGCTCGGCATGGACAGTTGGTAGTTGTTGTTCCTTCTGGGGTTGAGTGCGAGGCGGGTAGGTGCGTCGTAGCAGCAGATGGTTCCTGGTGCTGGTTGGGCTCGGGTCGCGGACGGGCGCAGAGGGGTTTGCCTTTGGCGCGCCAGCGGCGCGACCGTGCAGCGGCCGCCATTAATAGGGAAGGGAGGAGGGGTGTGCAGCTGGGAGGTGGGAGCGGGAACTGGCAGGGGGAAGGGGACGCAGGGGTAGCAGCGGGGTGATGGAGCGGGCTGAAAGCGACAGAAAAACTAAAGCACAGGCAATACGAGGGGAAATAAAAAACAGCGGAAAAAGCAATGAAGTGGCACAGAAACTATTACATAAACCAGAAAAACAATAACAAAATCACACCAGAAGCAGGGTCAGGCACCGGAGGCAGCACGAAGCGGGCACAGCAGGTCCTGGGCCGCCTCGAACACCTACCAGAAGGAGGTGAACGGGGTCAGGGGTGAAACGCGCAAACAGCGGAGCTGCTGGGGAGTGTAGCAGTTCTCAGACCAAGAGGTCAGAGGACTTGCACTCTGCGGACCCAGTCACGATCTCTCAAGCCTGGCGCCCGCTGCCAGTGCCCAGTGCTGGAGTGGCTCCCCTGGAGCTCGGGGCCCCCCCACCATGGGGGCTGCGGGGGCTATTGTTACACCGCTGGCCTTGACTTCGTACAGCTGCTATTGAACCATGCGCTGCTAGTATGTGACCTTGGAGTCTTGGGAACATCTCTACTAAGGAAGGCTTCTAAAGTCATAAACAATTTCTCATGGGACTTAACACTAGGAACAGGGTCAGGGGGTCGGGGGCCCGCTAGTGTCCAGTACCTCCAGGGTGTCAGCCACCTGGCCATAGATCTGGGCCAGCACATATGGGTCCTTGCAAACAGCCTCCCATTTTAGGACCCGCTTGTTATTCGAAAGTGTTGGTTCGGCCCCAGATTTGGAAACATTTTCGAAGAAGCCTATTATAAGAAAATTAGAGGCTACATGTGTGGAATGAGTGCTACTGTAAATGACAATGCTACTGTCAGTAAAGAAAGGTTCATCTTTGTGGATAATGCGTAGTCATGGCAGTTCTTTATACATTATACAGCACATTTTAAAGTGTGTGTTTTCCTTCCTTGTCTTCTTTCCTCGACACATTTAGCTTCTTTTGTTTTATCATTTTTTTTCTGGTGGAAGCACTCAATAAACCAGCTACAAACATTTTAACAGCTGGGTGTTTCAGAGTTTTTTCGAACTGCTCCATTTAGCACTAAAGGAACCAATTTGTAAACCTACTCCATCTGAATGGCACTCCCCCTGATGCTTTTTAATGGATTCAACATGCTTGTTTCTGCTTCTTCATTCACCAAATTCAAACAGCAGAATATGCTGCATTCTGTCCAAGTTCACAGTGACCTACCACAAAACAAGAATATGGCAGGATAAGAATATGTACTTTGGAAGATGGCGTCATGGAGTTTGTTTCTAAACATATTCCTCCACCTGAGGACGTTTCTTAAAAAGAGAAGGGAAGCATGAATAAAAACGAATCAGAATAAAAATCCATGCCTTTCAGTCGCGTCGCCTGAATACATCTAAAATCAGACTATTTGACCTTTTGCCCTTTCTGCCTTTCTCCATTAACAGTTTTAAATATGCCAGAGGCCTACGAATTCATTGTTTTCGGAACAGCGGGAAATACTGGTATCTAAGTTCCCCAAGCTATAAAATCTGTGTTGCTTTTCATTTAAGCGAGGTTATTTGTTTATATATGCGTTTTTTAATTTATTTTCTCCATCTCATCAACCACAACATTCCCATTGTATCATATGTATTTTCTTGCCATTTCAATGTGTGTTATACATGTTGTGCTGAATTCAGGCTGCATATAAAATGATAGTCCTTTGTCTTGAGTAGCATGTCACTTTTTCTACTAACATCAGCTTCGTATTTCAGAGCAAAATTGATGTTGGCAAAATAGACTCTGCAGTTGATGACATTAAATTGTAGTTAATGGAAGAAAATTGGTTTCCAGTGTCCCAGATTTTTTGATAATATACACAGGAAAACATCCATTATTCAGCCTTTTATATGTTCTCTTGTATATGGATAAATACAATTTTCGTGCTGTCTTGTGTAAGACATGGTTTCAAAAGAGTATCTTACGTGGTGCTTTAAAGAAACCTAAATGTAAGCTTGGAATGGGTTTCACTAGGTTCTTTGTAGTGTACTTTAACTTGTCCGTGGCGAATTCCAGATCTTTTAGCCCTCAAATGAACAGTATATTTCCAAGATGCTGTGCCATATTTCAGATATGTTTATTTTTTGCGTAATTTACGGTACCTCAAAGCAGATGAGCAAGTAGAGGAATTAGAGGCTGCGTGATGAATACATCCTATTCTCAAGATTGTATACATCGAGAGGCAGAGGTCGAAGTGGGCGGGAACTGACGTGACCATACTTTTTTTTAATATTACAAAAACAGTTTCCCTACTCAATGTTAAATGTCAACCATCCCGACGCTTAATTTCGACATTTGAGATGCCTCAGCTGGAGTGGAAAGGGTGAGAGTTTCCTGTGATACGAAGCAGAGGAAAGGGCAGACAGCTGAACAAGAAACAAGCCGCCTTGCCAGAGTGGCTGCTACCTTAAAGAAATGTCAATGTATGCATTTGCTAAATCTGCAAATGTAAAGGCTGCTTGGGAGCCATTGGCTTTAATTGTTGGAGGCCCTTTCAAGAGTATTCTTTTTGAGAGGTATTGTAAGGTGATCTGATGAGCTGTGGAGTGCCCGCTTTTTAAGGACAGATAACAAAAAAGTTTGCAGTAGGTAGAGTCTGTATAATACTTCGATCTATTTTGGAAGAACTTTTTTTTATCTTAAGCCTAAATCTTTCTCTGCTCTTTGTGACATCCTACCTTATATTGTATGTAATGCTGCACATAGTCTCAGTGCTTTCTATCACAGGCTGGAACCTTGTAACACAAAGATCTCCCAACTAACTATTTCCCTACTGCCACAGCCAAAATGACATTTTGTGGCTCTCTGATTACACACACAGATATCGGCAGTGTTCACACTAAACAATAGAGGTTTCACAACATTAAAAAATGCATCTCTCGCTGATTAGTTTAAATTGCGTTTCTTTTTCATTTAAGGTGTTATTTTATGTGCAGTTACTTGAAGGTGAAGATTTACGAACTTGTCATGCAGTGCAGTGCAGCAAGTCACCTTGCTGCGCTGCGTGACAGGCAAAGGGCGGGAATACACTGTATTTAAGTCAATGCTGCGCATTCCTGCCTTTTCCCATGCACTGGCACCCTTTTGGCGGCCTAGCGCCAATGCAGGCACCCATGCATCATGGTGCAATGGTGCCTCTGTTGCATGTAGGATTGCTTTTGTGTAGGAAGGGGTACCTTCCAGCACAAAATCAATCCTGAGAGGCATATTTCTCCTTGTTACTTCCTTTTTCTATGTGTGCTGCATTCTTCAGCACACATGGAAATAGGAAGTAACGAGGAGAAATGAAGATATTTCTCCTTGTTATGCCTCCCCTGGGAAGGCGTATCGTTTTTGCACATTCCCAGGTTTGCCAATTCTGGTAAATCTGGGAATGCATCGAAATCCATGGGAGTTATGTGGAAACACCCACACAATGCCCATGGTACGCCTTCCCAGGGCAGAGTATGGCAACACACTGATTTGCGCTGTGTTGCTTTACTCCAGATTAATGGAGCCACTCAGGCCACTCAAAGTTGCCTTGCATGGCTTCATAAATCTCAATAAAGATTTGTGGCACACATGTACCACGTTGAGATGCAAACTGAGTCATAAATATGGCCCAGAATAATCTTTTTTAGCCATGACTTTGATCTTGCTCTACACTTGCTGACCCGCCTTTTTGGACACATGATCACAGGTCCCATACTTTTTTTAATGCACGTCGACCACTGTATAGAATTAGTAAACAATTAAGCAAACTTTCTTCATTGGTTAATACAAAAAAATCAATAAAAAACAGTCTTACATTTAAAAAGTGAAATTTAAAACTTCAATATTATATTTAAAGGTCCCATGGAGGGCGGACCTATCTTACGGAAAATTCAAACGTGACCCACATTGAACATCCGAAAAAAACCTGATTAAATTTAGAGTGCACGTGATTTCATTTCTCCACTTGTGATATCATAAAATCACAAAACTTGGCAAATGTTACACTTAGGGGCCGATTGCGATCCCGCTAGGAAGGCCTCCAGACTGGTTCCGGAACGAGCAAAGCCGATTCGGAGCCTATGTTTCCGACCGAGTCGTACCCCATTCCGAACGACCAAGTACGATGCGAAGATCTCGTCCACATTGACCGAATCGTTTCCGCACCAGATCCTGTCCGTCCGAATCGTTCGGAGCTGAATCTTGCCACGCAATGGAGCCGGATTCCGAACGAGCGAGTACAATGCACGATTCGGACAGCTGTATCAACTCGGTGTCAGCGAGACGAAACGGCTGTCAGAATCGGACTTCGGCGGGCTGTAGCAGGCCCCCTTCACCCGGAGCCCTCCAAATCGGTCGCGAGGGGGTGCGCATAGGTACCCCCGATCCAAGCATGCACAGTGTGGCTGGCAACATGGGATGTCTGCCCCGGGGTGTACGCTTTTCCTCACCCACCTCTTTTTTGCTATGGGAGCCTGTGTATGCATCGGTACACAGGCTCCCATAGAGTTCAATGGGAGTCTGAGCGAACCGAGTCTGTCAGCATACGGCTGCATCATACTGGTTCGGTCGGACTCGCACAGCGCGATTCACTAGGAAAGCTGTCCGGATCAGTGTCGTATGGAGGGCGTTCCTAGCGAGATCGTAATCGGCCCCTTAATATTATATTTGCGTCTAGAAAGCACACTTAGACACAGCAGTCAGTATTTCCACTCCCTAGCAATCTGAGCATTGGGTGTTATGCAAAATTTTCAGCAGTGACAAAGGAGGATAATTGCAAACGAAATGATTAGTACACAATGTCTACAAAGTGCATCAGCGGAACGTAAAAGTAGACCAATCCGATCAGAATGCCTTTATGGATAGAAAAGTTTAGCTAGAAGTGCAGATACTTGTGTCAAGTAGGGGTGGGTAATAGATTCAGCTCCGCCGGTTGGAGTTTGCAGAGTTTTTCTCAATCCACGTTAAGCTTGTAATGTGGAGTTCCGGGAAAATCTGCCAACCACCACGTGGTGGATTTTTTCTTGTGCGTGGCTCACCAATATATTTTTAAAAAAAAAGATATTTGGGTATTTTATTTATCATTTTCAAGAAAAGAAACAAAAAAAGAACAAGTACATGGCCCGCTGATTACATATTTTCACTGTACCTCCCCTACAAGTTGTTTGCAGATCATAAACACACATCATGACAGAACGAATGACATACAAGTTTTCATATCTCCTCCTCCTCTGGTGTAGATAGTTCCCTTGATCGCAGGTAGCTTACTAGCGGTTCCCGTATATCCTTGGGTCGAGATCTCATCGTCAGTTCCTCAGCATATAGGTTTAGAGTCTCTTTGCAATACAATAAGTCTTGTACCCATTGCTCCGGCTTGGGGGCCGTCTTGCTTTCCCAGTTCATCGCCACCCTCCTTTTTGCCAACAGCAGTGCAATATTCGTGAACTTGCCAATAGCGCCCTTTAGTGAAGGGGTGATGCCCAAAAGACAACCATGCGGAGTACATTGCACCTCTGCACTGATCATGGTCTGTAGTCTGTTGACCACCTCCACCCAAAAGGCATGCACTCGATGACACTCCCACGCCAAATGCAAAAAATCTGCCCCTTGCAAACTACATCGTTTACAGGTATCGCTTTCTCTAAGACCATATTTGTGCAGCCTGACTGGTGTATAATATACCTGGTGGAGATATTTAAAGTGAATGATGCGTAGGTTGCCATTTGGCGTCAGTGTCTCTGTGATGCGACAACTGATCTCCCAATCTTTCTGTGTAATCTTTGTTTGCAGCTTCTCATTCCAGCGAGTTAGGCTTCCAGACGTGTTAATTACTCACTTGTCCCTTACTGCTCTATAAAGCTTGGAGACCAGGTTGTGTCTTGTGGGGCTAACCAGTAGTGTCTGTAAAGACTGCAGTGTCGGCGGCTCATCAGGGAAGGAGTGATACAGTGTCCTTACTGTCGCCCGGAGTCTATTAAATGTGAACATGAACAGGGGCGTCTTATTTTGTATATACTGAAGTTCTGCAGCCATGATAAACTTGCCATTTGGATATAGATAGTGCATTTTCGCTATACCAGCTAGTGTTAAAGAACGCATGGCCCCAGCTTCCTGCGTAACCGAGAGCTCCGAATGGTGCACTATTGAGAGCATGGGAGAATATAACGGAAGCTTCGCTGCTGACTGCCCTATATCCTGCCAGGCTGCAACAGTACAGTTTATAGTGTTGATTTCAGACTTTGGTGTCCACCTATTAATATGTGATATAATGCTGCGCAGCGGGATCGGATGGGCGTCTCCGTCCTCTACCACCACGTGTGGTATGAATGCATGAGAATTGTACCAATAGTGTGCATATTGCGCCTGGGCACATAAATAATATAGATATAAATCTGGCACATTGAAACCTCCCTTGCTGTGGTCTAGAGTGAGCATATCCCAGGCTACACGGGGCAGCTTCCCACCCCACACCAACTTCACCAGCTGAGATCGCACATTCCTAAAGAACTGTCTGGTTAACCTTATGGGGATATTACTAAACAAATACAGGAACTTCGTCAGGACAATCATCTTGACAACAGCTATACTGTCTGCAAGCGACAATGGCAGTCCTATCCACCTGGCGATTTGGTTCTCTAGCACAGCATAGGCCGCACCATAGTTCTCCCTTATCACTATTTCGGGGTCTCGGTGAATCCATACTCCTAGGTATTTAACCAGATTAACTGACCACTCAAGGGTAAACTCCAGTGCATGGGGCACAGTGCATATCGTTAGGGGTACTATAATCGATTTACTCCAGTTTATGCTGAGCCCTGAGATTCGCCCAAACCTGAAGCATTCTCTTAAGATTGGGGATAGGTATCTTTGCATTCTCGGACATAAAGCACCATATCGTCAGCATATAACGATATGCCAACAGGCCACGTACAAATCTCAATGCAGATTCACGGTGATGTTGCCGTACAACACAGGCAAGTGGCTCGAGCATCAGTGAGAAAAGGAGCGGCGAGAGCGGGCACCCTTGCTGTGTCCCTCTGCAGATCTCAACGGGCTCAGATGTGAGTCCCTCTATTCGGATCCGCACCGTGGGCGCAGTGTAGAATAGTCACACTAGTCTACAGAAGTATTCAGTTATCCCCAGCCTTTGTAGGATACGAAACATGTAACTCCATTCGATGGAGTCGAATGCTTTGGCCACATCCAATAACACCGCGATGGCCTGTAGGTCCGGGTTCAGCAAGTGATACATAGCAAAAATCGTGCGTATATTGTGCGACGTGGATCTCTCCGGTATGAACCCAGATTGGTCCAGTAGGACCAAGTTCGGCATCAGCGGTTGGAGTCTGGTTGCTAGCATCTTTGCCAGAATCTTAGCATCAGTATTTATGAGCGAGAGCGGCCTGTATGACTCACATTTAAATAGTGTTTTATCCTTCTTCAGGAGTGTGATTAATTGAGCCTCCCTGAGCGACAGTGGTAGGATACCTGAGTCACAAGCTTCCCCATACATATCGAGCATATGCGGTATGAGCTCATCCGCGGATTCCTTAGAAAACTCATTCGTAAGCCCATCAGGTCCCGGTGCTTTCTTATTTGGGCGAGCTTTAATTGCATAGCATACGTCGGCCGCTTTGAACGGTTGGCACAGATTGTCCCGTTGTTTATTGGACAATCAAGCCAGAGAGGTATATAGGTCTGTATAAAAACCCTGAAATTGCGCCAGAATTGCCCTTGAGTTATAATGATCTGTTCCAGACTCATCAGTTATTTTTGTAATAGTGTGTTGCGCAGCTCTCCGCTTAATTTTGACTGGAAGATTATGGCCAGGTCTTCCACCTTCTCCATATGCCCGCGCCACATGTCTCTTTGACAGATAACGCACCTCCCCTTCCGCCAGCTCGTTATATTCTAGCACTAAGTCTTTAATTTGAGCTAATGTGGCGCCGCTCGGGGAGGCTTCTTGATCTTGCTCTGATTGTTTCAGCTTCGCTTCGATCTTTGATAGTTGTCCGCGGATGTCTTTCAGTATACCTGCACTAGTACTGATACATGCCTCCCTTATAGTGGCCTTAAAAGCCTCCCAAAGCGTGGAGGCTGTGCTAACCGACCCTTTATTTATGCTAAAATACTGAAAAATGGCCTCCCTGATCGTAGCGTTATATGTGGGGTCTAGCAGTGCCTCCGCTCTAAATCTCCGCGGGAACTGGCGGGGCACATTTACAGGAATCCGCAGAGTTAACTTGACCGGGTTATGGTCCGACAGGGTTCTGGTGAGCCTATCTATGTCTGATACCCATGTATTTGCATTCTCGCTTAGCAGCCAGTAGTCCAGTCTGGACCAGCTTCCATATGCAGAAGATATGTGCGTGCCTTCTAATGTGTCTGTATTTCGGATCCTCCACGCATCGACAAGTCCTAGCTCAGTCATCCCAGTTCTGATAATGCGGGCTGCTTGAGGAGAGTGTCCACCTTGTTGGGTCGATTTGTCCTTGCTTGGATCTAGGTGGGTGTTGAGATCACCACCCCATATAATTGCAGCTTCTTGCCATTCACACAATACATTCATAATTCCCTCTAAGAAACTCGGTTCGTCCGTGTTGGGCCCGTATACATTTACCAGAGTGACCATCCCCTCTGCTAGTTTGCCGTGAGTAATAGCATATCGTCCGCCATCATCCACAGCAGTTTTGATCACTGTGAACGGAGTGCCCTTCTTTATAAGTGTGAGAACCCCTCTTGCATAGGATGAATATGAAGAGGCCAAACGATAACCAGCCCAGTGTGTACCCACCCTAGCCTCAGTGTGTTTGGTTAAGTGAGTCTCTTGGAGGAGGGCCACCTTGTCATGTCTATCTAGATAAGCCAGGACTTGTCTTATCTTTTTCCGGGAGTTCAGTCCTCGCACATTCCATGTTGCACAGGAGATTGTCACAGTGTCTCCCCCCATCCTACCCGCCATCCAATGTGTACTATATCACAATTGCAATTGCAGGAGAGGTCTCATGTAGAACCAATATACAGTATGCCAGTGAGCCATATAAAGCAATCCCATACATCCAACCCACCATCTCACCCCATCCTGCCCACAACAGCATCCCAATCATGCTGGAGACAAAATTCCCAATCACACAAAACCCCAAAACCTAAACAGTACTTATCAAGAGGGGATCTCCCGCTGGGGGGTCATCAGGAGCCCGATCAACCTCCAACCCAGAGGTGGCCAGACAGAGCAAACATCGATCAGTTCCATATTGCCTGAACTATTGCTTCTTCCCATGTGCATCACCTTGTGGTGGTACACCTCACTCATCAGGTGTCTGCAGTAAACAATCAGTCCGAGTTTTCAGCTTCAGATGAGCAATGAGCACGTTGAGATTTTTTTATCTTTTTCAAAAAGTCCTGCACTGCTGTAGGGGAGTTGTATATTTTTTGCTTTCCTTCATATTCGATCCTCAATCTAGCTGGGTAGAGCATGGCGTATTTAATATTCGCCTTTTGGAGTTGTTTCTTGACCGCTTGGTATTCTCTCCTCGCCGCCTGCACCGTAGCTGTATAATCTGGGTAGAAGGCGACTTGGAAACCTTGGTTGTTTAAAGCTGGTCGTTCCCGGGTTATAACCGGGCGAGGAGGCATACTCAGAGGAGGCCTCGCCACTAGCGATCTGTGTGCCCGTTCCACAATCAGGACAGAGGAGAAACTTTACTAGCCAAACATCTTGGTGAGCATCTGCTCCACATATACCTCCATTTTTCCGGTGTTGGTGGACTCGGGTATACCAACTATACGCACATTACTGTGCCGCAAACGCGCTTCCAAATCCTCGTTTTTGGCCTGGGTAACGTGGAGAAGGTTTTCCATTTCCGAGCATTTGCTGGTCGTGGCCTGCACATCATCTTCTACCATGGAGATGTGCTGCTCTGCCTCTGTGATCCTGGAGGCTTGCTTATCCAGTTTGGCCGACATGGAGTCCACACGTTGATTTAAGGTGTCCATCTTGCTGTCTATGGAGAGCAGACTCTGCTCATGGCCTGCAAGGTCGCTGCAAGTTGTGGGGAGTTCTGAGCTGTAGGATCCAGCTCCGAGTCGCTCTGGTCACCTTGTGTGGAGCGTGTTGCTTTCTAAGCTTCAAACGTGAGCTTCGATTGCCCTTTCTCCGATTTGCCCATTGTTCCTAGGGACTCCACACTGCTAGATAGGTAGAAATGACCTCGTCAATGAGATAGGAAGAGTGCCCACTCTGATTTCGTGCAAGTAGGACTCCAGTGCTGCAGGGCAAGCGGGAGACCACTGCGCAGCTCACTTGATGTGTCACCAGTCGCTTATTTCCCCAGGCCTTATCTGTGTTTCTGATGCTCCCACTTTCGTGGCCCCACAGAGATCCCTCTGCAATGCCCAGCAGACAATCACCTCAGTTGCAGGCCCACAAGATGCAGCTCCGTGGTACTTTCACTGTGCGGCCGCAATGCTTATAGTAGGTGCCTTTTTCTGCGCAGAGACCTGGCAGCCCTCAGTTAATGGCGCGTGATAGTTGCATCCGTGCACCCTTCCATGAGGCCTCCTCCGTGGCACCCGATCAATATGCGCCGGGACACCGCGCCCGCCACACCGCAGCACTGTTATCAGATCCGGCCTGCCGGCTATATACAGTCTGACCACAATTTCATCAGCGCAGGCCTCACCGCAGCAGTTGGGTCTTAGTTGGCGGCCCCCCTGGAGCACAGCACTTTCCGCAGCAGTTCAGGGCCCCAGGTCGGCGGCAGCAATCCCAGCGGCTCTGCATCAGCAGCCGCAGTGGTCTCCTAGCACCACGTACCTCCAGCCGCCGACCCGTCTTCCTCTGCACTCGTCGCTCTCACGCTCCGCGCAGGAGCCCGCCACTGGATCAGCTTCAGCCTTGCAGTGTGCGCCGCCCCCGCTACCACAGCCACTGCACACGCTCTTCGCGCAGGCCAGACAGCACCGGATAATCACAGGCCGCACATCGTCCTCAGCCACGGCTCTCGCGGCAGCACCTGGTGTCCCCAGGACAGGTCAGTGGCACGCGATCTGTTGACGGTCATATTGCAGCAGTTATAGGCCGTTCTCTTCTGAGCAGCAAACCAGAGGTAATCTTCCACCACACGGCCTACCTCCAACGTGTTCATCAACTGCTCGGGCCTAACAGGGCCGCCCGTCCTTCATGCGCTGCCCGCACTATATCACATCAAATGTTTGATTTTCGGGCAGCTTCCTGCGCCCAGGATGGCTCAGCACACAGGGGCTTCTATATTAAGTGAAAGGAATGTCGGATGGGCGGATATTTAACGGATAGTGGTTGCCTGGCCTGCGGAGCTGCACTAAAGTGCGGCCATCTTGTGTCAGGCTCACTAGCGCCCCCCAAATGGCTCACCAATGTTAAGTTGACAAGCGCAATCGAGAATTTGTGCCTCCTAGCTCGATTTTCGGGCACTAGAACAGCACCAGGTGAGATTTTCTTGACACAGGAGGTCACGGGCCATCCCGACCGTTCCAGGGCAAAAGCTTCCACTCGAGTAGAAAATCTACTCAAGCAGCATCAAAGAAGCAGCGCCATCTGGCACACCTGTGGTGCCATTCACGATGATTTTGCATCACAGAACAAGCTCCTGGCATTAAAAATCAGCGCGAGCAGCATGACATACCAATTTCCGACTGCTCACAGAATCTCACCTTTTATGTAACTTTGCGGAACTCTGTGGAGTGTAACTCCATCAGTTCAGCCCACCCGTAGTTTCAAGTATGTTTAGGTAAAGTCTAGTCACTTAAGTTCAGGATAACTGAGGCGTGCACAATGTAGCTCTCAATTTCTTATGTTTAGATGCCCCAGAAAATCCCCTTTGAAACTTCCAAAACTAGGATCTGACATCCAAGAGAAGGTTGATGATAAAACAGATAGGGAGGCTAAATAATAGGTATAACATCCAGTTGTCCCATAAGATTCATTCTTGACAATCTTAAACCAGAAAAGGCTCCTTGACAGTCCTGCAAAAAGTAATTGATAAATCGTTCCTTTAGCTCCAGTGCTGGTATATAAAACCAAATTCAAACTGCATTTGTGCCCGTGGAAAAGCATTTGAAAACCTAAAAGTCATAAAAATCAGCTGATTTAATTTTGAAATGGATAAGTGGCAGAGAACAATTGCCCTACTGGGTAAAATAAAATGTTGTCTTTATTACTTTAATCAGCTAAACTGTGAAAGGGATTAGCAGTTTTAAATAACTATTATTAAGTGCCTATCACAAAGAGCTAGTTTTGGATTTCAGGTTATTTTAATGGAGCCTACGGCTCCCCATTCTGTAAATCCAAATTAATAGATTTTGGCAACCAGGTACCTCAAGAGATGCTCCTCCCATGTTTTACTGTGTCCTCAGGTTCCTAGGGCCGAACAAAACAATCTTTGTACCCCCCAGATTGGCTGTTTAACGAACTATATTCTGACAGAACTTCCAGGAATCTTTGCAGGACAGTGGAAATATGGGCCAATAAATACTGCCATCTGTGTATAAAAGCAGTTGCATGAGCAGCCCACGTAGTTTGGGAAGGAGTTACCTAAACCTTCTCAGGGAGGAACACATATAAGCTGTGTAAAGGCTGAACAGCACGGGTGCCAAATCACACCGCTGCTTCAGCCTCTGAATTGTAGGCAGTCTACTTGCTGCATAATCTCCGTCCCGCAGCTTTACTTGTAATCAGGAGTCAGTATATGGCAATGCAAACAAATTAGCAGTTTTTGACAGATTTTCCATTAGAATATTTTTAACTGATGAGCTCTCTGGTAATGGTTTTGAAGGCGAATGAGAAATCCACAAAACAGATGTACACAGTGCAACATTGGCTTTTTTATTTCATTGGCCGTTTTCCTGGTGGGCTGTGGCCAATGGAGCCTGGCTGTGAAACCCCAGGGCCGCAGCTGCATCCTCTGGCAATTTCCTCAGCTCGCTGAGGTAAACTGCAGCAGACGCAGGGGACTTTAATACAGAGATAGAAAGAGGTGGAGAGAGGGACGGGGAGAGAGTGAGCCATCAAAGAGGCATAAGGTAGAGAGAAGAGAAGAAGAGAGCGAGAATGGATGGATGGAAAGAGAGAGATAGAGCGAGGAGATGAAGTGCGTGGTGTTGATTTTAGCATTTTTACCTGATCTACGTTGGTGACCCCATCCTATCCTGGATGTACAAAGCCATTTTCTGCTGATGGAAGGCTTGGTTCATGGAGTACTAGCTTATTGTCTGTAGTTTCACAGCGTGGGCAGAAGCTGGTTAAGAATAGAAGTGTCAAGTTGGTGTCTGCTTCCAACTTTTTCAATTCTTTCAGAATAATTTTAGAATAAACCTTAGCATCTTTCTCAAGAAAGGCAACGATATATAGCACTATGTACATTTGCTTGCTCTTCATGAAAGTAGGATGTATCAGCAAGCCTTGAAAGTTGATGTGTACAATCTTCACTGACCAAGTCAAGCCATGGAGTGGGCTTCAAACCGCTTAGCTTCAAACAAGGAGTCTTCTTTATCCTCAGCACTCCACTCTGACTGGGGGATCAAGCTACCTGGATTGATTTAATTGTACCCTATCTGTCAAAAAGAACTGACTTTTTTTGGTGTGGTCATCACAGATCACCCTTCTGTTACTTAATGATGTCTTTGGGCATTTGTTTTGCTTTATAAAATTACAATCAAATCAATCACACGGGCAGCACTCAAGTCAGTATCTACTTTTAATTTAAAGATTAGTGTAATGTTCTTCCTATCTGCTAGTCCATACACAATTAAAGCCTAGTGCTATAAAGTACTTCAATTAGCAGCCAGAATCTTTTAAAGAAAGATTTGAAGCATCTTAGCTCATTTTTGCTCCAGCCGAGATTTTGTATCTTGTCACGCTGCCTCTTTTTGTACAACCCACAGATCTTTAA
Source organism: Calotriton arnoldi (assembly GCA_963921515.1). Classification (NCBI taxonomy): domain Eukaryota; kingdom Metazoa; phylum Chordata; class Amphibia; order Caudata; family Salamandridae; genus Calotriton; species Calotriton arnoldi. Next base: position 815,061 of record CAWUFW010005511.1, on the reverse strand, counting down.
TGACTCTTTACTTATTGGGACTCAAGTAGTTTAGTATGTCTGTGTACATTTCTTTAAATTTACATTTTCCTTAGTTTCATATCAATGTATACCACCTCACGTCAGCTGCCCATGGTTGTATTATTTCTATTTGTTGTGATACAGCGAGTCCCTAAATGGATAGAATATATCACGTTAGTAGGACTTCTTTGCTGAACAGTTAAGAATTCACTGCATCTGTACCCTCACTTTCATAGATTAACTAATTCAGATCACGTCTCTTCTTTCTGTGATCTGTCAAGTTTTTTCTCATCTGATGTCAAGCTAGTCCAAGGGGACTACAAAAAGCAGATATAACTGTCTAATTCATATAAGGCCTTATTTCAATTCTGCAAAAACTATTAGCTGAGCTTTGTGACAAAGCTTGCTCAACCTTATGTCTCTCTTGCCATGTCACATGTCCCACTGATCTACACTGAGCTCCAGAAAATGTTCAAAGTCCCATTATAGGCACTTTGACCAAACCCAGACCAGCAGCCTCATTGGATCTAAAGGTGAGCGCCCTCTGCCTGGTGTAGCTGTCTCAAATGAGCATCGTTTATCCAGCGGTTTTGAGTTCAACTGCATATTACCTCCTGTTAGACTTGGCATCTTTTGGCGTGTTTCCCCTGACTTTTTGCTTTCTGACCTCCCGGTTTTGACTCTGTTTTTGCTGGTGTAATGATTCTGCGCACTTTCCTCACTGCTGTCCAGTGGGAAAGTGCAAGTGCTCCTGTATAAAATGTGTTATGGATTGGCGTTTCCGTGATTGGCCTATTTGGTTTATGTGTCAGTCCCTTGTAAAGTGCACTGCGAGTGCCAGGGCCTATAGACCAAATGCTGTTGGTGAGCTGCAGCACTGGATTGTGCCACCCATGCAAACAGCCCGCAAAGTGTAACTCGGGCCTGCCATCGCAGAGCCTGTGCGCAGCCTGGGGCTGCCATGTCGACTTGGCAAGTGCACACACTTGCAAGTCCCTAAACCTTTCCTTTTCTACATGTTAGTCACCCCTAAGGTAGGCCCAAGGTACCCCTGTGGGCAGGGTGCGTTGTATGCGAAAGGTAGGACATGCCCGGGTGTGTGCGGCATGTCCTGATAGTGAATTACAGCCTAGTTCGTTTTTCACTATTGCAAGGCTACCTGTTCCCCCTAGGCCAGAACGGGCAGTTTTGATTATTACAGCTTATAATCCTAACTGACCCCGGGAACATGGTAGAAATTCGAGTTTAGTATGCCTGGACTCAGAATGATAAAATGCAGCTTTTAGTGAAGTTGGTTTTAACATTCTGTGTTTGAAAATACCACTTTTAGAAGGTGGGTATTTTCTTGTCTAACCATCCAAGCCTGCCTCTGCGAGATTGTGTATTCCTTGTCTGGAGTGTGAGTGACAGGGGCTGGGGGATGCCGGGAGACAGGGTGAGTCAGCGCAGGGCTGAATAGCAAGATCTACATGTAGATGGGTGGGAGGAGTCGCACCTGGGCCCTGAATAGGACAGTGCCTTCCCTCCACAAATGCTGGCTCCACCTCCTGTGGTGCGTCTGATGTCCCTGGCCTACTCACTGAAAGAAGGGACGGAGACTTGTCAACAAAGTGCTCCAGAACTGGTTTGGACTAGGCAAAGGCCTCTCTGCCTTCAGAGAACAAAGGAATTTGGGATATAAATATTGGGGCCCTGACCCCATGAATTTAGATCTCGCTGGAATCAAGGAACCTGCCAAGACGAAGAGCTGGAAGAGCTGCCAGGAGGAGTACTGCCCCTTTGCTGTGTTGTTGCTTTGTTGGGTTGGCCTGCAGCTGCTGCTTCTGCCTTGGGCAGTGAAAGGACTGGACTGAACTTTCTACAAACTTGTGCTGAGTATCTCCAAGGGCCTGAAACCGAGCTGGCCTCCTGTTAAGAAGTCTCAGGGACTACAAAGACTTCACAAGCCTCTGGGTACCGCTTCTGGAACGCTGTTTCAGTTGCCACAGAGGAAGGGAACCGCAACCGACTCCGTCAACCGAATCCATCCCTGGCCGGTGACCTGTTTGCACCGCAGACCACATCGCCCCGCTTCACATCGCAACCCTGGTCTCACCGTGGCGACGTCCGACGCCGCCAACATCGAGCCGCTGCTTGCACCGTGACCTGTGGGCACCGCAGTTCGCATCGCATCGCTTCACTGAACCAGCCGGACCCGACCGACGCGGTCGCTGCAACTGGCTCAAGAGTCGAGACCACACCGCATTTGGGGCACCGCTCGCACGTCTGCGACGCACCGCTCCGACTCGCACTGCTGTCCGACGCCAGCTCCCGCACTCCGGCTAGGTCGCCGGCATCGCAACCTGTCAGCACCGCATCGAGCATCGTCTCACCCTGCATCGCACGCCTTGGACTCACCGACTCCGTCTGTACGACGCTCATCGAGCCGCTGCCTGCACCGCATCGAGGGACACCGCACCTTGCATCGCTCCGACTTGCACCGCAACCGCGACGAACGCCGACCGGCTCGTACACTCCGTACCAGCCACAACGAGAAAGGTACTGTAACCGAGTCTGTTCACGACTCTGCTGGCCCGTATCGACGCGGTCGGCTGGAACTGTTAGACTCTGTGGTTTTCAGCATCACGGTAGGCTCGGACGGAGCTACCGACTCGTACGAACTTTGCTTTTGTGCTATTCCTGCAAAGAAGAAGTTACCGTATCAAGTATTCATTTGTAAAGTATAGTATTGTGGATTTTTGTCGTAATTGGTCTTGTCTTGAGTATATAAAATATTGGTTATTTTTCTAAACTGGTGTGGTGTCCGTTTGTAGTGCTGACACTGTATTACTGTTGGTTATGTGCAAATGCTTTACACACTGCCTCTGAATTAAGCCCGACTGCTCGTGCCAAGCTACCACGAGGGTGAGCAGGGGTTACTTCACGAGTGTAACACCCTTACCCTGACTAGGAAGAAGGGTCCCTACTTGGACAAAGGTGCAAACCCTTGCCAACTAGAGATCCCATTTCTAACATTGGTCGTCAGCGGTGAGGATAGGACTTGTGTTTGCACTTGACTTACAGTGATTGGTGTGCACTACTACCATATCGCAGACCATTACGTACCACATACTGGTTCTTTTTCTTTTGGCCTATTTTTGATCTTGCCAGTTTTCAACTCACTACTTTTGTCATGCCTGAATCAATTGCATCATCCGTTGCATCTCTGGAAGTTATCTTTGAGGAGGATAGGTTGGAATCCTACGCCGTAAAGGAGCTACGAGCGATTTGTAAAAACTTGAAAGTCTAAATTAAAGGCCTCACAAGGAAGGAGGAGCTACAGAAGGCGCTGAGGGCCTGGGTAGCAGCCAGACATGCCAATGGGCAGCCTGGTAATCTCAGTGAGGAGGCGGAGGAGCCTATTTCCAGGGTGGATGTGCTTTTGGGTAGGGGGAACCCGCCAGATCAGGCAGCAGCAGTCTGTCCCCAGAGGAGCTGGAGGACAGGCGGGAGGCAAGGCAGTTTGAGTTGCAGAAGCTCAGACTGGAGAGTGAGCGGGAGGAGAAGAGATTGGCCATAGAGGAGAGGAAGATGCTCTTAGAGCATGAGAGAGAACTAAAGGAGCTAGAACTTAGGAGTAAGTCAGGCTCAGATGGTGGCAGCAATTCGTCCAGAAAGGCAGACAGGATTGTGCACATTCCCAAGAACGTAGGCAAGGAGTTCAAGAAGGGGGATGACATACAAAGGTGGTTTCAGGGTTGTGAGGCAGCCATACACATGAATGGGGTCCCTGAGGAGAATTGGGGAGCAGGATTGTGGCCACTTTTCCCTGAAGAAGCAAGGGATGCTCTGATAGCTTTGGGTAAGGGGTATCACCTCACCTATGCTGACATGAAGGATGCCCTTCTCACGAAGTATGGTCTTACTCCTGAAAAGTACAGGGATCAGTTCAGGTCCAGTAAGAAGTCTGATGCCAACACTTGGTTGGAATGTGTGGATGTGTTCTGCAGGTCGCTGGATGGTTGGGTGAAGGGCAGTAGTGTAACAGATTTTCAGGGGCTCTACAACTTGATTGCATGGGAGCACTTGTCTAGTCTATGTTTTGCAGATCTGCGCCAGCACCTAGTTGATAGTAAGCTAACTGACCCCAGGAAGCTTGCTATGGAAGCGGACCGCTGGGTGAGTACCAGGGTCCACAAGAAAGCGTTTGGGGAGACTCAGCCAAAGGTGGGCAGGGTCCCCAGCAGAAAAGTGGGGGGGACAAGGGTAAAGCACAGGAGTTCTCTAAAGGGCCCCAAACTAGTACCCAGGGTAAAGGTTCCCAGCCCCCGGTGATAAGAAGAAAGGGGTCTCTACAGGGAAGCCTGTTGAGACCGGCCCCACAAGTGTTATGCAGGTGACCAGGTAGGTCACTTTAAGGGGGACCCCAAGTGCCCGAAGGGGACACAGCCGCCCACCGGTGGACAGTCCAAAGTGTTGGCTAGTGTAGCGCTTGGGGAGGAGGGGTGCCCACAGGAGGGTGGGGATCCCGCAGAAATGACCCTTGTCTCACTAGGGGACAGTGAGATGGTCCCAGGAAACCAGGTGCCCCCTAACACAAAGAAATATAGCACCTGGGTGACCATTAATGGGAACAGGGTAGAGGCTCTCAGAGACACTGGAGCCAGTGTGACCTCAGTCCGGTGTCACCTGGTGTCTGAGAAGCAAGTAGTCCCAGGAGCATTCCACCAAGTAGTTGCTGTCGACAACTCAGAGCACAATGTAAGTTGGTGCAGGTTCCCTTTGAATGGGGGGGGTCTCAGGTCCCTTGAGGGTGGTTGTGAGCCCTACCATGCCTGTAGATTGTCTGCTAGGGAACGACCTGGAGCAGTCCTCATGGAAGGAGGTTGAGCTCAGGTCTCACTTGGAGATGCTTGGGTAGCCAGAGTGGGCATGCGTGTCTACTCGGTCAATGGCAGCCAAAAGGGTGATCAAGAGGACTTGGAGCCTGAAACAGTGGCCCAAGTCCCTGCCAAGAGAAAGGGCAGGGGGCACGGGAAACCGTCCCCGAAGTTCCCACGGACCGGGAGGAGGCGGACCTCGAGGGGACGCCCGGTGCCTACAGGGGAGCAGGTAGCCGAACTGGGAGACATCTCTGAGCTGACCCATTGGCAGCAAGAAGGGGTCCCACCAGGGAGGAGTTCTGCAGGGAGCAGAGCGAGTGCCCTACTCTGGAGGGTCTGCGGCGGCAGGCTGCAGACCAGGCAGCTGGTAATCAGTCCGGGTCACATCTGATCTACTGGGAGAGTGGTCTCCTATACAGTGAGCCTAAGGTTGCTGAGCCTGGGTCAGCCCGTGTGCTGGTGGTACCCCAGCGCTTCAGGACCTTCCTACTGGGTCTGGCTCATGACGTGCCTTTGGCAGGACATTTGGGGCAGGACAAGACCTTTGGCAGGCTTGTCACCCACTTCTTTTGGCCCCAAATGCGAAGGCAGTCAGATGCACACTGTAGGTCTTGCCAAACTTGCCAGGCAAGTGGTAAGAGTGGGAGGAAGGTCAAAGCTCCTCTCCAACCTTTTCCTGTTGTTGGAACACCCTTTGAAAGGGTAGGGATGGATATAGTGGGGCCACTGGATCCCACGACAGCCATGGGCAACAGGTACATCCTGGTCTTGGTGGACCATGCCACCCGGTACCCGGAGGCAATCCCTCTCAGGACAACGACGGCACCAGTGGTGGGCCGGGCGTTAATGGGGATCTTTTCCCATGTGGGATTCCCCAGAGAGGTGGTTTCTGATAGGGGGACCAATTTCATATCCAAGTATATGACATCCCTGTGGAAGGAGTGTGGTGTAACCTACAAGTTCACCACTCCGTACCACCCACAAGGAAACGGTCTGGTGGAGAGATTCAACCAGACCTTGAAAGGCATGATCAAGGGTCTAACAGAACCCATGAGGCGTAAGTGGGACGTCCTCTTGCCATGCCTACTCTTTGCATACAGGGAGGTGCCTCAGAAGTCTCTTGGGTACAGCCCCTTTGAGCTCCTGTATGGCCACCCTGTCAGAGGACCTCTGAGTTTGGTAAAGGAAGGCTGGGAGGCAGCTCCCAGGAAAACTCCCCAGGATGTATTTAGCTACATGCTGGCCTTTAGAAACCAAACTGCCCGCTTCAGGAAACTCGCTCAGGCGAACCTAGAAGCAAGCCAGGAAGAAATGAAGAGATGGTATGACCAGAATGCCACTCTGGTCGAATTTCAACCTGGGCAAAAAGTGTGGGTCATGGCCCCAGTGGCACCTTGTGCCTTGCAGGACAAGTGGACTGGGCCATATGAGGTAAAGGAGCGCAAAAGTGACGTCACCTACCTGGTGGATTTGCAGGCTCCCAGGAACCCTTTGAGGGTCCTTCACGTGTACCGCCTCAAGCCCCACTTCGAGAGGTCCGAAGTGAGTATGCTCTTGGCGACAGATGATGGGGTGGAAGAGGAGAGTGAGCCTCTCCCTGACCTCCTGGCTACCAAGGAGCATGATGGGTCAGTAGAGGGTGTGATCCTCTCCCCTACTCTGACTCAGGAGCAGCAGGGAGACTGTCGCCAGTTGTTGGGACAGTTCGCCCCACTGTTCTCTCTGACCCCCGGTGTTACTCACTGGTGTACCCATGACGTGGACACTGGTGACAGCCCTCCTGTGAAGCACAAGATTTACAGGTTGACTGACCGGGTCAGAGCCAGCATCAAGGAGGAGGTCTCTAAGATGTTGGCATTAGGGGTGATTGAGCCCTCCCACAGTCCTTGGGCCAGCCCAGTGGTCTTGGTCCCAAAGGCTGCGGCGCCCGGTGCCACTCCAGAACTCCGGTTTTGTGTGGACTACCGTGGGCTCAATGCCGTCACCAGGACTGACGCGCACCCCATCCCCAGAGCTGATGAGCTCATTGATCGGTTGGGAGCTGCCCGGTTCCTCAGCACGTTTGATTTGACGTCTGGGTACTGGCAGATTGCCTTAACCGATGGGGCCAAGGAGAGATCAGCATTCTCAACCCCAGAAGGTCATTACCAATTCCGGGTGATGCCCTTTGGGTTGAAGAATGCCCCTGCCACCTTTCAAAGGTTGGTCAATCAGGTGTTGGCTGGGCTGGAGGATTTCAGTGCCGCCTACCTGGATGACATTGCTGTGTTCAGTTCCAGCTGGGAAGAACATTTACAGCACCTTGAGAAAGTGTTGAGGGCTCTGCAAGGTGCAGGCCTCACGATCAAGGCCAGTAAGTGCCAGATCGGGCAGGGTTCTGTGGTGTACTTGGGACACCAGGTAGGAAGCGGCCAGGTGGCGCCCCTACAACCCAAGATTGACACCATTCTGGCTTGGGAATCCCCCAAGACCCAGACAGAGGTGAGAGCCTTCTTAGGTCTCACCGGTTACTATAGGAGATTTGTTAAGGGCTATGGCACCATCGTTGCCCCCTTAACAGAGTTGACCTCTAAGAGGCAGCCCAGGAAAGTGATCTGGACTGAGTCCTGCCAGAAAGCTTTTGACGCCCTGAAGGCAGCCATGTGCACGGCGCCCGTGCTCAAGGCACCTGACTTCTCCAAGGAATTCGTCGTGCAGACTGACGCTTCAGAGCATGGTGTGGGAGCGGTGCTCTCACAACTGAACGAAGAGGGCCGGGATCAGCCTGTAGTCTTCCTTAGCAGGAGACTACTTCCCAGGGAACAGAGGTGGAGTGCCATAGAAAGGGAAGCTTTTGCTGTGGTCTGGGCGCTGAAGAAGTTGAGACCATACCTGTTTGGGACTCACTTCCGGGTTCAGACAGACCACAGGCCCCTCAGATGGTTGATGCAAATGAGGGGTGAGAATCCAAAACTGCTGAGGTGGTCCATCTCCCTACAGGGAATGGACTTTACGGTGGAACACCGTCCTGGTACAGAACCCGCCAACGCAGATGGTCTGTCCAGGTTCTTCCGCCTTAGTGAAGAGAACTCCAATGGGGTTGGGTAGTTCTCCCTACTTTCAGCTGGAGGGGACATGTGTTAGACTTGGCATCTTTTGGCGTGTTTCCCCTGACTTTTTGCTTTCTGACCTCCCGGTTTTGACTCTGTTTTTGCTGGTGTAATGATTCTGCGCACTTTCCTCACTGCTGTCCAGTGGGAAAGTGCAAGTGCTCCTGTATAAAATGTGGTACGGATTGGCGTTTCCGTGATTGGCCTATTTGGTTTATGTGTCAGTCCCTTGTAAAGTGCACTGCGAGTGCCAGGGCCTATAGACCAAATGCTGTTGGTGGGCTGCAGCACTGGATTGTGCCACCCACGCAAACAGCCCGTAAAGTGTAACTCGGGCCTGCCATCGCAGAGCCTGTGCGCAGCCTGGGGCTGCCATGTCGACTTGGCAAGTGCACACACTTGCAAGTCCCTAAACCTTCCCTTTTCTACATGTTAGTCACCCCTAAGGTAGGCCCAAGGTACCCCTGTGGGCAGGGTGCGTTGTATGCGAAAGGTAGGACATGCCCGGGTGTGTGCGGCATGTCCTGATAGTGAATTACAGCCTAGTTCGTTTTTCACTATTGCAAGGCTACCTGTTCCCCTAGGCCAGAACGGGCAGTTTTGATTATTACAGCTTATAATCCTAACTGACCCCGGGAGCATGGTAGAAATTCGAGTTTAGTATGCCTGGACTCAGAATGATAAAATGCAGCTTTTAGTGAAGTTGGTTTTAACATTCTGTGTTTGAAAATACCACTTTTAGAAGGTGGGTATTTTCTTGTCTAACCATCCAAGCCTGCCTCTGCGAGGTTGTGTATTCCTTGTCTGGAGTGTGAGTGACAGGGGCTGGGGGATGCCGGGAGACAGGGTGAGTCAGCGCAGGGCTGAATAGCAAGATCTACATGTAGATGGGTGGGAGGGGTCGCACCTGGGCCCTGAATAGGACAGTGCCTTCCCTCCACAAATGCTGGCTCCACCTCCTGTGGTGCGTCTGATGTCCCTGGCCTACTCACTGAAAGAAGGGACGGAGACTTGTAAACAAAGTGCTCCAGAACTGGTTTGGACTAGGCAAAGGCCTCTCTGCCTTCAGAGAACAAAGGAATTTGGGATATAAATATTGGGGCCCTGACCCCATGAATTTAGATCTCGCTGGAATCAAGGAACCTGCCAAGACGAAGAGCTGGAAGAGCTGCCAGGAGGAGTACTGCCCCTTTGCTGTGTTGTTGCTTTGTTGGGTTGGCCTGCAGCTGCTGCTTCTGCCTTGGGCAGTGAAAGGACTGGACTGAACTTTCTACAAACTTGTGCTGAGTATCTCCAAGGGCCTGAAACCGAGCTGGCCTCCTGTTAAGAAGTCTCAGGGACTACAAAGACTTCACAAGCCTCTGGGTACCGCTTCTGAAACGCTGTTTCAGTTGCCACAGAGGAAGGGAACCGCAACCGACTCCGTAAACCGAATCCATCCCTGGCCGGTGACCTGTTTGCACGGCAGACCGCATCGCCCCGCTTCACATCGCAACCCTGGTCTCACCGTGGGCGACGTCCGACGCCGCCAACATCGAGCCGCTGCTTGCACCGTGACCTGTGGGCACCGCAGTTCGCATCGCATCGCTTCACTGAACCAGCCGGACCCGACCGACGCGGTCGCTGCAACTGGCTCAAGAGTCGAGACCACACCGCATTTGGGGCACCACTCGCACGTCTGCGACGCACCGCTCCGACTTGCACCGCTGTCCGACGCCAGCTCCCGCACTCCGGCTAGGTCGCTGGCATCGCAACCTGTCAGCATCGCATCGAGCATCGTCTCACCCTGCATTGCACGCCTTGGACTCACCGACTCCGTCTGTACGACGCTCATCGAGCCGCTGCCTGCACCGCATCGAGGGACACCGCACCTTGCATCGCTCCGTCTTGCACCGCAACCGCGACGAACGCCCGACCGGCTCGTACACTCCGTACCAGCCACAACGAGAAAGGTACTGTAACCGAGTCTGTTCACGACTCTGCTGGCCCGTATCGACGCGGTCGGCTGGAACTGTTAGACTCTGTGGTTTTCAGCATCACGGTAGGCTCGGACGGAGCTACCGACTCGTACGAACTTTGCTTTTGTGCTATTCCTGCAAAGAAGAAGTTACCGTATCAAGTATTCATTCGTAAAGTATAGTATTGTGGATTTTTGTCGTAATTGGTCTTGTCTTGAGTATATAAAATATTGGTTATTTTTCTAAACTGGTGTGGTGTCCGTTTGTAGTGCTGACACTGTATTACTGTTGGTTATGTGCAAATGCTTTACACACTGCCTCTGAATTAAGCCCGACTGCCCGTGCCAAGCTACCACGAGGGTGAGCAGGGGTTACTTCACGAGTGTACCACCCTTACCCTGACTAGGAAGAAGGGTCCCTACTTGGACAAAGGTGCAAACCCTTGCCAACTAGAGATCCCATTTCTAACACCTCCAGACCCCTAATTGGATAAAAGCTCCAGATGGCCACCAACTGCAGTGAATTTCTGTAAGCATGTATGTGGAGATTCCGCCTGGAAGTAACTCACATTATCATGCTGGTGTAGGTGCTCTGAGCGCGTTGCCAGATTACGTTTTTTACCTCTTTGTTAGCCTGCTTGGGCCGAGGCATCAGGTTGGACCAGCGTTTTATTTTTACTTTCATAATTTCTTCCAGATCCAAAGATAAAGGGGCATATTTATTATTATTTCATGCAACGCGGTGCAAAAAGGGAACTTGCTGCACTACTTTGCTTGAAAGGGAGAGAACAGAAATGCTTCATATTTACAAAGATATGGAGCATTTCTGCTCTGTCCTTGCGCACATGCACCGTGTGCTGCCTGGCACCAATGCAGCTAACCTCACACCATAGTGCATGGGTCTGGGCTTTACAGGTAGGATTGTGTTTGTGCATGAAATGATACTTTCCTGAACAGAAACAATTCAAAGTGGTATTCTACTTTTTCTATGCATGATGCATAATGCATCATGCATAGAAAGAAGAAATTACAAGGAGAATTTTTTTTTTTTCTCCTCATTATGCCATCCTCTGGGAGGCGTACCAATTTAGAGCAATCCCAGGTTACAAACCTTTTGTAATCTGGAATTACATCAAATCCATGGGTGGGTGCATGGGAACACCCACGCACCACCCATTGAACCCATCTCTGCTTGAAATGTAACGTAACACAGTACAAGCCGCTGAGTTGCATTACATTTCTTTACAAATCTACCCAAAGTGGAGCAAATCTCCTCTTGGTAAAATTTATAGAATTCTTTGTGTTTTCCAAGCATCAGCATACAAAATATACTTCTAAATATTACTTCTGTTTAATATTTGCTTAATACTAACTCAGGAAAAAATTGATATGACACTGGTGGATTCTTGTGAAATGTTGGAAATTTGGCACTACTCTATTAATATGACATTCAGCCACAAAGAGTATACAATATTTCATTCTGGTAAAAAAAATCACAAATTGTGGGACATATGAGCAATGCTAGAAGGCTCTACTGAATGTGAGAGGCTGTTGCACGTGTTATATAATGTTATGTTAATTGGCTTCTTGATATAGCACAACGACTAGACCCTGAAGGGACATCTCCGCGCTCTGACTAGGCAGGAGTTGAAAAAGGAAACTGATTAAAACTGCCACATTTTAAGATGCTTTTTAAAACCAGAAAAACTGAGTAATGCACAAACGAACAGAGGGAGCTTATTCCAGTGCTGCGGGGTGAGATAGGAAAATGCCTGGCCACTGTATTTTGACATACCAATGCGCCAAGAGTGTAGAAGAAGTTGATTTTTAGATCTCAGGTTCCTTTCAGGAAGGTATGGAATGAGTCTATACTGTAGATATTTTGGAACTGAGCCTGACAGAGATTTGCAGGTCAGGCAGAGAAGTTTGAACAATGCTCTCTTTCTAATGAGGAGCCAATGGAGGGCTCTAAGCTTGGAAACTGACGGTGTCCGTGAAGGCAAGTTGTTAACCATGCAGGCAGCGGTGTTTTGAACCACCTACATTTTAGAAATAAGAGATTAATTTGAAGCGAGTAACAGGGCATTGCCATAATCCAAGCGGCTGATGATTAATGCCTGGGTGAGAGTCTTCCGGGAACTCAAAGGAAGCCACTGAAAGATTTTTCTAAGAGGGAACACTAGGCCAAAGCAGGTGCCACAGGTGGAGGCAATCTGGTCTTTCATGGATAGAGTGTCATCTAAAAGTATTCCCAGATTCCTGGCTGTTCTGCTGGGCACAGGGGCGGGCCAAGTTCAGCTGGCCACCAGTTGTCTGACCACTTGAGCTGGGCTTTGCCAAACAGAAGAATCTCTGTTTTGCCCCCATTTAATTGAAGACTATTGAGGGACATCCACATGGCAATTTTCCTCATTCAGGAGACAAATCGCTGTTTGATGTTCTCAGTGTCATGCAGAAACGAGATAACCAATTGGGTGTCAAACCGCCAGGACTTGACCAACTGGGCTAGAGGTGCTACATACATGTTGAAAAGCGTGGGACTCAAGGAAGAGCCCTGAGGGACCCCCTTGTCAAGGGAACGGTTTTAGAGTGATCGGTGCAGATGGAGACTGTTTGGACCCTGTCTTTGAGAAAATCTTTGAACCAGTCAAGGGCGATGCCCTGAATACCTATCTGGCAGAGACGTTGTAACAAAATGGAATGAGAGATGATATCAAACACTGCCAACATGTTAAGTCAAACCAGCATGGCAGGGTTTCCGGCATTAAGGTATAGCCTGATAGTATCTACTACTGCAAGTAGGGCAGTTTTGGTACTATGGGAAGGTCTGAAGCCCAATTGAGAAGCGTCCAACAAACTATAGTTCTCGAAATAAGAGGAGGGCTGTTTGTTGACGGAGGTCGCTAGAACTTTACCCAACAGGGGAAGGAGAGATATGGGGAGATAGTTAGCTGGTTTATTAGGATCTGCATTAGGGTTTTTCAAGATAGGAGTAACATGTGCTGCTTTCCATAACCGTGGAATGGAAGCTAAGGTAAGACACTGGTTACACAGAGATGTTATAGCTGGTACAAAAAGAGAGGAGAGTAGCAATGATATGCGAGGGACAAAGATCAGAAGGGGATCCAGATTTTGCTTTGGCCAGCAAATCGAGCATTTGAGGTTGAGAGATAGGCTCAAACCTTTCCAATAGTGCTGGGGCAGTATTTCAAGGTGATTCAATGGTGCAGTGGTGAGTTGAAGGATTAGCCACAGAGTGAAAACTACAATAAATGTTGTCTATTTTAGTTTGAAAATAGCTAGCTAAAGTGTTACAAAGTGTTTGTGAAGCAAGGATGACATAGGAGTTGGCTTGTGATTTGACAAATTTGTTTAGGATTTTAAATAATTCCATTGAGGAATTGCCTGCTTTCTCTATCTTGCCCTCAATATAATGCCTGCATGCTGACAATATTTTGCAGTGGTAGGCACTTACTGCTGATTTGTATATTTTTTTGTCAGTGCCAATTTTTGAAGCCCTCCATTTACATTCTAATATTTTACAACGTGATTGTCGGCTTTGAATTCAACATTATACCATGGAGAATTAGGTCTACATAGTTTGATGGGAAGTTGCTTATGAGGAGCCATGATGTCAAATGCGTGGGAGAAGGTGTCTTGGATCAGATCTAGAGCTGAGTTCATGTCCTGCAAAATAATATTTAACAATACACAGGCACATGCATAAAGCTAGGATTTTGCGAGTCCCTAATAGCGAATATTAAGGATTCGCAATTAAGGACTCGCAAAATCCTATGCATGTAGGAATCGCTATAATAATAGCGATTACTTCACATTCCTTATTTGCGACTCGCAAATTGCGAGTCGCAAATAAGGAATGGCTTCCCATTCATTCCTATGGGCCTACAGGCCCATGGGAATGAATGGGAAATGCGAGCGCTATTTGCGAGTACCAATAGGTACTCGCAAATTGCGCATGCTATTCAAGGGTGCAGGGGTGTCAAAGGACACCCCGTTGCACCTGAAATTGTTCCGATGCACATATGTTGCGCACACACATGTCCCAAGGACATGTGTGTGTGCAACCTACAACTTTGAAAAATGCACTTTAGTGCATTTCTCAAAGTTTTTGCAAATTAGCATGAAGTTCAACTTCATGGTAAATTGCGCCCCCTAGTAGCGAAATCGCTAATTCTTTTACTTTGTTTCATTGCATTTAAGGAATCTCAATTGGCGATTCCTTAAATGCAATCATAATTAAGTAATCGCAATTTAGAAATTACTTAAATTGCGATTTTTGCATTTGGGATAATGCATCCCAAATGCAAAAATACCGGTCGCAAAGGAGCAGATTCTGAGAATCTGCCCGTTTGCAACCGGTTTTTCTTTTGATGCATGTGGCAGACAGTTGGGTTTCTGTGGATTCATATTTTGTATTATGAGTGCACCACTATGTTTACGTTTTTGTATTTGTCTGCTTAGCGGAGGTACCCTTGGCAGCAGTTACTATATAGAGTGTGCACTATAGTTGACAGTCGGACACAGCTTGGGATGAGCGATTAATATGGCCTAGCTGCTTTGTAGTGTATTTTTGGAATTGTTGATAGGGCTGTTTTTAAAACCAGGGTGTATTTTAGTCTGCCACTTTTTCATTATACTCCATGCCTTTTCCTTCCAAGCCATATATTCATCCATCTTTTTTTGCATTTTTTTAAACTAGTGTGTTTCTGATAGGTGCACATTTTCTGTTTGTTCTCCATTTCATACTTTGTGAAGCAATGTGCTTGTCCATTTTGTGTCATGGTGTTCCCAACTGAGGCGAATCTGATATTTAATTCTCATTTTTAGTTTTTTATACATTTTCTCCCATGGTGATTGTTAGACCTGGCATCATTGGCACGGGTCTCCCTTCTTCTTTTCGCTTTCTATCTTTTATGTTGGCTGGATTTAGATGCTCGGGGCGCTGTGCCACTGCCAATCAGTGCCACAGCGCGAAGGCTCCCTGTGTAAAGATAACTGTATGAATTGGGATAACCATAATTGGCTCGTTTGGTTTACCTGTCAGTCCCTAGTATAAGTGCACTGTGTGTGCCCAGGGCTGGTAGACCAAATACTGCTGGTGGGCCTGCAGCGCTGATTTGCGCTACCCACCAAAGCAGCTTTTAAAGTATGTCTGTGTTGCATGTTCTAATAGCGAGTTACCCTCCATTTCACTGTTTACTATTGTGAGGCTATCCGTTCTCATAGGCCAGAATGGGCAGGCTGAGTATTACATCCCATAATCCTACCTGCCCCCAGGAACCTGATAGGAAATTCGAATTTGATATGTTTAAGCTCAGGACATTGAGATACATCCTTTAGTAAGGATCATTTGCATAGCCCGTGTTCGAAAATGCCTCTGCTAGAAACAAGGTATTTTCTTGCCTAAGCTTTCCTGTAGGCTTTGCTAGTGTGTGTATTGGCCGTCTGGTTTTGGAGCAGCAGGGCCAGCTGGGTCAGACCTTGCTGGAGAGAGAAATTGGCATTTAGAGTATGGGGAGGGGTGAGTCTTTGATCTGAGCAGGGCCGTGCCTGGCAAGGTGAATGATGGCTTCCACCTCCCACTGGGCGTCTGATAGCAGACCCCCTGATTCTCAAAGGGCAGGATGTCGCCTCGTAAACCAAGTGCTCCCCGACCCCACAAAACTGGTTCTGGCTGGATTCAGTGATTTGTGACTGGAGAGAACAAAGACGTTTTAGGTATAAAACGCTGCGCTGAAACCTTTTTCAAGTGTGTTCCTTCTGGATGTCAAGACGAAACTCTGTCCAAGTGAACAGAGGAAAGGACTTTGAAACTTTCACCAAGCTTGCTGAAGAACCTTCCCGAGGGCCTGAATTGAGAGCGCCTCCAACTGAAGTCTTAGGGACATTAGACTTCACCCCGATAGCCGTCTGAATTCCTGTGCTAGGGATTCTACTTGCAGGTGAGGCCTCCGTCGAGTAATCCGGAACCTCTAGTTCTACTGTGAGGAACGCGGACTGGTAACCCTTGTTAACTCTGTGTGTGGGCCGCCACAGCTAAGAGAGAGCTGCCGCCGCTGAGCACCCGCCTTAATTTGAACCTTCGGAACCTTTGCTGAATATGTGTGGGCCGCCGCAGTTAAGAGAGAGCTCTAGCCGCTGAGTGCCCGCCGTTGTGCCAGCCTGGTCGAGATCATCCTTTGTCCTGTGGGCCGCCGCAGCTAAGAGAGAGCTGCTGCCGCTGAGTGCCCGCACCTTTGCCTACTTTGCCTCATTGTCATTTGTCCCGTGGGCCGCCGCAGCTAAGAGAGAGCTGCTGCCGCTGAGTGCCCGCACCTTTGCCGACTTTGCCTCATCGTGATTTGTCCTGTGGGCCGCCGCAGCTAAGAGAGAGCTGTTGCCGCTGAGTGCCCGCACTTGTGTCAGCTGTGCATCATCGTGATTTGTCCTGTGGGACGCCGCAGCTAAGAGAGAGCTGCTGCCGCTGAGTGCCCGCACCTTTACCAACTTTGCCTCATCGTGATTTGTCCTGTGGGCCGCGCAGCTAAGAGAGGGCTGTTGCCGCTGAGTGCCCGCACTTGTGTCAGCTGTGCATCATCGTGATTTGTCCTGTGGGCCACCACAGCTAAGAGAGAGCTGTTGCCGCTGATTGCTCGCACCTTGGCCAACTTTGTATCCTCGTGATTTGTCCTGTGGGCCGCCGCAGCTAAGAGAGAGCTGCTGCCGCTGAGTGCCCGCACCTTTGCCAACTTTGCATCATCGTGATTTGTCCTGTGGGCCGCCGCAGCTAAGAGAGAGCTGCTGCCGCTGAGTGCCCGCACCTTTGCCAACTTTGCATCACCGTGAGTCGTCCTGTGGGCCGCCGCAGCTAAAAGAGAGCTGCTGCCGCTGTGAGCCCAACACGGAGCTGCACGACGAGAGTCATCGCCACCACCAGCCCGGGCCGCCGCAGCCGCATGCTGTTGCCGCTGAGAGCCCGCCTGTCCTCGAGTGCCCGAATCGTTGTGAGTGCACGTTGCGGACCACTGCAGTCGAGAGTTGTGGTCGCTGGGAGTCCGCCTGTCACCGTCTCCGCTTCTTCGAGAAGCTACGTGCTGTGTCCCCGTCCAACGGCAGGTATCTGGTGCGCAACGGGTCGCGTAGACCCAGGCCTTGAACTCAGTCAGTGCCACGTTCTGGTGAATACGTTATTGCCTTTTTAAGTCCCTACTGATTTACGTGCATTGTGACTGGTTAAAACGCTTTTGAGAGTCTCGTGCTAAACCTTAGATAAAGATACTATTTTTCTATACCTACTTGAGTTGTGTCCTTTTGTGGTCTTGTTACTGCCTTATTGTGCATGGTCATAAATGCTTCACACACTGCCTCTGAGATAGGCCTAACTGCTCGTGCTACGTTACCACAGGGTTGAGCAGGGGTTATCAAAGGGGGTAGCCCACTTGCCCTGACTTAGGAAGAAGGGTCCCTATTTGGACATTGGCGCCAGCCATTGCCAACTAGAGACCCCCATTTCTAACAGTGATCAGGCCTACATGGCCATGATTATCATTTTTTATTGTATCGATTTTTGCAGCCTCACCCCCCGGGTCTTGCACCCCCCTCCCCCAGGTCTCACAAGAGTCCCAAAAACCCTAGAGGCGAACATGATATTCATTTCCAACTTTTTAAATTAGTTTCAAGTTTTCTGCCATGGTGATTCGGATGATTGGGCAAAGGTGAATATATTAAATTAATTCAATCAATTGTTGCCAGCCTGTTTCTGGCTCTCATAGGGTTGCCATTGATCCTAGAGATGCACCAGAAATGTACTATCTTTTTCTTTAAATTAGGCCTCTGTGGCCATTGTAGAGGCCCAGAACAGGTATTCCGCTCCAGGCAGCTCTCAATGAGGGCCTTAGTGTGCGTTTGGCATCAGCATCAACCCTTGCTTGGCACAAGGAAGGGGATCACCCAAAGTTTGTAAGCAGTCTGCATCCATTCAAGTAACTTCAGGTCAGATGAACAGCTTCATCATAAAAAAACAATTGATTATCAAGGCTATGTTCAGCAAGGGTGAAATATACAACTGGATACTTTATCTGGTCCTTTTACAGAATAAAAAACTGATAAGAATGCTAGCAATTCACTTCCACTTTTCTTCAGTAGAATGGAAAGAGTTTCTGGAATTTGTGGAGGTCCTATATGCAAAATGGTAGGTTGATCTATTTCTCAACTATTGCTGTACCTCAGTTGCACCTTGACATGCTGGTATTCTTTCCTAACAATGAAGTGGACCAGTTGTATAGCTACTGCTGCATGTACATAACTATACATTAGGTCTCACCGCTACTGGTATCTTGAATAATTTCAATACCAAATTCTATGAATTGCTTGAACCAGGGATCTCTAGATTGCATTTGTTTTCACTGACAGTACTAGAAACATAGTGAAACCATGAAAGATAGAAGATACTTCTTGGTGCTCTCCTTAACATACTACATCTACCTGATTGGGCAGGATGTCTTTAAAATGCAAGATATAGCCCACGTCATTTTGGTAACCTATTGTAGGATTTGCACACAATTTAGCTATAGCCTATTTAGCTAGCCTAGCAGCACATGAGGAGAATTCAGTCAGCTAATATAGTCTGCCTGAAAGGCTTCCTACTGCAGTGTACAATCCATTGAAGCTTCACCATATGCATGCAAAGATACCTCTTTGAGTAGTACGTCTAAAAGTTATTATGTGCTGCAAAGAGGAGGAGATGCTTCTGCCATGCCATGTTAAAGGATTATTTTTACAAATGAGGGCTAATAGAGTGCTTGATCAAAATGTTTTCACTTTTTTAAATGCTGAGATGGAAAATCAGCAAGACAAATTGCATCATGAGACCAGCTATCCCATTGTTGGGCTTTCTTTAGGCCCATTTGCCTAAGGTATAAGAAACATTAACCAATGTTAATAAAGCATCTGGTTTGGTCAACAGCTTACTCATTCATCTGGATTCCAATTTGAAGCTGCAATGAGAGTGTGTGCCTTCCAAAGAATACACCTGTACCACTGCACTGGATCTAAAAAACAAATATTAGCAATCTGAATTCATTGATTTTTCTGCATTGTGTGTCTCCTTTTAAATAGATGGAGCATCAAAAATGTCTGAACTTGAAGAGGAAAGACTAAAACTTCAAGGAGAAAGAGAACTGAAGAGAAGTCTTCAACAAACTCTGTTGAGGATGGTGGTGGTTCAAGGAGCATGCTGCAAAAACAGTGTTTTTCACTGGTAAACAAGTGCAGTTTCAAGTCACACCAGGTGCGTAATTAGAAGCATCCTCTGGCATCAAATGCAGAGATGTAGGAAATGCAGGAGCAGACAGTGCCAACTATGTGTCATTACACGCTCCTACTGCAGTGTTTGTACCTTACTTTTGTACCTGACCTGACCCCTATTGGTGTCCTAGAAAATATGTCCAGTGGTATTAGTAGCTCTCCGAATTCACGTGCAATAAAATCACCTCCATATATGCTGACATTGACCTTCAATCAGACCCGGTCACCTTCACAAGCCAACTTCCCATACCATCAGAAGAATGAACCCTGACCTTGGAGCCTGCCATCATCAACGTCAAAACAGCTGTTACCATGAAGATTATCCACTTTGGATCCCCATCTGAACTTTGCCCTCATCACCCCTTCACCAAAGGATTCCTTCCGATCAGTGAAGCACTAACACCCATCCTCTCAAGCACATTCCTGGCAACCTGGAAACACGGCCCTGCTCAAGAAGCCATTGCCTAACCTAGCTATGCCCTCCAATTGCAGACCCATCTCCTTCCTGCCATACCCAGCAAAGGTCTTAGAGAATGTAATCAACAGATGCCTCACAGACCATCTCATAAACGTCCAACTCCTTAACATTACAGAGTTCGGATTCAGGCACAAATAGAGTACTGAAACAACTCTCATCGCTGCCACAGGCAACATCTGCATGATCCATGACAGAGGAGACACAGTGACCCTCATTCTTCTGGACCTCTCTGCAGCATTTGACATGGTCTCACACCTCATCCTCATCAGGTGCCTGCATGAGCTTGGCATCCAAGGACCTGTTTGCTGCTAGAATTGCTCACTTTTATTGGATAGAACACAAGCTGTCAGCCTGGCACCTTACTCTTCGGAAGCACCCATACTATTCTGCGGAGTGCCTCAAGGTTAATCCCTCAGCCCTACCCTTTTTCAGCGCATACATGATTCCTCTTGCCAACATCATCTGCACACACAATATCAATATCCTTTCCCATGCCGTTGACAGGCAACTCTAACTCTCCCACTCAGACAAGACCCCCAACATAAGAAAAAAGTTCACGCCTGAACACATTAAGTCACTGTCTCAATGAAAGCCCCCTGTCTCAAGCTTAACACTGAGATAAAAGAAGTAGTGGTCTTTGGCAAGAACACCTTACCATTGAACTCCAACTGGTGGCCAACTGAACCCTGATCCACACCCAGGAACCAGACCAGGTACCTTGGAATCTTCATCTGCTGCACACTGTGTAAGACCCCACAGGTCAACACCGTCAATGCATCTTGCTTCCACACCCCGAAGATGCTGAGTAAGAACTTCAAATGGTTCCCAAGCAGCACCAGAAAATCTGTCACTCACACCGTAGTCATCAGCAAGTTGAACTATGGGAACACGCTCTACACCAGGATCACCAAGCAACTCAGCAGAAGACTACAAACCATCTACTTCTCAGCAGTCAGACTCATTCTCAACCTTCTTTATTGATATTGATATTGATTTTGAGTGTATTTATGAAGCACAGCATATACCCAGAGACATCTTGGCGCTGTCTGTGATCAAAGTGGTAAGTATTTTCAATTGGTAAAATGCCAGGTTTTTAACGCCTTCCTAAAAGCTAAACGCTCAGTTGTAGACTTTAGTGTTTGGGGGAGACCATTCCATTTGGTGGCAGTATTTCTAACAAAGCTCCTACCGCCCCACAACATCCGCTTGTAAGAGGGAACTACCAAGTTCTTTTGAGAGGCAAAGAGTTGGGATCTAGTTGGAACATACCAAATTACAATCTTACAAATCTCACATCACACCATACATCAGGGAGCTCTACTGTCTCCCAATACACAAACGTCCTAATTTTAACTATTTACACACACATTTATGGCACTAAACAACTTAGGGTTCACCTACCAGAACAGTCACATCTCCTTTCACCAACTACCCAGATTTCCCGTTCCACAGGACTCCTACTTACACACACAAAACGCATAACAGAAGCAGATGAGGAGGAAGTACATTGTCGCACATCACTCATAACGCATTGGAATGACCTCCCTTCTCAGAGCCTCTTCATCTCGTCTTGAATTCCACAGAAGGTCAAGACCTGGCCTTTCAATTAACCAACCTACGCTAGGCATGGCTGGGCACACACCTGGTCAACTCCAGGATACCTTTGTGGGTGATAGTGCATTTTGCAAATATATATAACATAACATATTTTTAACAATGCACCTCCAAAATATGTGTCCCTCAACCTGGGTCTCCATCCAACTTGAACACCCATAAATAATCGCTTCATAAACAAACCTTCCATTCATTTGAAAAGGCTTCCTATTTACCAGTGAGATAGTCTTACTAAGTTTTTAAAGATACGACCAAAACCGTGTAAGATTTTGAATGTGATTCAAGATTTGGTGGGCATCTTTGGCATGGTCTTATTAATGCAGGAAATCCTGCTTGACTTCAAATCATATTGAGAGCGAGGATCACTTACAGTCTTTTGGCTTACCTGTCCTGGCCCAGATGAGAGCTTCATCGCACATGGCAACAATGCCTTTTGGTGCTCCAGCCTTGACTGTCACCCTGGGTATCATGGAACCTGGCTCTTGAAAGAAAAAAGTACAGAGAATTTAAGACAAAGAATCAGAAAGCAAAGAATTCCTGCTAAAAGAATGGCTTCCTGAAACAAAGGTTAGTGTACCCGTCTTGGTCAGAAAAATTTAAAGACTTGTTATGTTCTTGTGCATTAAGAGCCAGCCATCTCAGGAGAGGAAAAAATCAGACATCTTAAAATCATCTTTTGTATTTGATAGTCAACCATGAACTTCAGTATGCTCGTTCTTCAGGAATTATTCCTGAAAGTCTGCGGAACTTATCAAGAGAAAGAAAAAATACTTTTCGAAAAAGGCAGATTCTTAATGAACAAAGAATCTCCTATGAATCTGCTTTGATGTTAATAAAAGGCATTTAGAAAAACTGAAAGAAATTGATCATTTTGTTCATAACGAAGTGGTAATACAGAAAGTCTTTATCGATAAATCCCTAAAGTGTAACTTCATTGGAACACTTGAATACATGTGTCTGATATAACTGTGTTTATGTTTTTATAGGCCTCATTCATTCAGAGGTGCTTCCTTTTTAGAGAGGAAATAAGATATTGTCCATCCAACCAATCACTGAGAGCTCAAGGTCAACAAAAGATCAGTATTCTCTCTCTCTCTTTCTCTCTACCGTCTCGTTTTCCCCTAGA
This sequence comes from Calotriton arnoldi, assembly GCA_963921515.1. Lineage (NCBI taxonomy): Eukaryota > Metazoa > Chordata > Amphibia > Caudata > Salamandridae > Calotriton > Calotriton arnoldi. The sequence goes on along the minus strand of CAWUFW010005511.1, from coordinate 792,629 downwards.
GGTCAGGCCACAACACTTGTGTATTTCCAGTGCATGTTAGAGATTAAACTCTGAGGGCATAGGAGGACAATCTTTGCTTCCGCAGAATACTGGACTTCAGGTGAGTGGTCCTTGGTCTGACACTATGACAATAGAGAACATGTTATAGAGCATTTGGATGACCAAAGACAATTCTCAGTAGAATGTCTCTCAGCTTAAGTCCTGGAGAGCCTTACAATAATAAAAACATACAAGCATGTCATCCCTAAATACTATTAGGATCCACAAGACACATGAGTGTTTGAGCACAATTTCTAGGACATCATAAATCTAATAAATGATCCTCCAGATGAAGTAAAAAATAACAACTCAAAGTCTGTTCTAAAAAATATATTAAACTGACTAGAATGCATTTGTATTATGTCTGCTGTGTCAAGAGATGTAAATAAACAAGAATTGACTGGTGTGCACTCTGCAAGTGACACAGTTATTTTGGCCTTGTGACAACAAGAACAAACAGTTTTACATTAAGTTCAAACTCTAACTTTTCACAAACAAAGTCCACTTGGGTCATCATTTAGCCATTAGCAGGTGGTCCACCATCCCTTCAGAAGGGTGGAAGTCATAATCTTCACCACCTTAAAGAAAGGCTGCCTGCCTTATTTAGACGTCCCCACCTGTTTGATGGACATCTCGCTGCTGAATGAGCTGCAGCTAAAGAAGCACGTTCCATAGCAGTTATGTTTGCAGAGTAGGTGTCATTTTTAAATTGCCTGCTCAATTAACATTTTTGCTCTCAGGGAGGTGGAGGGCTTTGTGCCAAGGGAAATGGCTGTGCTCCTGCAGAGCTCCTGAATGGTGCCATCCTATACTTAGTTTGATGGTGCAGCAGACACCCAGTGCAGGGTACCAAATAATGTCCTGAGCCTAAGAGGACTCCCCTGTGCTGTGCCCCCCAGCCCCCACGGTTGGTTATGAGTCTGAGCTTCAGACTAGGGGTGGGCGGAGCTCGCAGTGTTTCACTCCGTGAGATTCTGTAGAGTTCCATGAGAGAGTGGAATTCGGCATGTTACGCTTCTCATGGTGAGTTTAACGCCGGGACCCTGTTCCGCACTGTAAAATCAGCGCGAACGGCACCACGCAGTGCGCTACTTCGTTCTGCCGCTCGAGTAGATTTTCTACTCGAGCGGCAGTTTTCTCAACACGAACGGTCAGGACCTGCCACAACCCATTGTGTTGAGAAAACCTTGAAGAGAGGCCTTCTAGTGCCCAAAAATCAGGCTAGGGCAGGCAAATTCTTGCTCTCGCTTGCCAAATTAACATTGGCGAGCCTAACGAGAAAAACTTTGCCATGCAGAGCTTGGCAGAGTTTTGCCGAAACTCCACAATATTTGTGTAGCACCGAGTGAGTAAAACTCTGTGAATTCCGCTGGTAGAGCGGAATTTTCCACCCACCCCTACTTCTGACATGAGCATTTGTCTAGAATGCAGTGTATACACTGAAACGGACCTTAAGCATTGCTGAATGTTCCAACCCCGTCCTAAAGGAATGACTATGTTTATCAGCTGTGGTTCTTCCACATTCCTGGGTCTAAGCATCAGTGGTCTTTCTCTTAGCAGCAGTGATGAGAGTGGATTTGATGGGGAGCAAACAGGCATTTCCCTTGCAGGCTCGGGCAAGAGGAGCCACCAGTACAACTAACATGGACCGACCATGCTTTAATTGAATTTTCTATTAAGAGCCATAAAGAAGAATACAGGAGCCAACATTCGGATAATTTTATGATTCGTAGGCAATGGCAAAAGGTCTCTCTCCAGAGAATTTTCAAGCTTCTCTGGAAATACCATGAAATAAATCCTCAGATAATTTAGTAGAGGCCTTAACCAATTATAATCTGGCATTAACTCGGACTATTGATCACCTTGCACCCCTGAAACGTCTTTCCACCTACCCTAAACGCCCTCAAGCCGCCTGGTTTTCCCCCCAGTTACATATAAAAAAAAACTGTGTAGAAAATATGAGAGGATATGGCGTATCACCCATAAGGAAAGTGACAAAATTCAGTTTCTAACCTTTTTGTCAAGCTACCATAGTAGCATTAAGATTGCACGGAAAAATCACATTTCCACTCAACTCACACTGGCTGGTAATGCTCCAAAAGTTCTATACAACATTCTTCAGTCATTTGTAAAACCTAAGGCTTGTGAGAATGTTGAAGCACCTTCGCAAACATTATGCAATGATATTGCTTCACATTTTTCACAAAAAATAGAATTAATCTATGAAAAGATTGTCTCTTCAGGAAATCCATACCAGATGCCTATGCCCACAGAAACATCAGAATTACCCCCTATGCTGCTTGAGAATTTTCCCTCACTAACCATAGCAGATGTAGAGGCTTTAATGCATCAAGTGAAGTCTGGTTCACCCTGCGATTTGATTCCTGCGAGAGTAACCAGTACCTTAATCCCTCAATTATCTCCATTTATTGAACACCTTCTTAATTTGTCAATAAAGGAAAGTTTTGTTCCACCAGAATGGAAAGCTGAGCAGATAATGCCGATTCGTAAAAACATTAAGGTCCCTCTGACTGATCTGACCAATCTTCGTCCCATTTCGCTCTTACCTTTTCTGAGTAAACTAATAGAGAGACATGTCAACAAACATCTCTCAAACCATGTCGAACTTTCGGGCTGCCTAGACTCCTCTCAGTCAGGTTTTAGGCCCAAATATAGCACCGAATCAGCCCTGCTAGTAGTCACGGACAACATCAGAATGACTCTAGACAAGGGCCATTCTATGATTCTGGTGCTATTGGACCTATCTGCCGTGTTCGACACGGTTTCTCATCAAATTCTGCTCAGAAGGTTGAGAGAAATGGGACTAAGAGACTCCGCCTTTCAGTGGATGTCAAGTTTTCTATCTGGTAGATCTCAGATGGTTAACCTAGGCTCATATCGGTCGGCACCCATGGAACTGTCCAAGGGAGTCCCACAGGGCTCTTGTTTGAGTCCTACTTTATTCAACATCTATGTGGCTCCCTTGGCCAATGTCCTAAGAAAATATGGGTTTATTCCAATATCATATGCCGACGATACGCAGTTACTCTTTCCTTTCGATGAACTTACTCCCACTGTTCAAGAGACCTTTTCCTTGGGTATGAGTGCCATTTCCCAATGGATGAAAAATAATTTTCTCCAATGTAATGTCGGGAAAAATGAGCTATTACTTTTTGGAGAGGGTCCTTTATTATGGTCACCAAATTGGTGGCCTATCAATCTTGGTAAACCTCCCATTCCTAAAACTTCTGTTAAGAACTTAGGAGTCCGTTTAGATCGTGCCCTTACATTTAAGGAACATATTGGCCAGACCGTAGGCATATGTTTCCATACTTTGGGCCTACTCCGACGAGTCTTTCCTTTGCTCCCAGACTCTGTTCGAAGGACTCTGACCCAGGCACTCATACTAAGCCGCCTAGACTATTGTAATGGTCTACTACTTTCTGCCAATGAAACTTCTATTAATAAACTTCAGGTGGTTCAGAATACGACGGCACGACTGGTTTTGAACATGCCTCCCAGATCAGCCTCCCGCCCCCTTCTTTTAAAACTTCACTGGTTACCCATACGTCAACAGATAAAATTTAAAGTCTGTTGTATTATCCATAAAGCATTGTTTAACCTCGGCCCCAGCTATTTATCTGAAAAGTTCACTTTTTATCATTCTCCAAGATCCCTACGTTCTAGTTCTAAACATCTGCTGAAGGTCCCCCGAATCAGGAGAGCAAGATTAGGAGGAAGAGCTCTCTCTCATCTTGGTCCGAAATACTGGAATGATCTCCCCCTACATTTAAGAGAATGTTCGAACCATCTTCACTTTAGAAAGCTACTTAAAACCACTCTGTTTTGCTTTTAAGTTCGACAGTACTGTTTTTTAATCTGTTCCGCGTCCAAAGCGCAGAGATACTCCTTGGAGTCGATTCTGGCGCTATATAAAACCAAATACAAATACAGTTGCTGTGCTGCCTGAGTGGCCCAGAGCAATGAGCCTAGAGGAGGGGCAAGTGATTTTGACAGAGGTCGGCGAGGGATGTAAGGCCTTTCCCCTGCTCCATGGTTCTCACTCCAAAGTTAGGTCTTGCAGGCATTACTGGCCCCTGAGGCCATGATTGGACACTGTTCTCTGCCATAGAAAGAAAACAGCAGTGCCAGTGGTTATCTTTGTTGAGAGGACTTCAAGTGCTGCCTGCTAGTACACCTCTTTGGCACACTTAGGCCCTACTTGTTTCTGCATTTTTTAGATCTCTTTCCTTGTGTGACTCTTTAACACGGGGGGGCAGATTTACAAGAAAGTGACTTAGTGCGGAACGCAAACCATTTGGCTGCGCCACACTGAGTCACTTTGAAAGCACAGGGATGCGACATATTTACAACAATATGTTGCATCTCTGTGCTTCCCCCTGCGCTGGTGCACAAACTGCTGCCATGCGCCGGTGCAGGCACCCTTGCACCATGGCGCAAGGATGCCTGCGTCACGGGGAGATTGTTTTTGTTCAGGAAGGATTCCCTTCCTGCACAAAAACAATCTGAAATGCAGTTTTTCAACTTCTATGTGTGCTGCATTAGCACACATAGAAGTTGAAAAACGGCATTGTTTCAATGATTGTTTATATGCAGGAAGGGAACCCTTTCTGTACATAAACAATCATTAGAGGTGATTTCCTCTTTCTATGTGTGCTACAGAATGCAGCACGCATAGAAAGAGGAAAAGAAAACAAGGAGAAATGAATACATTTCTCCTTGTTGCTCCTCCCTACGCCTCCCCTGGGGAGGCGTAGCATTCACACGCATTTCCAGATTTACGATTCCTCGTAAATCTGGAAATGTGTCTGGTTCAATGGGTGTTGCGTGGGAACACCCACAGCAACACCCATGGAACACCCCTTTCACGCAAAATGCTGCGTGCATAGGGGCCATATTTTCAAGGACAAGTAAAGTCACGCAGGGTGGCTTTTCTTTTCCTTGTAAATATGGAGCACTAAAATGCGACACTGGAACGTCACAAAAAGTGACGCACCGGTGGCGCAAGGGGCTTGTAAATCTGCCCCTGGATATCCTGTGACTGCTCCCCCCTTACTAGGCCTGAGCAATCTGCACCTGAGTCAATATCAACTGCTCAGCTTCAGATGCTTTTGCCAGGCAATGTTGTGGACTTATCTGCAACTGCCACTTGACGGTCAGATGCAGCCACTGTAGCCTCCACTCTGATGAGTTCTGACAGAGCCCTAGAGGTTCCTGTCATCATAGCAAAGCCACAAGATCCCAATGAGGCTTGCGGGAAGTGCTCAGTGACTACCGAACATTTGATGACTGAGGAAGCCGTCTTCAGAGTAAATACCGTGCTCTCTCCTTTCTCCCATCCATATCAATGTATTTACTACTTGGCCACAGATTTCCATGTCGAAGCAAAAATCAGTCGGACAGCTACTCTTCTCTGAAGCTGTAGCATCCAAATCACAATCCCAGACCAATACACCGGCAGAGTCAACGGTAGGCACGCAAGGAAAGCTTGCTACCTTACTCAAGGAGATGGCTGACATTAAAGTGTCAGTTAGGGGAGAGGATGTGGCCTAATGGCTAGAGCTGTCGACCCAAGCAGCTGGGGAACTAGGTTCGAGTCTTGGCAGGGATGCTTAACATCCTGTGATTCTGGACAAATCTCCTAATCTACCCGCGCCTAACAAAATGAATGTGTCCGTCTGTAAAGCAACTGGTGCTCATGTAAGGTGCTGTGATACCTTCAGGTCGAGTTTGCACTATAATCCTAAAAAAAATTGGTTCTGTGGATACAGTGGTCACGAAAACTGCAGCAGGCATGTACTCCCTGCGTGCAGATATTGCAGATTTTAACAGTAGGCTGGACTCATCCGAAAGATGGATATCAAACCAAAAATCACATATGGATTCTCTACCACAATGGGGCTCAGATGTATAGAAAATACATCAGAAAGTCATCAACAGTGAGGATCGGACTAGGAGAGATAATGTGAAAAGCTCAAGGATTCCTGAACTTGAAAAGGATTAAATGTTTTTTCTCTTGAAGGATCTCTTACCCACGCCCCTGAAAATTTGATATGAACTGCCTCTGGAATGCCAAAGAACACATAGAGTGTGCAGCAGGCATGATCCAAAAGCAGGCACCCCCAGACAAATCCTGGACATCAACAAGTGAGACAGGTTATTATGGCTGTGAAAAAACATAGGAGCATATTTATAAAGCTATGGCGCAGAGCAAGTCATCTTGCTGCATTGTGCCATAGGTAAAGGGCAGGAATGCATCTTATTTAAGGGAACACAGTGCATTCCTACCTTTTCCCCTGCTCTGGTGCACTTTAGGCATCAGAGTGCCAGTGTAGGCACCCATGCACCATGGTGCAAGGGGGCCTTTGTTGCAGGCAGGATTGTTTTTATGCAGAAAGGGACACCTTCCTCTACAAAAACAATCCCGGAAGGCATATTCCTCTGTCTATGTGTGCTGCAGGGTGCAGCACACATAGAAAGAGGAAGTAATGAGGAGAAATAAATATATTTCTCTTCGTTACACCTCCCCAGAGAAGGCAAAGGATTTTGGCACATTCCCAGGTTTACAAATACTTGTAAATCTGGGAGTGTGTCGAAATCCATGGGAGTTGCATGGGAACACCCACCGCAATGCCCATGGAACTCCTATGCAGGGCAGAGTAGCTCAATGCAGCAATTTGCACTGCGTTGCGCTACTCCAAATTTATGAAGGCACTCAGAGCCACACACATTGGCTTTGCGTGGTTTAAAAAATCTGTCATAGAGGTTTGCGTTGCACATGTACAATGTTGTGTGGTGGAAAGGTGGCACAAGCCTCTTGTAAAGATGCCCCATAAGTTTTATATCCAGGGTCATTGGAATTATGTGACTCTGCAGTCATGTTTTTTTCCACATAATTCAGGATTTGCTGCATTTGCCACATATTCTCTCATCTACTGCATAACCTGCAGATTTCAACAAAAAAATGTATCCTATCTCAAACGGATCTAAAGTTACAATAAATGTGGCTATGTGTGTTTGCACACATTGGAAGATCCTGTGCAAAGGATAATTGGTCATCTTTCAGTTGCTCTTCTATGTATTTAGCTGTGAAATTGGTACTGATGAGGTGAAATGTTTGCCCAGACAGCATTACCAAGTGTAAAAATGTAAAACTAATGAAGTATTACTTTAAAAAATGTGCTGCATTATGTCGCATATTTTTCCTTTTCTTGCATTTAATCAACCCTGCCGCATAATTTGGTACTCCCATGCTGCATAATTTCAGTGGCCCTGCTTATACCTATCAAAATCAAACAATGTGTCTATCTACAGACTTTTCTCACGAGACTAACCATAAGACGAAGTGATTTTTTGCAATCAGTTATTCAACTGAAAAAATAGGACATTTGACAATGACAATGGTGGTTGTGCTGGATGGCCGCACGACAGGGTATTAAGAGCTGGAGGTCTTGCAGAGATTTCTGGACACCCTGGACATCCTGGTACCAGCTTAATGGACTGGGGGGCCCAGGGACACAGTTGAGCAGACTACAGTGGCTTCAAAGGCCATTAATGATCGAGGAAAAAGAGACAGACTCACCCGAGTATCTCCAACTTGGATGGAGGGCTCCAGATTTAGAGCGAGAAGACACTTTACATGTGAGACAAGTCCTGCTCCTCTCTGAAAGACCAACTACATCAGTGGGAGGGAGCCCTGAGTGGCTGCGAACACTGGACAGCTTTGGGGACGGCTGTTAATGTCTCAATAAAGAACCAGAGTCCCATGGTTATAGATGTAGAGGCATATTGGGTGTGTTCTGTTGTTCTTGGGGGGGACAACAGAGCTCTGAATTGGCTGGGGGCACTGTGCTAGCCAGAAAAGAACTTGTTGGAATTGTTATTTGTACGCAATTCAAGGGTATTTTTTTGTGTATCTGATGGAATATTGGGGATGGTGAGTAAGCCCGGGAGGTGATCTCTGCTCTGTTTGCGGAGTTGCAGCATTTTTCACACTCCGCGCTCTGTGGAGCATGCCGAGTTCCAAAAAAGTCGCAGAGCTGAGTTTTTTTCCTTGCTCACGCTCCCCAACGTCAAGTTGGCAAGCGTGAACGAGGAAAATCCACCTCCCCGTGAGATTTTTGCACACTTGTGCTACCCAACGTCAGGTTGGCGAGCGAGAAAAATCCACCTCCCAGTAAAATTGTTCAACGAGGGCGGTCAAATTTCTCAATGCAGGCAGTCACGTGTGGTCGCGACCACTCGCATTGAAAAACCTTCTGTTCGCATTGAGAAACTTGCCACTCGAGTAGAAAATCTACTTCAGCAGCAGAAAAGAAGCAGCACCCTCTTGCTGTGCGCATGGAGCCATTTGCATAGATTTTCAAGCGCAGGACAAAAACCCGGCACTGAAAACCAATGCTAACAGGCATGACCAAGCGCACTCCGCGTAGCGCAGTGGAGATTGTTGGTCACTTTGTGGAGTTCCGCGTTCAGTTGGGAACACGGACTGTATCCGCAAGTTCCAAATCGTTTGTGAACGGCACTATGTGGTTCTCAAGTGTGTTCTCGAGTTCTAAATCAAACGCGAACAGCACCACGTGGGCCACATGGGCACAGCCATTTTGTTTTTCTGCTCTCAGTTATGATGCTAGGCCTAAATTTGATCTGTGATCCTTTATTGCTTTTCTAACCCACATTTTTATTTTTTAAGATAGTGTCTGTCTTTTTGTTTGTGTATTTTATGTTTTTGTGTAAATTTGTTCGTGTTTTTGTGACTTTTTGACATTATTTCTTTTTCTTTACTTTCCCTTCCTTTTCCTTCATATTATTTCCCCACCCAGTGCCATGGCAGAGGGGCGACTTCCTTGCTGGTGGCGCCACCGCCCTGGTGTGCAGCCCCAAGCAATCTTTGGAGAGGAGGAGGTGGCAGCACTCGTTTTTTTGTGCAGCGCCACCTCCCCTCTATGCTGGCAGCAGGTGGCAGACTAGGTAGCGGTTACACCCTGCGGGAGTGTCAGCGGTGGTCGGGATGGTGTGCCGGTGTGTGCGGCACACCAGCCAGGTTTGGCGCACCACCCAGCAGCTGAAGCACCGTTGGGCAGACATTCTGGTCCAGGAACTGGACCTGCTCGACCTGCTAGGCGTTGAGATTCCGGGGCTCGGTGAGTATTAATTATCTGTTGTGTTTGTGTTTTTACAATGCTAAAAAGAAAAATTCAGAATACCATGCTGCTCACACTCAGAGGTAAGTTATGTTTAGTTTACGCTGGTATATTATTGTGTGATCCAGTTTCTAGTTTATGCTAGGCAGGTGCCGCTATCTAATTACATTCATCAGGTGCTCACTTTGGCTGATTAATATAGAAGCCATTGCAGACTGTTCTCCTGTCACTATAGTGAATCTCTGAGTAGCGCGTTCTCTGTGGGACTTTGTTTATGTAGCTCGTACAGTTCCAGGTTATTTAATTGAATTCACAGTGATGTGAAGTATGCATCTGTGCATTGCAAAAAAGGAAGACTGAGTTGACTCATCAAGGGTGTTGAGAAATGGGATTAGATAAAATCAAAGATCATTCACTGCAATACATTAGTTCCAAATGTAGTTTTTGTTAAGGAGATTTGGAATATGGATTTATTGACAGTTGAAAGACTCGAGTCGAAGCTAGTAGTACTATAGGTGATCTGTTTTAGCAACTGCATTTGCTTTTCATAAAACATTTTATGGAGATTATTCACAGAATCACTAATCTATTTTTATTTATCTTCTTAATTTCTTTCATCAGCCCCCAAGGGAAAGAAGAGGGACTTTTCTGAGGTTCCAGGAGAAGCTGGTCAGCCGACGCTGACCAATAGCGCTGCTGCCGAGCGCTCTGCTGATCCCAGTAAGTCCTTTGATGATTGTTGTGGACTTCTTAGGATACAACTTTTGGGGTATTGGAATGTTGGTTTTGGTCTATAGTGAAGATTCAGATAGCAGGCCCAAGTAAGCTAGTATGTTAAATAAAAATCACCATGTTGTTTGTTGAGAAGTCTTTCCTTTCCCTGCTTATGCCTAGCTCAACACAGTTCAGTTCAAGAGAAAGTGGCCATGGACATTATAGACTGCACCCTACTCCGCACTCCCCAATGTAGTGTGCTGCAGACCCGTTCATTTATAGTTACAGTATACCAGCAGTTTCCCATGACAGTGCAGCAATGCTCGAAAAAAAGTATGAGGTCCCACTCCCATTGCATTTGCTATCCAACACCATATGTCTTTCATTGACCATTATTCCACGCCTGCCTTGATTAACTTTGTGGATGAACCAATCAAATGGCGAGAGTGATATTTGATGTGTTAACTGAGATATAGTGATGCATTGCAGTTGTATTTTGGGTTGCGTATCTGGGATCTAAATTATGTGTAATGTTTTATTCTAGCCACACAGAACATTGGTGATGCCGGATTCAGTGCCGCTGCAGAAGGAGCATGTCAGTTGGAGTGGGAGAAGTGGCAGCAGAGATGGGCATTGATAAGTCACATAATTTCTTGCAATTACTGTGCTCACTAACTATTGCCATGACATTGCTCGTCGTCATCAAAAATGACCGTGAAGTGACCTCCCCCAACTTTACCAGCCACAGCGGTGGTTGAGTTATTATGGCCTCTTCTATCTGCAACGCAGCAAAATCTCACATAATGAGCTTTGATGGCTTGAGGGAGACATGAAAGAACGGAAGGTAACTTAAAAGAAAGGAAATGGTATATGAGCGAAAGGGTGGGTGGGTGAAAGTGTGCGCAGTTGGGTAAAGGGATGGATGGGTGAAAGGATGGTTTGAAGAAAGGGTAGCTATTGAATGGGTGGATAATGTATTGGAAATTCTCGTGAAATATGGGAGAAAGTAAAGCTTAATCATGGTGGTTATCAGTGAATTAGAATGAAAGGATGAATGAATATTTGAATTGTTTGGATGAATAAGCAAGGCAGCTCTTCTTCTCTTGAGGAGCATGCTGCTGCTCACCTACTCTGCTTACTTGGTTTATGTAGGGTTATCATTTACTATCATTCAAAGCTATGGTTCTAAGTTGGGGTTAATTATTTATTTTCATTCTTTGTTCTACTTCCTTGACTCGCTGTATTTGTTAAGTGAGCCAGATCTATCCTACCTATTATTCATCATCCCCCACCCCGCCCATGGAATTTTTGCCAACTATGACCGAAGTGCAGTATGGGTCAATCACTTTGTGATTGCAGTGTTGGCTGTGTATTGTGCATCTGCTTCATTTAATGCAGCATTTACAATGTTTTCAATGCATTGCAAACTGAACACACAAGGTGGGTTGTCCCTTCGCCCACTCAGTCAACTCTCAGTACTTCACTCCTTTATTTTTTCCTAAGTTCTTCCGTCCCAGCCTACCAAATTGGAAAATCCATTCTTGGCATGTGCCACATTTAATGTGTTACCATGGGAAGTGATTCCAGAACATATTTCATGGTTTCCCATAACAGATTTAATTTACACTTCTTCGTATTTTTCCCTCTACTCTACCCTCTGCAGTAGAGAAAATCAAGTTTCCTTTCCTTGGTTACTGCCCAGCAAATGAATTTGTTGGAAATACGAGATGGTGGGCGAGGCCCCAGAGTAAAGTGGGAGTAAGTGCATGATTTGATGTCAAGTTTGGCATATGGGATGCACAGTGACAAATGTGCCAAATAAAATATATATTGTCCATTCCTTTACTTGTAGTGCAGTCCATTAGATTAATTTTCCTCAACGTCTACTTACGGCAGACAGGATAATATATTAATATCCGCATTTCATACATGAGGTGTGTGACTGATGTACTATCTTATTCATTATTCATCTGCCTCTTTGGAGACAGGGTAGAAAGAGAAATTCATTTGGCGAAGAGCAGGGCCATTGGAATTAAAAATAGATAATTGTCAGCTACAGCTGCAGACAGTAGCAAACTAGCAGAGGCGCTGGCTAGCAATGAGCATGGCTTCATTATTTTAGCACCACACACAACTTACTCCATATAGTGCAAAATGCCGTACTCATCAATGAGAAGTCATTTATTTTTTAACTCAAAGTGTCTGACTCTGTTTATAGTTACTTGAAAAGCCTTTAGAAGAAAATAAAATAATCAAATCACTGTTTTTTTTAATCCTGTGATGTTATTCTCTGCCTGTTAATGCTTTTCTGCCACACAATCAGTGCTTTTTTATGTTTGGCAACATGTGCGGGTAAAACATACATTTGGCCTTGTGACTCTCCTAATCATAATCACATCAAATAAATTCCAATAGGGCTAGAGGACCAGCAATGTACTGCTACTGTGCCACCCAGGAATTTAAAACAATTGTTTGCACAGAGCATTATTTACAATTTGTCTTTTTTGTTTTTCTCTACATAGCTGCTTTTGCTGATCCAGCCTGACCAACCACCAGGCAGGAGATAGCGGCCCGTTTGCGGCAGCAGAGGCTGGAGCGTATCCAGCAGGAATGCCGGCGGCTGGTGGTCCTGTAAGAGAAGAAGGAGGAAATTAATGCACAACAGCCGGGCCCCAGTGCAGCCGGACATCTCAGCCTCCAGACCCCCCGTCCATCCTATCGTCAGCGCCAGCAAACTGCTGCCACCCCCACCTCACTTGCAGCAGGCCTTGATGCACTACATCCTGCATCAGCTGGACACCATCGAGGGACGGCTCACCACGATGGAGCAGAGCCTGGACCAGCTCCAGACCGACATCCACAATGCCCTCTTCCAGCCCTTTTTTAATTTTTTGTTTTGGTGGGAGGGATTTGTTGTTTGTTGGGGCTGGGTAGGGAGGGTGGGAAGGGAGTTGGGACTGGAGAGACTTTTTCTTCGAAATTTTGAGTTTTGGGGCTTCGGTCAGTTATTGTTTGGAGAGGGGTGGGCATGTTATTTGGGTGGTGAGGGTGGGTTCCTTTTAAATAAATAAAGGGAAAAACTATTGTTTTAAATCTAAATTTATGCCTGAAGTAATTTCTTTTACTTTTACTTTGCACTGCTGCCTTGAAGTAGTTTTACCCAGCCTGTTTATGTGCTTGTAACTTAAGAGAGTGTAGCACTTAGTTATAGAGTCTAGGCTTACACTTCTCTAACTATCGTGACCATTCAATGCTGCCATGATGACCTATATTGTGTAGAACTATCTAAATAAATAACATTAGCAGTTACGTTATTTCTTACTAAGTTAAATTACATATATACTAATTGTCTTATCTGAATATACATGCAGCAATAACAGGGGAGGCATCACAACTTCACAAGCGAGGTCCCACTTCCAGTTCCACCCAGGTGAGCTCCAACTGTAGGATTGATCTGAATTATTGATTGATTTTCCACCTGAGGTGTTAGACCTGGCTTTTCCAGCGGGTTTGTCCCTGTACTTTTTGCGTTTTGGTCTCCTGTTTTGGACCCTGTTTTTGTTCGTTTCATGACTCTGGGCATTTTACTACTGCCGATCAGTGCTAAAGTGCATATGCTCTCCATGTAAATTGTGTTTATGGATTTTGATTTACTGGTAAGTCCCTAGTAAAGTGCACTGTGTGTGCCCAGGGCCTGTAAATCAAATGCTGCTAGTGGGCCTGCAGCACTGATTGTGGCACCCACAAGAGCAGGCTGTAAATGTAACTCAGACCTGCCAATGCAGTGTCTGTGCGCAATTTGGTACTGCCATGTCAACCTGGCAAGTGTACCCACTTGCCAGGCCCTAACCTTCCCTTTTCTTACCTGTAAGACACCCCTAAGGTAGGCCCCCACGGTAGCCCCATGGGCAGGGTGCAGTGTATGTGAAAGGTAGGACATGTTCCGAGGTGTGTGACATGTTCTGATAGTGAAATATAGTGTATTTTGTTTTTCACTATTGAAAGGCTGTCTGTCCATAGGATTTATAACATCTTATAAATATAACTTCCCAATGGGACAAGATAGAAAGATGGAGTTCAGTATGCCTGAACTCAGAATATAAAAATGCATCTTTTAGTCAAGATGATTTTTATATTGTGTGTTTGAAAATACCACTTTTATAAAGTGGGTATTTTCTTGCTTAGCCATTGTGTGTGCCCCTGCTGGTTTGTGGATTGACTGTCTAGCTTTGGAGTGACAGGGGCTGGGTTGTTCATTCTCTCAGACAGCCACTGGGGGAGGAGTGATTTGTGTCCTGCCTTTACTGAATGAGTCAGGGCTGAACTGAATAGACCTGGGCTGCATTTAGAGTAGGGGGAGGAGATTTCCTTTACACCTCAATGGGCCTGGTCTGATTTGAACAATGCTGTCTCCACCTCCAGCCGGGCAGCTGCACCAGAGAGGACAGAACTGGTTTTGGCTGGGCAAAGAGCTTTTCTGCTGCCAGAAAACAAAGGAATTTGTGCTATGAAAAGTGGGGCCCAGACCCCAAACTTTAGATTACTTCTGGAATTCAAGAGGAACCTTTGCCAAGGAGAAGAGCTGGAGAAACTGAAGGAGAAGTACTGCCCCTTTGCTGTGTGCTGTCTGGGGTTGGCCTGCAGTGGCTGTTTCTGCCAAGGAAAGGACAAGGACTTAACTGTGTGCTATGTCCCCTGCTTGAGGAAGATCTCCAAGGGCTTGCAGTAGAGCTTGTCTCCTATTCTGAAGTCTCAGGAACACATAGACTTCACCCCCAGATCCCATGAACTTCCTTGCTGGAAGTTCTGACCTGCCAAGAGGTGCCTACTGCTGTTCTGGGCCTCTGGAGGTTGTTCCTGCTGTTGGGAGCTGGAAAAGCAATGCAACTAAGAGAAGTGCGAAGCATCTGCACCTGTTTCCGACTCATCGCAGCTGTGCGGGAAGAATTTCCATGCATCGTCATCGTGCCACGGATGAAACTGACTCATCGCCTGCCAGCGGCTGGAGAAATCGCTGCCCGCCGCATCAAGTGCACTGACCTACGGAGTCCGAGATCACTGCACCGATTCCGATGCAGGCCCTGCTGTGGGGCTGCAAGAACCAACGCACCGTGGGACCGCGGCTGGAGAGACCAACGCAGCGCCATTGCCACTGCATCGAGAACTGACACATCCCCAATCCCCACGCATCACACTAGGGTGCCAAGTCTACAAGGACGCCGGGGCCACAGTAAGAAACCAACGCTTCACCTCCCTGCACAGTAAGAAACTGACACATCACCTCCCCTTCAGTAAGGAAATGGCGCATCACCGCCCCTGTGTGGCAGTAAGGAACTGATGCATCACCACTCCTGGAGTAAGGAACCGATGCATCACCTTCAATGCGCGTAAGGAACCAATGCATCACCTTCCCTGCGGCTGTTTTTGGTTAGGATTTTGACGCATCCAAGGTACTTTTTGTTGAAAGTGTTGCATCTATAGTTTGCTATGGACAGAACTGTTTTTACCTTCTAAGAAGTACATATTGATTACTGTATTGTGGATTTTTTTCGTTTTAGTCTTGTTTGGTTTAGATAAAGATGACTTATTTTTCTAAACTGGTGTTGTGTCCATTTGTAGTGTTTTCACTGTATTACTGTATGTGTGCACAAATTCTTTACGCTCTGCCTCTGAGATAAGCCTGTCTGCTCGTGCCAAGCTACCAAGGGGGTGAAGTGTGGTTATTTTAGAAGTGTATCCCCCTTACCCTGACTAGGAATAAGGGTCCCTACTGGGACAACGGTGCAAGCCATTCCCAACTAGAGACCCCCATTTCTAACAGTAGGCAACTAAATTGAATTAGAAAGACCAAGTGGGTTATTTATTTATAAAAGATTTACAAAGAATTGACACCACCTGAGTACTACGTGATGACACAATAAGAATGCCTGAAAAATAGCAATACTAGTAAGATTTGGCTAATGTGGAGTTAGCAGTATTATTTTATTTTTGAAATCCTCAAGTTATAAAAAATGGACTCAAAGTCTGGAGTGGACAAGCTTAAGTCAGGCGTTTATGGTTAGGCATTACAAGGCCTGAATGATGATGCTGAGGACTGATGTTCTTTATTCTATATCTAAAAAATATGGATCATTTTTAATGCATGGGTTGGTAATGGGCTGGTGTGGACTGCTGCTTAGAAGATTCTACAGTAAGTTGATGTTGCTTTCACCACATCCACCCCAACAAGTGTGTGATCCATTGATGGTGTAATTTAAGCCACACCTCAATAAATCACACAGCTCGGGTAAGAGGGTTAGGGGTTTGATGAATGGATGGGTAATGGGATTTGGGGAAAGGTTTGACAAAGACAAACACAACAACACATGGTCAACATTTATCTGGGCAATAAGCAGTAGCAAAGCATTTGCCATCAATCTCTTGTTAGAAGGAAACAAAGGAATGAGTATGACAGAGTACAGATAAGTGCATTGCAAACAGTCCTTCTGCCTCCGAGACCCAATTTATAATATATCTAAATGCTCTGTCTTCTAGTTTTGGGAGTGAACCCACTCACCCACTTCTCTTAGTTAATATGACTGTTAATAGAAAAATGATACTGTATTGCAAAATTGGGTGGTGAGTCTGCATTCTCCTCAGGAATGTCCACTCTTTGGGGCCTGTCTGCACTGGTCATAGTTGTCTTTGTCTCCCTTAAAACTTCAAAGTTTTTCTAAAATGAATTGATTCTTCCAATTTCACAAGCCTTTCTTTCATTTCACTGTTAAATTTTGTCACTGCTTCCAGGTCTGTTTGTTTAGCAATCTCTCCTTGAATGGCTTTCATTTCCTCTAGTGCCTTGTTTCTGTCAAGTTCCGCATACTTGATTAAGATGCCTAGCAGTCTTCTTGATTACTTAATATTGTTATCGGCCCATTCTCGTAGCATGACCTTGTTGGGATTTTTGTAGAAAGGTGGCACTAATATTCTCAGCCCTCGTGGGATGTGACCAACTTCTAAATACAGTGCAAATACAGTGCAACGATTTTCTTTCCCACCATTTAGACATTTCATTAAGCTTTAGCTTTTCTAGTATCCTTAATTTAGTCATCACATTGCCTCCGTGTGGCTGTGCATTCCTGCTGCTTTGAGCTTTAACTTCTGTGCCGGCTTCATCTGTGAATACTCGTAACGCGGCTTCCTTCTCCACCTTAACTTCAGTAGCTGACATTGTGCGTTTGTGCTAATCCACTTGCTGCACCTTTTTACTTGCCGCCTTTTTCTCACTCTGCCCTTAGCGCTGTCTGTTAACTAGTGGCTCGCCCTTCTCCTGCTGCTTTATACAAGCATGCAACATTACCTGGAGAGTTCGATCGGATAGCCAGGTCACCATCTCTACTTCACCATTGCTGCTCAGCTTGGTTACTTTTTCTTACAGCCTCACAGCCTAGAAAGGGTTGTAACACTCCTCTCCGTCTTTCGCTGGCCGTAATATATGTATATATATGTAGATATATGCAATAGGTACAAAAAAAAAAATATATATATATATATATATATATATATATATATATATATATATATATATATATATATATATATATATATATATATATATATATATAAATATATATATTCTCCTCGCTTGCTACTTTTCACACAAGGAAGAGGACACTTCTTGAAAAGTTTCAGCATTTATTCACAAAAAGGGCTCGTGCTACCCTGACGTATTTTCGCTATAACAATGTGCTGTAAAGTGCACACTAAAATGGTTGTGTGTATAGAAACAAGCCTCTATTTTATCTGGAGCATTTACGGGATTTACAGATGTGTATGCAAATCTTCCTCGATATTCAACCCATTCGGGTTCTTTGTGTTTAGCTCTATGATGTAACAAGATTCTAATCATATATATATATATATATATTCACACATTATTTATATATTTCTATATATATATATTTAACTTTAGAAGTGTTTTTAAAAGAAATCTTCAAAAAAATAATGGTAATTTAAATGTATACAGTCCATTTTAATCAATATTTTATTCACAATTAAGTTATTAGTGCAGCACCATTTTGATTTTATTCTGCATTTAAAATAAATATTAAATGAAGGATAAACTGTTTTAATTTATTTTTGAGGTCGTTATGCTTTTTACACTTTACCTTTACTATATCATAAGGAGATCTGTGCTCCAGTAGTGGAGAGCTCCACCTACATGTATAAAGTTACTGTAGTATGCTTAGCTCCACCGCCTGTTTCGGGAGGTGAAGACATGCAAGTTTACATTTTATAGTACATTTACACTCAAAAATAGTGAAAGAGTTAATTTGCTAAAAAGTGTAAAAGCAAATTTGCACGTGTGGATTTATTCATGTGTAAGTTTGGCTTTGTGAATAGGCCTCTCAGTCTATATTTCTTTTCCTTTTATAGTTCTACAGGTCTGTTATTTATCGGGAGAAAAACAAAAATGCTCATCCTGACCACTACAACTAGGAGGAGGACCCACCTATGGCTACCAACTTTCATGGGAAATGAGAGGTACCCCCTATGAACTGGAAACACGTGAATTTCTGGAAGTAATGCTGATTAGTTCATTGAGGCACAAATGCAAATTTATTAATGTTGAACCTGGTTTTGGCTTATCTAAACATGCTTTTTTAAAACTTTTTCCAAACAGTAATTTAGAACACATGCAGCTAACTGTTTGGGAGTGATACTAAATTAGCCTTTAGTTAGTGGTACCCAAGCCAACATATATTCTTCACTCTTGCACATATTGTTTAAATGATTCACAAATACTGTCCATTTCTGTAAATTATACAGCATAACAAGCATAAAGTACACAGCATAACAAGCACAGGATGAAAACACAATGTTGCACAATGCTGCACAGTAGTCATGATACATTGGGGTCGATTCCGATTCGGGCCGGAAAAAGCACCGACCGACTCGGATCCGGAAAAAATACCGACCGACACGTACCAGTGGCGCCCGACACGCCAAGTACGATGCAAGCCGCGATAAATCCGACCGACACGTCAGGAAACCAAGCCGACCGACCGAGCCGCTCGGAAAATTGCAATCCGGCCGGAAAAACACGCGAATCCAACCGACCGACACGCACCCGGAACAAATCCGACCGAATCGTACCCGCCAACTCCAACCCGCAAAGTACGATGCAAGGCGCGAAAAACACGACCGAGTCGGACGGAGGACAAGCCGTACGACCGACACGCATACAAAACCGAGCCGAAGCAACACAATACACCGCGACCGACGCGTACGCAGCATACAAAACTGCACAAACACAGCGTGAACGAAGCGGAAAACACCGTACGAGACCAATGCAGGGTCCGACTCGGTCACAAGAACGTTTCCAACATACACAAACAGCACAAAGGAAAAATCAACCAAAAAAGGCCAAACAAGCAATTACCAAGCCAATAAATACTGGGGGGGTGGGGACATAGAACAAAGACACACCCACAACTCCACCTATATAAAGGACACAAATCACTACCATGAGCCTTTGCAAATGCCATTTCACTGCCAGCACCCAAGAGAAAGCAACCACACACCCACAGCTCACCCCTCACACAAGCCACACACCATCAGCACACCAACAAATACCTACCTCACATACACCCAGCAAAACACACACTCACACACCCTCACCTGCACACCAACACACACATCACTCACCATCACCACCCATCACCATGCCCCCCAAGAAGAATCCCAAGTTCCTAGATTGTGAATTGGAAGTCCTGGTAGACGAGATCCTCAGGGTGGAGCCACAGCTGTTTGGCACTCTGGTCCAACAGACCCCCATGTCGCAGAAAACCAAGATGTGGGAGAGGATCATCAACAGGGTGAACGCCCAATCATCATGTCGGCGCACAAAGACGGACATCCAGAACAGGTGGTATGACGTGCGCAGGAGGGTACGGGACCTGCTGAAGATAGACTACATCAACAGCCAACATACCGGCAGTGGCCCTCCTGCCAAGCCAATATACCTCAGGCCCTGGGAGGAGAAGGTGCGGGCCATCCTTCCGCCAGTGAGCGTATATGGACTAGAGAACATCCCAGAGCCTGGTGAGTACACAACAAATGTACACAATAAACTGCCACAAAACACACACATCACTGTCAAGGGGAGAGTCAAACCATGCACACATAGCAATTACACAGCAACTAGAACAGAATCATCCCAAAATGTGTATGTCAGTCAGATAAACACAACACATGCCATCAAAAAAGTCACATCCAACTGTGCCAACACATGTACAAACACAACCACAACTACAGCTAGGCAGTGGCACAAATAGAACTAACACACACATCCACACATGTAGCCACCACAACAACACCAACACACAGTGAAGACCACTCAAAGGAAGGAATTCTGTGTATGCTGGCCAAGTCAGTGTAGCCAATAGCATCATGGGAGTCGCAGTCACACATATTGCCCCCCCACAACTGTCCCATCAACACCACCCTGAACCATGCTCACATCACAGGGAGTGGAGAAGGACTCACAAGATGGCTGACACTGGCTACTGCTGTGGGGAGCACAAGGCCCTGCTGCCAACTGTGCACCAACAAACAGCAGGACACCACTGACTTACATCCTGAGAGACAACTTACACTCCCTGCAATGCAAGCACGTTCCATGGTGGGCTATCTGGCTGGCTGGGTGGGAAGAGGGACTTGCAGCACTGACTATAGTCACCAGCACCTCCCCTCACACCCCCCAACACAAACTCCACAGTACCCACCTGGTAGAATGCAATGCCCTCCATCCTAACACAAGATCCCACAAAGCACCACCACCCTGGGTTATGTTGTGTGAAGCACAGGGACACTCTTGGGACTCTTAGCCAAACAACTGCCAGGACAACACTCCCAGCCATCCTGTCAGCACAGCCAGCCCACCCCACAGGGAAGCAGAGTCAAAGGAAGGAAGCATGGGCATGCTGGGAAGGGGGGTGGAGGCAACAGCATGATGGGAGTCGTAGTCACAGACATTGCTCAGCCTCACAACTGGCCCATCAACACCACCCTGAACCATGCTCACATCACAGGGAGTGGAGAAGGACTCACAAGATGGCTGACACTGGCTACTGCTGTGGGGAGCACAAGGCCCTGCTGCCAACTGTGCACCAACAAACAGCAGGACACCACTGACTGACATCCTGAGAGACAACTTCCACTCCCTGCAATGCAAGCACGTTCCATGGTGGGATATCTGGCTGGCTGGGTGGGAAGGGGGACTTGCAGCACTGACTATAGTCACCAGCACCTCCCCTCACACCCCCCAACACAAACTCCACAGTACCCACCTGGTACAATGCAATGCCCTCCATCCTAACACAAGATCCCACAAAGCACCACCACCCTGGGTTATGTTGTGTGAAGCACAGGGACACTCTTGGGACTCTTAGCCAAACAACTGCCAGGACAACACTCCCAGCCATCCTGTCAGCACAGCCAGCCCACCCCACAGGGAAGCAGAGTCAAAAGGAAGGAAGCATGGGCATGCTGGGAAGGGGGTGGAGGCAACAGCATGATGGGAGTCGTAGTCACAGACATTGCTCAGCCTCACAACTGGCCCATCAACACCACCCTGAACCATGCTCACATCACAGGGAGTGGAGAAGGACTCACAAGATGGCTGACACTGGCTACTGCTGTGGGGAGCACAAGGCCCTGCTGCCAACTGTGCACCAACAAACAGCAGGACACCACTGACTGACATCCTGAGAGACAACTTCCACTCCCTGCAATGCAAGCACGTTCCATGGTGGGATATCTGGCTGGCTGGGTGGGAAGGGGGACTTGCAGCACTGACTATAGTCACCAGGACCTCCCCTCACCCCCCCCAACACAAACTCCACAGTACCCACCTGGTAGAATGCAATGCCCTCCATCCTAACACAAGATCCCACAAAGCACCACCACCCTGGCTTATGTTGTGTGAAGCACAGGGACACTCTTGGGACTCTTAGCCAAACAACTGCCAGGACAACACTCCCAGCCATCCTGTCAGCACAGCCAGCCCACCCCACAGGAAGCAGAGTCAAAGGAAGGAAGCATGGGCATGCTGGGAAGGGGGTGGAGGCAATAGCATGATGGGAGTCGTAGTCACAGACATTGCTCAGCCTCACAACTGGCCCATCAACACCACCCTGAACCATGCTCACATCACAGGGAGTGGAGAAGGACTCACAAGATGGCTGACACTGGCTACTGCTGTGGGGAGCACAAGGCCCTGCTGCCAACTGTGCACCAACAAACAGCAGGACACCACTGACTGACATCCTGAGAGACAACTTCCACTCCCTGCAATGCAAGCACGTTCCATGGTGGGCTATCTGGCTGGCTGGGTGGGAAGGGGGACTTGCAGCACTGACTATAGTCACCAGCACCTCCCCTCACACCCCCCAACACAAACTCCACAGTACCCACCTGGTACAATGCAATGCCCTCCATCCTAACACAAGATCCCACAAAGCACCACCACCCTGGGTTATGTTGTGTGAAGCACAGGGACACTCTTGGGACTCTTAGCCAAACAACTGCCAGGACAACACTCCCAGCCATCCTGTCAGCACAGCCAGCCCACCCCACAGGGAAGCAGAGTCAAAGGAAGGAAGCATGGGCATGCTGGGAAGGGGGTGGAGGCAACAGCATGATGGGAGTCGTAGTCACAGACATTGCTCAGCCTCACAACTGGCCCATCAACACCACCCTGAACCATGCTCACATCACAGGGAGTGGAGAAGGACTCACAAGATGGCTGACACTGGCTACTGCTGTGGGGAGCACAAGGCCCTGCTGCCAACTGTGCACCAACAAACAGCAGGACACCACTGACTGACATCCTGAGAGACAACTTCCACTCCCTGCAATGCAAGCACGTTCCATGGTGGGATATCTGGCTGGCTGGGTGGGAAGGGGGACTTGCAGCACTGACTATAGTCACCAGCACCTCCCCTCACACCCCCCAACACAAACTCCACAGTACCCACCTGGTAGAATGCAATGCCCTCCATCC
Source organism: Calotriton arnoldi (assembly GCA_963921515.1). Classification (NCBI taxonomy): domain Eukaryota; kingdom Metazoa; phylum Chordata; class Amphibia; order Caudata; family Salamandridae; genus Calotriton; species Calotriton arnoldi. The sequence goes on along the minus strand of CAWUFW010005511.1, from coordinate 769,667 downwards.
TAACACAAGATCCCACAAAGCACCACCACCCTGGCTTATGTTGTGTGAAGCACAGGGACACTCTTGGGACTCTTAGCCAAACAACTGCCAGGACAACACTCCCAGCCATCCTGTCAGCACAGCCAGCCCACCCCACAGGGAAGCAGAGTCAAAAGGAAGGAAGCATGGGCATGCTGGGAAGGGGGTGGAGGCAATAGCATGATGGGAGTCGTAGTCACAGACATTGCTCAGCCTCACAACTGGCCCATCAACACCACCCTGAACCATGCTCACATCACAGGGAGTGGAGAAGGACTCACAAGATGGCTGACACTGGCTACTGCTGTGGGGAGCACAAGGCCCTGCTGCCAACTGTGCACCAACAAACAGCAGGACACCACTGACTGACATCCTGAGAGACAAGTTACACTCCCTGCAATGCAAGCACGTTCCATGGTGGGCTATCTGGCTGGCTGGGTGGGAAGGGGGACTTGCAGCACTGACTATAGTCACCAGCACCTCCCCTCACACCCCCCCAACACAAACTCCACAGTACCCACCTGGTAGAATGCAATGCCCTCCATCCTAACACAAGATCCCACAAAGCACCACCACCCTGGCTTATGTTGTGTGAAGCACAGGGACACTCTTGGGACTCTTAGCCAAACAACTGCCAGGACAACACTCCCAGCCATCCTGTCAGCACAGCCAGCCCACCCCACAGGGAAGCAGAGTCAAAGGAAGGAAGCATGGGCATGCTGGGAAGGGGGTGGAGGCAATAGCATGATGGGAGTCGTAGTCACAGACATTGCTCAGCCTCACAACTGGCCCATCAACACCACCCTGAACCATGCTCACATCACAGGGAGTGGAGAAGGACTCACAAGATGGCTGACACTGGCTACTGCTGTGGGGAGCACAAGGCCCTGCTGCCAACTGTGCACCAACAAACAGCAGGACACCACTGACTGACATCCTGAGAGACAACTTACACTCCCTGCAATGCAAGCACGTTCCATGGTGGGATAACTGACTGGGTGGGTGGGTGGGTGGGAAGGAGGTCTGGCTGTCAACCAAACACAATCAATGCAGACCATGTTCACACCCCAGAGAATACATAGAAATGCCCAAATAATGCAGGACAATGTGCCACACCAATATCAACCCTTGACTGTGACGACTTAGGACAATACAATGTACAGGCCCGCACCCCGAGGCACAGTCACAACTGTCAGGTGTGTCAACCACTGATGCCTGCAGAAACATGACATACATTGTTTGTGTCTCCCAAAAACAGGTGATGATAGGGACACAGCAGCAGACGCTGAGGAGTCCCAGTCCCAGGCTCAAGAGGATGCCGAGCTCACTGGCGTCGTACAGCCTCTGTCCTCCTCGGACGATGAAGAACAACCTGGCACATCCGGTGCAAGTCAACATGCTGCACCAGCAGGACCACCAGCTGCAGCACCAGCAGGTCCACCAGCTGCACCCCCTGCACCCACCCTCCAACGACTGTCACCATGAATACCATCCCTGCCGACATGGACAGAATAAGGAACAACACCAGCGCAGTGACCCTGGACCAACCTGGGGCCATGGACACCACCACCACCACCAACCCCAAGGTGGACCAGGGTTATCTGTGCGTGCAACTGCACACACTGCACATGTCAGCAGGGGTGGTGGGAGGGGTGGGAGACAGAGGTCGCTGCTTGCAGACGTTGCTGGTGTGCATGAAGACCCACAACTGGTACGCATAGCTGATGCGTACCAGTCCAGCACCGGAGAGCTCAGCCAGGTAGTGGGGCTCCTCAGAGACATCAAACAGCAGCAGGCTGCCCATCATGCCCGCTTGGACTCCCACATGTCCCAAGTGGAGTCACACATGTCACGTGTGGACTCCCACATGTCACGTGTGGACTCCCACATGACCCGCGTGGAGTCCAAGTGGGATGTACTACATGAGATGACGGCGGTGCACAGGGACATTTTACAATGCCTCCGCCAGATGAACAGCAACCAGTCCACACCTCCCTGTGTGCCAACAACATCTGGTACCGAACAAACTGCAACTGCCACAGGGAGGGAGGAGGACTCTGGCGGAGAGTCCCCTGCACCGCAGCAGCCTGCACTTGAGGGCCCCCCAAGAAGAGGGGTCGTCCGAGGAGGGGAAAGTGAGAGGCTGATGGCCAAGCTCAACTCCCAGGAAGCCTGAACCTGTTCTGGATTTTCGCCTTTGTGCACAGACTGTTCACCCTGTTGATGGCAACACTACTCCCACACATTGCATGGGGAGTACAAGTTGGAACAATGTGTCAGACAACTGTGGCCCCGATACTGGGGATCCTGTCTACCTGGACTTTCTATTCATCTAGGAACTTGGGATTGCAAGATTCATGTACAGCACAATCCATCCTATGCACTATTATCACAATAAACACACTAATACACCATACTTGCCTCTGTCGTGATTCCAACGTGGGTGCTGTTATGGGGATGATGAACTGCAAAATTACACAGTGTATGCGAACTGCAACAGCAAGGACAACACAGGCATGTGAGTACAGGCAACGTGACACATATGAGGGAGACACACCACCAGGGCTACACAACACATACACACCTAGGCCATCTGACTCATTGCCTACACTGATGTTGCCAGGGAAGACGGTGCAATGCACAGACACCACACCCATTCCCAGTTGTAGTCAAGTAGCCCACAGGTGCAGTAAGCAAATGGCAGTCAAATGTGTGACCACAGACAACGCACATCACTAAGTGAAGCACAGGTTTATTACACAGTAGCAACATGCCGTAACCACTACAGATGCAAGGTAACCCCACCTGGTAGCGGGCACACAGTCAACAACTGTAGACAGAAGGAAGTCCATGGGTGTGGCGCACATCACCTGTAGGGACACAACAGCTACCAGCCTGGATGTGCAATCACGTCGTCGGTGGACACAGTTAACCAAACGAATCTGAAAGTACCCTGTGAAGGACAGAAATGACACACAGTCAAAAGCAATGCAGTACAGGACAGAACAGCAAAACTCATGCACAATACATGTTACAAGATACCCACCCAGAACCAAGTTAGCATGTCAACACTGTTGGGGAGTACAGCCCACCTGTCACCACACATCGCAACACACATCCTGTCAAGTAGCCCATGGACACACTCCAACAGCACCAGAGCACCACCCACACATCATGCCAACTCACATCATTCACATGACACCTCAGGATACTCACATTCAGCTAAAGAAGTTGGTGATGAGCTGTGTGCGGACATCACCATCACCATCATCATCATCATCGTCACTGGCATCGTGGTCCAGGCCAGGATCCTCCACAGGTGGCGGATGTTGGTCATCGTCATCCTGGATGAGAGGCAACTCCTTCCGCACTGCCAGGTTGTGGAGCATGCAGCAGACGATGATAATCTTGCACACTTTCGCAGGGGCATATGGGAGGGACCCTCCCGTCTTGTCCAGGCAGCGGAAGCGGCTCTTCAGGAGACCAAAGGTCCGCTCAATCACTCTCCTGGTCCGACCATGTGCCTCATTGTAGCGCATCTGGGCAGGTGTCACAGGGTTCCTGAGGGGTGTCAGCAACCACGGCATGTTGGGGTATCCCGAGTCACCTACGGACAGACAAGTGCACATCAGCTGACTTGGAAAAGTGGGCGGAATACTACAGATCAGATCACACACAATGGCACAAAGTCAGTACACACCGACAAGCCAGGCACGCTGGTTCTGCATCTGTGCCATCAACCTGGGGATGCGACTACTCCTCATCACAAAGGCATCGTGTGCTGAACCAGGGAAACGGGCACACACGTGTGTGATGGTCATGTCTGCAAGACACACCACCAGTGCATTGACCGAGTGGTAGTGCTTGCGGTTCCTGTAGGCCTGCTCCTGGGCCTGTGGTGGTACCAAAGCCACATGTGTCCCATCAATGGAGCCAATGACATGCGGCATCCTCCCCAGGGCATAAAAGTCACTCTTCACGTCAGTGAGTCGTCGCAGTCTAGGGAAATAGATGTACCGGTTCAGGAAGAGCAACATTGCCGCCAAGAAATCGCGGAGCACACGGCTGAACATGGTCTGTGACATCCCACCAGCAGACGCCACAGTATGTTGGAAGGTACCGGTGGCAAAGAAGTGTAGGGCTGCCATCACCTTCACCTTGGGGGTCAGCGCTGTAGGATACGGCCGGCCAGGCTGCAAATGTGGGGACAACTGCACTGCAAAATCCTCAATCAGCTGCCTGGTGAAGCGGTACCGTCGGATGCTGTCCCGTTCCACCATCGTTGCCAGGTCTGGGAATGGCCGATGGACAGCAGGAGCCCTGCAGTGCAGAGGAGAAGTAAGCAAGATCGTCAGTCACCCCACATATGCGGCATTGAACACACTCAAGATCCCAACATACATCATCATGAGGCACAACTACATGAAGTGTGCAGTACCGGAACGACATGTATGGTACATACATGGCCAACATCTGTCAACACGGTCCTACAGGTGGCATCAATTTGTCCCAGGTTGGCCCATTGGATATCATGATGCTGTGTCACAGTCACCCCTCCAGTGACATGTGAGGACAGATGTGCCCCAGGCACCACAGCTCAACGACAGGCACATTCCCAGGGACCCTGTAATGCCACATGGACACTGGCATCACCTGGAGTATCATGTGTACACCACAACAAAACAAACATGACCCCCACAGGTAGTGGCCACACTTGCCATGGCAGGAGAGCCATGGACGTCTGTGACACACACGCACAACATCAGAGTCCATGCACACACAACGTGGATGTGGAGACTGTCTCCCATTGTGCACATGAAATCAGAGACATTGTAAACACTACATGCACAAAGACTGTGGAGGGCCATCACTATTGTGCCACTGGGACACCCTGGCTCAAACATACCGTCCCACATGGGACTCACGGGGTATGTGACATGACATACACAAACACCACTGTGAAATGTGACCATGGCACATGCACAGATATGAACAGTTGCACATCACAGTGGTCACGTACACGTAACACCCAGGATCCTGTCCCCATGAACACGTGCACAGCCTGGGGGTGGCTGCCCACAGGTGACACCCACAGGACAACATGTACACCAACATACACACAATAGGAAATGCAGCCTTACATGCCTTATGATAAGGTTTGGACAGGCTGTCGTGATGTAGGTGTGCCCCTCACTCCCTGGGAGCTATCTGTGGCTGGCATATGTCCATCTGAGACAGGCATGCTGACATATGCCAGTCACATGTACAGTGATGCGTTGTACTGCAATGGACCGATCGGTGCCTCCGGCCGGCCCATTGCATTCAATGTGTGCGGGTACGCGTTGTACCCCTGTGCGCGTTGTACTGCAATGGACCGATCGGTGCCTCCGGCCGGCCCATTGCATTCAATGTGTGCGGGTACGCGTTGTACCCCTGTGCGCGTTGAACAGCAATGGACCGATCGGTGCCTCCGGCCGGCCCATTGCATTCAATGTGTGCGGGTACGCGTTGTACCCCTGTGCGCGTTGTACTGCAATGGACCGATCGGTGCCTCCGGCCGGCCCATTGCATTCAATGTGTGCGGGTACGCGTTGTACCCCTGTGCGCGTTGAACAGCAATGGACCGATCGGTGCCTCCGGCCGGCCCATTGCATTCAATGTGTGCGGTGCACGCGTTGTACCCCTGTGCGCGTTGTACTGCAATGGACCGATCGGTGCCTCCGGCCGGCCCATTGCATTCAATGTGTGCGGGTACGCGTTGTACCCCTGTGCGCGTTGAACAGCAATGGACCGATCGGTGCCTCCGGCCGGCCCATTGCATTCAATGTGTGCGGGTACGCGTTGTACCCCTGTGCGCGTTGTACTGCAATGGACCGATCGGTGCCTCCGGCCGGCCCATTGCTTTCAATGTGTGCGGGTACGCGTTGTACCCCTGTGCGCGTTGAACAGCAATGGACCGATCGGTGCCTCCGGCCGGCCCATTGCATTCAATGTGTGCGGGTACGCGTTGTACCCCTGTGCGCGTTGTACTGCAATGGACCGATCGGTGCCTCCGGCCGGCCCATTGCTTTCAATGTGTGCGGGTACGCGTTGTACCCCTGTGCGCGTTGTACCTCAATGGACCGATCGGTGCGCACCCATTGACAATGGGCTTGCCTGGCAACGGACGCGTTTCGAATATTCGAACGAGTCGGTTGCTGGAAAATCAGTTGGTCACCCACAACAATGTTGCAAAATCATGTATGTCATGAAGTTGAAGATTTGAAGGATGCTGTGGGCGTGTTTTGGTGCTGCTATTCCATGGATTGGCCAGATTCAGAAGATGCAAACGACTTGGACCTATCACTTTGGACACAAGGGACAGTATCTGCCTCTCCAGCACATATATATTGCTGCATGTTCCCCTGAGAGCCCACTTGCCTGCACTACATGCTCCAGGACGACATCTGCCACTGCACTGCTGCTGTCTCTGCCCCTCTGGACCCTGCAATGGCACGTACTGTGGAGAGAGCCCCAGCCTTCAGCCTTGAAGAGAACCAGGCCCTGCTGGACAGCCTACTTCCACAGTACAGCAAGCTGTATGGGACACCAGGGGAGCAGGTGAGTGTTCTGTGCACTGCCTTTCTGAATGTGCATTTTGTCTGACTAGCAAGGCTGAGAGTCAGCACACCACTGGCTAGCAGGCTCACTGAGTAGTTGTCACCCCCATAGTGTGTAGTGACTTGCACTGGACAGGTATGGTGCAGTGACAGTGCTTCTGAACAGGGTTTTACTCCCCATGCTATGATACCATGTAGTGACTTCTGGAAAACTGTCCATGGGCAGCCGTGCACTGCCTGGGTACACCATGTGCCCCTGTGATTGCGACATGTATATGCAACTGTGTCATGCACGGATATGTTGCATGTGTAGTAATGTCCTTATCACTTTGTCATCCTGACAGGCTTCTGCCCATCGGAAGCATGAGATCTGGAAGGACATCGTCCGGGCTGTCCGGTCCGTGGGGGTCTACAAGCGCCGGATCCGCAACTGCCAAAAGAGGTGGCAGGACCTTCGGGGCTGGACCCGGAGGATTGCACGGGTCCAGCTGAAGCTGTCGCCTCCTCGCAGGAGGGGCGGAACACGGACCCTGACCCCCACATGCTCAGGATCCTGGCGGTGGTCTTTCCAGACCTGGATGGGCAGCTGAAGGCCAGAGAGCAGCAAGGAGGGGTGAGTCAAAGACTGCACTGTGTACTCTGTCTAACATGTTATGTGCCCTCCTCGGGCCAGGTTGAACTGCCACAGTACAGCAGTCATGTTGTCCAGGAGCCATGTCCCTCTATTGTGCACTGCCCACTCCTCATCTGATACCCAGGTGTGGCCCTTACATGCAGGGAATTCTGTCACTTAGGACTGTGTCCTTGCAGTTTGCTTGACTCAAGGTGGGAGACAGCATCTGTTTCCCTGACTCTGTGGTGGGCATCATGGGTGGGTCCATTGCTTACACAATGCCTGTATTCTGACATGTATTCAGCGTGTTACTTTGATCTGTGGTCCAATTGCTGAGCTGATCCACCACATGTGGCTGGGGTACCTGGCACACACCCATGCTGCGGGTGGGAACAATGTTTGGGCCCCAGGAGTATGTATATGACGTGTGTCACACATACTTAGCCAGCTGCCTACAGTCCAGGGCTCATCCCTCATTAATGTGGGGCTGGACAGTCATGCCTACTCCAGGCCATACAATACACTCTGTACTCCCACTCCCGTGTATCAGTGGACACATTGTGCACAGTGATTTGCCCCTCAGGTGTCTGCCTCTGTGTCAGTGTGCTGTGGATTAGTCGCCAGGACTGCTGTGGAGTTTCTTGGTAGGGGCTCAGCATGCCACTGGAGATGTGACCATAGGAGACGATACTTGTGTGACACATAGGTGTCTGATCAGCTGCCCATGCAGACTGGGGCATGTAAATGTGAAGTTCAGGTAGCTGTTCCCCATGCACAGCAGAGTGTGAGGGGCTCAGGTTCAGAGGGTAGTGTCACAGGTCTCCCATATGTCCAATAGGTATGACCTGGACAGATGAGGGTTAAGAGGATGTGTTGTGGGGGGATGTACATGTGCACTTGTGCAGCTCCAGGACTTGCATTCCCCATGACCTACTATTGTGACACAGTGCAGAGTGTTGTTGTCTGGCTGCAAAGTCATACATCACTGAGACAGTGATGTATGACTTTGCAGTCATGCCTCCGCCATGGCATGTGTCTACTGATTGGTGATCCTGCAGGGGAGTGACATGTGCTACATGCACACCATAGTGGCGCTGGCTATCAGGACATGGGTGCATCATGGTGTCTGTCGCTGGTATGCATCACATGCATTTCCTATTTGACTCTGGGCATCCCTTACATCCGTAAACCTGTACTGACTCAGTGGCAAGAGCTGTGATGTGTCCACACCGTGTCCTCTGCACTGTCCAACTACTGTGTACTTGGTGCATGTGTCAACACTGGGGTGTTGCAATCCAACAGACACCAGACAGATGGGTGCAAGGCCATGTGGGATGTGAGTGCCATGCTTGGCATCAGACTGACAATTGACTTCTCCTGTTCAATTAGTGCACTTTTAGCAATGTACAACTAATGATGCCAGGGCTTGCTCTGTGATGTGCTGTGCTCACAGTGGTGTGTGCGTTATGTGCAGGTGACTGATGTCTGTCTGTTTCCCCATTGTTTGCAGATACATCCACGGCCACGGAAGGGGACAGCTCCACGGACCAGGAGGAGCCGGAGAGCCAGACTGGGTCAGCAGCCGAGGAGTGGTCGGAGGGACCCAGTGGCACGGAGGGCGAGGGGAGCCACACCGAGGAGTCCTCAGCAGCATCCACCTCAGCTGAGGACCAGAGCAACTCGGAGGATGACTCCCTTGTGGAGGCGGGTGTCAGCAGCCACCACACCCCAGCTAGTGTTGCTGTCCCCGCCACCACCAGCACCACCACCGCCCTCCCATCGGCTCCCATTCCCCAGGTCCGTGGAGGCTCCCATGTCCGGGAGCGTGTCTCCTTTGGGCCAGGCACCGCACCCCCTGCCCCTGTGTCCCCTGCTGCCCTGAGTGAGGAGTCTGTGTACCTCCTTCGCCAGCTCCATGTAGGGCAGACAGCCATGCTGAGTGTCCTCCATGCGCACACCGCGCTGTTGACTCAGCTGGTGTCGTTCATGGAGGGCATCTCATCGGGCATGTCTGACCTACAGAGGGGCAATAGGTCCATGGACTCCTCCCTGACGGCAGCAGTGTCCCTCCTCAAACGGTCCCTCACCCCTCCTGCCTCTGCTCCATCCACACTCCCCAGAACCTTAACCATCCCAGGCACACACACACTGGCACACACCAGCACACACACATCCAGCACACTGACACACACGCCAATGACAAAACGCACACGCACGCACATTCAGGGGACTGAAGCCAGACTCACAGGGGATGGGGCCCTGGAACACACACACGCATCCACATGCACTGCGCAGTCCTCAGTTCCCTCTCCCTCCAAAGCACCCTCCCTTGCCTCACCTGCAACCCCAAAGTCACAGCAGCTCTTCCTCTGTGACCTCGGCCTCTTCCCCACCGATGAAGCTGCTCCAGCATCCCGGGGGAAGAGGAAGCCCACCCACACGGAGCAGAGTGCCCCTCGCCCCCGGACACCCTCCCCCAGGCGCAGACGGACTGAGGCCCCCACCCGCCAGTCCCCCCGGAGTGCGAAGAGCAAGACCCCGCCACCGCCCTGCAGCTCAGGCACAAGGTCTCCGTCCTCCATCCCTCAGGCCCCCACTGCACAGGTGCCCCCACCACACCCTGCCCCAGGTTCCCCCACCCACAGATATACCATCCCCAAGATGCTCCGGCCTTCTCCCCCTGCCACTTGCTCTCCCAGCACCACACCCCCGCTGCGCTTGTCTGTGCCACTGATGTGGTGAGGGTGTCCCCCCCTCTGTCCAACCCACCTTGCCTGTTCCCCATTCTCCTCCCCTGGAGGTAGGCACTGCAGTGGAGTCCACTACCGCCCTGTCTGACTTGGGCACTGCAGTGGCGGACCTGTCCACCCCATCTGCAGGGTCCACTGCAGTTGTGCCGGCACCCACGACATCTGTGTCATGCCCCCAGTTGTGCCGGCACACACCATGTCAGACACCTCCACTGCAGTTGTCAGTGGCTCTCCAGCACCCACCACCCCTTCCCTGACTCCCCTGGTGAGCCCTGATCCTGTCCCTGCGGTGCCTGGCCTGCCCCCCGGTTGCCCCTCCTAGTGGATTGTCCCTGGTATTGTGCAGGCATGCGTAGGGTGACATCTGCCAGTGTCACCCTGTTTGAACTTTGACAATGGACTGGCCATTGGCCTTTGCTCTTTTTCAGGACTTCGTTTGGCCTCAACACATATGCTGAATAAAGCAACTTTCTTTTCTCTAGTGCTCATGCTTCAGATGTACATGTTGTTGGTGCAGCTAACCATGCCCTTGCTGCAGTGATGGTGATATCTGGTCTCATGATTATGAAGTGTTACTGTGCAGGAACCCATGTGGTCCAGGGGAATGTGTCCTATCATGTGGTGTATCCATGTCATCAATAGCAGCATCTGAGGGTGTCATGTGTTCAGTATTTGGCAATGGGTTTCCTACTTACATTGGCAATTTCATATCTGTGGCTTCCACCCCTGCACATCTGTTGTGCCTGCCATCGTTGCATTTGTCTACTTCCCTGACCGTGTTGCCATCTCCAGTGGACATGCAGGTTTGGGCATCAATGGGGAGGGACTCATCCGTGTAGTCAGTGCAACATTGCTATACAAGTGTGTTGGATCTGTGCTGATGATTCCGTTGGCACATCCATGACCAGGCTGATGTGATGGGAGCCCTCATTTGGTGCTAATTGTTGATTGTGTGACCAAGTGCTCAGCTGACATGATGGGGCCCTACTGAGGCAACATATGGCACAGCTTTCCTCACACAGGAGTGGAGTCCCCTCATGGCAGTGTGTACACGTGTGACATTGCCTGCGCCCAAGGTGTGTGTTGTATGTGCATGTCTGTGTGTTCACTTCCATTCATCTGCGCATGCTGTGATCCCTAGTGTTGTACCTGTTTGTGATGCTTGCTGACTTGAGCTATGTTCCCCCAAAGTCTTCTCCCTGTGTTCTCTGTGATGTGGGTGCATGGCACATTACTGGTCATCAGGGTGTCACCCATAGGTGTGTTTGCTGTCAGGGCAGAGTTTGTGTGCTGACGCAGATGGGTCACAGTCAGGTTTCCCTTTGGCACTTGTTGTTTGCCCTGTCATGTGATTTCCAGTTTGTGTTATCTTTCAGTGATTGTGACACGTTGTGTGTGTGACTGCTGGCACTCCTTAGGGTCCGGGCTGCAATGTTGGTTGTTGTCTATGTGTGTTCTTTGTGGGTGACCTTGGCTTCTTCATTGGTGTGTGACTGTGGCTGGGATCCCATTGGTCGGTGTGGTATTGCCGTCATGTCCATGTACAGCGTAGTGTGCAGTGTGTCAGACATTCAGGAGTCTTGTTGAGTGTCCATGTGTGATGTGTTTCTACACCTTGGTTCCCACCCACCACCCTGGAATAGTAATGGGTGCATGTGCAATGTCACCAGTGCATGTGTACTTCACTGCTGCACATTGTTGGAGGTCGAGGGGTGTGGTCTTGAGTGTGTGCAGATGAGAGTTGTTGCCCGGCTAGTCCCCTGCCTCCATGTTGGCCTTGGCTTACTGGCCATGCTGATTGATTTGTGCTTGTGTAGGTGTGATGGTAGTTAGTTGCTCAGGACACCTGACTGTGGTTCACAGTGTGAACGACATTTAGCTTTGTCATCACAGTGGTATTTTTCTTCAGCCCAGGGTCACCACATTGTGGGGGCCCTGGGGGTGGTGCTGTGGTGTGTCTGTGACTTGCTGTGTCAGTTGTTGTTCCTACGTGCCTGTGTGACATGTGTGTTTTGTGCTCCCTCTCACCTGTCAATGCCTGCTTGCCCACATAGGGGATTTGGATCCATGAGTTACCTTAGTGTGGCAGTGTATGCACATCTGTATGATTGGTATTCAGCTCTCCTCATGTGTTGTGTTGTTGCCTGGGGACACTGGCACCCCCACCCCTCACCTGCTGTGTATGATGACAGTGTTGGTCTGCCTGTTTGTGTTTGTGCATCTGCACCACTGCATTGGCATATCTTGGGTGTGCCATTGGCTGTATGTTGTTTGGTGTGTTTCCCCTGCTGTCCCTGGGACTCCTAGGTCATCGGTCAGCACAGTGATCATGGTTTGTGTGTCCCATTGCTGCCATGGTATGGTATCTGTTCACCTCACATCTGCTGTCTCCACAGGGTATCTGCATTTGTGTGCCCATTGGTGCAAATATGTGGGTCTGCATTCTGATGGTCACTTCTGTCATTGTGTCATTGATGACTGTTGACGGTCTCAGCCCCCATGGGTGTTGTTTGTCTGCACATGGCCAAAGGAATGTTTCATTTGCACTGCAGTATTTGGCTCCCCCAATTTATGTTGCAATGGGACACATACACTACTTTGCCACAGATGAGTTTTTGGTTCTGTGACCAGGAATGATCCATGCAGTTTGGCAGTTGCAGCTCTTTCTTTGTCAACAATTACCTTTTGGTCACTGTGATGATGAGGGTGTAGACCCCATTGCCACAATGGTCAAAATGTGCTTCAGCTATGGACCCCACACTTACCTTTTGGTCACTGTGATGATGGGGGTTTAGACCCCATTGCCACAATGGTCAAAATGTGCTTCAGCTATGGACCCCACACTTGCCTTTTGGTCACTGTGATGATGGGGGTTTAGGCCCCATTGCCACAATGGTCATGGGCTGCTTGCGTTGTGGGTGCCACACACATATATGTGTGGCACATGTGCTAGGGGGTCACATTGTATGTTCAATGTCATGTTCGGTGTTGTAGGCATTTGACACAGCCTGCTCACACGCTTGTCATGGTGGTGGGGGATGTCTTAATCTTGCATTCCCTAGGTTGTGGTGTGCTTGTTGTGTCATGCATTGTCCATCCTATGAGTGGGGGTGGTAGTAGTGGTAGGCATCCAGCCCCCTGGCTAAGGGTGGTAGTAGTGGTGGGCATCCTGCCCCCTGGGTGAGGGTGGTAGTAGTGGTGGGCATCCTGCCCCCCTGGGTGAGGGTGGTAGTAGTGGTGGGCATCCTGCCCCCTGGCTAAGGGTGGTAGTAGTGGTGGGCATCCTGCCCCCCTGGGTGAGGGTGGTAGTAGTGGTAGGCATCCTGCCCCCTGGTTGAGGGTGGTAGTAGTGGTAGGCATCCAGCCCCCTGGCTAAGGGTGGTAGTAGTGGTAGGCATCCAGCCCCCTGGCTAAGGGTGGTAGTAGTGGTGGGCATCCTGCCCCCTGGGTGAGGGTGGTAGTAGTGGTGGGCATCCTGCCCCCCTGGCTAAGGGTGGTAGTAGTGGTGGGCATCCTGCCCCCCTGGGTGAGGGTGGTAGTAGTGGTGGGCATCCTGCCCCCTGGCTAAGGGTGGTAGTAGTGGTGGGCATCCTGCCCCCCTGGGTGAGGGTGGTAGTAGTGGTGGGCATCCTGCCCCCTGGCTAAGGGTGGTAGTAGTGGTAGGCATCCTGCCCCCTGGCTAAGGGTGGTAGTAGTGGTGGGCATCCTGCCCCCCTGGGTGAGGGTGGTAGTAGTGGTGGGCATCCTGCCCCCTGGCTAAGGGTGGTAGTAGTGGTGGGCATCCTGCCCCCCTGGGTGAGGGTGGTAGTAGTGGTAGGCATCCTGCCCCCCTGGTTGAGGGTGGTAGTAGTGGTAGGCATCCAGCCCCCCTGGCTAAGGGTGGTAGTAGTGGTAGGCATCCAGCCCCCTGGCTAAGGGTGGTAGTAGTGGTGGGCATCCTGCCCCCCTGGGTGAGGGTGGTAGTAGTGGTGGGCATCCTGCCCCCTGGGTGAGGGTGGTAGTAGTGGTAGGCATCCTGCCCCCTGGGTGGGGGTGGTAGTAGTGGTAGGCATCCAGCCCCCTGGCTGAGGGTGGTAGTAGTGGTAGGCATCCAGCCCCCTGGCTAAGGGTGGTAGTAATGGTGGGCATCCAGCCCCCTGGGTAAGGGTGGTAGTAGTGGTAGGCATCCAGCCCCCCTGGGTGAGGGTGGTAGTAGTGGTAGGCATCCTGCCCCCTGGTTGAGGGTGGTAGTAGTGGTAGGCATCCAGCCCCCCTGGCTAAGGGTGGTAGTAGTGGTAGGCTTCCTGCCCCCTGGCTAAGGGTGGTAGTAGTGGTGGGCATCCTGCCCCCTGGGTGAGGGTGGTAGTAGTGGTAGGCATCCTGCCCCCTGGCTAAGGGTGGTAGTAGTGGTAGGCATCCAGCCCCCTGGCTAAGGGTGGTAGTAGTGGTGGGCATCCTGCCCCCTGGCTAAGGGTGGTAGTAGTGGTGGGCATCCTGCCCCCTGGGTGAGGGTGGTAGTAGTGGTGGGCATCCTGCCCCCTGGCTAAGGGTGGTAGTAGTGGTAGGCATCCTGCCCCCTGGCTAAGGGTGGTAGTTGTGGTGGGCATCCTGCCCCCTGGCTAAGGGTGGTAGTAGTGGTGGGCATCCTGCCCCCCTGGGTGAGGGTGGTAGTAGTGGTGGGCATCCTGCCCCCCTGGGTGAGGGTGGTAGTAGTGGTGGGCATCCTGCCCCCTGGCTAAGGGTGGTAGTAGTGGTGGGCATCCTGCCCCCTGGGTGAGGGTGGTAGTAGTGGTGGGCATCCTGCCCCCTGGCTAAGGGTGGTAGTAGTGGTAGGCATCCTGCCCCCTGGCTAAGGGTGGTAGTTGTGGTGGGCATCCTGCCCCCTGGCTAAGGGTGGTAGTAGTGGTGGGCATCCTGCCCCCTGGGTGAGGGTGGTAGTAGTGGTGGGCATCCTGCCCCCCTGGGTGAGGGTGGTAGTAGTGGTGGGCATCCTGCCCCCTGGCTAAGGGTGGTAGTAGTGGTGGGCATCCTGCCCCCTGGGTGAGGGTGGTAGTAGTGGTGGGCATCCTGCCCCCTGGGTGAGGGTGGTAGTAGTGGTGGGCATCCTGCCCCCTGGCTAAGGGTGGTAGTAGTGGTGGGCATCCTGCCCCCCTGGGTGAGGGTGGTAGTAGTGGTGGGCATCCTGCCCCCTGGGTGAGGGTGGTAGTAGTGGTAGGCATCCAGCCCCCCTGGCTAAGGGTGGTAGTAGTGGTGGGCATCCTGCCCCCTGGCTAAGGGTGGTAGTAGTGGTGGGCATCCTGCCCCCTGGGTGAGGGTGGTAGTAGTGGTGGGCATCCTGCCCCCTGGCTAAGGGTGGTAGTAGAGGTAGGCATCCTGCCCCCCTGGTTGAGGGTGGTAGTAGTGGTAGGCATCCAGCCCCCTGGCTAAGGGTGGTAGTAGTGGTAGGCATCCTGCCCCCTGGGTGAGGGTGGTAGTAGTGGTAGGCATCCTGCCCCCCTGGGTGAGGGTGGTAGTAGTGGTGGGCATCCTGCCCCCTGGCTAAGGGTGGTAGTAGTGGTGGGCATCCTGCCCCCCTGGGTGAGGGTGGTAGTAGTGGTGGGCATCCTGCCCCCTGGGTGAGGGTGGTAGTAGTGGTGGGCATCCAGCCCCCCTGGGTTGGGGTGGTGGCGCGCATTCAGGCCCCTGTGTGCATATGTGGCATTGGTGATGGGCATCCCGCCCCTATGGTGCTGCTGGTGTAAGTATATTCAGATTCCCAGTGTATGTGTGTGATGTGTCGTGTACGTGTTGTATGTGTTTTGTGGTTGGTGTCTGACTTACCTTCTGCGCCGTACGCGTCCGTGCCTGTTCCGGTAGTAGATGTAGAATATTGGTATGATCGGGACGAAGGGATTCATGGTTGGTTCGTGTCGTTCGTCCTTCTCGTTGCTTCGCGTCGTCCTCGTCGCTTGGCTTCGTCCTCGTCGCTCGCTTCGTCCTCGTCGCTTCGCGTCGTCCTCGTCTGTGCTGTGTTCGTCTCGTAGCCGTGGATCGTGTTGTGGCGCGCTTCGGAGCTTATGTGCGCCTCTCCCGGATGCTTTGACGTGCCGTGCGTAGCGACGGGTTCGGCGCGTACGGAAAGCGCATCGTACTTGTCCGGCCGGACGGGGCTGCATTTTCCCTTCCGTGCGACTCGATTCGGCGTTTCCGGATTCGCCTCGGTCGGAGAACAGGACCTGGTTTGGGTGAGTACGGCTCGGCCGGGATTTTTGCTGTTGTGCGCATCGTACTTGCTCGTTCGGTGTGCTGTACGGATCGATCGGGAAACTGGCTTTCGCATGGCTTTTTTCCCGACCGAATAGTATTGGGTGCGCCTCCGACCGAGATCGGAATCGGCCCCATTGTATTTAGCACATCATATATATTCTTGAATGTAGCATATAATATGCCTTCGGTTATATATTTCTCATTGAAACGTGGGACCCCTGGTATCTTTCCACTCATGGCATGCCGCAGGACCCCACCAGAGTCACTATCTCTTACTACACAACATTGATTATTTCTCTTGTCATAACTGTGCTTAAGCTGCTATTGAGACCATCCAAACCATACCAATCTATCGCTGCAGGACTCAGTCTGCGATTTTCTCTCTAAGTAGTCTCTCAAATGTCCCAATATACCTCTAGGGCAAACCTCTAAGGACAGCTTTCAAGCACATGTGGCCATTGAGTCATTGCAGAATGTTGAGTCTTTGAGCCAATTGTCTATTGGCAGCGGGGGACTTTCATCCAACTCATTGCCGCCCGGAGCTTTGCCAGCAGTAGAATGATAGCCATGAGTCATTTGTAGGTTTGTGGTGTGTTAGCCTCTTAGCCCATCAATGCCATTAGATAGGCCAAGCCCTCCTATAGTTTGTAATATTTTCAATTATTTCTCTCACCTTGACTCAAAAGCTCAATATGACTGGACATTCCCATGCAAGTTGCAAAAAGTCTGCCCTTTCTTTTCGACTTAATGCCCACCCTTTGCTGACCAGGAATGAAATCTTGGTTGTGGCACTGGCATGTAGTATATTTTCCTTATACATTTAAAGTGGGTTAATTTATGTTTAAAGTTCATTGAGATGATTTTTGTCTGTTTCCAGCAATATGCTCACTCGTCTCCATCATGCCCAGTTTGCCCCCCTTTCCACATGTGTTTTTTTTTTCTGGTATCCAGGAGTTTCTGACATAGTACTGTTTTAAGAGTGCACTTGAGTATCTGTCCTTCTCTATCACCATTTGTGTTAGACTAGGGTCTGAGGCATAGCAACATGCTGCAAAGAGGGATTGTGCCACCAGGTGTAATTTTTATAAAACTCCAGGAGTCAACGTCCCCCTCTCAGCAGGGGCAATGTGAATTTTTCCCATTTTACTCTTGGGTGTTTATTTTCCCATGTCTGATCATTTTGAATATAAGGTATTTGAAGAAGGAGTTACTGAATAACACTGGGATAATAATAATGAGGTATTAACGAGATAAAAGAAATTGGGTTATTGGTTGAGGGGGTGAAAACCTTACTCAAGAAATAGCCACAATCCCTGTCAGTGTGAACCATAAAAGTCACTAAATTAAGCTCTGCTTAACCTTCTGGAAGCATGGCACAAAAGCAGTCGCACTTAATTTAGAGACAATGAGTAAGGTATTTTTGCAAAAATAATAAAGTGAAAACACAACACAAGAAAAATCCAAAACCAATTTAGAAAAATAGGGAACATTTTAGTAAATAAAATGACACCAAAACAAATTACATCTAATCAGCAGAACTGGAATTATACATTTTGAAAGTGAAAAATAGCACCTAACAAATCAAAGTTCCAATAATGGGCATCTGGTCGTGTGAGACCGGGGCAAAGACAAAAGTTAAGGCTGACCATGATGGAGCGCGGATCAGATACACAAGGAGGATTGTGCCTGGTCTCAGGTTATCTTTGGACTTAGAAGACATTTTTAAGAAAGGATCCTGAGAAGGTAAAGTTCAGTGGGGCAAGGCAGCCAACAGTGTTCGAGGAGGAGAAGTAGTCATCAGGGAGCCACTCGACGGAGTTGGGGTGAAGAGTTCTACCTTCGGACTGTGTCACTTTTTTGGAAGCCGAAAATCTCCAGCAGGCAAAGCTGCAGGCTGTAGCCAACGAGGTCTCCACAAGGCTGGATACATTTACCGAGAGATCCTGCTGAACAGGATTTGCTGATGCAGAGAAGAACATAGTGGGAGCTACTGCTGAGACAGGCTAACTGGCGATGTACTTTGGGCAAAACAGCGAGCAGGTAGGTCCGAGTCTTCTGTAGGATCTCAGGCTACTTTTGGGTGAAACTCTTCTAAGTACCAACGTTTAGGGTTACGTAGGAGCAGCACCTTTAAAACCAGAACCAGAGGTCCTGGACTTGGGGGGGGGCACCATTTGGGGGGTTAGGACTCACTCCAGCAGAGGCGAGGTACAGGGTTCGATTTCTCTAGAACTCACACAGGAGGCCAGCTAACTAGCTCTTGGAGTTACTCTGGTAGTCCTGGGTTCAAGAAGCGGGGTAGGCCTCAAGCAGCAGGGCAGTCCTCTGGGGAGGGGGGGACATGGTAAGCATCAAGCAGCAAGGTAGTCCTCTGCTAGAAGTAGGGCAGTGCTCTGAGGCACAAGCAGCAGTGCAGTCCTTTGGGGGTTCCAAGGCAGCCCTTCTGAATTCTTCCACAGGTCCAGGAGTGTACCGAAGAAGTGCTCTGAGAGTACAATATTTAGACCTGGTGTCAGCTTTAAAGTGGGAGAATCTTCTAGGCAACCACCACATCTGATTCTGGGAAGTTCTTCTCTTCCCCTGTCAGGGCTCCAAGTAGTCTGGGTTGACAAAAGACTAGTGTGAGGTTCCCTTGAGTGTGTCTGGAGGCAGCCCTTTGAAATGTAAGTAGGGCAAGGAACTGCTCCGCTCCAGCAAACCAAGCAGGATGACCCATCCTGCCTACACCCTGTCTCCTTTGTATCACTGTCTGCCAGAAATACATAAACGCAACAGCAGAGCCATTCACAGTCATAATATATGGAGCTGGTGGTGAATAATAGGTCAATGGAGCTCTCAGGTCATTCACACATATAATCCAATTGTGTCATGAAATCTGGTACGGTGCATTAAGTAGGGAAAAACCACCACATCCCCACAAACGTGGTCACAAGGCCACTTCACTGCAAATACCAATCCTCTGCACACGTTTGGGATATTACTACATACAGTTGCATTTATAAATCACAATAAGGTTTATCCTGTGTTTTTCATAAAGAATTATTTGGTTTCTTCTGAAAGTGAAATTCGTCCTGTGCTTCACGTGGTCAGTTTCTTAGCCAACACGTGTTTTGTCGCTGTTACATGGGATTACCCTGCGACTTCCTCAGGGCTAAGGGAATATACAAAAGTGCTTGTATGTACACGGATAGATTGTACACTCATTTTTAAGGTGACTGTGGTGACATGTGTAGGCCTTTGATTCCTAAGGTGTTGTTGTGTGGAAATCCATGCAGTAATTAACATTGCAAATATCCTAAACACAATATTTATTTATGTAGCTGTATATATATGGGGGAAGAAAGAATAAAACAACCCCTACTGCTAATTCTTATCATTAATGTTCATTTGTTGTTGTGGTTACATTTATTACTTATGGTTCCCTCATTGGGAATCCACCTCAGTGGGCAGGTGCATTCTTGAGCATGCAATTATCAGATGTGAGATTTCTGATTTTTCAAAAGCATAGTGCACCTTCAAGTTGTCAAGGTAAATGTAGGCATGCTGACTATGGTAGGTGTTCACACGAAAAGGCTTCCCATAAATAGAGACAACATATGATACCTATGATCAGTCTTTTGTAGTTTCTAGGTATCAGAAACAAAATGGCCTGTCAGAATTATGTTAATAAATAGTTTGCTGATTTTTAATCACAAACAGACTGACATAATCTGGGTCCCCTACCTTATTTTCGGTGATATTTCCGACCCGAAATGGGTTTCAGTTTGTCAGGTAACGTTGTACCGAAGTAGTCGTCTATGTATTTCGGCGTTTCTTTTTAGTTATGCGAGGACGGTTGTTCTGTGTCAACCTGCTGCCCAATCCTTAATTGGAGTGAAAAGTATGCACCACTCCTGTTACGAAGTAGTATTGCCTCCCCCGATGACGTATGAATAGCTCCTTACCGGCACGGTAGTTGGTCTACAGGTCTCCCTGTTCTCGGCGTGTGCGCCAAGCGAGTCCGCAGCGTTCTGGGGCACTCCTTCCCAGGCGTTGCTTTATTCTATGGTAATCAAAGGCGGACTAGGCCGGATAGCGTCCCTCCTATAGCCGTCATCTTGGAGTGGTGTTTTGGGACCCCCGGGGCATTGCTGATGTAAGTGGTGATTATCTGGAGTTATTGCTAAATTTACAAGATCGGGACAATGATCTCTGGTCTCCGATTGTTCTAGAAGCTAATTATTCTAGAAGTAGTTACAGTGTCTCATTCTTTAAATAATTTAAGTAAGGTGATAATGGGTATATAAAGCTCCACACGTTACGGGCAAAAGCCCATGGCAGTTGTCAGCATGAAGGTGCACTGTGAAGGTGTTGTGACTCATGTGACAATGTGGTTATCTCGGAACAGTAAACATATCATGTGTGTTAGAACCGGGATTCCCTAGTTGGCTGAGGTAGGTACCTTAGGCCAAGTAGGGACCCTCGCTTCCATGTCAGGGAAAGGAAGGACACCTTCTCAGATAGCCCTTGGTAGCTTGGCACAAGCAGCCAGGCTTATCTTCAAGGCTAATGTGTAAAGTATTTGCAACCACGCTCTCACTGACCCAATGATAACACCACAAAAGGACTCCACACGAGTTTCATAGAAAAACAAGTATATGTTTATATAAAAAGATATACGATGAGACCACACGATAAAAATCCAACATATGCGTATTTGTAATATTCCTCCTGGCCGGTTATTAGGCCAGCCAGCCCTTGTAGGGTCTGGCGGTATTAATGAGCAATTCTAGGTGATCCAATGCAATCCTATTGCAATGCTATGCAGTTCGTAAAGCAAGAATCAGGCACTTTGCAATGTAAAAATAATGCAGTTCGTTATGCAACAATCCAGCAGTTCGTAATGCCAAAATACTGCAATGCGTAATGCAACAATCAGGCAGTTTGTAATGCAAACTAATGCGATGCGTAATGCAACAATCAGGCAGTTTGTTATGCAAAACTAATGCAATGCATAATACAACAATCAGGTGGTTCGTAATGCAAACTAATGCGATGCGTAATGCAACAATCAGGCAGTTCGTTATGCAACCACAATGCAATGCGCAATGTAACGATCAGGCAGTTCGTAATGCAAACTAATGCGATGCGTAATGCAACAATCAGGCAGTTTGTTATGCAAACACAATGCAATGCGCAATGTAACAATCAGGTAGTTCGTAATGCAGAAACAATGCGATGCGCAAGGCACTTTGGCACCGATCACAGTGCTTTAGACGGTCTCTCTGCCTCTCGTACTGACTCGCGGTCAGCTTCCGCCATCATATACCCCCAACACGGGTATGGTGTAAACCAAAGTACAGCTCCACACTCTGGCCCCGGTACTGCCACTCCTTGGCACGTACAGGACGCGATACGAGCTGGAGCAGAGGCTCGTGCTGCAAAAATGGGAGAGGCCGAGAGCATCCCTCTCCGAGCCCGCACCCCGCCCCAGGTGGCGACACACGTTACCTGGGGGGTGCGACCTCGCCCTCCTCTTCTCCTCTCGCGACTTGAGCCTCCGATGCGACTTGGTTGATTCCGGGCCGATGGCGATATCGAAGTTCTCAGGCTGCAACAGGGCACACGCACACAGCTTCGCTGAGACTCACTTGAGCTGCGGCTGTGCACGGTCACAGGGCAATCTTCACGAAGGTCTCAGACTGCACGAAGCACACACACACAGCGTCGCTGAGACTCCCTCAAGCTCTGGGAGCACACAATCACAGGGCAATACTCACGAAGGTCTCAGGCTGCACGAAGCACACGCACACAGCGTCACTGAGACTCACTTGGACTCCTGGTGCACACCTTCACAGGACAATCCTCATGAAGGGCCCAAGCTGCAAAAAGCACACGCACACAGCGTCGCTGAGACTCGCTTGGACTCCAGGTGCCCACGATCACAGGGCAATTCTTACGAAGGGCTCAGGCTGCAAAAAGCACATGCACACAGCATCGCTGAGACACTTCTGGAAACTTTTGTGTTCCTGAGTTTCCACAACAGGGAGCCAGCTCTCCTCGGGCCCTTGGGGTTAAGTTACTTCAGGACACAGCACAGCAAAGTCCTTTCAAGCAGGGGGACACAGCACATAGCAAAGTCCCTTTAGCCTCTCCTTGGTTAAAGCAGCAAACTGCAGGCCAGCCCCAGAACACACAGCAAGGGTCAGTCCTTTCCTTCAGTCTATTCAGCTGTTTCTTCCTTGGCAGAGGTTCCTCTTGACCACGAAGTAGGTTCAATCCTTTACAGTCTTGAACAGTTCCATTCCCCAGTCCAGGGGTTTCAGCTCTCATAGTTATACCCCTATAAGTCTTTGAAGTCTTTGTGTTCAGGGGGGCACTGACCCCTGTCCAAACCAAGTCTGGGTGTCTCCCTGGCAGTGACACCTTCTGCCTTTGATAGTAGGGGTCTGGATCCTTAATCACTCAGCAGGAAACGGAGCCATTGGTTTATGGCAGCAACCCAGGCCTCTTCACCTCCAGGGGCTACTCCTCCCCCCTACGCTCCAGATGCAGGTCAGCCTGTTGCTGTCTCACCTCCTCCCCTGGGTCAAGACCTTCCCCAGAGCCTATCACATTTAAATCCAGACAGTCAATCCGCAACCAGGCAGAGACACACAGAAATGTTAGAGCACAAAAACCCAGCCACTTCTAAAAGAGTGGTTTCTAAACACGCAATTCAAAAACCACCTTCACAAAAAGATGTGTTACTAAATTGTGAGTTCAGGCACACTAAACTTCACCTCTCCATCTTAAGCCTTTGGGTAGATAGGCTGGAAACATATTACACAGCCTTCCCCATTCTGTCCAATGGGCAAGATGGCCTTTCAACAGTGAAAAACTAAATGGAGAGTATTTCACTGTTAGGACATGGTACCCACCTTAGTACATGTCCTACCTTTCACATACACTGCACTAGCCCAGGGGGGTACCCTGGATCTACCATAGGGGTGTCGGATGTGCATAGAAAGCGTAAGGCCTGGCAAGTGGGTGCACTTGTCAGGACAACATGGCAGTTTAACAAACTGCGTGCAGGCACTGCAGTGGCAGGCCTGAGTTCTCTCTTTAAGGCTACTTGTGTGGGTGGCACAATTAGTGCTGCAGGCCCACTAGTAGCATTTGCATTACTAGCCCTGGCACACATAGTTCACTTTACTAGGGACTTTACTAGTAAGACAAACATACAAATCATGGACAACCAATTACCATTACACTTTACACAGGGAGCACTTGGACTTTGACACTGATCAGCAGTGGCAAAGTGCCCAAAGCATCTAAGTTGGCAAGACCATGTCAGAAAAAAGGTCTAGGGGGAAAGCAAAAAGTTTAAGGAACTTTAGCCAAAAAGGGCCAAGTCCAACAATGTGATACACTCTTGATATAGTCTAAAAACCAGCTTTTTCAAGAAGCAGACGGGAACGATAATGTACGTTCTAACATGTAATGCATATATTGGGTAAGAGGCATTTCGTAGTGCATATTGAATTCCATTTCTGAGCTTATAAACCAAATCAAGTATTCTCACATTCTTAAGTGTACATCATATATGGTATCGTGTAGTAAGTACAACGTAAGACTTTGCACAGTAGTTCAATTACGCTTTAATGTAGAGTCAGGTGCTGCGCAGCAGCCGGCAAGAGCAAACATCAGACAGCAACTGCTCTAAACATGTTCAAAACCAACATTCTAAGTTCTGTATTGGAATGCTCACAAACAGAACAATAAAGCGCGAGCATTCCAATAAATGAAGTGTGGAGAGTAAACCACTACATTATCCTCCTCTTTATAAACAAACAAAAAGGAGGAAACAAGGAAACAAGGAAAAAGAAAAAGAAAAGAATGAATCACCTAAAGGAAATAAGGGAAGACAGAAACAAAACAGAAAAACAAGATTAGCAAAATTTAGCAGGAACAAAAAGTTGTCTACTGCTCCTGCGTAAAAAAACAGGCGGAGTAACATTTGACGACAAATCTTTACCTTCATCAGTCTGTCCACAATACAAATTTACACTATCACTGTTTCCACTATTTTTTACAATTCTAGATACATTCCACCAATGTTTGTTATTCACCCTGACAGCATTACCACACACTTTATCCACAACCAATGGATCTGTGAACTTTAAGTTTCCCTTCTTGCTGTGTACAGGGATATTCACACGTACAACATCCCCCACAACAAATGAATGAGGAACAGATCTTTTTCTGGCATCAAAATAACACTTTTGACGAGATAGGGCTTGAGCAACTTTATCCCTTACAAAACCATCCAAATCAATTACAGAGTCAGTTTTGACCCACTTTGACATCCATCCAGGACACACCTTGGAACACGGTTTCCTGCCTCGTAAAAGTTCATAGGGAGACACTTTGGTAGACGAGTCAGGTGTTGTGCGATAGAACCATAACATGGACCTAGCAGCATTCTGGACATTACATTTCCCCGCCAAGGCCCACTGTACACAGTTGTTAAGGACTGTGTTCATGTGCTCCACCAAACCGTTCGTTTGTGGATGATAAAATGAACTCCTGGAATGGAAAATTCCACCTTCCCGCAAAAAACATTGAAATTCTTGGCTGACAAATTGAACACCATTATCACTTACAATGGTTGAAGGAAAACCTTCACGCAAGAAAAGGTCTTTAAGAAAATCAATCACATTTTTAGAATTGGGTTCCCCAATGAAACGTACTTCCGGCCATTTTGAATAATAATCAATAGCTACAATGGCAAACCTTGAAGAAGTCGGGAGCACATTAAAAGGACCAACTAGGTCTATGCCAATCTTTTCCCAAGGCCTAGCAGGCAACTCAATGGGTTGAAGAGGAGGAGTTCTAAGATTATAACTTTTCTCAGCACTAGAACACACCACACACTCACCCACGAACATGTCAACATCTTTGTCCATCTGAGGCCACCAAAAATATTCACGCAACCTCCTTTTTGTGAGAGTTTTGCCCAAATGCCCTTCATGAGCACCATTGACCAACCTTGATCTCAGCGCACTAGGGGGAACCAACCTATCGCCACGAACCAACAAACCATCCTCCACTGAAAGTTCCATAGAGACTTTTACAAAAGTCTGTAAAGAATAAGGTGCATTTTTCTCTCTTGGCCATCCATTCTTGAAGCAGTCCATTACATGACAGAGCAACACATCACTGGAGATTTCATCCCTCCACTCTTTTTCACTCACAGCACACATGTCATTCAGAACCAAACTGGCAACAAAACAGTCATCTTCATCTTCCTCGTCAATATCTGCATCTTCCTCAATGGGAAACCTTGAAAAATAATCAGCCCTTCCATTTTTGTTTCCAGGAATATATGCGACTTCAAAATCATACTGCAACAACTTTGTTGACAACCGAGCAATTCTTGGTGTGTGTTCTTTGGGCTTATCCCCCGAGAGGATAGAAACCAGGGGACTGTGATCTGTACACAATTTGAAATGTTTGCCCCAAATGTAGGGGTTGAACTTCCTAACGGCCCACCAGCACGCTAAAAGTTCTCTTTCGATCACAGAAAATGTTTATTCTGTACCCCGCAACACCCTGGAGGCATACCCCAAAGTATATTCTGTCCCTTTGATTCACTGGGTAAGAATGGCCCCTAGGCCAAGGCCACTGGCATCTACAGTAATGGTGCACATCGCATTTGGGTCAAAAGGTTTAAGAACTCTGGGACTGGTAAGTTGGACTTTTATCCATTCAAAAAACCTCCTGACAACATTCATTGTATACAAAAGAAACATTCTTCTTAAGCATATTGGTCAAAGGTTGAACTTTAGTAGCATAGTCAGGCACAAATCGTGAATAAAACTCACAGAGTCCCACAAAAGATTTCAGGTCCACCTTGTCTTTGGGAGCAGAACTGTCAACAATGGCTTTGACAAGACCAGGTCTGGGTTCCACCCCATGCTCTGAAAGAACATGTCCTAAGTATTCCACCTTCTGTACCCTGAAAACACATTTTTCCTTCTTTAAAACAACACCATGTTCCTGCAAGACGTCAAGAACCCGATACAGGGTTTCATCATGGGATTCATCTGTCTCACCATAAATCAAAACATCATTGTAGGAGAGTAGGATCTGCTTCACATGGGTACCCCCACTTTTTGCTGATGCTTCACTGGTTTTCGACTTTAGTCTGGCTGGGGCCCTGCTAATCAGAACCCCAGCCTAGCTGCTTCCTCTCTAAAATGGTTTCCATGTGCCTTAGGCACATCTCTGATTGGAATCTGGAGTGCCCTTATAAGTCCCTAGTATATGGTATACTATGTACCCAGGGCATAGGTACCTCAGAGGCCTGCCAGGGGCTGAAGCATGTATTGTGCCACCCCTGGAAGGCCAGCCAAAAGGACACCACAGGTCTGCTACTGCAGCCTGGGTAAGGTGGTGCATGCACCCCTTACTGTGATATAGGCTACCTATATCACTACATACATACACACATATAAACCTATAAGTCACTCTTATGGCAGGCCTTATCAATCCTGAAGGCAGAGTGCGTGGTTCCTATGTGAGAGGGTGCCCCTGTATGAGCTGGGCCCCTCTGCAGCGTTCGGAGACCCTTCTCTGATGCTGTTTGTAGTGAAGCCCGACCATATACACTTAAGCGCATTATAACCTCGCGTTAAATGCTAACTTTGGGATGGCTGCACGGAAACATGTCGTGTTTGGTGTCAAATATCTTGGAATACTACCCCCCCGCCAGTTCTGGCGGCGGGGGTAGCATTCCACCCTTCTAGAGGGAGAGACATGTACACACCGGTATACCCGGTACTGACTTTCCAGAGCCCTGGCATCACAAAATGGATGCCGCTGCCACAGACACGAGTCTGGCCTCCTGCTGCTGACCGAAACTCCGGCAGGGGAGGCCTGGACAATAGGTTTCCTGTCCCAGGGAGGTGTAACCACCTCCCCAGACAAGATAGTGTGTATTGGGGCTGAGCGGGAGCACTCTCTGGTGCTTTGAAGTCCTGCACTGGGGGCACATTTGGTGTCCCTGTGCATACCCCAGTTCAAACCGGCTCAGGGGCTTCCAGCCCCTGCTCTGGCACGAAACTGGACAAAGGGAAAGGGGTGTATCCACCCCTCTGCCCTGACCCTCCCATAGGTGGGTCCACAGAGTATGTCCAACCCCCGATCTTAGTATAAGTATGGGACCCCAGTCCTTAGGACTTTAGATTTACCTGGACGAAACTCTGACACAGAATCCTGGACCTTCGACGCTCTACTTCAAGATTAGAGGACTGAAGAATCTCCCTTGGGGTCAAGGAGTGACTCCCCTGCTTCGTAGGCACCAAAGAAGCAATTGTCCGGTCTGCATCGCTGAAGCTCCCGCTGGACGCCGAAGTATTTGCATCACCAGAGGTGGATTTCCAGACTTCCCCGAGGCTGCCCTGAGTCCCCAGCAAAGCTGAGGCCCGTAGCTGTTGTGGGTAACGTGGAACCGTGACCCCTGGACACCGATCGCATTTGCAAGTGCATCCTCTTCTGGGTATCCCACGAAGTTGTGCTTTGGACTCCGAGTAGCCCCAGCCTCCAGCACCGACTGCACCGAAGATCACTGGCCTCCACTCCACGAGTGTCCTGTGAGCCAGCTCCAAGTGCGTCCACTCGAGGGTCCTTTGCGGTCGCTAGTCCGTTGGCTAGTAGGCCCTCCCGAAGGCCAATCTTCTTCTGCTTGGGCTCCCTGGTTGCTCCAGGCGTGCCCTGACTTACCCTCATGGGTGAGCCCCTCAGACCTTGCTGGTCTGCACCACCGTCCTTCTTCTATTTCCACGAGACTTGCCGTTGCCATGGCTTGTTGGGTCCAATCCGGTCGCCGACACCCCTGCAATCGACAGACGTCGTGGGACAGCTCGAATCCAGCTCCTGGTTGCCGTCGACACCTCCTGGACCTCGTGGCTGAAGAGTCAAGACGACCGTCAACCTACCTGAAGCACTCGACATCGGTGGGCATCTGCTCATCGCCTTCCTGGTCACTGGCTAGTGACCCAGACTCTGTCCCCTCTGCTTTCAGGTTCTTCAGATCTTTGATCCACCTTTGGATCCACCCGAACACTTTCGACTTGGCCGCCAGCAGCACTTTGCAGCAGATCGCCATTGAAAACGACGACGAAACCCGACCCCGAAAGACACCTATGCACCCGGCTCCCCTGGGTGAGGTAACTCGAGTACTCCGGTGCTCCCGTGGGTATTGACACTAGAACAGCCTAGTTCTAAAAGGGTTTGCTCCAAGTCCTCCTCTAAGTGTCCCTTTTCTTTAAAATTCCAACTGCGACTTTCCCCATAGAAGTCAACGGCGATTTGCGGCTGTGTTCTCACACTGCACGCGTCCCCCGTGGGTCCCCTGTGTCACTACCTTGGGCGGTTCCTTGTGGTCCAAGCACTTCTACAGGCTCTAGGCCCTGTGTCTAGCTCAGTCTTGGTTCTTATACCACTTTATTGGTATATGGTTTGGTACGCCCCTAGGGCTCAAACGTGTATTTGTGCTATTACTGTAGATAACTAACTGATAACTTATGTACTTCGAACTCTAGCCTCATAAAGAGACTAGAGGGGTGTGTTTAGCAATAAATACATATATTTTGAATATATACCTGGTGTGGTCCTCTTTCATTTGGTCACTCAAGAGATTATAGACTGGTAAAACAAGCTGCTTTACATTCCTTCAAGACTTAGCCTGAAGGCTGCTCTCCATAGCTACCACTAGGATAGCTTTCAATAAAGGTTGTCTTAAACCTATCTCCAATAAGGGGTTGTTTGGACTGGTGCAAGGTGCCCACTATAATTAGTGGACATCATATACCAGGCCAACTTCTCACATTGGTGTGCAGCGTGTGGGATTCCAGCTTGCTATTGTTTTACCAGATAATCTCAATTGAATTGATCAACTGAAAACCACTAAGGGTACCTAAGGTACATATAAATCAAGCTTAGTATACAGTAAGTTCTACTGAACTTAGAGTTGTGTGTGAAGGAATAGCACACCCTTTCTACAACTCAAGAGAGTTTAGTAGGCCACACTAGAGTAGGTAGTGCATACACCACACCTCACTAGTAATGTCTTCAAAGCCAGGACCCAGTGAGTCCTTGCCAGAAGCCAGTGGGCTTCTTCCCTCCAAGTATGATAAACTCCCATTCTTGGAATTGAGAGCATTATGCAATACTAGGAAGCTGAAGGCAGGCAAAAGTGCCAGCACCCAACACCTCAGGGAGGTGTTACTGGCTGATGATCTCAGCAGGCCCCTAGGGTCTGAAGGGGTAGGCAGAGAGGGTGGGGCAGAAGATGAGGAAGGGGTCAGGGGTGAAGAAGCCCAGGCCCCCCCCTCTGAAACTGGCCAGGAAGGTGAAAATGACCTTGACCTGGAGAACCCAATTCCTCCTGTGGAGGAGGAGGAGGATCAGAATGACCTCCCCTTTGTCCCCCCAGGAAGAATTGTGAGTGTGCCCAGAAGGTCTAGATCTCCTTCTCAGGAGTTTAACCACTATGACACCTCAATAGGGACCTCTGTCTCCTCTCATAGGAGAGAATCCTCTCATGACAGGAGAAAGAGACTGATTGAGTATGAGCAAGCCCAGCTTGAACTCATAAAACAGCAGTTGGCTATAGACAGGGAGTCCCTAGATCTCTACAAAGAGAGAAAAAAGGTGGGACTAGAGTCCCATGGTGGCAGCAATTTCCCCAGAGATAGGGAAAGGTCTTATGACCATAGAAACCTGAGCAAGATTGTCCCTCCCTACCAGAGTGGGGATGACATCCACAAATGGATAACTGCACTGGAGAGGGCCTGTAAAGTACAGAGGGTCCCTCAGGAGCAGTGGGCAGCAATCTTGTGGCTCTCCTTTGCAGACAAAGGTAGAGATAAGCTCCTCACTGTTAAAGAGGAGGATGCTGATAAATACACAGTCTTAAAGAGTGCTCTGATTGATGGGTTTGGCCTAACCACTGAACAATGCAGGTTAAAGTTCAGAGATACCCAAAAGGCACAGACTCAAGACTGGATGGACTTTGTTGATTGTTCTGCCAAGGCTCTGGAAGGTTGGTTATTGGGCAGTAAGGTATGTGACTTCACAGGATTGTACAATCTTATCATGAGGGAGCAGATCCTTAATAATTGTCAAAATCAGTTGTTGCATCAGCACCTGTTGGACTCTGATCTGACCTCTCCCCAAGAATTGGGAAAGAAGGCAGACAAATGGGTCAGAACCAGGGTGAGGCAGAAGGTACAGAACCAAGGTGGTGACCCTAAGAAGCAAGATTCTAAAAACTCTGATAAGGGTGGGGAGAAGGGTAAAGACCAGAAGTCTTCACCAGGCCCCCAAAAATCTTCTTCAGGTGGGGATTCACAGTCTAACAAGGGAAGAGGCCAAAAGAAACCATGGTGCAAGGTCTGTAAGCAAAAGACCCACTGGACCAGTGATTGCACCAAGTCCAAAGACTCTACTCCAGCCCCCACCAATGCCCCTAAGGCACCTGCTCCCCCTAGTGCAGTTACAATTGGTGGTGGGACTACACAAGCCAAGGGTTTAGTAGGGTTGACCCTGGGTAAGGAGATGAGCTCTGACTTAGTCAGAGAACTCACTCAGGCTGTCCTAGTCTGTGATGGAGGCATGGATGTGACCTCCTCTGTGAGTCCCAGTAATCTGGGCAAGTACAGGCAACAGCCCTTAATCAATGGAAAAGAGGCTTTGGCATTTAGGGACACAGGGGCAAGTGTCACCATGGTGACACAAGACCTTGTGAATCCTGGGCAGATTATACTTGGTGAAATGTACCAAGTGACCAATGCTAGCAACGTCAGAACAGACCATACTCTGGCAGTTGTTAACTTCTCCTGGGGAGGGGTAACTGGCCTTAAGAAGGTTGTGGTAAGTGCAGACCTACCCGTTGAATGCTTGCTTGGCAATGATTTAGAAACTTCAGCTTGGGCAGAAGTGGAGCTCAGGACCCATGCAGAAATGCTGGGCATCCCTGCAGATGTGTTTGCTGTGACCAGGTCACAAGCCAAAATGTCTAACACTGAACAGGCCTTGGATTCTGGAATAATGGACCAAGTGCCCTCCAAGAAGAGGAGTAGTAGGGTAAAGGCAGTGCCTTCCCCCTTGGCTCAGAAGGAAGATCAGTCTCTTGAGGGGATGATCTCAGTCCTGAGGAAGGAACTGTCCCAGAGGAGCTTGAACCTGACCAGGTTGAGTTCTTGGGGACAGGGGGCCCTTCCAGGGCAGATCTGAGCCAGGAGCAGCAGAGCTGCCCCTCTCTTGAACCCCTCAGACAGCAAGCTGCTGCTGAGGCTGCTGGGAAAGCTAGTGGTCCCCATACTGTGTATTGGGATGATGGACTCTTGTACTCAGAGTGTAGAGACCCCAAGCCTGGTGCCACCAGGAGGTTGGTTATACCTCTGAAGTTCAGGGGCTTCCTATTGACCCTAGCCCATGACATTCCCTTAGCAGGTCACCTGGGCCAGAACAAGACTTGGGACAGAATTGTCCCTCACTTTCACTGGCCCCACATGTCTGAAGACACCAAGGAGTTTTGTCGCTCCTGTGTAACCTGCCAGGCCAGTGGCAAGGCAGGTGGCACTACAAAGGCCCCCTGATACCACTACCTGTGGTGGGGGTTCCATTTGAAAGGGTGGGGATTGACATTGTTGGTCCCATGGATCCCCAAACAGCATCTGGGCACAGGTTTATCCTGGTGGTAGTGGATCATGCCACCAGGTACCCAGAGGCTATTCCCCTTAGGACCACTACAGCACCTGTGGTGGCAAGAGCCCTCCTGGGAATTTTCTCAAGAGTGGGCTTCCCTAAGGAGGTTGTATCAGACAGGGATGCTAACTTTATGTCTGGATACTTGAAAGCAATGTGGAAGGAGTGTGGAGTGACTTACAAGTTCACCACACCCTATCACCCACAATGCAATGGTTTAGTTGAGAGATTCAACAAAACCTTGAAGGGCATGATTAAAGGGCTCCCAGAAAAGCTTAGGCGAAGATGGGACATACTCTTGCCCTGCCTTTTATTTGCATACAGGGAGGTGCCTCAAAAGGGGGTTGGCTACAGCCCTTTTGAACTTTTGTTTGGTCACCCTGTCAGGGGTCCATTGTGCTTGGTGAAGGAAGGATGGGAGTTACCTCTCAAGCCCCCAAAGCAAGACATAGTGGACTATGTACTTGGTCTCCGCTCCAGGATGGCTGAGTACATGAAAAAGGCAACTAAAAACCTTGAGGCTAGCCAGGAACTTCAAAAATCCTGGCATGACCAAAGGCTGTACTGACTGTTTACCAGCCAGGACAGAAGGTGTGGGTGTTGGAGCCAGTGGTCCCAGCAGCTCTCCAAGACAAATGGAGTGGACCCCATACCATTGTTGAACAGAAGGGTGAGGTTACCTATTTAGTAGACCTAGGAACACCCAGGAGTCCCCACAGGGTTCTCCATGCCAACAGGTTAAAACCATATGTGGACAGGGCAGACATGGGCTTGCTCATGGCTACTGACGAGGGACAGGAGGAAGAGAGTGACCCACTCCCTGACCTGCTCTCACAGAACCCTGATGATGGGTCAGTGGATGGTGTAGCCTTGGCGGGCAGCCTCACTGCCCAGCAGCAAACTGATTGCAGACAGGTGCTCAATCAGTTCAGGCACATATTCTCACTGACACCCAGTCAGACCACCTGGTGCACTCATGAAGTGGACACTGGGGACAGTCTGCCTATTAAAAATAAGATTTATAGGCAACCTGACCATGTCAGGGACTGTATCAGGACAGAAGTCCAGAAGATGTTGGATTTGGGAGTTATTGAACCCTCAGATACCCCTTGGGCTAGTCCAGAGGTCCTTGTGCCAAAACCTCACACCAATGGTGGGAAAAGAGAGATGAGGTTTTGTGTGGACTACAGGGGTCTCAATGCAGTCACTAGGACTGATGCCCATCCAATACCTCGGCCAGATGAGCTAATAGACACTTTGGCCTCAGCCAAGTATCTAAGCACATTTGACCTGACAGCTGGCTACTGGCAGATCAGACTAGCTGATGATGCAAAGCCAAAGACAGCATTCTCAACCCCTAGTGGGCATTATCAATTTGTGGTGATGCCCTTTGGTCTGAAGAATGCACCTGCCACTTTTCAGAGGTTGGTGAATACAGTCCTTACAGGTCTGGAAGCCTATAGTGCAGCATATCTAGATGATATTGCTGTCTTTAGCTCCACCTGGGAGGATCACCTGGTCCACCTCAGAAATGTTTTGCAGGCCCTGCAGAAAGCAGGCCTGACTATCAAGGCCACCAAGTGCCAGATAGGGCAGAGTCAGGTTGTGTACCTGGGCCACCTTGTGGGTGGAGGCCAGGTTCAACCACTGCAGAGCAAGATCCAGACCATCATGGACTGGACTGCTCCAACTACCCAGACTCAGGTGAGAGCCTTTTTAGGCCTGACTGGGTACTATAGGAGATTTGTCAAGGGGTATGGATCAATAGTGACACCCCTGAATGACTTAACTTCCAAGAAAATGCCCAAAAAGGTTCAGTGGACAGTTAGCTGTCAAAAGGCATTTGATGACCTAAAGCAGGCCATGTGCACTGCTCCCATTCTACAGAGTCCTGATTACTCCAAGAAGTTCATTGTCCAAACAGATGCATCTGAATTGGGGGTAGGGGATGTACTGTCACAATTGAATGATGAAGGTCAGGATCAGCCAGTAGCTTTTATTAGCAGAAGGCTGACCCCTAGAGAGAAACGTTGGTCAGCCATTGAGAGGGAGGCCTTTGCTGTGGTCTGGGCTCTGAAGAAGTTGAGGCCACACTTGTTTGGTACTCACTTCCTTGTTCAAACCGACCATAAGCCCTTCTTATGGCAAAAACAAATGAAGGGTGAAAACCCCAAACTGCTTAGGTGGTCCATTTCCCTACAGGGGATGGACTTCACAGTGGAACATAGACCTGGGAGTAACCATGCCAATGCAGATGGACTCTCTAGGTACTTCCACTTAGAACATGAAGACTTAACTGGGCAAGGTTAGTTTAATGTCCCTACGTTTGGGGGGGGTTGTGTAGGAGAGTAGGATCTGCTTCACATGGGTACCCCCACTTTTTGCTGATGCTTCACTGGTTTTCGACTTTAGTCTGGCTGGGGCCCTGCTAATCAGAACCCCAGCCTAGCTGCTTCCTCTCTAAAATGGTTTCCATGTGCCTTAGGCACATCTCTGATTGGAATCTGGAGTGCCCTTATAAGTCCCTAGTATATGGTATACTATGTACCCAGGGCATAGGTACCTCAGAGGCCTGCCAGGGGCTGAAGCATGTATTGTGCCACCCCTGGAAGGCCAGCCAAAAGGACACCACAGGTCTGCTACTGCAGCCTGGGTAAGGTGGTGCATGCACCCCTTACTGTGATATAGGCTACCTATATCACTACATACATACACACATATAAACCTATAAGTCACTCCTATGGCAGGCCTTATCAATCCTGAAGGCAGAGTGCGCGGTTCCTATGTGAGAGGGTGCCCCTGCATGAGCTGGGCCCCTCTGCAGCGTTCGGAGACCCTTCTCTGATGCTGTTTGTAGTGCAGCCCGACCATATACTCTTAAGCGCATTATAACCTCGCGTTAAATGCTAACTTTGGGATGGCTGCACGGAAACATGTCGTGTTTGGTGTCAAACATCTTGGAATACTACCCCCCCGCCAGTTCTGGCGGCGGGGGTATCATTCCACCCTTCTAGAGGGAGAGACATGTACACACCGGTATACCCGGTACTGACTTTCCAGAGCCCTGGCATCACAAAATGGATGCCGCTGCCACAGACACGAGTCTGGCCTCCTGCTGCTGACCGAAACTCCGGCAGGGGAGGCCTGGACAATAGGTTTCCTGTCCCAGGGAGGTGTAACCACCTCCCCAGACAGGATAGTGTGTATTGGGGCTGGGCGGGAGCACTCTCTGGTGCTTTGAAGTCCTGCACTGGGGGCACATTTGGTGTCCCTGTGCATACCCCAGTTCAAACCGGCTCAGGGGCTTCCAGCCCCTGCTCTGGCGCGAAACTGGACAAAGGGAAAGGGGTGTAACCACCCCTCTGCCCTGACCCTCCCATAGGTGGGTCCACAGAGTATGTCCAACCCCTATCTTAGTATAAGTATGGGACCCCAGTCCTTAGGACTTTAGATTTACCTGGACGAAACTCTGACACAGAATCCTGGACCTTCGACGCTCTACTTCAAGATTAGAGGACTGAAGAATCTCCCTTGGGGTCAAGGAGTGACTCCCCTGCTTGGCATGCACCAAAGAAGCAATTGTCCGGTCTGCATCGCTGAAGCTCCCGCCGGACGCCGAAGTCTTTGCATCACCAGAGGTGGATTTCCAGACTTCCCCGAGGCTGCCCTGAGTTCCCAGCAAAGCTGAGGCCCATAGCTGTTGTGGGTAACGTGGAACCGTGACCCCTGGACACCGATCGCATTTGCAAGTGCGTCCTCTTCTGGGTCTTCCACGAAGTTGCTTTGGGCTCCTAGTAGCCCCAGCCTCCAGCACCGAATGCACCGAAGATCACTGGCCTCCACTCCACGAGTGTCCTGTGAGCCAGCTCCAAGTGCGTCCACTCGAGGCTCCTTCATGGTCGCTAGTCCGTTGGCTAGTAGGCCCTCCCGAAGGTCAATCTTCTTCTGCTTGGGCTCCCTGGTTGCTCCAGGCGTGCCCTGACTTACCTTCACTGGGTGAGTCCCTCAGACCTTGCTGGTCTGCACCACTGTCCTTCTTCTATTTCCACAAGACTTGCCGTTGCCAAGGCTTGTTGGGTCCAATCCGGTCGCCGACACCCCTGCAATCGACAGACGTCATGGCACAGCTCGAATCCAGCTCCTGGTTGTCGTCGACGCCTCCTGGACCTCGTGGCTGAAGAGTCAAGATGACCGTCAACCTACCTGAAGCACTCGACATCGGTGGGCATCTGCTCATCGCCTTCCTGGTCACTGGCTAGTGACCCAGACTCTGTCCCCTCTGCTTTCAGGTTCTTCAGATCTTTGATCCACCTTTGGATCCACCCGAACACTTTCGACTTGGCCGCCAGCAGCACTTTGCAGCAGATCGCCATTGAAAACGACGACGAAACCCGACCCCGAAAGACACCTATGCACCCGGCTCCCCTGGGTGAGGTAACTCGAGTACTCCGGTGCTCCCGTGGGTATTGACACTAGAACAGCCTAGTTCTAAAAGGGTTTGCTCCAAGTCCTCCTCTAAGTGTCCCTTTTCTTTAAAATTCCAACCGCGACTTTCCCCATAGAAGTCAACGGCGATTCGTGGCTGTGTTCTCACACTGCACGCGTCCCCCGTGGGTCCCCTGTGTCACTACCTTGGGTGGTTCCTTGTGGTCCAAGCACTTCTACAGGCTCTAGGCCCTGTGTCTAGCTCAGTCGTGGTTCTTATACCACTTTATTGGTATATGGTTTGGTACGCCCCTAGGGCTCAAACGTGTATTTGTGCTATTACTGTAGATAACTAACTGATAACTTATGTACTTCGAACTCTAGCCTCATAAAGAGACTAGAGAGGTGTGTTTAGCAATAAATACATATATTTTGAATATATACCTGGTGTGGTCCTCTTTCATTTGGTCACTCAAGAGATTATAGACTGGTAAAACAAGCTGCTTTACATTCCTTCAAGACTTAGCCTGAAGGCTGCTCTCCATAGCTACCACTAGGATAGCTTTCAATAAAGGTTGTCTTTAACCTATCTCCAATAAGGGGTTGTTTGGACTGGTGCAAGGTGCCCACTATAATTAGCGGACAGCATATACCAGGCCAACTTCTCACAATCATCTTGGAAGACAACTACACCTTTAATTCCCTTAAGCATGCTAGACATTATTCTCTGGAAAACTGCAGCCGCAGAGGCCAATCCGAAAGGCATACAGCAGAATTGAAAAGAGCCAATGGGTGACACAAATGCAGTGAGGTGTCTGGACGCGGGATCTAAAACCACCTGGTGATACGCTGACGCTAAATCTAGCTTACTGAACCACCCTGATCCACTGATCATTGACAACATGTCAGAAATTTTAGGAAGAGGATGAGAATCTATCCAAATATTCTTATTGAGACAACTCAAGTCAATGCAAACACGGAGTTCGCCATTTTTCTTCTTGGCGACAACCAAGGGAGATAACCAAAGGGAAGTTTCAACAGGTTCTATAATTCCCTTCTGACGCAAACCATTGAGTTCCTGTTCCAACTGGTTCCTAACACTGAAAGGCAGGTTTCTAAGTCTGTGCTTGACTGGTACAGCATCGTCTTTAACCTTGATCACATGCATGAAACCCTTTATCTGTCCCAAACTATCACCAAAAACAGATGGATAATGTTCAAATAAATTGTCACTGAAATCATCAGAATGAAGAATAGATACCTGCTCTTTTGTTCCAGGTCTGAGAACCATTTTAAACAAACCCTGATGGAACCAACCAAGAATTGATAAACCTTTGATCGCTACATAAACCTTGCCATGTATTTTCCTACCTCTGAATTCCATCACATCTCCAAAATAACCAGTCAGTTAAATTCTCCTACCTTCGTATGAAACAGGGGACCTATCAGGAGGCTTCAAAGGACGATTACCCCAAACTTCGCAGAATAATTATTGAGTTAACATAGTTATTATTGCCCCTGAGTCGACTAATAAACACACACTCTTGCCACCAATGCCAATATCAACATAAGGATCCACACACTCAGAGATGTCACCTTCAGTAACATTCATTTCACCAACAACAACAACCATATCCCTAAGATCATCCTGTATGTTACTAAAATTGTCACCAGAACACTCTGCCACTGACACATTTGCAACAGAAGAAGCAGAAGAAGAAGAAGAAGAAGAAGAAGAAGAAGAAGAAGAAGAAGAAGAAGAAGAAGAAGAAGAAGAAGAAGGAGAAGAAGAAGAAGAAATCTGTTTTCCATCTTGTGAGTTAGAATTCCCATGTTTCCCGCTTTGGCAGACTTTAGCGAAATGTCCTAACCTCCCACACACTCTGCAAACAACATTTTTAGCGGGAGAAGGCCGTCCTGACTTGAAATGAGATAAATTCCCACAACGGCAACAAACATTCGTTTGCTTGAAAAATCTGTTATCTGAACGAGGTGTTGCTGTATTCTTTATATCCCTTGACCTCACAACATTCACTGTTTCATTATTAATAACCTTATCGTCCAATTCCTTGACAGAAACTTTTGAGAGTTCAATACTTTTCGCAGTACAGATGGTTTCCTCCAAAGAAGGATTGCCCATGGACAACAACTTCTGTTGAATGTTCTTATCAGAACATTTACAAATAAACTGGTCTCGTATCAATTGCTCCGTAAATGCTTCAAATTGACAGTCTGCGCTCAACTTCCGCAAAGCGGAAATAAAGTTGTCGACATCCTCCCCATGTCTGTGTTCACGCTTGAAGAACTTGTGTCTGATGACAAC
The DNA here is from genome assembly GCA_963921515.1 of Calotriton arnoldi. Lineage (NCBI taxonomy): Eukaryota > Metazoa > Chordata > Amphibia > Caudata > Salamandridae > Calotriton > Calotriton arnoldi. The sequence continues at coordinate 730,979 of CAWUFW010005511.1, read as the reverse complement.
AAGACTGGGTTGAACATCTAAACGTAATTCAAGCTTTTTAACTGCTTCCTCAAATTCGTCTATGTCCTCCTCATTTTGCGCACGCACTAAAGCAGGCAAATGTTTATACACAGACCTCCCCTCGAAACCTAGAGAATGAAGAAGAAGACATTTCTTCCTCTCTGCCCTGTAACGTGATGCACCAATGGCTCCAAGATAAGTGACAAAAGCATCAAACCAATTTTTCCATGAGATGGGCGGATTACCTGGTAGATCAAGAAAAGGTGGAGGTGGAGACACAGACTGCATTCTTAAATAACATCAACAAAAAATCCAACCACTATAATTTAAGAAGAGAAGAAAAATATTGATGTAAAGAGGTTATAAAATAATAATGGCTAGCAAACCAATACAACTATGTGCAACCTAAAATGCACAACCAAATATCATGTATACTACGTATAAACATGTTAATAATAACAAAAAAAATGAATCAACCTATTTTAATGACGATGCTTCAATACATATTGTGTATATTTCCATAGAGCAGAACAGTGTAAAAAAAAAAAGAACATATTGACATGCCAGGTGTGCGTGTCACAGTCGTTCAAAAATGCTTGTTTAAATACCTTGAAGAACTGTAAAATAGAGCTGACACGCGTGGTGTGCGTGTCACTGATGAGGTAAAGCGTATGTGTTGGTAATTGACACGCCTGGTGTGCGTGTCATCGTAGTTGAAAATGCTTAGCGTGTGTGCTGGTAACTGACACGCCTGGTGTGCGTGTCACCGTAGTTGATTATTGCGTATGTGCTTGTAATTGACACGCCTGGTGTGTGTGTCACCATAGTTGAAAATGTTTATTTTAAATTCCTTCAGAACATATATTGTACTGCTGACACGCGTGGTGTGCGTGTCACCGATCCATAGAGCGTGTGTGAGTAGATAACTGTGACACACAAGATGTGCGTGTCACCGCTTGACCAAATGACAACAAATTCCACTTTAAAATGGTGCAATAAAGTTGCGTCTTTGTACCAGCAAGATGCGTGAAGTAAAAAAAAAATGAAACGTTTTTGCATAACTAAGCCCATGCGTTAGACATAGAAATGTACTTTCCAATTGACGTTTCCAATTGACGTTCTAGATAATTTTGCCACTGTCTAAAATGGCCGCAATGCTGCGTATTACGTTGTGCGGATCATTAACTTCATAATGTCCGCTACGCAGGAACAACATAACTATTTGTAAAATACACCCAAAATGGCACTCGGGTGTGCGTGCCTGAAGTTACTGGTGCGCAGACTATACTTGAATTTCTTGTTCATACATTGCATGCGCGTCACCAAAACCTTCACTATGCCGCTGCCGCTATTTAATAACAGAAAACAGTACCTCATAGTCCCGGATTATAAAGAAGGCGATCCTCACGAAAATCGCTTCAATTTTTCATCGTTATTCACAATCTTTTTCCGAAGCATCGTTGTTACATACAGCAGGACTGTGGCTCGACTGGAGACCGTGGGTTCAGCAGACACCTGAAGATCGTCACCATAAGTTTTGTAGTAAGTATGACGTAAGACTTTGCACTGTAGTTCAATTACGCTTTAATGTAGAGTCAGGTGCTGTGCAGCAGCCGGCAAGAGCAAACATCAGACAGCAATTGCTCTAAACATGTTCAAAACCAACATTCTAAGTTCTGTATTGGAATGCTCACAAACAGAACAATAAAGCGCGAGCATTCCAAAAAATGAAGTGTGGAGAGTAAACCACTACATATCGTTATACTTATTCTGTTGACATTTTATTTTATTTGTTTTTGCGATTCAAGCACGTGGTCAAAGTAAGCTGTATCGTTTACGGGTACCCACTCTTGGTATTTCTAGCAGTTCAGTTCATTGGTTCGAGTTTGTTCCCCTGACAGTTTCAAATAAAACACCCGGCGAGGCATATGTTTTTCTTTTTGTCGTGACCTATGCTTGGGTAACAGTTTGGCATTGCGGCTCCTCTTCTGATGTATATGTTTAGGACTGGTCTGCCAGTATCCTAGATCCGTGCAGCTAAAGCCAAGTATGCTTGAATTCTTTAAGTTATTTTTATCTAATATAGTGTTCGTGTGAGTAGCCATGTTGATGTCCTATTGGGAGACTTAGTGTGTAAGGTGGTGGTAGCCCAGTAGTTCACTAATCACCAAGGAAATATTGGAGCTTGTGATCTATGTTAAGGCCCTGCTCCACACTTTTAAGTCTCATGATCCAAAGGGCCTCCCTTCTCCTGAGTAGTAGTTCCCTATTACCTACCCTCGAGTCCCTGGGTATGATATCAAAACCATAAAAGGAGAATGTTCTGTGGGTGTTCTGGGACTTACATTCTGCTATGTGTGTGGCTATTGGGTACATGCTGTCCCCTTGCTTGACAGCCCTCATTTGTTCTCCAATGCGTTCCTTGAGACTTCTGATCATGCTACCGATATATCTTAGTCTGCACTTACATTCAATAGCATACACCACAAATTTGGTATAGCATGTGACATTGGTGTCAATGTTGTATACCTTATTATTAGGTCCCGGGAATTGTTTTTTCTTGTCTGCAGCCCATCTGCACATAGAGCAGTGGCCACATTTGAAGAAACCCAGAGTCTGTTGGGTAAGCCAGTTCGGTGTATGTTCCACTTTCCGGTAGCTAGGGCTGAGAATATTCCTCAGACAGAGACCCCTACGGAAAGTTATCTCAGGCCTGGATGTTGTGAAGTTCTGTAGTGTCTTGTATGCCATGAGTAGGTGCCAGTGTTTCTGCATACTACGTCTTAGTGTATGTGCGTGTTTGTTAAAGCCTGTGATAAGACGCACTGTTTTTATGTCTTTCTTCTCTAAATTGTTTGTCAGAGTACTCTGTCTGCTGATCTTGGAGATTCTCTCTATGCCATTATGTACAGTTTGTTTGGCATATCCTCTACATGAAAATCTAGTAGCCAGGCTTTGTATGCAGTCTTTGAAGTCAGCTTCTGTGCTGCAATTACGTCTCGCACGCATAAACTCGCCATACGGGATGGCATTTATCTGATGGCTTGGGTGTGCGCTTGAGGCATGAATGGTTGCATTGCAAGCCGTAGGTTTTCTAAACAGTCTACTTTGGATCTTGTTGTCTAGAATGAACAGTTCTACATCTAGAAAAGTTATACTCTTTTGGCTGTATTGGAAAGTGAATCTGATGTTGTGGTCATTGCTATTCAAGTGGGTGAAAAATTCATGAAGTTTCACAGTGGAACCTGTCCAGATCATAAGGCAGTCGTCTATAAATCTGCCCCAACAGAGGATTGAGTCATTCCAGTTGTTACCTAGTGTACTCCAAATCCATAATTCTTCCAGTCTTCCCATGAATAGATTGGCATACAAGGGTGAAACCTTTGATCCCATAGCCAGCCCCTGTTTTTGTTTGTACCAATCTTCCTTGAAGAGGAAGACATTGTTGTCAAGGATTAGTTTTGTCATCTCCAGCAGCATTTCCGTGTGTTCCCAAAGGCTAGCCGACCTAAGGCTAAGGACGTGGCATAAGGCCTGTAGTCCAAGATCATGCCTGATGCTTGTATACAATGCTGTAACGTCTAACATTACCAGAGTCATGCCGTCCTCCCATGTGATGTCTGTAAGTGTACTTTGGATGTGCTTCGTGTCCTTAATGTGTGAAGGTAAGTTATGGACCAGTGGCTGTAGGAATGTGTCTACATATTCGGAAATTCTTTCCGTCGGTCCCCTATGCCTGATATTATCAGCCTGCCAGGGGGAAATGGGAGATTCTTGTGGATTTTGGGCAGAGTGTATATACAGGGGTACCTGGGACGGTCTACCATCAGGTACGTGTATTCGTTTCTATCCAGAAGGCATTGATCATGCCAACCCTTGAGTTTAGAGTTTATGAGTTGTACGAGGGACCAGATATGATTAGATGACAGTGCTTCATAGCATGTTGGGTCATTAAGTTGCGATTGTATGTCCTGCTCATAATCTGAACTGTTCATTAAGACCACATTGACTGCCTTGTCTGCTTCGCGGATAGTGATCTCCCTGTCTGATTGTAGTATATGAAGTGCCTCTCTTTCTCCCTTGGTGAGATTATCCCTTTTGTTGGAATATTTTGGTTGTGTGTCAGTATGTTTATCTAGATCTAACAGCACCAGTTTGTGAAAAATATCCAAGTTACTGCCAGCTGGAAGCTGCGGTATCCATTTAGATTTTTCTTTTAGGCCACTGTTTATGTTGGTGTCCATATGTACATCCATATCACTCAAAACCCTGCTCATTGTGTAGGGGTCACTCTCCTGTTCAGATATAGATAATAACAGTCTTGTATTGTGTACATCTTGTATAGCATCCGAGTAAGTTGTATCAGGTATTTTATTCACGAAAGGATTTAGTATAAAGTATTTTTTCAATTTGAGTCTCCTCACATATTTGTACAGATCAATCTTGGTTTTGCACAAATCTCCTGTGTTAGTAGGACAAAATCCCATCCCTTTCTGTAGAAGTGAGTTCATGTCTACATTGATGGGTTTATCTGTCAAGTTAATTATAGTCACATCATTCAGTTCTTCTTGTTCCAGGACCTCGTCTTCATGTATCCTCTTTCTTCCTGTGCCTCTCCCTCTCTTACCCCGCCTCGTCCTCCTGGAGTAAATGGACGTTTGTTTACCTCTCCATTCCCTTTCTTCATTCTCATTACTTCCCTTAAAAAAGGATTGACTGTATGTGTCTCATTACTATCACCTTTTCGTGTGAACACCTACCATAGTCAGCATGCCTACATTTACCTTGACAACTTGAAGGTGCACTATGCTTTTGAAAAATCAGTAATCTCACATCTGATAATTGCATGCTCCTGCCCACTGAGGTGGATTCCCAATGAGGGAACCATAAGTAATAAATGTAACCACAACAACAAATGAACATTAATGTTAAGAATTAGCAGTATGGGGTTGTTTTGTTCTTTCTTCCCCCATATATATACAGCTACATAAAAAAATATTGTGTTTAGGATATTTGCAATGTTAATTACCGCATGGATTTCCACACAACAACTTAGGAATCAAAGGCCTACACATGTCACCACAGTCACCTTAAAAATGAGTGTACAATCTATCCGTGTACATACAAGCACTTTTGTATATTCCCTTAGCTCTGAGGAAGTCGCTGGGTAATCCCATGTAACAGCGACGAAACACGTATTGGCTAAGAAACTGACCACGTGAAGCACAGGACGAATTTCACTTTCAGAAGAAACCGAATAAATCTTTATGAAAAACACAGGATTAACCTTATTGTGATTTATAAATGCAACTGTATGTAGTAATATCCCAAACGTGTGCAGAGGATTGGTATTTGCAGTGAAGAGGCCTTGTGTCCACGTTTGTGGGGATATGGTGGTTTTTCCCTACCTAATTCACCGTACCAGATTTCATGACAGAATCGGATTATATGTGTGAATGACCTGAGAGCGCCATTGACCTATTATTCACCACCAGCTCCATATATCTAAAGTGTTACAAAATAGGTGGCTGCCTGGGTCGCACTTAGAATAGTATATTAGATATCACAAAATGGACAGAGACAGAGAAGCTGAGGTCCTTTTCAATAATTTCAGTAAAGGGCCAGGAGCTAGTTCCTAAATGACAAGTGGAAATCCACCACGCAATGAGGGTCTTAAGAGTAAATTTCTGAGATTAGAGAAACTAAGAAAGAACGAGACATCCAAATGGTGGGATGGGGCCACACTAAAGCAATATATCAAACTAAAGAGAGTACCTAGAGGCCTCAGATCACAGATCTTCCCGACCTTTGATGATCTGGACGAGGATTTATTAACTGCATGGGAGGGAGAACTCACTGACAACTCGAACAAATTAATGAACATCCTTATCTAGAACTCTGAGAGAAAGGTTAGAAACCTACAGAGGGAAATCACCTGCTTAGAAACAGAGATTAGGGAGCTAAACATCCCGGAGGCTACAGATAAGAACTACGTTATCCTGAATGAGATAATCAAAAACATCAGGATGAGATCAAGCAGAGAAAGGCGAAGAAATTGAGAAGGGATGAAATAGACTACAACACGGGCAGGGTGTTCACATTTGCGAGAAAGTACGATCATCTCATCTCTAACAAGACAACTGAGAAAACAGGCGGGGTCATCTCTGCCAGCTCTAGTTCTACGTCACTGGACACTGTACACACCAGTGAAAGTGAACAAGAAAGGGGTGGCGATAGCAATGAGACACATACAGTCAATCCTTTTTTAAGGGAAGTAATGAGAATGAAGAAAGGTAATCGAGAGGTAAACAAATGTCCATTTACTCCAGGAGGACGAGGTGGGGTAAGAGAGGGAGAGGCACAGGAAGAAAGAGGATACATGAAGATGAGGTCCTGGAACAAGAAGAACTGAATGATGTGACTGTAATTAACTTGACAGATAAACCCATCAATGTAGACATGAACTCACTTCTACAGAAAGGGATGGGATTTTGTCCTACTAACACAGGAGATTTGTGCAAAACCAAGATTGATCTGTACAAATATGTGAGGAGACTCAAATTGAAAAAATTCTTTATACTAAATCCTTTTGTGAATAAAATACCTGATACAACTTACTCGGATGCTATGTGCAGTGATTTAACTATACAAGATGTACACAATACAAGACTGTGATAAGCTATATCTGAACAGGAGAGTGACCCCTACACAATGAGCAGGGTTTTGAGTGATCTGAATGTACATATGGACACCAACATAAACTGTGGCCTAAAAGAAAAATCTAAATGGACACCGCAGTTTCCAGCTGGCAGTAACTTGGATATTTTTCACAAACTGGTGTTGTTAGATCTAGACAAACATACTGACACACAACCACAATATACCAACAAAAGGGATAATCTCGCCAAGGGAGAAAGAGAGGCACTTCATATACTAGAATCAGACAGGGAGATCACTATCCGTGAAGCAGACAAGGGAGGCAATGTGGTCTTAATGAACTGTTCAGATTATGAGCAGGACATACAATCGCAACTTAATGACCTAACATGCTATGAAGCACTATCATCTAATCCTATCTGGTCCCTCGTACAACTCATAAACTCTAAACTCAAGGGTTAGCATGATCAATACCTTCTGGACAGAAACGAATACACGTACCTGATGGTAGACCGTCCCAGGTACCCCTGTATATACACTCTGCCCAAAATCCACAAGAATCTCCCATTTCCCCCAGGCAGGCGATAATATCAGGCATAGGGGGACCGACGGAAAGAATTTCCGAATATGTAGACACATTCCCACTGGTCCATAACTTACCTTCACACATTAAGGACACGAAGCACATCCAAAGTACACTTACAGACATCACATGGGAGGACGGCATGACTCTGGTAATGTTAGACGTTACAGCATTGTATACAAGCATCAGGTATGATCTTGGACTACAGGCCTTACGCCACGTCCTTAGCCGTAGGTCGGATAGCCTTTGGGAACACACGGAAATGCTGCTGGAGATGACAAAACTAATCCTTGACAACAATGTCTTCCTCTTCAAGGAAGATTGGTACAAACAAAAACAGGGGGTGGCTATGGGATCAAAGTTTTCACCCTCGTATGCCAATCTATTCATTGGCAGACTGGAAGAATTATGGATTTGGAGTACACTAGGTAATAACTGGAATGACTCAATCCTCTTTTGGGGCAGATTTATAGATGACTGCCTTATGATCTGGACAGGTTCCACTGTGAAACTTCATGAATTTTTCACCCACTTGAATAACAATGACCACAACATCAGATTCACCTTCCAATACAGCCAAAAGAGTATAGCTTTTCTAGATGTAGAACTGTTCATTCTAGACAACAAGATCCAAAGTAGACTGTTTAGAAAACCCACGGCTTGCAATGCAACCCTTCATGCCTCAAGCGCACACCCAGGCCATCAGATAAATGCCATTCCGTATGCCGAATTTATGCGTGCGAGACGTAATTGCAGCACAGAAGCTGACTTCAAAGACTGCATACAAAGCATGGCTACTAGATTTTCACATAGAGGATATGCCAAGAAAACTGTACATAATGCCATAGAGAGAATCTCCAAGGTCAGCCGACAGAGTACTTTGACAAACAAACTAGAGAAGAAAGACATCAAAACAGTACGTCTTATCACAGACTTTAACAAACACGCACATTCACTAAGACGTAGTATGCAGAAACACTGGCAACTACTCATGGCAGACAAGACACTAGAGGACTTCACAACATCCAGGCCTGAGATAACTTTCCGTATGGGTCTCTGTCTGAGGAATATTCTCAGCCCTAGCTACCCGAAAGTGGAACATACACCGAATTGGCTTACCCAACAGACTCTGGGTTTCTTCAAATGTGGCCACTGCTCTATGTGCAGATGGGCCGCAGACAAGAAAAAACAATTCTCTGGACCTAATAACAAGGTTTACAAGATTGACACCAACATCACATGCTACACCAAATTTGTGGTGTATGCTATTGAGTGTAAGTGCAGATTAAGATATATTGGTAGCACGATCAGAAGTCTCAAGGAACGCATTGGAGAACACATGAGGGCTGTCAAGCAAGGGGACAGCAGGTACCCAATAGCCACACACATAGCAGAATGTAAGTCCCATAAAACCCACAGAACCTTCTCCTTTTATGGTTTTTGATATCATACCCAGGGACCCGAGGGGAGGTAATAGGAAACTACTACTCAGGAGAAGGGAGGCCCTTTGGATCATGAGACTTAAAAGTGTGGAGCAGGGCCTTAACACCGATCAAAAGCTCCAATATTTCCTTGGTGATTAGTGAACTACTGGGCTATCACCACCTTACGCACTAAGTCTCCCAATAGCACATCAACATGGCTACTCACACGAACACTATATTAGATAAAAATAACTTAAAGAATTCAAGCATATTTGGCTTTAGCTGCACGGATCTAGGATACTGGCAGACCAGCCATAAACATATACATCAGAAGAGGAGCCGCAATGCCAAACTGTGACCCAAGCATAGGTCACGACAAAAAGAAAAACATATGCCTCTCTGGGTGTTTTATTTGAAACTGTCAGGGGAACAAACTCGAACCAATGAACTGAACTGCTAGAAATACCACGAGTGGGTACCCGTAAACGATACAGCTTACTTTGACCACCCGCTTGAATCGCAAAAACAAATAAAATAAAATGTCAACAGAATAAGTATAACGATACCATATATGATGTACACTTAAGAATGTGAGAATACTTGATTTGGTTTATAAGCTCAGAAATGGAATTCAATATGCACTACGAAATGCCTCTTACCCAATATATGCATTACATGTTAGAACGTACATTATCGTTCCCGTCTGCTTCTTGAAAAAGCTGGTTTTTAGACTATATCAAGTGTGTATCACATGATATGTTTACTGTTACGAGATAACCACATTGTCACACGTGTCACAACACCTTCACAGGGCACCTTCATGCTGACAACTGCCATGGGCTTTTGCCCGTAAAGTGTGGAGCTTTATATATACATTATCACATTACTTAAATTATTTAATGAATGAGACACTGCAACTACTACTGGAATAATTTGCTTCTAGAACAATCGGAGACCAGAGATCATTGTCCCAATCTTGTAAATGTATTAATTAGTCCAGATAATCACTACTTACATCAGCAATGCCCCGGGGGTCCCAAAACACCACTCCAAGATGGCGGCTATGGGAGGGACGCTATCCAGCCTAGTCCGCCTTTGATTACCATAGAATAAAGCAACGCCTGGGAAGGAGTGCCCCAGAACGCTGCAGGCTCGCTTGGTGCACATGCAGAGAACAGGGAGACTTGTAGGCCAACTACCCTGCCGGTAAGGAGCTATTCATATGTCCTCGGTGGGGAGGCAATACTACTTCGTAACAGGGCCAGGAGTGACACTTACTTTTCACTCCAATTAAGAACTGGGCAGCAGGTTGACACAGAACAACCGTCCTCGCATAACTAAAAAGAAACGCCGAAATACATAGATGACTACTTCGGTACAACGTTACCTGACAAACTGAAACCCTTTTCGGGTCGGAAATATCACCAAAAATAAGGTAGGAGACCCAGATTATGTCAGTCTGTTCATGATTAAATATCAGCAAACTATTTATTAACATAATTCTGACAGGCCATTTTGTTTCTGATACCTAGAAGCTACAAAAGACTGATCATAGTTATCGTATTTTGTCTCTATTTATGGGAAGCCTTTTCGTGTGAACACCTACCATAGTCAGCATGCCTACATTTACCTTGACAACTTGAAGGGGCACTATGCTTTTGAAAAATCAGAAATCTCACATCTGGATTTCCACACAAAAACACCTTAGGAATCAAAGGCCTACACATGTCACCACAGTCACCTTAAAAATGAGTGTACAATCTATCCGTGTACATACAAGCACTTTTGTATATTCCCTTAGCCCTGAGGAAGTCGTGGGGTAATCCCATGTAACAGCGACAAAACACGTGTTGGCTAAGAAACTGACCACGTGAAGCACAGGACGAATTTCACTTTCAGAAGAAACCGAATAAATCTTTATGAAAAACACAGGATAAACCTAATTGTGATTTATAAATGCAACTGAATGTAGTAATATCCCAAACATGTGCAGAGGATTGGTATTTGCATTCACAGTCATGTGACCCAGGACACTGGTAGAGGCTCAGAAATTGTTAGGGCAGGAACATTCCAACTTTATAAAAGTGCTGCTTTCAGAATTGTGACTTAAAGTCTAACTTTACCATTAAAGAGGATTTTAGATTACAATCTATTGGAGTTTAAACCTGACACGTCTACCTGCTCCCAATGAAGTTAGCACTTATTAAATGTCATAAGGCAACCTAGTGTTATCCTATGTGAGAGGTATGTCTTACAGTAGCGAAAAACACATTTAGGAGTTTTTACTACCAGATTATGTAAAACTTAAAAATACATGTCCTGCATTTAAATACATTGTACCCTGCCCCATGGGCATTTTAGGGCCCAGCTTATGGGTGACTTATATGTATTAAAAAGGGAGGCTTAAGCCTTGCAAAAAGTTTATTTTGCCTGTTGATATGGCAGTTTAAAATTAAGCTACAGGCTGCAGTGGCAGGCCTGAGACAAGTTTTAAAGTGTTTCATCAGTGGGGCACACAATGAGTGCTGCAGGCCCACTAGTAGCTTTCAATTTACAAGACCTTAGTAGCATATAGTAGGGACATTGTTACCATGATTTATGGAGAGAGCACAAACACTTTAGCGCTGGCTAGCAGTGGTAAAGGGCAAAGCATCCTATTGTCAGCAAAACCAAATTTCAGAAAACAAGATGGGTGAAGGCAAAATCTTTAGGGGAAGACAACACCAAGGATGTAAGTTCTAGCAAGCGATAAAATAGCTTTAGAAGTATGATCATCTTTATTATGGATATTATCCCATTCATTTACAGGGGTAATATCCAACGGTCTATCTGATCTTACAGTCTATCCATGACCAGACTACGGTTTTCGAGTATTAGCATTTCTTTGTCCCTGAGAACTATAATTCTTAAGTATTTAACCAGTGTGTCATTCTGGCAAACCTGGTTGTGGGGTGCTGGCGGGGGAGGGGTCAAAGTAAATAGTTATTTCTTACTCCAGTTAATGATTAAACCGGAGTATCCACCATATGTTTGCTATTCCCCATTTAATGGGGATGGATTAACCTCTGGAATTTTGAAAAATAAGAAATATCTTCGGTAAACAGTGATATTATAATTCTTCTGGCTGTAAACAATATGAATCTATGTGCATGCCACTGTCTTATTTTGCAAGCTAGTGGCTCCATATAGACGGTAAAGAAGGCAAGTGATATATGACAGCCTTGCCTCATCTGGTTTTTAACCAAAATTGCATTAATAGAATATTACTTACATTAATTTTGGCCACTAGTTTGGCCTACAACAGCTGCATCAGCCACTTGGGTAGCAGACAACCCTCATTCTCTCCATCACTGCCTTCAGAATTGACTACTCAAGAGAATCAAAGTCCTTCTTGGTGTCTAACAGTGTGGAAACTGCTGAATTTTCAGGGGTTATATATTGGGGTACCGCAAGAAGTGTATAGAGATTACAGGAGGTGGTCCTATTGGGTATAAAATCGCATTGTTCTGGTAATATTAGCCTGCCCATATATGGGCAAGCTTTTTTGGGATGACTTTGGCAAGTATTTTATTGTGTAGGCAAAGAAGAGAAAACGGACAATATAATATGCTAATTTTGTTGCATCCTTACCTTATTTTAGCAGCACTGATTTAATTGTGTCTCTGGCAATGGGAGGGCAGTGACCCATCTCCAATGATTCTTTGTAACCTGTTGAAAGTGTGAGCCAGTATCTCTTTACATATTTTATAAAATTTGGATGCCATCATAACCCAGCGTATTACTGCCTGGAAAGATTTCAATTGTTGGGAATATATCTGGCATGTCTCTGGGCACTATAAATGGTTCGCTCACTTTGTCCCTATTCCATGCCAAAGTCATCTCATCTAGGTAACTTAAAATTGGCTTCTGGAGGTGGGGTTCCCTTTGAAGAATACATTTCAGAGTAAAAGTGCACAAATTATGATAGTATCTCTTCCCTTGGGGGTATGTTCCTCCCCTTGTGTGTTGTGTGTATATTACGGATTATGGTGGGTTTTTGATTATATCCCCAGAGCAACTGAGCTAGTGTTATTCCTTGTCTTTCACCTTCCCTGCATCGTCTGTCAAAAGCATATTTACTGAGATATTGAGTCTCATTTCAATCCATCCCCTATGCTCCAGAAATAGTTTATGTATTCCTCCTGGTGTTTCCTGATGGAGATTATTGACTCGCTTCTGTTTTCAATGTAATGTATATTTTCACTGTGAGTGATTTGGTTGCTGATATCTTTCACAGTCCCCACATGTTTGGAAATTGTCATCACCATTATATACACCTTAGTTTTTTCCCATAGTTTGTAGAGGGACACTGAGCCTGTAATTTTTGCAAATAATTCCATTAAAGAGCCAGTCTAATATAACTGAGGATGGGAACCGCCAGCCTGCAGAATAGTGTACGCTAACTGGAATAAAGAGCATTATCACTGGGAGTGATCCAACAGAGTATGAGGTGCATATTCAACTTCATCTACCCAAAGGGCAACTCTAGAGCTCATAAACCAGTAATCTATTTGTGAGTATCTACTGTGTACTGTGGGGTAGTACGAAAAAAGCTTGCTGAATACCTGTTACATCCGCCAGACATGTGTAAGTTGACAGTCAAATAGCAATTGTCATAAAGGTTGGGCTACTTGGGTGTGTTGTGGGCCTATTAGGACAGACCCATCCAGTGTTGTGTCCTGCAGACATGTGTAAATTGACAGTCAAATAGCAATTGTCATAAAGGTTGGGCTACTTGGGTGTGTTGTGGGCCTATTAGGACAGACCCATCCAGTGTTGTGTCCAGTGCAGTATGGAAATCGCCACAGCATGACATCCTAGACAGCCTAACATCCAAGGAGTCTTAGAAAACACACATTTCTACATTATGCGAGTATAAAGTTAGCAATTGCAAATGGCTGACCACACAGTATTCCTGAGATCACCAGAACCCTCTTCTCCGGGTCTTTCTGTGTGTTTTCCATGTTAAATGTCACTGTTTTGTGGATCAGGATAGCTAACCCACATGCATAATTATTAAAAGAAGGGGAAATACCAATAGCACCTTAATTTCTGCACACATGTTAGTGCCATCAGTGGATCCAAGTGTTTTACCTGTGGAAGGGCAACTGCAATTTTGTGTGTCCAGGTGCATAACTATCAGCTGCTGCTTCTTAGGGCTGTTCAGGCATTGTACATTACAGAATCAGAATATATATGATTGTTTATGCATTTTTAAGTTACTGTTGTATTACTTCTTTGTAGCACCATACCTAACTTTAGGGGCTCTGCATTTTTAGACATCTTCTTTTGCTGTTAAGTCACTGTGTCCTCGCTGAAACAATTCCGAACCTCCAGTTTAGCCTTCACCTACCCACCCACTCACACTCTACTCCACTACCTCCAGTGTAGCAGCTCTATGTATTAACCAATACATTGAATTGGTAGCTGAAATGTTACATTTGGATAGGTTTGTATGCTAATGTGGAAGAAAATCAAGATGAGTGCAAGAAGCAATTAAGCACTTGTTGTTTTATTGTGTGCAAAATATTTAAAACAAAGCATTGGCAACTCCACTATTGAAAACTATAAGGATACCATCAACTGCCACAATGCACTGCCATAGATGCTGAAATAAAGACTATGAAAAATATATCTCTCCAGCCCACTCACTCTTATTTCCTTGCATCTAGAGATCTTACTCTGTTGGTCAATGCCCATTCCTTCCTGAAGACGCTGAAACCAGTAAAAACTGTGCATTCTCATTGACAGATTAACTAATGGCATGGTAAAAAAGTTCTTATAGTCAACAGCTCACAGGAGTGTGGACATTTGTTTGGAAAAAATGTTTGGTGTTCGCTTGCAGCGTGGTGGCTACTCACCGGGGAACAGTGATAACCCCAAAATATATATTGCTATATTTCAGGGATGTCAATATTAAATATCATACTTTCTTACCATTACCTGCATTGCAAGGACTCCTTAAAAGTGCCAAAAAGAAATTTTTAAAAAGGAGAACATAACTTACTTGTCCCAGCCACCTCAGTCCCAACAGGCCCTATTCCTAATCAAGATCATCTCTCATCGGTGCTGCAACTGCCACTTGGAGCATAAAGTATAATTTTCGTACTGTATGCATTGCCACACTTCTCCCCAGCGGATTTGCTGCTCTGCTAGGCTGTAGGTCATGCCACCAACATGAAAGGTAGTTAATGCAGCATATAAAAAAGGAGTTTCACCAGCTTCCTTCAAGAAAATGTCCTGGGATGAAACACACATGTGCAGAAATGGGAGCCTCCACAGGACAGAGAGGTTGGGATCAATAAAAAGCCAGACACCATAAATAATGAAAGAGAAAAATACAGAAGCAGGGGAACATGATAGAAAGTAAAAATTCTTTTTAAAAAGGACATATTTTAAAGAAGATGGTAAACTGGAGGGGGGATGGGATTAAAGACACAAACATAGGAGCAGGATGACTCTCAGTTCATATCTTAGACCAAATTGTTCCTTCACCTTTGTCGCATCACAAGTACACCCTTCTATCCTTTTTCAGAAGTGAGGTGCCGTTCATGCATGTAAGTTCGTGTAATGTTTTATCACATTTATGAATGTCCCTAAAAATGATATGCCTATTATGTACACAACTAGTCAGTATGGTATTTCTTCCTTATTGTCTATATGGGTAAATAGTTATATTTAAGAGATGTCTCCTGTCAAGTACATCCACAGTATATCACAATGGGCATGAAAGGACCACTGGCAGTAACACACATTATACAAAGAGTGACAACAGTAATATCACCTTATAACATACATGTCCAGAACCTCTGGTCAGCAAGAGCAGCAATTCCAATTCAGAGATGCCTTTTACAACATTAAGTGCAAATACCATCTCATCTGTGAGGGCACACATGCCTTTTTGAACTTTTGAAATTAGTCCCATGTATATAACTGATACTGGTAGCAGTCAGATAGATCCACATGCACTGTGGGACCAATCAAGCTCTACTTCAAAAATCATATAGACACACCACTCACCACAGTATCCCAATTGTAACAGTAACCTCTTTGACTGCTTGAGACCCTGATTTCAAGGATGGTAATTTTTTCCACTAAAGAGATTCATGTGGGAAGTGGGTGAGCCACACAATTTGCAAGTGCACTGCCTCTTTAATCTAGCTTGTGTTGATGGCTAGTCTTGATGGAAGCAAATGTCATTGCATTCCATATAGGTATCTATGTACATGAAAGCCTGCAATGCCTGTATAAACGCCTATCTCTATATTCCTCATTAAATGACAAGTATAACATCTTTAATCACCTGTAATAATGAAATGGTGTAGCTGCTCAACTGTAATAGGTTTTTACATCTGAGTTGTGACATCACAATGTCTCACGCCGGAGCCTGCAGCCAACGTGAAAGGCAGTTCCCAAAGCATAATAGCAGGTGCAGTTTAAATAACAAAAACAAACTGGGGTTTCCTTCTTCTCATCTGTTTGTCTACCACAAACAGTGCTGAACAGAAAGGAGATATTTATGGCAACATGTTTACTTTTTGCACACTAAAGGTCATTACTAAATAAATAAAACCTTGCTGTTTTTATTTGCAGATTTTGAGTATCAGCACTTTTTAAGTCTTAATTGCATTACACTGATTTTAGTATCTTTTCACAATGAATACTAACTGCGTTTGATGTGCTTGATTTCACACTAGATTCTCCCTTTATTCTTGTCTGCAACCATACTAACTCTATCAAATGAAAAAGCACAATAATAAAGTTGTAAGTGGTTTGCATGAAAGGTGATGAAGTGATCATGTACTATTAAGAATAAAATACATTATGATGTACATTTTAAGGATTTTGCAAGTCACCTTAGAGTTAGTTGACCTCCTCTGTGACATGCAATATCACCATAATGTACAGCAGACTGTTTGTAGGTAAGTACGATGGTGCACTACTCTGTTCTGTACGGCATGTTCACTTGTAGCAGGCATTTGTCCGCTGTGAACCAAAAGCAGGACATCAAGGAGGACTGTTTCTATGGCCCAGCAGTCAGGACATCAAACACTGGGCAATCCAAAGCATTTGAGTAAGAGGGGGCACTAAGAGCTCTGCAAGCAAGGGAGTCCTCATCTCAGTATCAGCCATAGGAGGAACTAGGCTTTAGCACAGAATAAGAGTTGTGTGGCATATACTTGAGAAAAATGGCCTGTTTTATGGAGATCTTGTCGGAGAGGTAGAAGCCTGACTTCTCAGTTTCACTGGAGACAGTTGTTCTGGATGTCCCTTCTACCTCAGACATGTCCACTATATCTCCTTTCCATTCCAATTTGCAACAGTTATTTATCCCTCTCTACCAGGAAGCAATCCATTGTCTCCTTCATGCCTGGTACTAACCCTCCATTGGAGACAGCCTTCAGCTTTGCTGATGAGAAAGTATATGCAAAGATAGATGATGTATATACTGAGTAGCAATCTGTAATGTCAACAGTGGACAATGTGATCAAGATCATTGTAGCTAATAAAGATGAGAAGAAGAATGTCAGTAGTCTGTACAATCACAACCTTCTTACCAACTCTGGGAGATAGCATGCTTCTTTTACTCCTGGAATGCAGTCATTAGATTGGATCATGGAACCTGCAACTCTACCAAAATCATCAATCCTGACATATCTTTGCCATCTTGTCATCTCTGGACTCTTCAACTAATAGCATAGATGGTAGTGGCACTCTGGCCACTTATGGGTGTTTCCAAGACATGGACATGGTGACAATTAACATTGCACACATTAAGAATGGTAAGGGAAAGTTGACGCCACAATAAATAAAAATGTTGAGCTCATAAAGACAGATGGTATGCTCTAGGTCTGTGCCATGCATTTTAGTTTGTTGCTGCTTATTCCCTCATCTTTAGATTACCATTTCCCTTTTCACTTCGCCCCTTGTACACATCCTACATACCTCTTCCATTGTGTTTCCACAATCTTATTTTTTTCTCCATTTCAATTTCAAACATCTATATAGTACAGTTTTGTTAATTTAATAATAGTACATCAAAAAATACACTATTGTATTACAGTAACATTACATGCTTACTACAGCACTGTGGATCATTGTCTGTTTGGTTAATGATCATTCTCACCACTCAGTTTCTCCAAGTATTCTGGTGATAACTTAGCTACTGCTGAAAGAAATGCCTTTCCTGAAATGGATACAGATAGCAGATTAGCTTCTATGTTTTGTGTTCTTAGTAGAATTAATATGTATGAATTAACAAATAAATAATGCTAAACTCAATTTTTTCATAATTCAATAATTAATCTTTGATATTCAGGGTTATCCAAGATCAGTGCAAAACAAACAGTAGGTATAATTTTTAAATATATGAATTCACATGAATTGTATAGTTAATCAACTAAAACAATTTGCTCTTAAATATATATTCCAGAAATAACTTGTTTCCCAGAATACACAATATCACAAACAGAAGACTGAACATCAATCAAGCCTTACACCAATGCCTTATGTGGATGAGAGCTTTACTGCTTATCTCCAAGAGTGCCCACCTTTTATATATGCTCTTGAAGTTGCAACTTGGCTGCTTTTTCAGAAACATTGAGAAGATGGGACATTTTTGAGATGGGATAATAGTTGAATGGTATGCAGATTTCTATAACATTATTCTTCAAAAAGGAGGTAAATCCAAGAATTCTTAAGGCTGGCAGGTATAGGATTTTCCACAATGAGTGGTTCACAATCTTTTGCATACAGGTAGCCAATAGTGATGTAGATTGTTTGAGCACCCGTGGGGGATAAGGCTACCCTGGGCATGACATATGTTTCATGATAGAGATGGTTTCCTCAAGGAATATATCAGAAAAGGCAAAACTCATTGGTCTGGCAGTAAATTCTGTAGAATACTTTTCTAAGGATGCTATGAGCTTCTCCATTGTCACTTTTCCTTTGGGAGCATAGTATCAGCACACATTCCTTCTATTTTACTTTTCAAAGTGGTTTGAACAGCGTCAAACTAGTTACCTAATTCCTTTGACGGAACATTCTGAGTTCTGGGGCTTTCTAAGTCTTAGAGCACCCAGAAGAGTACCTTATTTGAGTTGGCCACTCTCTTAATCTGTCCCTCCTTGCAATCTCTTTGTGTGCCATTGATGGCCTTCTTAAATGGCAGTTTAGGTTCAGTTTTATGGTTGTCACTGGTGTGAGAAGTTGGCCTGGTATATGCTGTCCACTAATTATAGTGGGCACCTTGCACCAGTCCAAACAACCCCTTATTGGAGATAGGTTAAAGACAACCTTTATTGAAAGCTATCCTAGTGGTAGCTATGGAGAGCAGCCTTCAGGCTAAGTCTTGAAGGAATGTAAAGCAGCTTGTTTTACAAGTCTATAATCTCTTGAGTGACCAAATGAAAGAGGACCACACCAGGTATATATTCAAAATATATGTATTTATTGCTAAACACACCCCTCTAGTCTCTTTATGAGGCTAGAGTTCGAAATACATAAGTTATAAGTTAGTTATCAACAGTAATAGCACAAATACACGTTTGAGCCCTAGGGGCGTCCCAAACCATATACCAATAAAGTGGTATAAGAACCACGACTGAGCTAGACACAAGGCCTAGAGCCTGTAGAAGTGCTTGGACCACAAGGAACCACCCAAGGTAGTGACACTGGGGACCCACGGGGGACGCGTGCAGTGTGAGAACACAGCCGCGAATCGCCGTTGACTTCTATGGGGAAAGTCGCGGTTGGAATTTTAAGGAAAAGGGACACTTAGAGGAGGACTTGGAGCAAACCCCTTTAGAACTGGGTTGTTCTAGAGTCTATACCCACGGGAGCACAGGAGTACTCGAGTTACCTCACCCAGGGAAGCCGGGTGCATAGGTGTCTTTCGGGGTCGGGTTTCGTCGTCGTTTTCAATGGCGATCTGCTGCAAAGTGCTGCTGGCGGCCAAGTCGAAAGTGTCCGGTTGGATCCAAAGGTGGATCGAAGATCTGAAGAACCTGAAAGCAGAGGGGACAGAGTCTGGGTCACTAGCCAGTGACCAGGAAGGCGATGAGCGGATGCCCACCGATGTCGAGTGCTTCAGGTAGGTTGACGGTCGTCTTGACTCTTCAGCCACGAGGTCCAAGAGGTGTCGACTGTAGGAGAGTAGGATCTGCTTCACATGGGTACCCCCACTTTTTGCTGATGCTTCACTGTTTTTCGACCTTAGTCTGGCTGGGGCCCTGCTAATCAGAACCCCAGCCTAGCTGCTTCCTCTCTAAAATGGTTTCCATGTGCCTTAGGCACATCTCTGATTGGAATCTGGAGTGCCCTTATAAGTCCCTAGTATATGGTATACTATGTACCCAGGGCATAGGTACCTCAGAGGCCTACCAGGGGCTGCAGCATGTATTGTGCCACCCCTGGAAGGCCATCCAAACTGACACCACAGGTCTGCTACTGCAGCCTGGGTAAGGTGGTGCATGCACCCCTTACTGTGATATAGGTTACCTATATCACTATATACATACACACATATAAACCTATAAGTCACTCCTATGGCAGGCCTTATCAATCCTGAAGGCAGAGTGCGTGGTTCCTATGTGAGAGGGTGCCCCTGCATGAGCAGGGCCCCTCTGCAGCGTTCGGAGACCCTTCTCTGATGCTGTTTGTAGTGCAGCCTGACCATATACTCTTAAGCGCATTATAACCTCGCGTTAAATGCTAACTTTGGGATGGCTGCACGGAAACATGTCGTGTTTGGTGTCAAACATCTTGGAATACTACCCCCCCGCCAGTTCTGGCGGCGGGGGTAGCATTCCACCCTTCTAGAGGGAAAGACATGTACACACCGGTATGCCCGGTACTGACTTTCCAGAGCCCTGGCATCACAAAATGGATGCCGCTTCCACAGACACGAGTTTGGCCTCCTGCTGCTGACCGAAACTCCGGCAGGGGAGGCCTGGACAATAGGTTTCCTGTCCCAGGGAGGTGTGACCACCTCCCCAGACAGGATAGTGTGTATTGGGGCTGGGCAGGAGCACTCTCGGGTGCTTTGAAATCCTGCACTGGGGGCACACTTGGTGTCCCTGTGCATACCCCAGTTCAAACCGGCTCAGGGGCTTCCAGCCCCTGCTCTGTCGCGAAACTGGACAAAGGGAAAGGGGTGTAACCACCCCTCTGCCCTGGCCCTCCCATAGGTGGGGCCACAGAGTATGTCCAACCCCCTACCTTAGTATAAGTAGGGGAACCCAGTCCTTAGGACTTTAGATTTACCTGGACGAAACTCTGACACAGAATCCTGGACCTTCGACGCTCTACTTTAAGATTAGAGGACTGAAGAATCTCCCTTGGGGTCAAGGAGTGACTCCCCTGCTTGGCAGGCACCAAAGAAGCAATTGTCCAGTCTGCATCGCTGAAGCTCCCGTCGGACACCGAAGTCTTTGCATCACCAGAGGTAGATTTCCAGACTTCCCCGAGGCTGCCCTGAGTCCCCAGCAAAGCTGAGGCCCGTAGCTGTCGTGGGTAACATGGAACCGTGACCCCTGGACACCGATTGTATTTGCAAGTGCATCCTCTTCTGGGTCTCCCACAAAGTCGTGCTTTGGGCTCCGAGTAGCCCCAGCCTCCAGCAGCAACTGCACCGAAGATCACTGGCCTCCACTCCACGAGTGTCCTGTGAGCCAGCTCCACGTGCACCATCTCGAGGCTCCTTTGCGGTTGCTAGTTCATTGGCTAGTAGGCCCTCACGAAGGCCAATCTTTTTCTGCTTGGGCTCCCTGGTTGCTCCAGATGTGCCCTGACTTATCCTTGCTGGGTGAGACCCCCAGACCTAGCTGGTCTGCAACATCGTTGTTCTTCCAGTTCCATGAGACTTGCCGTTGCCAAGGCTTGTTGGGTCCAATCCGGTCGCCGATACCCCTGCAATTGACTGACGTCGTGTTACAGCTCGAATCCAGCTCCTGGTTGTCGTCGACACCTCCTGGACCTCGTGGCTGAAGAGTCAAGACAACTGTCAACCTACCTGAAGCACTCGACATCGGTGGGCATCTGCTCATCGCCTTCCTGGTCACTGGCTAGTGACCCAGACTCTGTCCCCTCTGCTTTCAGGTTCTTCAGATCTTCGATCCACCTTTGGATCCACCCGAACACTTTCGACTTGGCCGCCAGCAGCACTTTGCAGCAGATCGCCATTGAAAGCGACGACAAAACCCGACCCCGAAAGACACCTATGCACCCGGCTTCCCTGGGTGAGGTAACTCGAGTACTCCGGTGCTCCCGTGGGTATTGACACTAGAACAGCCTAGTTCTCAAAGGGTTTGCTCCAAGTCCTCCTCTAAGTGTCCCTTTTCTTTTAAATTCTAATCGCGACTTTCCCCATAGAAGTTAACGGTGGTTCGCGGTTGTGTTCATACACTGCACGCGTCCCCGTGGGTCCCCTGTGTCACTGCCTTGGGTGGTTCCTTGTGGTCCAAGCACTTCTACAGGCTCTAGGCCTTGTGTCTAGCTCAGTCGTGGTTCTTATACCACTTTATTGGTATATGGTTTGGTACGCCCCTGGGGCTCAAACGTGTATTTGTGCTATTACTGTAGATAACTAACTCATAACATATGTACTTCGAACTCTAGCCTCATAAAGAGACTAGAGGGGTGTGTTTAGTAATAAATACATATATTTTGAATATATACCTGGTGTGGTCCTCTTTCATTTGGTCACTCAAGAGATTATAGACTGGTAAAACAAGCTGCTTTACATTCCTTCAAGACTTAGCCTGAAGGCTGCTCTCCATAGCTACCACTAGGATAGCTTTCAATAAAGGTTGTCTTTAACCTATCTCCAATAAGGGGTTGTTTGGACTGGTGCAAGGTGCCCACTATAATTAGTGGACAGCATATGCCAGGCCAACTTCTCACATTGGTGTGCAGCGTGTGGGATTCCAGCTTGCTATTGTTTTACCAGATAATCTCAATTGAATTGATCAACTGAAAACCACTAAGGGTACCTAAGGTACATATAAATCAAGCTTAGTAATACAGTAAGTTCTACTGAACTTAGAGTTGTGTGTTAAGGGACAGCACACTCTTTCTACAACTCAAGAGAGTTTAGTAGGCCACACTAGAGTAGGTAGTGCATACACCACACCTCACTAGTAATGTCTTCAAAGCCAGGACCCAGTGAGTCCTTGCCAGAAGCCAGTGGGCTTCTTCCCTCCAAGTATGATAAACTCCCATTCTTGGAATTGAGAGCATTATGCAATACTAGGAAGTTGAAGGCAGGCAAAAGTGCCAGCACCCAACACCTCAGGGAGGTGTTACTAGCTGATGATCTCAGCAGGCCCCTAGGGTCTGAAGGGGTAGGCAACGAGGGTGGGGCAGAAGATGAGGAAGGGGCCAGGGGTGAAGAAACTCAGCCCCCCCCCTCTGAAACTGGCCAGGAAGGTGAAAATGACCTTGTCCTGGAAAATCCAATTCCTCCTGTGGAGGAGGAGGAGGAGAGGATCAGACTGACCTCCCCTTTGTCCCCCCAGGAAGAGTTCTGAGTGTGCCCAGAAGGTCTAGGTCTCCTTCTCAGGAGTCTAACCACTCTGACACCTCAATAGGGACCTCTGTCTCCTCTCATAGGAGGGAATCCTCTCATGAGAGGAGAAAGAGACTGATTCAATATGAGCAAACTCAGCTTGAACTCAGGAAACAGCAATTGGCTATAGACAGGGAGTCCCTAGATCTCTATAGAGAGAGACAAAAGTTGGGACTAGAGTCCCATGGTGGCAGCAGTTTCCCCAAAGATAGGGAAAGGTCTTATGACCATAGAAACCTGAGCAAGATTGTCCCTCCCTACCAGAGTGGGGATGATATCCACAAATGGATAACTGCTCTAGAGAGGGCCTGTAAAGTACAGAGGGTCCCTCAGGAGCAGTGGGCAGCAATCTTGTGGCTCTCCTTTGCAGACAAAGGTAGAGACAAGCTCCTCACTGTTAGAGAGGAGGATGCTGATAATTACAAAGTCTTGAAGAGTGCTCTAATTGATGGGTTTGGCCTAACCACTGAACAATACAGGTTAAAGTTCAGGGATACCCAAAAGCACAGACTCAAGACTGGGTGGACTTTGTTGATTGTTCTGCCAAGGCTCTGGAAGGTTGGTTATTGGGCAGTAAGGTATGTGACTTCACAGGATTGTACAATTTGATAATGAGGGAGCAGATTCTTAATAACTGTCAAAATCAGCTGTTGCATCAGCACCTGGTAGACTCTGATCTGACCTCTCCCCAAGAATTGCGAAAGAAGGCAGACAAATGGGTCAGAACCAGGGTGAAGCAGAAGGTACAGAACCAAGGTGGTGACCCTAAGAAACAAGATTTGAAAACCTCTGATAAGGGTGGGGAGAAGGGTAAAGATCAAAAGTCTTCACAAGGCCCCCAAAAATCTTCTTCAGGTGGGGATTCACAGTCTACCAAAGGGAAAGGCCAAAGAAAACCATGGTGCAAGGTCTGTAAGAAAAAGACCCACTGGACCAGTGATTGCACCAAGTCCAAAGACTCGACTCCAGCCCCCACCAATGCCCCTAAGGCACCTGCTCCCCCTAGTGCAGTTACAGTTGGTGGTGGGACTACACAAGCCAAGGGTTTAGTAGGGTTGACCCTGGGTAAAGAGATGAGCTCTGACCTAGTCAGAGAACTCACTCAGGCTGTCCTAGTCTGTGATGGAGGCATGGATATGACCTCCTCTGTGAGTCCCAGTAATCTGGGCAAGTACAGACAACAGCCTTTAATCAATGGAAGAGAGGCTTTGGCATTTAGGGACACAGGGGCAAGTGTCACCATGGTGACACAAGACCTTGTGAATCCTGGGCAGATAATACTTGGTGAAATGTACCAAGTGACCAATGCTAGCAACGTCAGAACAGACCATACTCTGGCAGTTGTTAACTTCTCCTGGGGAAGGGTAACTGGCCTTAAGAAGGTTGTGGTAAGTGCAGACCTACCCGTTGAATGCTTGCTTGGCAATGACTTAGAAACTTCAGCTTGGGCAGAAGTGGAGCTCAGGACCCATGCAGAAATGCTGGGGATCCCTGCAGATGTGTTTGCTGTGACCAGGTCACAAGCCAAAATGTCTAGCACTGAACAGTCCTTGGATTCTGGAATAATGGACCAAGTGCCCTCCAAGAAGAGGGGTAGTAGGGTAAAGGCCGTGCCTTCCCCCTTGGCTCAGAAGGAAGATCAGTCCCTTGAGGGGGATGATCTCAGTCCTGAGGAAGGAACTGTCCCAGAGGAGCTTGAACCTGAACAGGTTGAGTTCTTGGGGACAGGGGGACCTTCCAGGGCAGATCTGAGCCAGGAGCAGCAGAGCTGCCCCTCTCTTGAACCCCTCAGACAGCAAGCTGCTGCTGAGGCTGCTCGGAAAGCTAGTGGTCCCCATACTGTGTATTGGGATGATGGACTCTTGTACTCAGAGTGTAGAGACCCCAAGCCTGGTGCTACCAGGAGGTTGGTTATACCTTTGAAGTTCAGGGGCTTCCTATTGACCCTAGCCCATGATATTCCCTTAGCAGGTCACCTGGGCCAGAACAAGACTTGGGACAGAATTGTCCCTCACTTTCACTGGCCCCACATGTCTGAAGACACCAAGGAGTTTTGTCGCTCCTGTGTAACCTGCCAGGCCAGTGGCAAGGCAGGTGGCACTACAAAGGCCCCCTGATACCACTACCTGTGGTGGGGGTTCCCTTTGAAAGGTTGGGGATTGACATTGTTGGTCCCATGGATCCCCAAACAGCATCTGGGCACAGGTTTATCCTGGTGGTAGTGGATCATGCCACCAGGTACCCAGAGGCTATTCCCCTTAGGACCACTACAGCACCTGTGGTGGCAAGGGCCCTCCTGGGAATTTTCTCAAGAGTGGGCTTCCCTAAGGAGGTTGTATCAGACAGGGGTGCAACTTTATGTCTGGATACTTAAAAACAATGTGGAAGGAGTGTGGAGTGACTTACAAGTTCACCACACCCTATCACCCACAATGCAATGGTTTAGTTGAGAGATTCAACAAAACCTTGAAGGGCATGATTAAAGGGCTCCCAGAAAAGCTTAGGCGAAGATGGGACATACTCTTGACCTGCCTTTTATTTGCGTACAGGGAGGTGCCTCAAAAGGGGGTTGGCTACAGCCCTTTTGAACTTTTGTTTGGTCACCCTGTCAGGGGTCCACTGTGCTTGGTGAAGGAAGGAATGGAGTTACCTCTCAAGCCCCCAAAGCAAGACATAGTGGACTACGTACTTGGTCTCCGCTCCCGGATGGCTGAGTATATGAAAAAGGCAACTAAAAACCTTGAGGCTAGCCAGGAACTTCAAAAGGCCTGGCATGACCAAAGAGCTGTACTGACTGTTTACCAGCCAGGACAGAAGGTGTGGGTGTTGGAGCCAGTGGCCCCAGCAGCTCTCCAAGACAAATGGAGTGGACCCCATACCATTGTTGAACAGAAGGGTGAGGTTACCTACTTAGTAGACCTAGGAACACCCAGGAGTCCCCACAGGGTTCTCCATGTCAACAGGTTAAAACGCATATGTGGACAGGGCAGACATGGGCTTGCTCATGGCTACTGATGAGGGACAGGAGGAAGAGAGTGACCCACTCCCTGACCTGCTCTCACAGAACCCTGGTGATGGGTCAGTGGATGGTGTAGCCTTGGCAGGCAGCCTCACTACCCAGCAGCAGACTGATTGCAGACAGGTGCTCAATCAGTTCAGACACATATTCTCACTGACACCCAGTCAGACTACCTGGTGCACTCATGAAGTGGACACTGGGGACAGTCTGCCTATTAAAAATAAGATTTATAGGCAACCTGACCATGTCAGGGACTGTATCAGGACAGAAGTCCAGAAGATGTTGGATTTGGGAGTTATTGAACCCTCAGATAGCCCTTGGGCTAGTCCAGTGGTCCTTGTGCCAAAACCTCACACCAATGGTGGGAAAAGAGAGATGAGGTTTTGTGTGGACTACAGGGGTCTCAATGCAGTCACTAGGACTGATGCCCATCCAATACCAAGGGCAGATGAGCTAATAGACACTTTGGCCTCAGCCAAGTATCTAAGCACATTTGACCTGACAGCTGGCTACTGGCAAATCAGACTAGCTGATGATTCAAAGCCAAAGACAGCATTCTCAACCCCTAGTGGGCATTATCAATTTGTGGTGATGCCCTTTGGTCTGAAGAATGCACCTGCCACTTTTCAGAGGTTGGTGAATACAGTCCTTACAGGTCTGGAAGCCTATAGTGCAGCATATCTAGATGATATTGCTGTCTTTAGCTCCACCTGGGAGGATCACCTGGTCCACCTCAGAAATGTTTTACAGGCCCTGCAGAAAGCAGGCCTGACTATCAAGGCCACCAAGTGCCAGATAGGGCAGAGTCAGGTTGTGTACCTGGGCCACCTTGTGGGTGGAGGCCAGGTTCAACCACTGCAGAGCAAGATCCAGACCATCATGGACTGGACTGCTCCAACTACCCAGACTCAGGTGAGAGCCTTCTTAGGCCTGACTGGGTTCTATAAGAGATTTGTCAAGGGGTATGGATCAATAGTGACTCCCCTGAATGACTTAACTTCCAAGAAAATGCCCAAAAAGGTTCAGTGGACAGTTAGCTGTCAAAAGGCATTTGATGACCTGAATCAGGCCATGTGCACTGCTCCCATTCTACAGAGTTCTGATTACTCCAAGAAGTTCATTGTTCAAACTGATGCATCTGAATTGGGGGTAGGGGCTGTACTGTCACAATTGAATGATGAAGGTCAGGATCAGCCAGTAGCTTTCATTAGCAGAAGGCTGACCCCTAGAGAGAAACGTTGGTCAGCCATTGAGAGGAGGCCTTTGCTGTGGTCTGGGCTCTGAAGAAGTTGAGGCCATACTTGTTTGGTACTCACTTCCTTGTTCAAACAGACCATAAGCCCCTCTTATGGCTAAAACAAATGAAGGGTGAAAACCCCAAACTGCTTAGGTGGTCCATTTCCCTACAGGGGATGGACTTCACAGTGGAACATAGACCTGGGAGTAACCATGCCAATGCAGATGGACTCTCTAGGTACTTCCACTTAGAACATGAAGACTTAACTGGGCAAGGTTAGTTTAATGTCCCTACGTTTGGGGGGGTTGTGTAGGAGAGTAGGATCTGCTTCACATGGGTACCCCCACTTTTGCTGATGCTTCACTGTTTTTCGACCTTAGTCTGGCTGGGGCCCTGCTAATCAGAACCCCAGCCTAGCTGCTTCCTCTCTAAAATGGTTTCCATGTGCCTTAGGCACATCTCTGATTGGAATCTGGAGTGCCCTTATAAGTCCCTAGTATATGGTATACTATGTACCCAGGGCATAGGTACCTCAGAGGCCTACCAGGGGCTGCAGCATGTATTGTGCCACCCCTGGAAGGCCATCCAAACTGACACCACAGGTCTGCTACTGCAGCCTGGGTAAGGTGGTGCATGCACCCCTTACTGTGATATAGGTTACCTATATCACTATATACATACACACATATAAACCTATAAGTCACTCCTATGGCAGGCCTTATCAATCCTGAAGGCAGAGTGCGTGGTTCCTATGTGAGAGGGTGCCCCTGCATGAGCAGGGCCCCTCTGCAGCGTTCGGAGACCCTTCTCTGATGCTGTTTGTAGTGCAGCCTGACCATATACTCTTAAGCGCATTATAACCTCGCGTTAAATGCTAACTTCGGGATGGCTGCACGGAAACATGTCGTGTTTGGTGTCAAACATCTTGGAATACTACCCCCCGCCAGTTCTGGCGGCGGGTGTAGCATTCCACCCTTCTAGAGGGAAAGACATGTACACACCGGTATGCCCGGTACTGACTTTCCAGAGCCCTGGCATCACAAAATGGATGCCGCTGCCACAGACACGAGTCTGGCCTCCTGCTGCTGACCGAAACTCCGGCAGGGGAGGCCTGGACAATAGGTTTCCTGTCCCAGGGAGGTGTGACCACCTCCCCAGACAGGATAGTGTGTATTGGGGCTGGGCGGGAGCACTCTCGGGTGCTTTGAAATCCTGCACTGGGGGCACACTTGGTGTCCCTGTGCATACCCCAGTTCAAAACGGCTCAGGGGCTTCCAGCCCCTGCTCTGGCGCGAAACTGGACAAAGGGAAAGGGGTGTAACCACCCCTCTGCCCTGGCCCTCCCATAGGTGGCGCCACAGAGTATGTCCAACCCCCTACCTTAGTATAAGTAGGGGAACCCAGTCCTTAGGACTTTAGATTTACCTGGACGAAACTCTGACACAGAATCCTGGACCTTCGACGATCTACTTTAAGATTAGAGTCCTGAAGAATCTCCCTTGGGGTCAAGGAGTGACTCCCCTGCTTGGCAGGCACCAAAGAAGCAATTGTCCGGTCTGCATCGCTGAAGCTCCCGTCGGACGCCGAAGTCTTTGCATCACCAGAGGTGGATTTCCAGACTTCCCTGAGGCTGCCCTGAGTCCCCAGCAAAGCTGAGACCCGTAGCTGTCGTGGGTAACGTGGAACCGTGACCCCTGGACACCGATCGCATTTGCAAGACATCCTCTTCTGGGTCTCCCACGAAGTAGTGCTTTGGGCTCCGAGTAGCACCAGCCTCCAGCACCAACTGCACTGAAGATCACTGGCCTCCACTCCACGAGTGTCCTGTGAGCCAGCTCCACGTGCACCGTCTCGA
This sequence comes from Calotriton arnoldi, assembly GCA_963921515.1. Taxonomy (NCBI): domain Eukaryota; kingdom Metazoa; phylum Chordata; class Amphibia; order Caudata; family Salamandridae; genus Calotriton; species Calotriton arnoldi. Next base: position 701,599 of record CAWUFW010005511.1, on the reverse strand, counting down.
GGCTCCTTCGCGGTCGCTAGTCCGTTGGCTAGTAGGCCCTCACGAAGGCCAATGTTTTTCTGCTTGGGCTCCTTGGTTGCTCCAGGTGTGCCCTGACTTATCCTCGCTGGGTGAGTCCCCCAGACCTTGCTGGTCTGCAACATCGTCCTTCTTCCATTTCCACAAGACTTGCCGTTGCCAAGGCTTGTTGGGTCCAATCCGGTCGCCGACACCCCTGTAATCGACAGACGTTGTGGGACAGCTCGAATCCAGCTCCTGGTTGTCGTCGATGCCTCCTGGATCTCGTGGCTGAAGAGTCAAGACGACTGTCAACCTACCTGAAGCACTCGACATCGGTGGGCATCTGCTCATCGCCTTCCTGGTCACTGGCTAGTGACCCAGACTCTGTCCCCTCTGCTTTCAGGTTCTTCAGATCTTCGATCCACCTTTGGATCCACCCGAACACTTTCGACTTGGCCGCCAGCAGCACTTTGCAGCAGATCGCCATTGAAAGCGACGAGCGAAACCCGACCCCGAAAGACACCTATGCACCCGGCTTCCCTGGGTGAGGTAACTCGAGTACTCCGGTGCTCCCGTGGGTATTGACACTAGAACAGCCTAGTTCTCAAAGGGTTTGCTCCAAGTCCTCCTCTAAGTGTCCCTTTTCTTTTAAATTCTAATCGCGACTTTCCACATAGAAGTTAACGGTGGTTCGCGGTTGTGTTCATACACTCCACGCGTCCCCCGTGGGTCCCCTGTGTCACTGCCTTGGGTGGTTCCTTGTGGTCCAAGCACTTCTACAGGCTCTAGGCCTTGTGTCTAGCTCAGTCGTGGTTCTTATACCACTTTATTGGTATATGGTTTGGTACGCCCCTGGGGCTCAAACGTGTATTTGTGCTATTACTGTAGATAACTAACTCATAACGTATGTACTTCGAACTCTAGCCTCATAAAGAGACTAGAGGGGTGTGTTTAGTAATAAATACATATATTTTGAATATATACCTGGTGTGGTCCTCTTTCATTTGGTCACTCAAGAGATTATAGACTAGTAAAACAAGCTGCTTTACATTCCTTCAAGACTTAGCCTGAAGGCTGCTCTCCATAGCTACCACTAGGATAGCTTTCAATAAAGGTTGTCTTTAACCTATCTCCAATAAGGGGTTGTTTGGAGTGGTGAAAGGTGCCCACTATAATTAGTGGACAGCATATGCCAGGCCAACTTCTCACATCGACGACAACCAGGAGCTGGATTCGAGCTGTCCCATAATGTTTGTCGATTACTGAGGTGTCAGCGACCAGATTGGACCCAACAAGCCTTGGCAACGGCAAGTCTCGTGGAAATAGAAGAAGGACGGTGGTGCAGACCAGCAAGGTCTGAGGGACTCACCCAGCGAAGATAAGTCAGGGCATGCCTGGAGCAACCAGGAAAGCCCAAGCAGAAGAAGATTGGCCTTCGGGAGGGCCTACTAGCCAACGGACTAGCGACCGCAAAGGAGCCTCGAGTGGACGCACTTAGAGCTGGCTCCCGGTACACTCGTGGAGTGGAGGCCAGTGATCTTCGGTGCAGTCGGTGCTGGAGGCGGGGGCTACTCACAGCCCAAAGCACAACTTCGTGGAGGACTAGGAAGAGGATGCACTTGCAAATGTGCTCGTTGTCCAGGGGTCACGGTTCCACATTACCCACGACAGCTACGGGCCTCAGCTTTGCTGGGGACTCAGGGCAGCCTCGGGGAAGTCTGGAAATCCACTTCTGGTGATGCAAAGACTTCGGCGTCCAGCGGGAGCTTCAGCGATGCAGACCGGACAATTGCTTCGTTGGTGCCTGCCAAGCAGGGGAGTCACTCCTTGACCCCAAGGGAGATTCTTCAGTCCTCTAATCTTAAAGTAGAGCGTCGAAGGTCCAGGATTCTGTGTCAGAGTTTCGTCCAGGTAAATCTAAAGTCCTAAGGACTGGGGTCCCATACTTATACTAAGTTAGGGGTTGGACATACTCTGGGGACCCACCTATGGGAGGGTCAGGGAAGAGGGGTGGTTACACCCATTCCCTTTGTCCAGTTTCGCGCCAGAGCAGGGGCTGGAAGCCCCTGAACCAGTTTGAACTGGGGTATGCACAGGGACACCAAGTGTGCCCCCAGTGCAGGACTTCAAAGCACCAGAGAGGGCTCCCGCCCAGCCCCAATACACATTATCCTGTCTGGGGGGGTGGTTACACCTCCCTGGGACAGGAAACCTACTGTCCAGGCCTCCCCTGCCGGAGTTTCAGTCAGCAGCAGGAGGCCAGACTCATGTCTGTGGCAGCGGCATCCATTTTGTGATGTCACGGCTTGGAAAGAAGTTACCGGACAGGCCGGTGTGTACATGTCTCTCCCTCTAGAAGGGTGGAATGCTACCCCCGCCACCAGAACTGGCGGGGGGGTAGTATTCCAAGATGTTTGACACCAAACACGACATGTTTCTGTGCAGCCATCCCAAAGTTAGCATTTAACGCGAGGTTATAATGCGCTTAAGAGTATATGGTCAGGCTGCACTACAAACAGCATCAGAGAAGGGTCTCCGAACGCTGCAGAGGGGCTCTGCTCATGCAGGGGCCCCTCTCACATAGGAACCAAGCACTCTGCCTTCAGGATTGACAAGGCCTGCCATAGGAGTGACTTATAGGTTTATATGTGTGTAGGTATGTAGTGATATAGGTAACCTATATCACAGTAAGGGGTGCATGCACCACCTTACCCAGGCTACAGTAGCAGACCTGTGGTGTCCTTTTGGCTGACCTTCCAGGGGTGGCACAATACATGCTTCAGCCCCTGGCAGGCCTCTGAGGTACCTATGCCCTGGGTACATAGTATACCATATACTAGGGACTTACAAGGGCACTCCAGATTCAAATCAGAGATGTGCCTAAGGCACATGGAAACCATTTTAGAGAGGAAGCAGCTAGGCTGGGGTTCTGATTAGCAGGGCCCCAGCCAGACTAATGTCGAAAAACAGTGAAGCATCAGCAAAAAGTGGGGGTACCCATGTGAAGCAGATCCTACTCTCCTACACAACCCCCCCCCCCAAACGTAGGTACATTAAACTAACCTTGCCCAGTTAAGTCTTCATGTTCTAAGTGGAAGTACCTAGAGAGTCCATCTGCATTGGCATGGTTACTCCCAGGTCTATGTTCCACTGTGAAGTCCATCCCCTGTAGGGAAATGGACCACCTAAGCAGTTTGGGGTTTTCACCCTTTATTTGTTTTAGCCATAAGAGGGGCTTATGGTCTGTTTGAACAAGGAAGTGAGTACCAAACAAGTATGGCCTCAACTTCTTCAGAGCCCAGACCACAGCAAAGGCCTCCCTCTCAATGGCTGACCAACGTTTCTCTCTAGGGGTCAGCCTTCTGCTAATAAAAGCTACTGGCTGATCCTGACCTTCATCATTCAATTGTGACAGTACAGCCCCTACCCCCAATTCAGATGCATCTGTTTGGACAATGAACTTCTTGGAGTAATCAGGACTCTGTAGAATGGGAGCAGGGCACATTGCCTGCTTTAGGTCATCAAATGCCTTTTGACAGCTAACTGTCCACTGAACCTTTTTGGGCATTTTCTTGGAAGTTAAGTCATTCAGGGGTGTCACTATTGACTCATACCCCTTGACAAATCTCCTATAGTACCCAGTCAGGCCTAAAAAGGCTCTCACCTGAGTCTGGGTGGTGGGAGCAGTCCAGTCCATGATGGTCTGGATCTTGCTCTGCAGTGGTTGAACCTGGCCTCCACCCACAAGGTGGCCCAGGTACACAACCTGACTCTGCCCTATCTGGCACTTGGTGGCCTTGATAGTCAGGCCTGCTTTCTGCAGGGCCTGAAAAACATTTCTGAGGTGGACCACGTGATCCTCCCAGGTGGAGCTAAAGACAGCAATATCATCTAGATATGCTGCACTATAGGCTTCCAGACCTGTAAGGACTGTATTCACCAACCTCTGAAAAGTGGCAGGTGCATTCTTCAGACCAAAGGGCATCACCACAAATTGATAATGCCCACTAGGGGTTGAGAATGCTGTCTTTGGCTTTGCATCATCAGCTAGTCTGATTTGCCAGTAGCCAGCTGTCAGGTCAAATGTGCTTAGATACTTGGCTGAGGCCAAAGTGTCTATTAGCTCATCTGCCCTTGGTATTGGATGGGCATCAGTCCTAGTGACTGCATTGAGACCCCTGTAGTCCACACAAAACCTCATCTCTCTTTTCCCACCATTGGTGTGAGGTTTTGGCACGAGGACCACTGGACTAGCCCAAGGGCTATCTGAGGGTTCAATAACTCCCAAATCTAACATCTTCTGGACTTCTGTCCTGATACAGTCCCTGACATGGTCAGGTTGCCTATAAATCTTATTTTTAATAGGCAGACTGTCCCCAGTGTCCACTTCATGAGTGCACCAGGTAGTCTGACTGGGTGTCAGTGAGAATATGTGTCTGAACTGATTGAGCACCTGTCTGCAATCAGTCTGCTGCTGGGTAGTGAGGCTGCCTGCCAAGGCTACACCATCCACTAACCCATCACCAGGGTTCTGTGAGAGCAGGTCAGGGAGTGGGTCACTCTCTTCCTCCTGTCCCTCATCAGTAGCCATGAGCAAGCCCATGTCTGCCCTGTCCACATATGGTTTTAACCAGTTGACATGGAGAACCCTGTGGGGACTCCTGGGTGTTCCTAGGTCTACTAAGTAGGTAACCTCACCCTTCTGTTCAACAATGGTATGGGGTCCACTCCATTTGTCTTGGAGAGCTGCTGGGGCCACTGGCTCCAACACCCACACCTTCTGTCCTGGCTGGTAAACAGTCAGTACAGCCTTTGGTCATGCCAGGATTTTTGAAGTTCCTGGCTAGCCTCAAGGTTTTTAGTTGCCTTTTTCATGTACTCAGCCATCCTGGAGCGGAGACCAAGTACATAGTCCACTATGTCTTGCTTTGGGGGCTTGAGAGGTAACTCCCATCCTTCCTTCACCAAGCACAATGGACCCCTGACCGGGTGACCAAACAAAAGTTCAAAAGGGCTGTAGCCAACCCCCTTTTGAGGCACCTCCCTGTATGCAAATAAAAGGCAGGGCAAGAGTATGTCCCATCTTCGCCTAAGCTTCTCTGGGAGCTCTTTAATCATGCCGTTCAGGGTTTTGTTGAATCTCTCAACTAAACCATTGCATTGTGGGTGATAGGGTGTGGCGAACTTGTAAGTCACTCCACACTCCTTCCACATTGCTTTCAAGTATCCAGACATAAAGTTAGCACCCCTGTCTGATACAACCTCCTTAGGGAAGCCCACTCTGGAGAAAATCCCCAGGAGGGCTCTTGCCACCACAGGTGCTGTAGTGGTCCTAAGGGGAATAGCCTCTGGGTACCTGGTGGCATGATACACTACCACCAGGATAAACCAGTGCCCAGATGCTGTTTGGGGATCCATGGGTCCAACAATGTCAATCCCCACCCTTTCAAAGGGAACCCCCACCACAGGTAGTGGTATCAGGGGGGCCTTTGTAGTGCCACCTGCCTTGCCACAGGCCTGGCAGGTTACACAGGAGCGACAAAACTCCTTGGTGTCTTCAGACATGTGGGGCCAGTGAAAGTGAGGGACAATTCTGTCCCAAGTCTTGTTCTGGCCCAGGTGACCTGCTAAGGGAATGTCATGGGCTAGGGTCAATAGGAAGCCCCTGAACTTCAGAGGTATAACCAACCTCCTGGTGGCACCAGGCTTGGGGACTCTACACTCTGAGTACAAGAGTCCATCATCCCAATACACTGAATGGGGACCACTAGCTTTCCCAGCAGCCTCAGCAGCAGCTTGCTGTCTGAGGGGTTCAAGAGAGGGCAGCTCTGCTGCTCCTGGCTCAGATCTGCCCTGGAAGGGCCCCCTGTCCCCAAGAACTCAACCTGGTCAGGTTCAAGCTCCTCTGGGACAGTTCCTTCCTCAGGACTGAGATCATCCCCCTCAAGAGACTGATCTTCCTTCTGAGCCAAGGGGGAAGGCACTGCCTTTACCCTACTACTCCTCATCTTGGAGGGCACTTGGTCCATTATTCCAGAATCCAAGGCCTGTTCAGTGTTAGACATTTTGGCTTGTGACCTGGTCACAGCAAACACATCTGCAGGGATGCCCAGCATTTTTGCATGGGTCCTGAGCTCCACTTCTGCCCAAGCTGAAGTTTCTAGATCATTGCCAAGCAAGCATTCAACTGGTAGGTCTGCACTTACCACAACCTTCTTAAGGCCAGTTACCCCTCCCCAGGAGAAGTTAACAACTGCCAGAGTATGGTCTGTTCTGACATTGCTAGCATTGGTCACTTGGTACATTTCACCAAGTATAATCTGCCCAGGATCCACAAGGTCTTGTGTCACCATGGTGACACTTGCCCCTGTGTCCCTAAATGCCAAAGCCTCTTTTCCATTGATTAAGGGCTGTTGCCTGTACTTGCCCAGATTACTGGGACTCACAGAGGAGGTCACATCCATGCCTCCATCACAGACTAGGACAGCCTGAGTGAGTTCTCTGACTAGGTCAGAGCTCATCTCCTTACCCAGGGTCAACCCTACTAAACCCTTGGCTTGTGTAGTCCCACCACCAACTGTAACTGCACTAGGGGAGCAGGTGCCTTAGGGGCATTGGTGGGGGCTGGAGTAGAGTCTTTGGACTTGGTGCAATCACTGGTCCAGTGGGTCTTTTGCTTACAGACCTTGCACCATGGTTTCTTTTGGCCTTTCCCTTTGTTAGACTGTGAATCCCCACCTGAAGAAGATTTTTGGGGGCCTTGTGAAGACTTCTGGTCTTTACCCTTCTCCCCACCCTTATCAGAGTTCTTAGAATCTTGCTTCTTTGGGTCACCACCTTGGTTCTGTACCTTCTGCCTCACCCAGGTTCTGACCCATTTGTCTGCCTTCTTTCCCAATTCTTGGGGAGAGGTCAGATCAGAGGCCACCAGGTACTGATGCAACAGCTGATTTTGACAGTTATTAAGAATCTGCTCCCTCATGATAAGATTGTACAATCCTGTGAAGTCACATACCTTACTGCCCATCAACCAACCTTCCAGAGCCTTAGCAGAACAATCCACATAGTCTACCCAGTCTTGAGTCTGTGCTTTTTGGGTATCTCTGAACTTTAACGTGTATTGTTCAGTTGTTAGGCCAAACCCATCAATCAGAGCACTCTTCAAGACTTTGTAATTGTCAGCATCCTCTTCTCTTACAGTGAGGAGCTTGTCTCTACCTTTGTCTGCAAAGGAGAGCCACAAGATTGCTGCCCACTGCTCCTGAGGGACCCTCTGTACTTTACAGGCCCTCTCCAGTGCAGTTATCCATTTGTGAATGTCATCCCCACTCTGGTAGGGAGGGACAATCTTGCTCAGGTTTCTATGGTCATAAGACCTTTCCCTATCTCTGGGGAAATTGCTGCCACCATGGGACTCTAGTCCCAACTTTTCTCTCTCTATAGAGATCTAGGGACTCCTGTCTATAGCCAATTGCTGTTTTCTGAGTTCAAGCTGGGCTTGCTCATACTGAATCAGTCTCTTCCTCCTCTCATGAGAGGATTCCCTTCCATGAGAGGAGACAGAGGTCCCTACTGAGGTGTCAGAGTGGTTAGACTCCTGAGAAGGAGATCTAGTCCTTCTGGGCACACTCACAACTCTTCCTGGGGGGCAAAGGGAGGTCATTCTGATCCTCCTCCTCCTCCACAGGAGGAATTGGGTTTTCCAGGTAAAGGTCATTTTCACCTTCCTGGCCAGTTTCAGAGGGGGGGCCCTGGGTTTCTTCACCCCTGACCCCTTCCTCATTTTCTGCCCCACCCTCTCTGCCTACCCCTTCAGACCCTAGGGGCCTGCTGAGATCATCAGCTAGTAGCACCTCTCTGAGGTGTTGGGTGCTGGCACTTTTGCCTGCCTTCAGCTTCCTAGTATTGCACAATGCTCTCAATTCCAAGAATGGGAGATTATCATACTTGGAGGGAAGAAGCCCACTGGCTTCTGGCAAGGACTCACTGAGTCCTGGCTTTGAAGACATTACTAGTGAGGTGTGGTGTATGCACTACCTACTCTAGTGTGGCCTACTAAACTCTCTTGAGTTGTAGAAAGAGTGTGCTATCCCTTAACACACAACTCTAAGTTCAGTAGAACTTACTGTATACTAAGCTTGAGTTATATGTACCTAAGGTACCCTTAGTGGTTTTCAGTTGATCAATTCAATTGAGATTATCTGGTAAAACAATAGCAATCTGGAATCCCACACGCTGCACACCAATGTGAGAAGTTGGCCTGGTATATGCTGTCCACTAATAATAGTCGGCACCTTGTACCAGTCCAAACAACCTCTTATTGGAGATAGGTTAAAGACAACCTTTATTGAAAGCTATCCTAGTGGTAGCTATGGAGAGCAGCCTTCAGGCTAAGTCTTGAAGGAATGTAAAGCAGCTTGTTTTACCAGTCTATAATCTCTTGAGTGACCAAATGAAAGAGGAACACACCAGGTATATATTCAAAATATATGTATTTATTGCTAAACACACCCCTCTAGTCTCTTTATGAGGCTAGAGTTCAAAGTACATAAGTTATAAGTTAGTTATCAACAGTAATAGCACAAATACACGTTTGAGCCCTAGGGGCGTACCAAACCATATACCAATAAAGTGGTATAAGAACCACGACTGAGCTAGACACAAGGCCTAGAGCCTGTAGAAGTGCTTGGACCACAAGGAACCACCCAAGGTAGTGACACTGGGGACCCACGGGGGACGCGTGCAGTGTGAGAACACAGCCGCGAATCGCCGTTGACTTCTATGGGGAAAGTCGCGGTTGGAATTTTAAGGAAAAGGGACACTTAGAGGAGGACTTGGAGCAAACCCCTTTAGAACTGGGTTGTTCTAGAGTCTATACCCACGGGAGCACAGGAGTACTCGAGTTACCTCACCCAGGGAAGCCGGGTGCATAGGTGTCTTTCGGGGTCGGGTTTCGTCGTCGTTTTCAATGGCGATCTGCTGCAAAGTGCTGCTGGCGGCCAAGTCGAAAGTGTTCGGGTGGATCCAAAGGTGGATCGAAGATCTGAAGAACCTGAAAGCAGAGGGGACAGAGTCTGGGTCACTAGCCAGTGACCAGGAAGGCGATGAGCGGATGCCCACCGATGTCGAGTGCTTCAGGTAGGTTGACGGTCATCTTGACTCTTCAGCCACGAGGTCCAGGAGGCGTCGACGACAACCAGGAGCTGGATTCGAGCTGTGCCACAACGTCTGTCGATTACTGAGGTGTCGGCGACCAGATTGGACCCAACAAGCCTTGGCAACGGCAAGTCTCGTGGAAATAGAAGAAGGATGGTGGTGCAGACCAGCAAGGTCTGAGGGACTCACCCAGCAAGGGTAAGTCAGGGCACGCCTGGAGCAACCAGGGAAGCCTAAGCAGAAGAAGATTGGCCTTCAGGAGGGCCTACTAGCCAACGGACTAGCAACCACGAAGGAGCCTCGAGTGGACGCACTTAGAGCTGGCTCCCGGGACACTCATGGAGTGGAGGCCAGTGATCTTCGGTGCAGTCGGTGCTGGAGGTGGGGCTACTCGGAGCCCAAAGCACAACTTCGTGGAGGACCAGGAAGAGGATGCACCTGCAAATGTGCTCGGTGTCCAAGGGTCACGGTTCCACGTTACCCACGACAGCTACGGGCCTCAGCTTTGCTGGGGACTCAGGGCAGCCTTGGGGAAGTCTGGAAATCCACCTCTGGTGATGCAAAGACTTCGGCGTCCGGCGGGAGCTTCAGCGATGCAGACCGGACAATTGCTTCGTTGGTGCCTGCCAAGCAGGGGAGTCACTCCTTGACCCCAAGGGAGATTCTTCAGTCCTCTAATCTTAAAGTAGAGCGTCGAAGGTCCAAGATTCTGTGTCAGAGTTTCGTCCAGGTAAATCTAAAGTCCTAAGGACTGGGGTCCCATACTTATACTAAGATAGGGGGTTGGACATACTCTGTGGACCCACCTATGGGAGGGTCAGGGAAGAGGGGTGGTTACACCCATTCCCTTTGTCCAGTTTCGCGCCAGAGCAGGGGCTGGAAGCCCCTGAACCAGTTTGAACTGGGGTATGCACAGGGACACCAAGTGTGCCCCCAGTGCAGGACTTCAAAGCACCAGAGAGGGCTCCCACCCAGCCCCAATACACATTATCCTGTCTGGGGAGGTGGTTACACCTCCTGGGACAGGAAACCTATTGTCCAGGCCTCCCCTGCCGGAGTCTCAGTCAGCAGCAGGAGGCCAGACTCGTGTCTGTGGCAGCGGCATCCATTTTGTGATGCCAGGGCTTGGAAAGAAGTTGCCGGGCAGGCCGGTGTGTACATGTCTCCCCTCTAGAAGGGTGGAATGCTACCCCGCTGCCAGAACTGGCAGGGGGTAGTATTCCAAGATGTTTGACACCAAACACGACATGTTTCCATGCAGCCATCCCAAAGTTAGCATTTAACGCGAGGTTATAATGCGCTTAAGAGTATATGGTCAGGCTGCACTACAAACAGCATCAGAGAAGGGTCTCTGAATGCTGCAGAGGGACTCTGCTCATGCAGGGGCCCCCTCTCACATAGGAACCACGCACTCTGCCTTCAGGATTGACAAGGCCTGCCATAGGAGTGACTTATAGGTTTATATGTGTGTAGGTATGTAGTGATATAGGTAACCTATATCACAGTAAGGAGTGCATGCACCACCTTACCCAGGCTGCAGTAGCAGACCTGTGGTGTCCTTTGGCTGGCCTTCCAGGGGTGGCACAATACATGCTTCAGCCCTGGCAGGCCTCTGAGGTACCTATGCCAAGGGTACATAGTATACCATATACTAGGGACTTACAAGGGCACTCCAGATTCCAATCAGAGATGTGCCTAAGGCACATGGAAACCATTTTAGAGAGGAAGCAGCTAGGCTGGGGTTCTGATTAGCAGGGCCCCAGCCAGACTAAAGTCGAAAAACAGTGAAGCATCAGCAAAAAGTGGGGGTACCCATGTGAAGCAGATCCTACTCTCCTACAACTGGGATTGTTCTGCAACTACTTGTTTGGAGCTAATCTTCTGACCTGAGCTTGTAAGGTTTTTAACTCCCCTGAAAACCATGCTTGGTATGTATTTAATCTATTTTCTTTGTTAATAAACACATTTTATTGTTTTATTAGCAGAACAAGTCACATCAGCCATTCTCGAAAAGCGACAAATAGCATCACTTACAATCAGGAGCAGAGCCATTATGATTGTTAAAGCATCACACAGGGAAATAACAATTTTGTACGTGTAGTATGTTTACAACAACCCAGCACCCACATCTGAAGCCCCAAACCATTTACTCCAAACCTTTGCATGTTTAGTGGGCCAGGCCCTGTGATTTGTACACTGGCTTCTCCTGTTGAGCATACTAATCTACTCCTTGTCTCCACGTCAACAGCTTCTGGGGTTTAGGAGCCTTCCAGTGGGGAGGAATATCTCTTTTAGCCACCATAAGGGCGGTGCCCAGCGGAGCCCGGTTGGCCTGTGAACCCCCCACCCCATCATCAACTCCCAGCAGGAACAAGCGTGGGAAGAGTCCCAGTGTCAGGCCCAAAACATTTGAAAGCTCAGCCAACACTGCCTTCCAGTAACGTGCTATTATGAGGCAAGACCGTACCATATGAAAGAAATCTGCTGGAGCGTGAGGGCATCGATCGCACATGGGGCTTGTTTGAAGTCCCGCTAGAAACAGCTTGGCGGGGTGAGGTATGCACAATGTAATTAGTTTGTCTGCACCAAGCAAAGCCTGGAAGAGACTGTAAGGACACCGGGAGCCATTAATCTGTTCCACCAAACCTCCTCTTCCAAAGGAGCATGCCAATTCTCCCTGCGGGCTCTAAGAGTATGTACTGTCTTGGGGTTGTTAATGGTCAAGGTGCGATAAATCTGGGAGACACCTCCCTTACCCTAGGCCCCCATCATTAACTTGGCTTCGGTGGGGCTAAATCCTGGGATAGGTGTATCTGGGGGGGATATGCACTCATAAGGCGAGGTGCAACTGCAGAAATGTGTGAAATTGCATTTGGATAATGCGTATCTCCCCTGGAGTTCCTGGAAGGAGGCCATATGTGTGCCTTTGCAGACATCGCCCAAGAGAGTGATACCAATGGAATCTCATCAAGTGAACCCCTTTAACGCCACTAACTCACCCAACCACGTGCCGTGCCAGAAAGGAGTGTGTTGAGTGACCTTCTTCCACCATCCCACATACCGCAGTGCAGACATTCACCCACTTGAACTCCAGCTGAATCACTTCTGAAAGCGCTCTTGCGATGTCACCTCCATAGAGCAGCTTTCAATGGTAAAAGGTACCCCCTAAAGTTAATTTTGAGGTCTGTGAGAAAGGGGAAAACAGAAATATATATGGAATATATATAGAAATATATATGCGGAAAGAGCCTCCCACTTGACCTACATCAATTCATCATTGGCTCAATGGGCTTTCCCTTGCTAAAACAATCATTAAGTGCCACAATAATACATTTATTTATGTCTTTATTTATTACAATTTCTTTTTCTGTGGCATAAAACTTTTTTTGGGGTTATCATATATTTTTATATTTTAAAACATGGAAAAAACTTCAATATTTATATATACAGTGCAATTCATAAGTCAATTCAACATAATATAAATCTTTCCTGTAGTCAAAAGAAACATATTTTTACATATCCCCATACTGTGAACCAACCTTCATTACATCACATCACACCTCACATTCCATCTCATCCTATCATACCTAACACACACATTCACACATCGAATACATAGCTAGTCCAGCCTTCATTGGCATGCTAAAAAAACACATGGCGAGGGCCCTTCATAAATGTTCATGGTTATGCTGCCAGCTGGGTGTTCAACAGGCCGACGAACGTTTCAGTGGATCTGATTTACTTAAATCCACCTTCTTCAGGACCGCTTATTTTTTGTTATTTTGTGTAGCGGAGGTAAGATGGGGAATCAGTGATTCAAGTTGGTTATGTACTCTAGATAAAGGCGCATATGCTGGAAACACAGGCACATCTGGGGCCTTCTTCTCTATTGCAGTTGTGGCTCTCTTAAAAGTGCTGCTAGCGTCTATGGGCGCTTATGGATTTGTTTTAAATCTCACTGGTACAATTTCCAATATGATAGATCATTTGTTAATGTGCTATGTCACATATTGCACTGGTAAACCTGAACGCTTGGCGCACATTGTCCAAGAAATGGTCTTGGTACTGATTCTTTGTACTTCTATTATTCTATTCGGTCCAAGACACCGGGATACCTCCGTCCCGCTTATGCATATGAAAGAAATCTGCTGGAGCGTGAGGGCATCGACCGCACATGGGGCTGGTTTGAAGTCCCGCTAGAAACAGCTTGGCGAGGTGAGTTATGCACAATGTAAGTAGTTTGTCTACACCAAGCAAAGCCTGGAAGAGACTGTAAGGACACCGGGAGCCATTAATCTGTTCCACCAAACCTCCTCTTCCAAAGGAGCATGCCAATTCTCCCTGCGGGCTCTAAGAGTATGTACTGTCTTGGGGTTGTTAATGGTCAAGGTGCGATAAATCTGGGAGATACCTCCCTTACCCTAGGCCCCCATCATTAACTTGGTTTCGGTGGGGCTAAATCCAGGGATAGGTGCATCTGGGGGGATATGCACTCATAAGGCGTGGTGCAACTGCATAAATGTGTGAAATTGCATTTGGATAATGCGTATCTCCCCTGGAGCTCCTGGAAGGAGGCCATATGTGTGCCTTCCCAGACATCGCCCAAGAGAGTGATGCCAATGGCATCTCATCAAGTGAACCCCTCTAGCGCCACTAACTCACCCAACCACGTGCCATGCCAGAAAGGAGTGTGTTGAGTGACCTTCTTCCACCATCCCACGTACCGCAGTGCAGACCTTCACCCACTTGAACACCAGCTGAATCACTTCTGAAAGCGCTCTTGCGATGTCACCTCCATAGAGCAGCTCCATAATTCATTGAAAACCCGGCGCGGCAAGTTCCCACTTATAGGCCGGGTCTGACCATCCCCCACTGAGCCATTTGTTAATGATCAAGAGGTGGGATGCTAGATAACATAAGATGACCATACCCAGGCCCCCGTCGCAAGAAGTGCGTTGACAGATGGAGAAGAAAGACAGAAATGAGACGGCCAATGAGTCCATCTCTCTGAACCAATGATGAGCGATACCATGGGGAAAATTTTGGAAGAGATATAAGAAATGGGGCAGTACCCTCATTTTGTAGAGGGCTATTCTTCGCATGGCATTCAATAGTAATGTCTGCCACTTCTTAAGCTTAAGATCGGCTTTGACCTAGCAGGTGAAAGGGGTGATGTTGAGAGACCAGGTTGGGGCTAGGTCGAGAGCCACTTGGGTGCCCAGATACTGGAAACTAATGTGGCCGATTGGCATCGATATTTGCCAATCCACACAGTCTTGCGAGAGCGCTAGTGGAATGAGGATCAATTTCGCCAGGTTGACAGTCAATCCCAAAGCCTCCACAAAAAGCTACAGGAGTCAGAGACATCAATGGCCACTGTCCGGTGAGTTCGAAAGATACAACATCATGTCACCCGGGTAGAGTGCAATGCAGTCTTTGTGTCCCATGTTCCATTGCCATCCCCTGATCTGTGTTTCACACCATATAAGTCGAGCAAGGGGATCGATTACCAACAGACAGAGGAGGGGGGACAGTGGCCAGCCCTTCCTGGTCCCCCGGCAGATGGGAAATTCATCTGAGACCACCCCGTTAATTTGCATACAGGCTGTCTGATTGGAGTAGAAGATCCGTATGAAAGCAGGGAAGTAGGGCCCAAACCCCGCCCTCCCCAGCATAGGGGGTCAGGTAGTTCCATTCCACTGTGTCAAAGGCTTTCTCAAAGTCTATCAGGAGTAAAGCCAGTGGAGTTGCAAGCCTATGACAGTGGGTCAGTGCCACATGCAGGCGCTGCAAACAGTGCTTTGCACTTTGAGCGGGCATGAAGCCACATTGGTCGGGATAGATTAATGACCAGAGAAATTGTCATCGGTGGTTGACCAGCACGATTGCAAAGATCTTAACATCCCTGTTGATAAGAGAGATAGGCCGGTAATCGGCACAGGAAATGGATGGTGGCTGCTTCTTTGGTATGACCACTATAGTGGCTTGATCGAGGTCTCTGGGGAAGAAACCCACCCATGCTGCTTCCTTATAGAGGTATAATAAATGAGGAGCTAGGATTTCTTTATATTTAAAATAAAATGTCATCACCTAGCCATCCGGGCCCAGCATTTTATCAGACTCCATCACCAAATCTACACCACCAGTTTCTTTGAGAGTAATGGGCTGTTCTAGCTCTCACTGTTCAGAGCTAGAGAGACTGAACAGGGGTATCTCATCAAGGAGGGAGACAGCCTTTTCAGAATGAGGACATGGGGCAGCTTTGTGTAGGTTTGCATAGCATTCACCAGGCACTTGGGCAATATCTAGGGAAGAGCAATGCATGCATCCCTTCCTGTCTGCTATCTCAGATATGATCCATCCGGCCAGGGGTCGGGAATCCAGCCAGAATAACAACTTGCTATTTTTGCCCACCACCAATACACCGGTGCAGTGGAGGCCCGCCAGATTTTCTTTGCTGCTTCTAGAGAGTGGGCCCTGATCTCCTCTCAAAGCAAGGCCAGTTCCCTGGTGATCGCGCTGTGGTTAACATCGGAGAACTGCATCCCTAATAGAAGAGCACAAGCTTCAAGTTGGGTAACTCGGTCGTATTGCACTTTTTCTTTCTGCCATAGGAGAGTTTTGGTGTGTCCCCGAATAGTAACCTTACATGCCGCTCAGAGAGTACCCGTTGAATGGACCGACCCTGTGTGGAAATGGACCACTATTTCACTCCTCACATTGTGAGAGTATGCCACATTTTGAAGATGCCAAGTGTTGAGTCACCACACAGGACGTCGGGTAGAGTCTGGTGTACGAATGCGAAGGAGCAAAGGGGAATGGTCAGAGATTCCAAGTGACAGTATCTTCACCTGCAAAACCGATAAAACATCAGTAGCCAGTATAAGAAGCATATCTATGTATGTGTCTGTATGATGCACAGCGGAGGTATGTGTATGTTACTTCTACTGAGGATTCCAAATTCTCCACATATCGCATAAACCTTAGGTGGTTACCCATTTGTGTAGGGAATTGGCTCTTTGGTGGCAAGCCTCTGATGGGGGACCACTGGAGTCCATCACAGGGTCTAGGATCACATGAAAACTTCCCCCTTTGACCATTAGACCCGAAGGGAATTGTGTTATAACCCCGAGGAGAGTGGCTAAGATGGAGTTCAGTGCTGTAGGAGGAGCATAGAGGCAGAGAATGTTAAAGGGGTGGCCCTCGGTCATACCCATTAGGGCAAAGTGATGGCCCTTAGGATCTGTCCAGGTCTGGGCACCAAGGGGAAGGTGCGGTGCAGCTAGATTGCCACCCTGTGGAACCCCCGCGCATACCCAGTCTGGTAGACTCTATCAAGCCCTTGCCACACCAGAAATGTACATTTTGTGCCCATCAGGTGCATCTCCTGGAGCATTAGGATGGAAAGGAAATAGCGTTGGGCATACCGCAGCAACCTGGAGTGCTTGATCCAGTCTAATAGATCATTTACGTTCCAGGACATACCAATGTAAGGAGCCATGGGAAGGTTGACAACATGATTTGCATAAAATCTAAGGGTGCACCGACTGCATGGGAGGGGCTGGGTGCTGAAAGTGATGCATTTGCATTTGGGTATATTGAAGCCATAGGTGGATGGGCCATGAGAGGACTTTGTGACCTATAGGAGAAAAGAAGCAAGAGGCATGTGGCAAAACAAATCATAGAAACATTATAGCGGAAAACCCATCTCCCCCCAACTCCCCATGCCCCATACGTCCCCCCCGAGAAACATCTGTCACCATATAACATGTTTCCCAACTTATAACCAGATTGTCATAGACAGGTGTGGAGTGGTGGACCCCTCCAGAGTTTGTGATGGGTACTGTTCGGTGCCTGCCCTCATGCAAGCCACCATAAGCTACACAGTTAGTTGCATGTTGAGCCAAGTCCCAGCCTGGGATTCAAAAGGTCTTCACATGTTGTAGCTAGGTGGGAAAAAGTGTCCGGGTCAGTCGTTCATTAGCCAGTCCTTTAAGGCTGTCCTGATTGTGGCTGTGGTCCTGAGGAGCTGGAGCTTGGCATGGGCGATGCGGCCCACATAATACGCCTCCCATGGTGAGATCCGGTATGGACCCGTCTCCGGTGTCTGCCCACCCCTGCCCTTGATGCCTGGATAGTCAAAGTGGGGGAAGAGCGGGCCGGCCGTCGTACTTGTAAGCCATTTCCATTCCAACTCAAGAGTTCTGAAGAAATGGGCCTTACCTGCAAGTATCACCTTGAGGAATGCTGGGAACAAGAGCGCATGAGACAGTTGAAGGGCCCGAAGTTTCTGTTTGACAGATTTGTAGGACATGCGTCTGGCCTGGATCTACAGGTGTAGTCGGGAAAAATTAAGATTTTTGAGTTCTGATATCAGAGGTCAGGGTGCGCTCGGGCTTCTCGCAGGATAGACACTCTATCCTTAAAGTTAAAAAACCTTGCTATCATAAGCTGATGCGAAGCGCCCGGAGGGGGTTTAGGAGTGAGTGCTCTGTGGGCTCGTTCCACCTCAAACCAGGGAGACAATTTATCAGCCGGCACTAAAGATTTGAGCCATTCCTCCAAGAATTCAGCAGGTTGAGTGTGCTCTGCATCCTTTGGCAAGCCCACAAAATGCAGACTATTGTGCCTCCAGCGATTTTCTGCATCCTCAGCACGATGGTGGAGTTCATTTGTGTGAGTGAGGAGGCAAACAACCTTTGTCTTGAGGTCAGAGACCTCATCTTCAACTGTGGAGAGATGTCCCTCTGCTTCTGTTATGCGGCTGGTTGCATTCTGTAGGTCCTGGCGGAGGAGGGCCATGTCCATTTGCACTTCTCCTATTTTCATCTCAGCTGTGGCCTGCGTGGCATGGATGGCAGGTAAAATGTTGTCAAGACCTCCTTCTGCAGGTACGTTTTTGTCTAAAGCATCCTCCCCTGTCACTCCGGCCCCAGTGGTGAACTAGTTGATGTGCGGCTGGGAGGGATGGAGTTTTGCGGCCTTATCTTTCCCCATGTTTAAGTTGAGTGAGTAGGGCAGTTGTGTCCAGGGCCTGGCCTGCTTGCTATGACCTATAGCAGCATGATCAGCCAAGCGCAGGTGGGTCGCTGCTTGGAACTGTGGAGAACAGAAATGTCGCAGGAAGAGCAGAGCATCTGGCTGTGAATCTGTGCCACTGCGCTGCAGGGGGACCGGGTCTATGTCAAGTGACCCCTAGTTGTGGAACCACAAACTCCCTGGTGCATATGCCACTTGCCACAAAATCCCCTTGACCCTCTCAACCATGCCTATTCACCTTCATGCTGCTCAGATAAGCATTGGGGTCTGGGTGCAGGAAAAACTGAGACGTGCTTGCAGTGTCAAGTCTCTAAGGCAAATCCACCCCGGTTTCAGGTACCACAAGTGAGCAGCAGGGAGTTATTCACTTCTGGGGGGAGTAAAGGAGGGAAGCCCCTCAAAAGGCTGTAGAGGGCTGGTCCAGGTACTGCAGATAACCCCAGTGAAGAAAGGAGAGGGGAAAGACTCACGTGGTCTTAGGGCATCTCAGCGACGTCACTATAGCATCTAGGGCGGCACCTCACCATGAAGGGAATAGGCAGGATAGGGTACAAACCAATTGTTCAAGAAAAAATACCTTGGCAACTCTTTCTCTATTAAGTATACAAGACCATTATTCCCACATGATAGGAAAAGACTCAGTGTACCACAGTTATCAATAACAAATATTTGTATTCATACAAAATCATTTAAAAAGACCAAAGTAAATTCTGTTTCACTGTTTGGATAAACAAATTTGGGAACATAACATCACAATAAAAACAACGCTTATGACAGTAATATTTGTTTTCCCAATGCCTCATACAACAGGCAAAGCTGTATGTCCTATAGATATGGTCCGTGTAGGAAGAACTGTACAATCAATCATTAGGTTAACTGTTTACAAAATTATCAGGAAAATAATAGATTAGATAGTACAAATGGAAAACAAAAATACAATGAGTTTGAAGATGCAGTTTGATGGCTTTTAATTCAATGATGAATCTTCATAATGTCTACGAGTGTTTCGGTGAGAAGAGCGCCTTCATCAGGAAAGCCACAATAAATCATATGCCTAGAAATAAAAATGTACACTGAGTCTCAATAAAAACAGCCAAATAAAGAATAATTCAAACTCTCTAGCTACATGATGGTACGAACAAACAGAGATGTTAGAGTAAGGAAGTTCGTCATCACCATACAACATGCACCAAGTGCTAGTTAGCAGTTGGAAAATGTATGAAACTCCTGTGAAATAGTATGAAACATTAAAAGAGAAGGTTTGTACAAATAAAGCCCAGAATCGTGATCTCATGGAGTCCAAGGTGAATAAAGTAAAAGGCTCTTGGTAGAAGAGGAATTGCTTACCATGACCCCAGAGAAGGTGGTCAAGAATGTACCTCACACATGTACAGGACAGATGGAATGCTGTCATCTGGCTGCGAAAAGGGTGTAAATTAAGAAATGGGACAAATGAATACAAATGTTAATAAGAAAAGTGACTAATATTACTGTTGATATTACTATTGCCATAATGCATTGAAATACCTTTCACTGTACTAAGGAGGCTCAACAACTGGTCTGGGTATGGTCCAGGCTGGAGCCCATTATGTTGAGATATATGAGGGGGAGTAAAAACAGCAACTACGGATAAAGTCATAAATTCCCTGACCCCACGGGGAGATATAAAGATATTTCTCTTGGAATGACGCATTCCCAAGTTTACTTGGCTTAGTAAATCTGTGAATGCACCAAAAACCATGGGTGCATGTGTGGGAACACACACATCCCACCAATGGAACGTGTTCCCAATGCAGAGCATTGCAAGGCAGTGTCTTGCGCTACCTTGCATTACTCCAGATTTGCTTAGCCATGCAGAACCATGCAAGGTGGCTTTGTGCGGCTTAGTGATTCTGACTTAAGGGCTTACGTTGCCTTGAGTCACCTTGCATGACGCAACGGTGACGCAAGCCTTGGGTAAATCTGGGCTCAGGAGTTTTGGTTGATCATATCAGAGAAAATGAGTTTAAGATCTCACGTAATTTGTGAGATGATTTGATGGTACTGAAGAGTTGGAGTGTTGTTAAGTGCTTTAAATATGATGATGAATCACAACCAAAAAGCCATTTAGGCCTTACAGTGCTGAACATTGAATAGAAGGAAGTGAGTATTTGTCAGAGTGGTGATGCTGAATTGAGCTCAGTAGATTCTTATGTGTAATCCACTTGCAGTGCACATTGATTGCCTTAAAACTGAATTTTTCCTACTTACTACTGAGCACCCTCCAGATACACAAAGAGACATTTTATATAAAGTAAACTGGGATTGCAAATCTGTTTGTAATGCATGTCCAGGGATAGTAGTAATCTGGTGTTCCTGAAGTGCCATACTACTCCTGTCCTAGTACTGAACTGGTGGTATTTCTCTGCTTTATCATTTTCTGAGGACCCTCCCATGAAAATGTTCTCTGAAGATTAAAGTATCAAAGTTTAATGCAACAATGACAATAACAAATGTAATAAAGTCTGCACCTAGAAATGCTAAACAAGACAAATGAAAATGCTCATTAAGAGACAGAAAACACGTACATATATTATTATGAATTTATTTCCATGCCTGGGTAAATTTAAATTACTCATCTGTAATTCACATAATTTCAGGAATTTCCAGTTACGCTTGTTGTGTGGAATTCCTGAAATTCTGCCATTACGCTACATTGCGTATTTACACATCATTGCACATGCCTATACCTCAAATACACGGGAACAACATAACACAAGCAGCGTTCTTCATGGTGATTGTGTTTTTCTGCACCATTGCCTTAGTGCAAAAAGAATTCTTGTGTCAAAAAAGATGCAAGGACGCCTTTCATGCGAAAATATAGCACTAATTAGCGGATTTTTTTCGTTTTGTGTAATAAAACGTAACTTTGCATAATTTTAATGAAAGTTGAAGTCATTACTGTCAGAAAGCGTTTTTAGGGATCCCTAGCAGGCCCCCTTGTGGGCGAAGCCGAGGGGGCACCTATGGTGCCCCCCTGTTAATCCCTGAACCCCTTGGCAGGCACCACGAGGTGCCTGCCATGGGGTGCAGGGATTAACACCAACTCCCATTTCCCTATGGGAGCATGGACTAAGGCCGATTTACGGCCATAATACATGCTCCCATAGGGAAATTTCAAATTGCAACTGAACAGTGTTCGGTCGCATCCTAATCAGGAGGTCGGGACCCCCGACCGGAGGTTGGTCGGTCCTAGTTCCGAGACGGTGTCCGCCCGACATCGTAATAGGCCCCTTTGTGTGTGGATACATTCTTTGTGAAAGACCAGAATGCTATTACTCACAGTGAAATCAGTCAATGGCTGAAATGGGCAGACCCATTTCCCCAAGCAGTCTGCTGTAGTAGGTGCAACGAAAATCTGAATAGCACAACAACAGTCAAAAGGATGAAGAGGGCTTGTAAAAAGCCCCTTGTCAGAAAGTATCTTATACATATAATTTTAGAAAAATCAAAATGTCTTGGCTAACAACAGACCTAATAAAAATGGCTAATTTTAATTTGCTTTAAGTCGTACTGCACTTCTGATTATCAATTTTAGATGCTTAATGTACTTATGATTTACATCTGCCCAATGCTGGTCAGCCGTACGAGGCATAGCAGATACTTATTATCACTGCGGAGTTAACAAGTGTCCTTTCAAAGATCCTTTTGGAATGAAACTATATATGCTCTATAACAAATGTGTGCCTGTTCTACCTGTTGCCTATTTCTTTTCTACCTGTTGCCGAATTGTGCTAGCGTATTTAAACATTGTAAAGAGAAGACAGAGCCATGGCCATGCTCACAATGGGGGGTGGATTTCTAGGGCTATGAATAGAACAGACATGCAGTGAAAACATCTTTCTGTCCTAATGGACTCTGGAAGCTAACGCAGTACAAAGTACAACAACAAACGTAATTGGGTTATTAACCTCTCACAGGACACTTGGGCTGATCATGTTTGGTTCAAATCGAAATTACAGATAAGCGAGTGCCATTATGTGTTTCACTGCGAATCCCATTACAATGGATAATTCAATTAAGCACAGGCTAATCCTTTTAAGAGACAAGATCGAATATTAACATGCTATTCTGTTACATTCACACCTTCTTATTAAGCTAGTAACTATATTTAAAGATATTATATGCGTGAGAGGATAAAAATAGCAGTATGCATAATGTCATTAAAGTAAAACTACTATAGCTAGGTGTGCAGTGGAAATTCAGAAGCATGCTTGGTTTTCCATCTGCATAATGGTGTAGTATGCACTTCCCATTGGGCTGCCATTTGCAGGTGGTTTATGTTCACAATATATTCCACATCTCTCACTCATATGTACTTTAAATTTTGGCTGTTTAAATGCGAGGGGCCCTATTGCTCATGCTCCTTCAAAGTCATTTACAACTTATGATCTTATATGATATATATGATGTATATACTACTATTTTGTGCTGGCACGATTAATGGGGCAGGTCTAGTGTCCTTGTTTATTTATGTGCAGCATTTTGGGGAAGGGGGTGCTGCTTGGGTTTTACTATCTTCGAGTGCAGCTTCAATCTGTATCCCATTTCCAAAGTGGTCAGTAACTGATCTGTGGGGATTGTGCAACAAGATATTTCTCTTTTGTAACTGGCACACCCAGGAAGAGGTACCAGAGCTCTAAAACTGCGTTCAAGTGATCCAGAATAGGGAAGTGCTACAAGAGAGTAAAGGTGTTTCATAATGCAGGGTATTTATTAAGCACAAACATAGCTGGGGAGGAGTGGAGCACTGTACATTATTGATAGGGAGACCAGAGCAGAGAATGAGTGAACAATATAAGTTAAGAACAGGGGGGCCGATTCACAGAACTAATCTGAGACAAAATCCTAAACTTACTACTTTTGGTATTCACAGAAGGCACTTCACTTACGATTTATGGTATTCACAGAAATCACTTACGACTACTAACTTTACGTCCGCACTCGGGCCGGAATTTCCGCACTCGGGCCGGAATTTCCACACCCGGAGCGGAAGTTCCACACCCGGAGTGGAATTTCAGCCTCCGGGCTGGAATCTCCACCTCCGGGCTGGAATCTCCGCCTCCGGGCTGGAATCTCCGCTATCGGGCCGGAATACCCGCATTTGGGTCTGATGATCATTGCAAGTGCCTACCACCCCCCACCATGCTCAAGTTGAATGTGTGATCACTCATGATAATTAGTGCTACACATTTCTGCAACAGTAGGGCCCACACTGCTTGTGCTCATCCGTTGTGCCTGAAATTGAGTGCATCACATGTGGCAGCAGAAATGTAAAGTTGCAAACACACTTATCATTGTAGGTCCAATGATATCCTCCTGGATTCCAAGACCCACAGTGACTTCTGCTACAAGGTTGGCTGTGACATCTGGTCAGGGACCACACACTGGGCAGATGCGGGGCCTAGCAAAACTCCAATGGACAAATCATATTGAAATAGGTGTGGATGAGGGTCGCACTGTTGTCAGTTGTGTACTTTTGTGATGGATGTATGGGCTGCTACGGTGAATCTTCAGGAAGTTACATTATAAAATCTCTTGGCTGAAAGGCACAACCCAAATCCAGTGTAGGCGGCAACCATCAAATCTTCGCAACTTACCCACAATGTGGGATCTAAGTCAAATGTTGCATTCTGCTTGCCTCCTCTTCTACTGTATCCACCTACATAAGTGAGTGTATAATATATGAGGTTAGGATGTCTGCTGTACCAGACATCCTCCGTTGGCAGCTAAGTTCTACCATGATGTAGGAAATGGATTATGGGAACAGAGGACACTCGAAGGATGGACATTACAAATGTGTGGTCTCTCAATCCAAAATGAGCTTTGTGACTTCATGGGTAGGGAAGCACAAATGACACACAAAATGTACCAGACTATTGCACATCTCACATATGAACTCTGCAATGCAATGTTTGAACTGATGTGCAAATGTGAAACTGGTCAGCCTGTGGATGTACACTCCTTTCAACTTGTCAACAGACAACATCACACTCATGAGACATGTTAGTCTTAACGGTGAAGGTGTAATCAATGTAATGCGGTGGCGTCCTGATTATTTCTCCCCTTCCTTCAAAAATCAGTTACCTTCTCATACACGTTTGTCTGTTGATGTGTCATCCCATTGATGTCAGTGCTGTGTGGAGGTAACAGCTGGCAATTGCTGCATGTGAGCAGGGGCCCACATGTAAAGTCCATGACATAAACATGATTCACATTGTCCAGGAATATCCTATCAATGGTCATTGAGAATGACATATACATGTTAGCTCATAGCTACCATCTGGTGTACTGAAATATGGAAATGTATGTCTCATCACAGCTGCTGACAGGATGACACCAGTGCAGCGTACAACACCATCCCGGGGAATGGAAGATATCCTGGCTGCAGCAGTGAAACCCTCTCGCACATGTCCATCAGGTAAATGTGGCGTGAAGTGTTTCCCTATCAAAACCATGACTAAGATCAAAATCCCCTTCTGCATCGAACCTGCAGTTGGTGTTAACAAAGTTACATACATATCATAAGTGTCACATGTGCCTGTTTGTAAATTAGTAATGCAGATGATTGAGAATGGTGTCACTTCCCTCTTCAGCTGCTGGATCAGGGACTGCTTTGTCAACAAAACCTATGAGGAGCATGGTTCAGAAGTTGTCATCAGGGGGGATCGCAAAGGGACACAAAGCTGTGGCTGGAGCTGGTGAGTTTGCTTGTGTAATGTACATCTCCGTTTCACCCCTCAGTGCTATGGTGTGAGCTGTCACTTGTAGGGGTACCCAAACCAGGTCACATGTGCGTCATCTGTTGATGCAAAGTACAGTAGAGCCAACCCTTGTGTTGCACCAGACCTTATACTAGGTCAATTACTTATCCTGTTGCAACCTCTGTGTTCCAGGTGATGATGACGATGAGGAGGATGGACCTTCCACCAGTGTTGGGCGATGGGCAATCAAAGGGGAAAATCCACTGCTCTTCCAGGCAGCAATGTCATCTGCAAGTACTGTGCAAGAGGAGGAGGAGGAAGTACCTGAGGAGGATGAAGGATTGGACGATGATGGTGAATATCTGTTCATCCTCTCAGAGGATGAAGAGTCTGATGCCATGGACAGAAATATTCCCACATCGCCCACATTTTGCATGGCCTCACACCCTCCGCCCAGCAAAGTGCCTCAGCCTCCTCAAAAACAAAAGATTGCCTGTCCCCAGCATAGAGCTAACCAGCCACAGCTCACACACACCCCAACACAGACATCACTCCCTCACAGCCCTCACATCCGGGACAGACGTGGTGGTTTCCCTGCACACTCCAACCTATACAGTGTATCCCAGGCATTCTCTTCACCATCTGAGGGAAGTACCAACCCTGTTATGGTGCAGGTATCCCCTGGGCACCATTCTCCTGTCCACAGGCTTCCACATGCCACCCTCCCCCCTGCTGTTGGACCTGGTGGTCTCATCCATGGCCGACCCCTGCTGAGAGGGCCTACACAAAGCCATGGTGCCCAGTGGGAGCACGACTTCTTCCAACAGCAGGCAGATGTGAGGCAGGACATTTGTGCCATAGGGGCCACCCTGTTAGACATGTCTGAGGCCCTGCGCCAATTCCCTCAGGTGGTGGACAGACAGACCCATGTTTTGGATAGGATGGATAGATCTTGGCAAGACATGTGCAAGAATATCAGAGACATCATATCTATCCAAAGTGAAGAGAGTTTAAGACACCATGCCTTAGCCATGTAGATGATGGAGGGCATGATGAAAGTGATCCAAGGTCTCCCTTCACGGTCAACGCAGGGAGGGGAGCCATCACATCTGCCTGCAGCACATCACTCCCATACACCTGTACCACAAACTGCACAGGACCACTGCAAGGGTAGACAACCACCACCGCCCCCTATCCAGGCACTCCACCCACCTGCACATCCACCACCACCCCCTGAACAGGTACTCCCCCCACCTGCACAACCACCACCACCCCCTGAACAGGTACTACCACCACCGGCACAACAAGCCCCTGTCCACGCACAAACACCTACTGTACAGACACCATCCTCCCCTGCACATGAACTTCACCCTGTACAGGCAAATGGACCACACCAACCTGCACCTCGGCGACAACCCAGACATAATACCTCACAGCGATCCTCACCTTCGAAATTGCGAAGATGCAAGCACGTTCCCCATTGATCACATCCCAGGAACTTTTTGACCAGTGTGAAAATGTGTAAATAACAAGAAATTCTCTTCACAAGTCACAACTCTGTTGCGTATCATGTCATGATAGGCTAATGTTCACCGATTTTGGTGGCCTAGAGATGTGAGGATGTATGTGTGTGTGTGACACATGTACAAGTGTAACCCCATCATTGCAGCAAGTCCTCATGTGCAGAGCAGATGACTTCCAAAATACATGTCCATATTTTGTACAAGACATTCACAATGAAGTTAAACAAGATAGAGAAAGTATGATTCAAAATAAGATTTTATGTAAAAAAAAGTGTGGGGTTAGAAAAACAACAACAGTCTGTTGGAAAGGGAATAAAGGAAAACAAATGATGTTCTTACTGCAGAAGGAGCAGGGAACTTGTATTGGGGTGGGGCAACATAAATATAACACACCAGGGAGCATCAGGGAAACCAGTCTATTTACAAGGGGAAAAGTAAATAATTGTCCACAAAGAAAAATCTGTCCAACAGATCAAGTGTCCTTCTGGTCATCCTCTAGTACCACAATGTCCAGATCCTCTGAGTCCGATGCGGGCTCCTGGCTGGCCGGTGCAGGAACAGGCACCACACGGGGTTGGGACACACGAGGAGTACGGGGGTAAACAGTGTGGGGCAACGGACAGGGGGAGACAATGACGGTGGTGTGGGAAGGAGGTTGGGATACGAGAGACGACATGGCTGCAGTCAGGGAATTTACACTGGCAGTGAGGGTGGCCAGAGCTTGGGCAATTTCCTCTCGCATCATGTGCACCTCTAGACATATCTGCAGCATGATGCAAGAGGACATGTCTGGCTGACCCTCACATGCCCACATCAAGTCCTCTGGTACAGCCACAGAAGGAACAACACAGGGAGGGGTTTGGGTTGAACATGAGGTAGTGTGGTGCATCAGGTTCGGAGCCAATGTTGGTGTCGACCTGGCAGCTATGATGAGGGGGACTGGTTGGTGGGGATGCAGCTGGAGGCCCCGAAGGAATGGGGGCCTCTAAGGTTAGGGAGGGGCTGATGGCAGGCCCAGGTTGCGTAGTGGCCTGTGCTGGTGACACCTTGGCAAAACTAACAGGTGAATGGTCCGGGGGAGAGTAGCTCTCCATCTCCCTGGCCAGAGGTGTCCAGTTCTTCCCCCCTCACTTCAAAGTCCTCAGCCTCCACCCCGTCCATAGCACCAGAGTTGGCTTCCTGGTCAGTCCGGGTGGGCGCAATCCCCCTGCCTCCTGATGTTGAGGGTCCTGCCTCATCCTCTTCTTCCTCACTGGTGGAAAGAGGTCGTAGCCGCCGGCGCACCAAAGATGTCCTGCTCCGAACCGGGTCCTGCATTTGTTCCTTTTGGCCAGCTGAGCCCACTGAAATGTAAGACAAATCATTATGTAGTGGTTGTACATGTCAGGACAAGACACATATCAAGATGAGCCAAGGTCAGACTTTGTTCTCCTCTGATCACACTATACAGTTGTCAGTGTTGATGAGCTTAAATTACGTGTATGTTCACTGTCATCTCCTGATTTGAGTCTGATATGGACATCTCACAAGATTTTTGGTGGCTTGCACATCTGTACTGGCCAACCCTCAACTTTGGCTTTCTTGTGACCTGTGTGTCCTGTCACTGCTACATGGGCAGGTTCCAAACCCAGTCTACAAAAGGAGATCAGAGGGAGTCCAGATGGTATTGAAAAGGGCCTGTGATATGGAGTCTCTGCACTTTTACGTCTGGAAGAATGTTATCTGCTGTGTAGCATTGTATGAGACAACACAAATGTAGATTGGAGGTCACACATCCAAATAGGGTCTGGGCAATTAGGCTTGCTAAGTTGTGAGTCTAACCTTTTGATATTCCCTCACAAAAGCTGACAATCCATTGCCACATATTGGCTTCGGAGACTGATCAGGTAGTGCTGTGCACTGGTGAACAGTAGTGTCTCGTTATTACAGCTACCTGTACATGAGAAACGGTATACAAGCCACTGGGGGTAAGACGTGTGTCTGTGGACACACTTGGCAAAATTGGAAACACTTAAGAGTGAGGCAAGGATCTCAAAGTCTGTCTTGACTCCATGGCACATGATGATCTGTCTCAATCAGAACCCAAACTCACCGAAAGCAATGCAAGGCATAGCATCCAATACCCATTGGCCTCTCATAGACACACTGGACAGTGTCTGTACCATTCCTCATCCAATGCACACATCAGTTATGATTCCCTTGTTTCACTGTTAGTGGTGCTGGCAGTGCAAATTTCTGTACAAATGCAACTGTGTGGCTCAATTCCCCAGTTGTCATGATGAAACTACAACTCCCAGAATGCACTCTGCCCTGTACAGTCAATGCGCTACAGTGAGCCTTTTGCTTCATGATGACTGCTGCATAGACACAGAATAGGTGCATGGAGAAATGGGACACACGATGGTACAGCTCTGTCTTCACTCACTTCATACTTCCAGACACATATTGCATATAATGCACTTACCAGGTCTCTGCTGCTCATGCTCCTCCAGCTGAGCATGGAGGGTCGGATGAGCTGCACACAGGACCCTCCTGTACAGTGGCAAGAGGCGAGGACGATGCACATGGTGCTGGGAAGACTGGCCCAGTAGCTCCTCGGGCCCAGCGTTTTAGGTCCTCCCAGCGCTTGTGGCATGCCCTCACATTCCTGGTATGAACGCCCACTGTACTGCAGCGCTCACCATTGTCAGCCCATAGTCTGGCCCATGCTGCATTACTCAGCTGGCCCTCTGGCCCCCCATATAGCTGAGGATATTTGAGTATCACCCCCTCAGCTAAGATGTCTAATTCTCTTTCACTGAAATGGGGTGCTTTCTCTTCATAACCCTCAGCCATTTTGGGGGAAATAAGGTCGAAAAGAGCAGCAGGATGGCAGAGGATCTGATCTGTGAGAGAGGATGACTCAGAATGAACACAAAATGGCTGCCAACAACTTCCTGTGATGTATTTCCTGTCTCCCACAACCTGTATGTCATTTCCTGTGTGAAATAATGGGTTCCCGTTCAATTTCGGAGATTCCGGCCCGAGGCGGAAATTCCGCTCCTGGTGCGGAACTTCCGCTCCGGGTGCAGCAAATTCCGGCCCAAGTGCGGACGTAAAGTTAGTAGTCGTAACTCATTTCTGTGAATACCATAAATCGTAAGTGCTTCTGTGAATACAAAAAGTAGTACGTTTAGGATTTTGTCTCAGATTAGTTCTGTGAATCGGCCCCAGGGAGAATAGAGTAGGACCTACTCCGCAGCCTTGGCGTACTCGCTGCCAGATAGAAAATGGTTCTATCAACTCTTCCTGACTTCCCCAGCGTACCTGTGCATAAGTGTCATCATGCATATGAGTTAACACAGTCAGAAGATCGGAGGGGATACCCATATTAGAGAGCCCTGCCATAGTTTCTTACATGGGACCAGGTCTGAGGCTGATTTGAGATCGATGAAGGCAACATGCATGTTGCCTCCGCCTAGCTCCACAGTTTTCCAATATAGTAACAGAAATCGGAAGACCTGGTCCATGGTGCCTACCTTCCTATGCGATCCTGCTTGATAGGGTGATAAAACATTATTATCATGAATCCAAAAAGCAGACAAGAATTTTGTTTTTATGAATGCAATCAATTAAGCTAATTAGCTTATAATTATATGGCAGTGGTTTGTCTTCTTTCTTGTATATGGGATTACTTCTGCTCCCTTCCAGGATTCTGGTATGGGATCTCCCCTTACAATGGCATTAGCTAGCAATAGGACATACCTTGACCAGTGTTGCCTATCCTGTAGAAAGACATTAGCTCGTATGCCATCTGGTCCTAGGGACCTACCTCTGGTTACTGCGCCTAGAGCAAAGGAGACATCTGCCAAACAAAGAAGAGCTCAGGGACAGCGGTCAGGTTGTCTGAACAAGGAGCACTCTCTACAGTTCCCACAGGTTGAGCCAGGTGACTGGGTGAATATAAAGCTGAAAAATGCACTACAGTGAGCCTTTTGCTTCATGATGACTGCTGCATGGACACAGAATAGGTGAATGGAGACATGGGACACATGATGGTACAGCTCTCTCTTCACTCACTTCATACTTTCAGACACATATTGCATATAATGCACTTACCAGGTCTCTGCTGCTCATGCTCCTCCAGCTGAGCATGGAGTGTCGGATGAGCTGCACGCAGGACCCTCCTGTACAGTGGCGAGAGGCGAGGTGATGCACATGGTGCTGGGAAGACTAACCCAGTAGCTCCTCGGCCTTGTACCCGGCACAGCGTTTTAGGTCCTCCCAGTGCTTGCGGAATGCCCTCGCGTTCCCGGTGTGAACGCCCACTGTACTGCAGCGCTCACCAATGTCAGCCCATAGTCTGGCCCATGCTGCATTACTCAGCTGGTCCTCTGGCCCCCCATATTGCTGAGGATATTTGAGTATCACCCCCCCCCAGCTAAGATGTCTAATTCCCTTTCACTGAAAGGGGGGGCTTTCTCTTCATAACCAGCAGCCATTTGGGGGAAAATAAGGTCGAAAAGAGCAGCAGGATGGCAGAGGATCTCATCTGTGAGAGAGGATGACTCAGAATGAACACAAAATGGCTGCCAACAACTTCCTGTGATGTATTTCCTGTCTCCCACCTCCTGTATGTCATTTCCTGTGTGAAATAATGGGTTCCAGTTCAATTTCAGAGATTCCGGCCCGGAGACGGAAATTCCGCTCCGGGTGCGGAAATTCCGGCCCGAGTGTGGACGTAAAGTTAGTAGTCGTAAGAGATTTCTGTGAATACCATAAATTGTAAGTGCCTTCTGTGAATACAAAAAGTAGTACGATTTAGGATTTTGTCTCAGATTAGTTCTGTGAATCTGCCCCAGGGAGAACAGAGTAGGACCTACTCCGCAGCCTTGGCGTACTCCCTGCCGGATAGAAAATGGTTCCATCAACTCTCCCTGACTTCCCCAGCGTACCTGTGCATAAGTGTCATCATGCATATGAGTTAACACAGTCAGAAGATCGGAGGGGATACCCATATTAGAGAACCCTGCCATAGTTTCTTACGTGGGACCAGGTCTGAGGCTGATTTGAGATCGATGAAGGCAACATGCATGTTGCCTCCGCCTAGCTCCACAGTTTTCCAATATAGTAACAGAAATCGGAAGACCTGGTCCATGGTGCCTACCTTCCTATGCGATCCTGCTTGATAGGGTGATAAAACATTATTATCATGAATCCAAAAAGCAGACAAGAATTTTGTTTTTATGAATGAAATCAATTAAGCTAATTAGCGTATAATTATAAGGCAGTGGTTTGTCTTCTTTCTTGTATATGGGATTACTTCTGCTCCCTTCCAGGATTCTGGTATGGGATCTCCCCTTACAATGGCATTAGCTAGCAATAGGACATACCTTGACCAGTTTTGCCTATCCTGTAGAAAGACATTTGCTGGTATGCCATCTGGTCCTAGGCACCTACCTCTGGTTACTGCGCCTAGAGCAAAGGAGACATCTGCCAAACCAAAGAAGAGCTCAGGGACAGCGGTCAGGTTGTCTGAACAAGGAGCACTCTCTACAGTTCCCACAGGTGGAGCCAGGTGACTGGGTGAAAATAAAGCTGAAAAATGCACTACAGTGAGCCTTTTGCTTCATGATGACTGCTGCATAGACACAGAATAGGTGAATGGAGACATGGGACACACGATGGTACAGCTCTCTCTTCACTCACTTCATACTTCCAGACACATATTGCATGTAATGCACTTACCAGGTCTCTGCTGCTCATGCTCCTCCAGCTGAGCATGGAGTGTCTGATGAGCTGCACGCAGGACCCTCCTGTACAGTGGCGAGAGGCGAGGATGATGCACATGGTGCTGGGAAGACTGGCCCAGTAGCTCCTCGGCCTTGTGCCGGGCCCAGCATTTTAGGACCTCCCAGTGCTTGCGGAATGCCCTCGCATTCCTGGTGTGAACACCCACTGTACTGCAGCGCTCACCAATGTCAGCCCATAGTCTGGCCCGTGCTGCTTTACTCAGCTGGTCCTCTGGCCCCCCATATTGCTGAGGATATTTGAGTATCACCCCCTCTGCTAAGATGTCTAATTCCCTTTCACTGAAAGGGGGTGCTTTCTCTTCATTGGCCTCTCATAGAGACACTGGACAGTGTCTGTACCATTCCTCATCCAATGCACACATCAGTTATGATTCCCTTGTTTCACTGTTAGTGGTGCTGGCAGTGCAAATTTCTGTACAAATGCAACTGTGTGGCTCAATTCCCCAGTTGTCATGATGAAACTACAACTCCCAGAATGCACTCTGCCCTGTACAGTCAATGCGCTACA
The DNA here is from genome assembly GCA_963921515.1 of Calotriton arnoldi. Classification (NCBI taxonomy): domain Eukaryota; kingdom Metazoa; phylum Chordata; class Amphibia; order Caudata; family Salamandridae; genus Calotriton; species Calotriton arnoldi. Next base: position 668,838 of record CAWUFW010005511.1, on the reverse strand, counting down.
GTGAGCCTTTTGCTTCATGACGACTGCTGCATAGACACAGAATAGGTGCATGGAGAAATGGGACACACGATGGTACAGCTCTGTCTTCACTCACTTCATACTTCCAGACACATATTGCATATAATGCACTTACCAGGTCTCTGCTGCTCATGCTCCTCCAGCTGAGCATGGAGGGTCGGATGAGCTGCACACAGGACCCTCCTGTACAGTGGCAAGAGGCGAGGATGATGCACATGGTGCTGGGAAGACTGGCCCAGTAGCTCCTCGGCCTTGTGCCGGGCCCAGCGTTTTAGGTCCTCCCAGCGCTTGTGGCATGCCCTCACATTCCTGGTATGAACGCCCACTGTACTGCAGCGCTCACCAATGTCAGCCCATAGTCTGGCCCATGCTGCATTACTCAGCTGGCCCTCTGGCCCCCCATATAGCTGAGGATATTTGAGTATCACCCCCTCAGCTAAGATGTCTAATTCCCTTTCACTGAAAGGGGGTGCTTTCTCTTCATAACCCTCAGCCATTTTGGGGGAAATAAGGTCGAAAAGAGCAGCAGGATGGCAGAGGATCTGATCTGTGAGAGAGGATGACTCAGAATGAACACAAAATGGCTGCCAACAACTTCCTGTGATGTATTTCCTGTCTCCCACCTCCTGTATGTCATTTTCTGTGTGAAATAATGGGTTCCGGTTCAATTTCGGAGATTCCGGCCCGGAGGCGGAAATTCCGCTCCGGGTGCCGAAATTCCGGCCCAGGTGCGGACGTAAAGTTAGTAGTCGTAAGGGATTTCTGTGAATACCATAAATCGTAAGTGCCTTCTGTGAATACAAAAAGTAGTACGTTTAGGATTTTGTCTCAGATTAGTTCTGTGAATCTGCCCCAGGGAGAACAGAATAGGACCTACTCCGCAGCCTTGGCGTACTCCCTGCCGGATAGAATGTGGTTCCATCAACTCTCCCTGACTTCCCCAGCGTACCTGTGCATAAGTGTCATCATGCATATGAGTTAACACAGTCAGAAGATTGGAGGGGATACCCATATTAGAGAGCCCTGCCATAGTTCCTTACATGGGACCAGGTCTGAGGCTGATTTGAGATCGATGAAGGCAACATGCATGGTGCCTGTGCCTAGCTCCACAGTTTTCCAATATAGTAACAGAAATCGGAAGACCTGGTCCATGGTGCCTACCTTTCAATGCGAACCTGCTTGATAGGGTGAGAAAACATTATTATCATTAATCCAAAAAGCAGACAAGAATTTTGTTTTTATGAATGCAATCAATTAAGCTAATTAGCTTATAATTATATGGCAGTGGTGTGTCTTCTTTCTTGTATATGGGGATTACTTCTGCTCCCTTCCAGGATTCTGGTATGAGATCTCCCCTTACAATGGCATTAGCTAGCAATAGGACATACCTTGACCAGTTTTGCCTATCCTGTAGGAAGACATCAGCTGGTATGCCATCTTGTCCTAGGGACCTACCTCTGGTTACTGCGCCTAGAGCAAAGGAGACATCTGCCAAACCAAAGGAGAGCTCAGGGACAGCGGTCAGGTTGTCTGAACAAGGAGCACTCTCTACAATTCCCACAGGGGGAGCCAGGTGACTGGGTGAATATAAAGCTGAAAAATGCTCAACCAATGCAGAGGGGCTATATGATTGTGTGGAGTGGGCAATAGACTATCTCTTCCCCATTTAACCATGCCCAAAACATGGTGGAATCTTTGGTTAAGCAGGCCAATTTCAAATCACCCCACCTTCTTTCATGACATTCCCTTTTCGTACGAAGCTGGGCTAGTTTATAAGATTCCCTTCCCGAACGTATTTGCGGAATATCCATCATTTGTAGAGCTTCTCCCAGCTATCGCAGAGAGCACCGACATTCCCTGTTAAACCAGGTTTGAACTCTAAATGAGTTTTTCCAGGGTTTGGCAATTGGAATAGTGAAGTAGGATAGAATGTCTTTAATGAAGCTATTGTAGGTTTCAACTATAGCGTCAACCCCACCTTGTGCTGCAAGTACTCTCAGTCATTTCTGTTAAACATGCCTGTAGGTCAGCACTAATTGCAGTCAGATAGTTGGTGGAGTTTAAAAGCTAACACCATTTGATGTGACATGAGTCGTTAGAGCAATGAAGATCCCTGGTGGTGACAGGAATAGGTTGGGAGTTACCCAACTTAGAACAAAAGGCTGACATGGTGAGACACAACGGGTTGTGGTCACTTTCAACCCTGGTCCTAACAATCATGTCCCTAATGTATGGCCACAATTAAAGATCTAATAAAATGGAATCAATGCAACTGGAGTGATATAAATTATTATAAGTGCTAACACACTTCTGTTTAACTTGGATCGTCCATTGACAGATATCACTTCAAATTCTAGTGAAAGTGATTTCAATTGTAAAGCAGTCTCAGTCTATCTTGTTTCGGAAGTAAGTCGAGCTGTGGGACACCCCAAATCTCATCCTGTTCCATCCCTAGATTAACATTGTTATTGTCTAGGGGCTCAATAGTGGTACTAAAATCCCCTGCTACGATTAAAAAATATGCGCCACAGTGTTTCCCCCGGGACTGCTTAAGGATCAAAACAGTTCCCGATCTCAAGCATCCCTTAAACCCTCTGGCATAGACATTATAGATGTTACTATACCTCAGATTACCTGAATCTATACGGACAGATATATTACCAGGACAGTCAATTTGAAGTTGTTTGATTTTGGCATCCAAACCTAATCTGATCCATATGGTTAGGCCTCTGGCCAGAGGCCCTATAGAACCTTGCTTGTAAATGGATTTCAGAGACCAAGTTTCCTGGAACAAACAGCTGTCACTGAAGGCTATGAAATTGTTCCAGTCAGGGGAAGTGATTTTTGATTTTAGGTTAGCCACGTTCCACGAGATAAAAGAAACCATGTCTGTGGCCTTGGCACCAGAAGGGGAAAGAGGGGGGCTCCCTAAATCCCAGAACTCAAGGTTTGGGATAGCACCAGGAGAGAGAACAGAGATGGGTGACCATCACAAGAATCACTGGGTATAACCAAAGCTGAGTCTTCAATTGAGGGAAGAAGAGAAACTGTGCAATACTTCTCGTTATTGTCCATGGGTGGTGACCCATCAAGGAAAAGGAGGGTTTTATTTGCATTGGTTGTCAGTCTACTACCCAAGTACAAAAGCCTGCTGCATAAGGAGTGGAGGGAAAGAGCCAATCGTTTGATGAACATGTTCCTGGCGTCTATATTTAAAATGAATATTTGAATTAAACAAAGTGGATGTACGCATATCAAATGCCACTAAATCATCTACTAACTCTCTACTGGGGATGGTCAGTTCAATAACGTCAAACTTTGCACCAATTTGTGAATGCCTACTGGCTCCCAAAATATCTTCTGTTATAAATGAGTGACAGCCTCTCACCTTCCTCATATGAATTCATGGATTTATTTATTTGTATCTTCCCCTTCAATGTTTGAAGTTTGCCTGAGTGTTTGGAACATTAGTCATAAAGATTAAACATTTGCAGTGAGAAGCTAGGAATCCCAGTTTAGAAATATTATTTGATGGAAAGACTGGAGGGCTCAAATTAGAACCATTCTTCTCTCTAGGTTCCAAAATAGAACGAGAGAAACATTTGGGATGTTCTAGCTGAGTCATCCTAGTGTTACCCCATTTCCCAGTCTTCCATACTAACTCGAGCAGTTTGGGGATAGGTCTACACTCCTTTAATGTAGTTTGTTTAGCTCTCTCACACATTTTAGTATTAATATACAATATCTTTTGGTCGTATTTAGTGCTTGTATCTTTATCAATAATGACATTTTTATCAGAGATTAACTGATTTTAGAGAGTGGATAGACGTATTACCATGATTTTGAGTCCCCATACCTCATTTCTGAGCTCAGTAATTTGATGTGCTAAGAAAACGGGTTCACCCATAGAGGTAGGAGCTGTGGATTTTACTATTTTGGATCTTCCCCTGCCGGTTGTTGTAGGGGGTCTGTTCCTGCTCGCCAAGAGGGAGAAAGCAATTTCTACACGGAACCGAAGGCACATATGTGACAAATTCTTCTTGTGTGCTAGTCCCAGAAATTATCTCTGAAGCTGGTAAATCTTGAGGGGTAAGAGTATCCTTTACATGTTTTTCTCTAGAAGGGCCTTTAAAATAACTCACCATACTGGGAACCGCATGCTCGCTCTTATTAGCTGAGCGTCTATGAACTTTAAGATCCCAACAGCGTTTTCACTTACTGACTCATTCTGGCATTCATCCTCTGACACAACCACAATAAAGCACACACAAACTCAAGAACATATATAAGATATATTAAAAGCATACAAGAAGAAACATGAAAACCTGCTTTTAACTAAACATCATGTTCAGATGCTTGCAATAACAAAACTAAACAAAGCAATGGGTGTCACTCTTGCAAAGGGATTATAAATAGTCTGTCTTTGCTATAAAGAACAACCAAGGCCTACACATTTAGAACCAATGTGTTGGCCATCTTTGAATGGTAAAACAATGATGCACAATTTCCAGCATCATTCCCTAATGATCTTCTGGTTTAGAGGAAGTGGCCACATAGTATGTGGAACACATCAGATGAAACGAGCAGCAAGCAAGAAACCCATTTGCCATGCCTAAAGAGCTGCAGTATTCTCACTAAAACCACTCTCAAGAAAAGTAATCGGCGTCAGTTCATGTAGCCAAATAACTGTCTATAGATTTGAATACAGAAAAGTAACATTCAACTCTTAAATGCCTATTGATTTTAACATATACTTTTCACAGTCAATATGTCATGCCTAATGTGTTTATCATATCTTTTTATAATAAATAGATCAGACCTATGGCAACATAAATATTTTGTCAAGGGAACCAATCAGGCCCGTAGCTGTTATCATTAAGATAACCAACTCAGGCCTCATGTACGGAGCATAAACTTTCCCACAATGCAACCATCAGAATACATAGTGTACAAAATTACAGTTGGCAAAACAAACTCCTATCTCTCTTAGGAATGCCTAACAAGGATTCTGACAGTACAACTCTTCCATACCCTCAGTTCATCAGAGGGGATGATCAGCACCACACCTCTTGCCTAGTATGGTAATCTGTGAGATTCCATGTAGCAAAATACCTATCTGGTTGCTTTAATAAAGAGTAATAACAATAAGGCTAAATGCCTGTTTACTTTACAATATGCTTTTCGCAATCAATATGTCAGAACCACTGCCTTTACTGTAACTTTTCATTACAAACTAAAACCTTTATCATTGGCTTGCCACCAAATCCAATTGAGAAACACTGTGTTGGTCCATAAGCCTTCCCACAAGTCAACCATAAGGTATACCTTAAATAATTACAAATATGTACGAAACATGTTTATCAAAACAATATAAATTCCCAACTAATAGAACCAAATATGGATTACGTTTGTGCAAATAATCCATTCCATCCCCATGGTTTGTTCTGGTGGTCACCAGCCTACTGCAGTAATCTGAAAGATTCCATGTTACCGAAAGGTCTCTAATTCTTCCTGTAGTGACCACAAAGTACTAACTCTTACAGTAAATTTAAATTTGTTTTTGCAGGATCCATGGGCATTAAATGGTGAATCTGTTAGTTTTGCTAAAAAACAGGAGATGTCATTGGGATAGCAAAGCTATCCTGGGCCTTGACAGTGTCTTAGAGGTTACTGTAGAAAATGTGTCTAGTTGGAATGGAACAGAAATCGCTAGTTTTAACACATTTATGAATAAAGCGATAGAAATCGCAAAGAGGTCGAATCAAAGAAAAAGTACTAAAGTAGTCCCCAGACCCTTCCTGCCACTTAATCTCAAAATAAATAAACTAGTTAGGGAACAGTACTTGAATTACTCCTCGGAAAGATATCATAGAATACTATTATTAAAAAGGAGGAGGACTCGGGTAAAGGTTAAGTTAAGAAAAGAGAGGGAAGATAATATTTGGATTAAACTGAGAGAAGCAGCCTTTAAAAGCCAAGTAAGAATGTTTTGGTCTCTTATCGGGGAGGGATGTGGAGCTAGATCTCGACCACTCCCCGTGGCCATTGAGGAGCATAAATGGGTTAGCTTTATTCAGGATTTATATGCAGATAATGCAATGGCAATTAAGTATATCGCACTAAAGGAAGACCCCTTCTCGTATGGATCGCCATCTGAAAATAAAATTGAAATGGCGATCAGGGGGATGCGCTCCTCCGGGGCGATGGGCTCCGATGAATTACCCATCACAGTTTTAAAACAAAATAGTATACTGTGGAGTAAAATTCTTTATCCGGTGTTCAAGTATTGCTATGCAAACAAGATGGTTCCCCCCTCTTGGAAGGGGAGTATATTAGTCCCTCTGTTTAAGAAAGGAGATCGAGGTGCCCCACACAACTATCGTCAAATTGCACTTCTTGACGCAGTGGGTAAAGTTTTTGCTAAATGCCTCCTGATCCAAATTAATGATTGGGTGGATGCGGTTAAAATTTTACTGTTCGAACAAACCGGGTTTAGGACAAAGCATGGAACAATTGATAACCTAACTGCACTACAGGTAATAAACGAAAAATATGTTAAAGTTAGAGGAGGAAGGGTGTATACAGCCTTTATAGACTTCTCTACAGCATTCGATAATGTAGATCGTCTCCTGCTGTGGAGAAAACTGTCAGACCTGGGTATGCCGGCCATCCTCTTGGAGTTAGTTCGTGCTCTTCATACGGACACTTGGTGCAGAGTCCTAATGGGAGGGGAAAGAGGTCTCTCCCAAACCATCCCTACTGCAAATGGCCTAAAACAAGGATGTTTATTGGCTCCTCTACTTTTCTCCCTATATATGTCTGACCTTCCTCACGATTTGGCTCAAAGTGAGGGCATCGCCCCGTTACTGGGGGGAAAACCGATTGCTTGTTTACTTTAAGCAGACGACATAATAATATTGGATCTAACGCCTAGGTGATTAAATAGTCGTTTGCAGGCACTACATAAATTTGCAGAGGCCCACTATTTAAAGATGAATATATCTAAAAGTAAAATAATGTGCATGCACGGAAGAAAAAAGTTGCAGTATGGGAATTTCGTATGGTCTGTGGGTGGCCCAAAATTGGAACTTGTAAAATCTTACGTTTTCTTGGGAAAAACAGTGTGTGGCAACCTAAGTGACAAAGCCCATATAGAAAATAACATCTGTAAAGCTACTACACAGGGGAAAAGCTTGGGCTCCCTCTATAGATCTACTGGAAAAGACACTTTGCACTTTTATTAGAGGTTTTTCGTTGCAAAAATTCCTGCTTTGCTGTTGTATGGTATTGAATTGCTTGATGTAGAGAAATGTTTTTTTTTAAATACAACAGAAGGTAACATTTTAAGGAGCCTAGCCTCAGTCAACTCTGCTTGCCCCGTGGCTGCTCTAAGGTTAGAATTTGGTTTAAGAAGTAGTTGAGTACAGGGTCTTGCGGGGATAGTGCGATGGGTTGTAAGCCTGGTAAAGGGTGATCCTGGCACACTAAGATTTTTAATTCAGAAAGAAGTATTAGAAAGTTTAAAGGAGCAGTCATTAATTCTTAAAAATTTTAGAATTGCGGTTGACTTGCTACAACTAGATGAGTCTCTGCTTTTCACCCTATCGCCATATCAATTAAGGGCCACTTTGAAACAGGCCACTTGGGGGCATATTAACAACGAGGCGATAAGCAATTATCGCCGCTTTAGCGTCCGTTTTCGGACGGAAAGCGGCGATAATTCTATCGCCTAATCAGCAAGGTCACGCTATCGCGTGAATCCTTGCACTATCGCCCTTTCCCCCAACGCCCATCCTTGCATCTCTAATGAGATGCAAAGTGGGCGTTACTGGGCATACCCCGGATGGGCTACGTTGTAAATATCGCCGATGTTCACATCGCGATATTTACAAGGCAGTCCACAGGATTATAGCAGACGTTAGATTTTGGCGAAAACGGCAGTTTTTGCCAAAATCTAATGTCTGCTATAATCCTGACTTACCTATGTTAGGCATAGGAGGTGGATTCTGCTGATACGACCACAGGGTCGTATCAGCAAGGTTATCGCCTTTTGCAGGGAACATCGCTGGAAAACCAGCGATGTTCCCTGCAAAAGGGCGTATAACCTCGCTATCTCTGGAATCTTTATCGCCCTGGAGTAACGCGTTGTTAATAACGCGCTACCAGGGCGATAAATGCCAGAGATAGCCTGCGATAATATAATTATCGCTAAGCACGGCCAGCGATAATTATCGCTGGCCGTTGTTAATATGCCCCTTGGGAATTAAGTTTCACTAGGGATAGGGAAGCTTGTATCTTAAAGAGGGGTATCCACCCGGCCATAGACTCCTGTATGATAAATAAGGTACAGGCTTATATTTCCTGGAACCTGCCTCATGGGGTGCGCCGCTTTTAGATATTATTGAGGCAGGGTATGCTCCCTTTAAATAAAGTACTGTCTAAATGATATGGTTCTTCTCCGATTTGTAATCTGTGTAATAATTCCATCCAGGACACTAATAATGTGCTATTTATTTGTCCCGCTTTATCATTGTGTCGGCGTAAAAGGATGAGACCAATTTGTCTAAAATGATCTATTCTTTCGGCCTCTGCACTAACTGATTCTATTTATGAGCCACCAAATGAAATGTTTTGTCATAGGATTTTTAACTTTTTTAAGTGTTTTTTTACATTTGTATTAACGCATATTATATGAAGGATGCAATTATTAACTTTGATTTTACCCGATCTTATATAGTATTAAGGGCATAAAGGATATTTTAATTTTCTCTATAAGTATAAAATATTTTAATGTTTTGTATTTGGAGATCTTTTACTGTCGACTTTTGCTTATGATTCTAGAAACCTTGTTGCACAATTTTTTTTATATGTTGTTGGCCTTTCAGTTTATGTGGATCTCTTTGGAGTTCCAAGATCATAAATAAATAAAACTTGAACTTGAAAAAAACTTGATAAGCAGATCATATTAGTAGCCCTGATCAATGACTTTCCACCCCTAACCATCTTAATCCTGCTGTATCGAGTATAAACGTTGTCACAAGACAAAATGTGCAATAAGCAATGCCTAATTTAACTTATACTCCTACTCTTACATTGTCAGCATTCAGCAAAAATTTGCAAAGCAGCACAAATATGTG